>OY365786.1:21492765-22742765 GCA_959347405.1 Napeogenes sylphis
AAGTGTTTTACTTTTAAATAAAGGAGAATAAAATGCTTGTTGATTTTATAAAAGCACACACGGGGTTAAGTCGATTAAGGTTTATTGAAGTTGCAAAGTCAGGAGTCAGTTTTTAATGTAAATTCTTTGACAATGAATCAATAGTCACTAAAGCTACTATTTTTACATAAAAGACTAAAAGTATTAAACTAAATTAAGTTATCCACGTGGGAGGTCTCTGTAGATGCTTATCAGATTTTTCATATGAATTAAGGTGATCGAATGTTTTGGATCATATCTTTCTATTTGGCTATATTGACAAAGAGGTTGTAACTCGTTTATAAGAGATTGTAACTCGTTTATAAAAACAAAAGGAAAAAGGGTGTTATAGGAGAAATTTGACCTGGCTTATTTTAAAGTCATCAATTTAATAAGATTATATGATAGAAGGTTATAAGGTTTATGTATGGAATTGTAAAGAATAATAATAAGTTAAGATCAATGATATTCTTAAATATTTTTGTTTTCTAATGTAATATAAAAAATCGAGTTTAGATCAGATTTCATTAAGGTAACCAATACTCGTACCTACATTTATTTTTTCTTATTATATAAATGGATAAAAATGTATATTTCCGGACAAAGTTATTATTATTTTATGTTTTACGATCATATTTAAGTAGGGTTACCAACAATCGGAGTAAAAAATCTTGATCTCCTAGGTATATTTAGATATAAAAAGGTTCATGTCGATAACTACAAGGAATTTAGTTTTAAAAGAAGTTTCTGAGCCAAAGAGATAAAATTCACTTTGTACCTACGAGTTACGACTATTAGCATTAATTTTAGGTAAAAACACTGTCAATAAAATAAATAATTATTATTTAACTCTTAAAACTGAGTTTGATATTGATAAACCCGCATTACTTAGCATAAATAAAAGTCAAATTGAAACAACTCACTCCACTTGATTGCGGTGTACCCTGATACAATGATTAATTCCCACGAGTATAGTATTTTATATTTGATTACAATATTTTACCCAACATATACTGATTATTGGAATGTTCCATATTCAAATTATTGAAGACTGAAGTTATAAATTTTGACGTAAGTATTTGATTGTTTTATGTATGTGGTACAGATTATTAATACCAGTCAATGCTGATACATGCTTGATATATGATCGCTGAGACTTCTCGAAGGGTGAGGCGTGACTTAAAGGCGAATCTAACCCATCGTCAGCACAGAACACTTCACAGTCGTTGACACTGTAAGCTATTAAGTTGTCAGTGCGATGAAAAATGAATTACCATGGCTTGTAAATAATATTAGGAGAATAAGTATGGCATAGTATAGTTTAGCATTTGCGATAATCAATCTCTTATTACATGTATACATAGTGTTTTTTATAACAATGCTAAAACTATTTCGCATTCGGTATCGCTTTTCAGATATTTTGAAATATTGATTGGTTTAAAAAAAAAATTGCGTTTTTAAAAAGATTACGGTACTATTTTGTACGGATTAAATAAGTTTTATATAGGTACCTACATATTAACATAGTAATAGGTATCACTGGTAGTTCAAAATATGAACTTTAATATAATAATATAAAAATACCATTTAAAAGCTTATGTAAGGGATATGGTACATGATACAAGTATTCTAAGTTCGAGGAGTAATTAGGGGTAATACGAAACACAATGCCGTCTGTCGGTAATCCTATTAACTTCATTTAAGTCTTAAGTGTCGGCGTTTAAATGGCTTGACTTCTATGGGAATATCTTCATTATGCAAATTTAAAGCTTTTATTTGTGGGTAATTTATTTCTATCATAAATTAATTCAATACAAATAAGGAGTAAAGAAATTAATGTTTTGTCATTCTTAAATAATTATAAAATTGTATTAAAAAAACAAGTAATTATTTATTGTTCTTTTACGATAGTGTTTATAGGTTATGTAAATGTCACTTTGATTTAATAATATATATATAAATAATTTCAATTTAAAATACATACTATTTAACACTGAGACACAGACCCCTAATATATCTATATTTATTTAGTTTGCAATTACTTTTATTACATAGTTTATTAATAATTTTGTTTATTGTTATTAGAGATGTGCCGAATGTTCGGTAAATATTCGGTTTTCGGTTATTCGGTGAAATCACTATTCTGCGCATCACTAATTGTTATGGTCGTATGAATATTGTAAATAATATTTTTGTTCTGAAAATGTATTATCGCTCAGATATCCACTCAGTAGCGTAGTTAAATTTGGTAAATAATCTGTTTAAGTCGTTCCTAGATTCAGTGCTGCACTTAGTGCATTAGGTATTCTATTGGCGACATAGTTCTGTATAGCATTTTAAACCTGCGGTGCATCTTTATCGTATTTAAAATGGTTTTCTCTATAAAGTTGCGCAAGACAACTGTCTGCCATACAAACACACATGACGTCACTCGTTTCATCAGTGAATAAACAAAGCGAGCCAGCCATTGTGCTCTCATTTCAGAGCAAACAATTAATGAATATCCAAATTTACCGTAACTACATTTTTCATTCGGCGCTTCCAAATTTTTCCTAACAATCGTCGATCGTTAAGCTGTAGTCGGGTTCTTTTATTTGGCCCGTATAAATAACTGGTCAAGATTTAATTTAATTGAAACACGCCATGAAATGCAACTACTAACGAAGATAAATAGAATTTTGATTAAAACTTTTGGAAGTTAACAGATGTTGGTCTGTTAATCAACGTTGTAAGTTATTTCTCTGGAATTACTGTGATATTTTATAGTTAAGTCCCTTTTATTTATATCTATTAAATAAATAAATTACATATGTGGTATTTGGTTACTATTGTTTTTAAGATTACAGAGTTATTTATACGATGTCAAACATCTGTTTATCAAATATTTTGTTCGGACTGATTTTAAAAACAACTGTATATGGCACAACACCAGAAATAACTTCAACTCGACTTTTAGAGAAACATACAGCTTTGGCAAGAACTTTCTTACATCTTATAAGTAATAAATTGTAATTTACCTACATTTATGAGCTTTATGCTACTGAAACTCTTAGGAGTTATGACGTAATTATATGAATAAATATATTCTCGGAATATATTTATGTCGGCATTTGCACACAAAACAATCTATCCCCAAAGTAAGCAAAACTTAAATTGTTAATAAACATTTTTTTCGTACATAGATAAGTTTAATACACATCCAGATGCTAGATAATTTCAATATTATTTTACAAATTTTTAATAGTCTCGGGATCGAACCCACGGCCATTGGCACAATAGTCGGAGTTACGAGTAAGTCTACTTTCCACTGTGCCATTTAAGCCGTCACGGCGACATTATCGACCGACATTTTTTATTTGAAGGTATAAGGACTTTTTTCAAATTCATTCGGTTCAAATTATTAAACATAATAAACATTATCTATACCAATAGCGGGTATTATATACGCTCATGATTCTAAAAAATATTTTTCCAAAGTAAGGTTATAGAAATAATATATTATATATAAACTGTAACACAATAACCGAAAGAGAAGTCACTATAGTTACATAAAAAACGATGAATGTACTTACGATTTACGGCCACACTAGCTGTAGCACTCAATTGGAGGTAATACTATACAAAAATACCGCTATTCTTTACCTTAATACAGAACTCATGACAATAACCGTTCGGGTCCGGCATTCATGCATTTGTTTCTTAGATTACTTTATAAGTGATTTATTTGTTGTTACCACATTGTTATGTTAGTTTTATGTTTTAAATTGTAAGTTGTTATTGATGTTTTGTTACATATTATTTGTGCAAATGTTATGTATATTATATGTATAATATTTTAGTATAACACAAGGAAGTTTTCTAAAGTTATTATTTGGTTGTCGTAAATTTGCAAAATTATAGTCGCGAAACCGCAACTTTTATTAGTAAAATCTCTTGATATTTACTACATTATTCACGGTATGGGTGGTCGTAAGCTCCAGAAATGTACAATTGTCGATAAAATTATTAGCGATTGTGAATACGAGATATACAATTTGTGCTTTACACAATATACTGTGAAATACCTACTTTGGTTGTTACGAACAGGTGTTCAATTGTTAAAGCATTTCTATTTAAATTAACATCTGATTGGAATAATAAAGAAACGTGTACTTATAAAGAACTTCTATGTTTATGTTCGTTTAACCTTCTTTACCTAGAATTATTACTATTTTAGTGAAAAATGTTTGAAAACACCGAAAAACAATTTTATTATACGATTGTGAAGTACAATGAAACACCTACCAAATGTTTTCATTGTCATGGGACTGCTACTAACACACGGACGGTTGCTCTACTCTGTAATAATAATTAACGAGTGATCATTTAGACCGAAATCACTCTCTCTCTCTGAACTATGACTTCCCGAAATGTATATATAACTGCTATTCTACTCGTCGGTACATTGACTCTTGGGAAGTCAACTTAACATACAATTTATAGTTATTTTATCGTTCATATAAAACTACTTTTGTTACGTAGGTACTTTTAAAAGTCTAATTCTTGCATGTAAATTCATTGCACCACAAATCCAACTTTCTCCTGACCTTATATAGAAACTGTCATTATTTTGTTCTAATGGAGCATATAGAAATTATACTTCCTTTAGGCTGTCCATTTGTGAGGACTGGTTTTTTTATTATTATTATATATAATGAATACAAATGACTGTATATTAGTCAGTATATGTTAATAATAGTTTATCTATACATACTGCAATAGAACGTTGTTTGTGGCATATCAAAATGGCTTTGCGACCTCTGTCATGTGTTCTTTATCTAGATGGTTCTTGGAATAGTTCTTTCGATTCTTCTATAATTTATACTCTCTTTGTTTCGGTTGCATTTATTACAATCATTATAAAACGTCAATTATTAAGTTTTTAAATAAATATTCGATTTTTAAAATAGGAACGGTAAAATCAATGGAGCTAAATGGTTAATTCGTTTACTTAATTATGGGGTTGCAATCCCCGTTTCTATTAAACTAATGTTTATCATGCACGGAGGTTGGTATCTACCTTTAAATAAAAGCTGCATTGTTTACGAAATATGCACTTATTATGATTAAGTTCTTACATGTAATAATAGTAATATGTAGTAAGTTTATTTAAACATTGTTTCATAAGCTGTACAAATTATGTATATAAAAAAACATGTCGAACTCGCAAAGAATTACTAAAAATATATCCATATTCCGATGAATATAAACTAAGATGAGAAAATAAAAAGTAAATGTTAAACTTACTTCGTAGAATAAATATGCGTCTTTAATATACCCTCCAGGAATATTGTGTAGATATATCTTAGAAAATATATTCCACGATGTTTGGTAAGATCAGGTAAAGCCATATTATTTTCACCTTCGCTGCACACGCTCGTAATTTAGCTACCCTTCTTTATGGCCTGGATAGGGACAGACCCTCACGGTTATAAAGTAGGGAGTGCCGGCTATCATCATCACTCAAATTTTGGAAAAATTACTTCTAAAAATATTTTTAGTTGTAGAGTGAATATGTGAAGTTTTAGAAAATAACTATGAACATGATACATAAATGTTAAAATAAAACATAAATTAAAATAAAAAGAATAAAATATGTTAAAAAGATTTTTAGCAGAGCGTGGTTTCGATCCACGGACCTCTGGGTTATGGGCCCAGCACGCTTCCACTGCGCCACTCTGCTACATATCAGTTGCTCGAAATAGCGAACTATTTATTGCAATCCTTTTCAGAACTATATTCTTATGAAGAGATTTAGATTTACAATCCTTTGATTGCGTAATACTTTATTTACAATTGTAATATTATATTTAATTCTATATATCGTGTTATGCCATATTGATATGGCTGTTCGTATTAATATAAATATTTATATGATAGCTCGGATAATATTATATCAAATACTTACGGATATTTATAATAAAAATATATTATTATCTTTAATTTATGTATATTAATTCACAGTTTCTCTTTACGTCTACAATGTCAAAGAAAACAGTAAACAAGTAGTACATATTTGCAAATAATTGTTTATTCAATCGATGTCTGGCTTTTAACAGTAAAGTAATTTATAGTTAACTGTAAAAGGGACGTATTTAATTGAAAGTAGCAATTAAGATTGCTGACTAGAAGTTACGGGCCATTGTAGTATAATGTATTGCATATTCATCGAGAGGAGACAGAGCCTAAAATAGTTTATACACAATGAATATAATGATATTATTTCCGGCATTATTATCATATAAAAGCTGAGTACGACTATTATTTAGGAAAATATTAAGATATGTGTCAACACTACGCCTTAAATCACACAGTGTACTCACGAATTCGTAGATTAGTTTGTATTGAATATGTTACTAGAAACATGATTATATTTTATCCAGTGATTCCCGATGTGTTCGCACGATGTTCAATGCGTGAGACAATTTTCATATAACTTTGTTTCTAGGCCCTTTAATATAAGTCTTGTCACGTACTCAAGTTAGTAAACACCTTTAGAAATTGCCGCTAGAGATGACTCAATTGTTCCTCAAATTCTCAAGTTTTTTGTGAGATATTCGAGCCTAATGCCAGATTCAACATCACGTATAATAAAATTTCTTGTCACACGCGTAAGAGCTTACGAAAGTAGCTCGTCGGTCCTGTTGATAAGGAAAAAGTGGATCACTAAAATAGAGTAATAGTGTCAACTTTTATCTGAAAGAAGGCATTTTACCTAAATTAAGATAAAGTTAGAAGTTATTGGGTTATGAAAGTTTAGGGTAATTTTATTGATGTAACTTCCATAAATCATTTATTGATGATATGAAAAGATCGTAAATATTTAATTTGAACTTTAAGTAGGTTATGTCATGTTTCTTTATTTTTTCATTCACTTCTTTATTTATTTTTAAAACGTTGAGATTGAGATATTTGTTTGAGGGAGAAATAAATAAACAAACAGTTTAAGTAAATTTATCATATTATTATATATCATTATAATATATTGAATTCAAAATTTACTGTGTTTTACTTATCTGGTTTTTACTTTGACAAGGATGAAGCGAAGGAAGGATATCCTATGTACTTCTTATACAGACCAACCAAACAACAGACCGCCCCCGGCAAAGCTAGTAATTGATAAATATAAATTGCTAGCTTAAAGTGATAGTAGTGGTTATAGATACAAAACAATGGAGGTTACTATCAAAGCGAGCCGCTTCCGTTGATTTATCGTCTTCCCTACATAGGAGTCTTTGTTTTCATCCTCAGTCGTTATTCGATCAAAGTTCCGTGTTCATTGATAATTACGTGAAATTTCATTACAACTATATCTTAAATAAATCCGTTACGTTATTTTGATAGTATTTTTACGTTTCAACCTATTTATTGATGACACATCTTACGAAATCGAGCAAGGTGTGTTACGTGAATGGTAATCAAATTTAATCTTTCTGTTGAGTAGCCTGTTTATATTTAAGAAGAAATCTCGCATGTGTTTTATATAAAGTTATTTCGAGGAACGCTTATTAATTCAGGTCAACGTGAAGTAACGTAAAAAGTGCTTGGATATCAAGTGCTTGTGATTCTAAATAGTTTTAATAACTGTGTATTTCCACGTATATAGCTCAATATTCCGATGTGTGTGTGATGCGATCAATGTGTGTCATTTGTCCTTTGATATTATTATTATTATATAAAAACTATTGGTGAAATTTCTACTTCCGTATTCTTGAGCTTTTGTCAAACCAACACTTTGTAACTCACGTAACACTAAATGTTTGCTTTTGTTAGTTTTTTTTAGCAGAAAGATAAATTATTCCTAGAACGTAGGTATTCGTTGAAAAGAATTTTTTATTTTACGAATTCTTCGTCGACACGTTTGTTATCTTAATAAATAATGAATGATACGATATATGCCAGCTTTTTCTGTAGTCATAAAAATATTCAATAGTATGAATAAAATACATTATGTATTACTTATATAAAAGAAAAAGAATAGCGTGTAGCAATACATTATATAATATTTCTAGAACTAGTACCCACTTAATAATACGTATGAGTAGGTATTTTTTGCTAACTCGTTTCCACACCACTCGTTAATTGACTAACGTTCTTGATGATAGACAAACATGTAACTTTAAAACCTAAGAATGTAATTAAAAAGACCAGTTTCAATATATATGCGACCACATAGCTATTATATACTTTAAAGAAATACAATAGATAATACAATTAACATGAAATGTACTGGAATGTATGTATATTACATATTGTAGTACCATTTGGCTCATTGTTAATTCTAAACATCAGAACCAGCTGTCCGTTGAAACTTGATGCAGTCGCCTGATGGGGCGAGTGCAGTGATTTTACATCTCAATGTGTTTCTATACAGCTACTGTGGAGAGGCAATTTTTTGTTGGTGGCGGCACGGGCGATGCGCAGGCGCAGGCCTTCTGCATCGAAGCGGGCAGGTGCTCGGAAACACGTGCGCGCAACACTGTATTGAAAAGATTTGTTATTATTAAATAATCTTTATGTTACAGATATATTATTTCAATAGCGATTCTCGTATCCGATAGAACTGAATCGATATTCTTTATTAGCAATTCATGGATATAAACTATAAATAATTCCTACAGAGATGAACCTATAACGGGAGGATGAGATTTTTATGAGTCATATTTAATATAACTTTAGATGAGGAACATTTAAGCCACAATCAGTACTGCGTATCATCTGGTGTGCAAATGGCGCCATTATCGGCGCCGGCGCTTGCACAGACACAGACCTGTGACGTCATTGTGCTATAATTAGGAACTTGAAAGCACTTGAGGCCCTGATTCGCACAATGTTAGATAAGGCCGCATAAACCATAGCGGAGATAAAAAGGGAAAACATATGTAATCATTTATTTCCTTTCACAAATAACGAGTATATCGTAACGAGATCAGATTTACAGTTGTCAGTTTCAATTTGCTAACCAGTGTAAGACATGTCAGGGCTTAAACGAGATAAAGATCAAGCCAGAGTTGTCTTGTTGAATCTATTGAATGCTAATGCTACTTGTTTTGTAGGTATATATCAAGATTGACAAGCGTTACAATATTAGTAATTGTAATTGTCTGTAACACTTTTACAATTCCAAAACGTGTCTAAACTAAAAGAATAATTTACGTGTTTCATCAATGGGTACATTTTTTGCCTCAAATTCTCTGTCCATTATAATGAACGAGGGATAGAAATGAGGCAGGTAGGGATGGAATGGCCGGTGGTCGTTTCGGTAATGACCGACGAGTGCCATCTCGATTGTCGCTAATATAAAACCTTTTCTGATCATTTTATTGGTAATATAAAGTTATCTTCGATCTTTGTGTCCTCTAATTAGGTGATTAGATAAGTAAATAGGTGATAGTACTGTAATTAGGTGAGTAAAAATATATATACTTATGGTTATTTTTGCAGAAGGAGGGGGTGGCGCAGGCGCACGCATTTCGCAATAAGTTATTCAAAAAACCACGACCATGTCATTGGTGTCACCAGCCAGTTCAAAACCAGGGAAGCTGCTGCAGAGGTAACTAATGTTATTAAGTATACCTTCTTATATCAAACACACTATAGATAAGTAAACCACGTGAGATGACATTCAAAGGTCACTCACTGATTATGAATGTAGATATTCTAGAACTCTAGAATAATATTTAATCTGAATACACAAACCTACAATCAACACAACTAACAATAGTTTAATGATAATGATAATAACATAATGCAGAAAATTATGTTAGTAGGGATGTCTTTCAAAAATTATATCGATACTTTATTTATTTTTTACAATGCACAATTATGGCATAGGTTTTACTTATGTCTTTGACATGATAAAATCTAAAAAAATATATAATTATGAAATATAACTTCTGAACATTTTTAATTAAAACAAAAATCTAAATATATATATACATATATTTCTTTGTTTCAGTTTGCAAGTACGTGTGTCACACGGGCTGTGAAAGCAAGGTAACAATTTTTTAGTAACAATATACATATATATTACCTTTAGGAGCACTCTAATATTGTAGAGGTCAAAGTAGAAACACTACAGCTAGCAATATGGAAATACCATAAAATAGAATTGTTTCTTAAAATTAATTAGATTGCTTCTATTGATCGTTATTAGTAAATTTAGTTTCGATTGTTAAAAATAATTAAATCAATTTGGTTTTTGGTCGTGTGAAACTGGACGAATGACTAATTCAAATATCTAGATTGCCGTCTTTTTTTCTTAAAGTTTATTTTCAGTAATTTAATTTTAATCACATTAACCTCCGATTCTAAGATATTTTTTTTTTATCTAAGATGTCATTAAAAACATAAAGTAACGCCCTCTGTGTTACAAGCATTGAGCTAATTTGAAGAGACAATATAATTCTAACAGACGCTTGCGCAACTGTCAGTTAAGACGTCAAAGTCTTTGTAATTTTTTTAATAGATGGCGTTAACTACGCTAGGAGGAATATGCTAAAATAATTAACAAAATTAACTTAGCCGCGTAAAGAAAATAGCTGAATTGTAAAATAATAAAATAGGTAGGTATATAATCATATAGTTAATAAAAATATTAATACCATAATATTGAAAATAATGTATAATAAATCATTACTACTTTATAGCGATATCCTTTAGACTTGGTAACAAACATTTTGGCATATTAATCATTTCTGTTAAAAAAACTAAATAGTAGATAGTAGCTTAATCGAATTTAGTGAGGAAGTCGTAAATATTGATAGTTGATTTAATGATATATTATGATAATTTGGTGTGTAAAAATTAGAGTGTTTCCATTATTACAAGTACAAGTAATACGATATAAGGATTGTTCAATGGAAAGTTATTACTTCCCAGTCTCGTCGCAATCTACTTGGTTATTCCGGTGTGTTAGAGGACCTTCGTCTTCATGAGTCCTTCGCTGACATAAAAAAGGGTCACCCCGTGTATATCAAATGAGGTGGTTTTATATTTTAGTGTTCAATAACAATTATCACAGAATTGAAATCATTTTAAATAGGTTATAAACAATGTATTTAAGATGACACTTGATATTTTTCGTTATAATACTGGATAATAAATACTACTTAATATTGCTATAATAATTAACGAGCCATAAAACGTGTTTTCTGGATGAAATATTATACATTTTTTTTTATGTATTCACATGTATTTAAAGATTCTATTTAGTATTTATATACACATTATTTTAAAATATAAATAAAAAAGTTAAGAAAGCTTTTGGTTTAGTAATGCCAGAACACAAACATTTTGTTGATTAATATTTAATAGACAACGTTTTCTTGATGGAAAATATGTTAGTAGAATAAGGAAATCATTAATTATTTACTCTGTATTCTGTTGTTGAGGATTAACAAAAGAGTTCTATTCTATACTGTGTATTTTATTAAAATATTCATACTAGAGGTATAACGGTGTCTGTTGTCCACGTTTAGCCGGCAGCCAAGATGGCAATCACTCGTCCGCGCCCGCAGACTGTCACGCTTCTATTGTTTGCAAAATACTCCAAATTGGATATTTTATTTAACAATATGTAACCCAATGACATAATGTATATGTATTGTCTAAATGATGAGGTGAGACACTTGCCTTGTCATTTACCGGAAGTAGGTGCTTTCGATAAAGGATGGAAAGATTCTGTATTTTAAGTCATCCGACGCAAAATGTAAGCAAAATTTGCGACGGGTCGAGTAGGTAGATAACGATCGAGAGCTTGGATACATTTTGAACTTTGTAACTTTTCCCGAGATCTTAATTTGCATAACAAGAAGACAAAGTGCCTGCTTCTCTCAGATACGCTACGGGTGTTAATAATTTGTAAGCAGTTTGGAACGAAAGAAAGACATTACAAAAGTTAATTACACGGTTTTCTCCCGTTTGAGGTTTCTTAAATAAAATAACATATATTTAAAATAAAACAAATCTCCGAAACCGGCACTTTAGGAGAAAAAATGATGTCAGACTGAACCGGCATACATTTTTCTTAAAATAAACATTTTTATCTTACAATTAATATTTATAATGATAAAAAATAGGTAATCTATGTCAATATGACACGATGTAAGTAAACAGACGAACTATCAATTAAAAAAATAATGGACAATTTAAAATTTACAATAAACAATAACATTACTTATAAAGAAACTAGCTGTTGTAGGCGTCTCCGACTGTTATAATATCAAAAATCGCACATTTGAAATAATTACATTGGTTACCAAGTGTTATCATTTTGTACATTTTGATTTAAATACAATAATATAAGCTATATAATAAAAGTCGTTCAGGTCGGTCCAGTTTTGTTATATCTTTTTACCTCATAATAGCTTTTGTGTTTTCCTGAAAAAATAAAAGGACTTTCAGAAATAAATAGGGACAAGGGAATTCGGGAACTTATATAGAACAATAGAACTTTTAGCCTTATTACTATTTTTCTGAATTTATATAACTCTTCTAAGCATTATCTTTTTTTGGTCTAAACGGTATAACATATTACTTAAAATAAATCGGAATTACCATTCATAACATTTTATTTCCGTTATCAGTCCTCAGGGTTTACCAAATGTCTTAGTACTGATAGCTTAAAACACGACCTCTTTATATAGCACCGCTGTTTGGTTGTGGGGTTCCGTATCTAAAAAAAATAACAGAACTCTTTTAAATATAACACACTCAAAGTAATAAATCAGTTCCAAAAAGATATTATTTTCCATTAAACGTCTATTTTTTTTTATTTATAGTCTCCAAACCAAACAAAGACAAACCAAATAAATTTGTGAACCTAATACTGATTTTAAATAAAACAACTTTCACCTTTTAGTCTAGATCTAACTCGCTCTTGACCGGATTTTTTTATGTAAATTGGGTCGTAAAATACTCGTAAAGGTTATATGGGGTGTAGGAGGATCTCAAGAAATTTTGTTTTACATGTACCGACGATAAAACATTACAACAATAAATAATACAACGGACGAAATAAAATTACAGGGTTTGTGATAAAATAAAGGCAAATACCTGATTGTGCTTCGTGAATCGAGCACAATCTGACGTTTTTGTTCTTTTTAAACTCGCCGACGTGTGCCGTACAGCCGCAGGTCTTAAAACCTTCAACTTAAAAACAATAAAGATATTTTATAACGCTATAGTGTATTCTAATTAAAGGTAAATTAACAATAAATAAAATATTAGAACCTAGTTAGTAAATCTATTTACAAAATTATCGAAAAGCATTATTTAAATTTGAAAACAAATGTTTATTGAATGGAATTTTTTAAACTATATTTCCTTATAGAAGGTGTAAAACTAATTTAATTATATTAATTGCGATAGTAACATGTCGCGTGGTGTGCGTCCTGTTCTGTGAAATGCAAATGAAAAGTCTGCTGAAATAACTCTGAAAAGGCACTCAATGGTGCTCGCGAACTGAATTGATGAATATTTCAGATTATTTTTTAAGCGGATATTTGCCGTGATTTCAATATCCTGAATGGTTTTTTTTCTCATATCTTAATTATTTGCTAACTCATTTTGTTCTGTAGTAATATGTCTATTTTTTTATTTATTAAAGGGGTGTTCTTACGTAATAGACGAACGCGCTTAAAACTTTAAGTGAGTGAAAAAGTATCCTCTATCTATAATTATAGAGCTTTTACAACCTGATTGTTTGTAAAAAAATGCAGTATTAAAAAAAATAGCACGTGTTTAAAAAGCTAAGTGAGTATAAAAGTAGCGCTTAACAATATACAATTTTATACGTTTATTCTATAATACGTTTTTAGAACTTTAATGTTTGTTAATATTTACTAAACTAAATTAAAGAAATCAATACCAGACATGATTGCTTTATAAAACTATTTATTAATATTTTCTCTACCAAATTATAAAAGTCACAGTTACTATACACTATTTCACTAACATGACTGAAGTAACTTTAAGTGAGTGTTTTAATATGAGTTACAAGCTTAAGATCAAATCAAAGTAGAACCTGGAGCTTTCAAGTATTATCTTGTTAAGTCTTAAAATATATGTTTTTAGCGTTGATAGCGTTGAGTAAAATTGGCAAGCGTGCCAGTATGCAAAGAGGATAGGATTGTCTTAGGATAAGCGAGAGGTGGTATAGGGAAGCCGGGAGCCAAGAGCGAGCTGAGTCAGGTGCAATGTTCGCTCAGCGTGTATGGGCCAGTCGGCAGTCTCGCGAATCCGCAGCCCGCGCCCCAGTGCCGACGCGAGCGCCGACCGGCCTACGCGCACGCAAAATTCACTCGCGCTTTAGCATTACATTCGCAAATATACATTTAGACGCTAAATCCTTATACAGCTGCTTTAAGGTGTCTATAAATAAAATTTTAAATCTTGTTCCGTGAATGTTTGAATCTGTGTAGTAGTTTATCACTTTTGTACTGAGTTATGCAAAATATTATAAGGAACTTACAAGGACTATAAATTTGACAAGCTTGGTGACTATGTTGATATTTGTCTGAATGTAGATTTATAAAATAACACGTTTGCTGACTATCTTAAGGTTTTGAACGACACTTTTTACAAATTTGTAGAGTCATTGAACTTTGAGTGGCTAGAAAAAGTATTTCCTGTTAAAAACTATAACGTTATAAATCCAGACGTATTTCTTAGAGCTCATTTATTTTTCACTTTTTATTTAAAGTTTAATTATACAAACATGGTTAATTAAACAAATAAATACTCCTTGTCTTGTTAATTTGGTTTAACACTCAGCTTATGTAAATATATGCAAAGAGGTATAGCTGGCGTTCAAGGTGATATATTATCAAGTGAAATACAGTCCATACATTTATAATCACAAATTACGATTGTGCGATAAGTTTGTTATGTTTCGGTGTTTTATCGATAACGCAACTCCTTGAGTCACGTATACCATTTCATAACTAATAAGTACTTGTAACAAATAATATTTAAAAACGTCTAAATTACTTCCATGAAATCCATACAGCCATAGCCAAATCCATACACGTTTTAATTGGCTTCTAATTTCAGGCTTTTAAACTCAAACGATCTGTAATGGTTTTACCTGATTGCAAAAGAAAGTCGAGCGAGATAAAGGTAGTCCATTAGATGTAATGAACGGTAGATATTTGTGCAAATACGTGTGAAGTGAGAAAAAACTCCTGAACTATAGTAAAAGTGAAACTACTAATAGTAATTGTTCTTATCTAAGATGTATCACAATCGGATAGGAAGCAGCATCTCTACCTCTTCCGGCAGTTCAGACCTGAGGGTAAATTTATTATACTTTTAATCTAAACTAAGTAATGAGTTTGAATTTGTTTATTTTTTTTTCGTTTTCACGTAATTAAACTTTTATTCTGAATTTTCTGCCGGGATATTTTTATTTATTGTCTGTATATATATAAATGTCTTATATATGTTTTTGTATTACAAAACTAAAATAAATAAACAATTAACTTGAGAACTTGCAACCACTATCTTATCAAGTAATCTTGACACAAAAATAATTTGAGTTTATCAAGCTATTGCAAAAGATTTGATTGTGCGTAAGATGCGGGTCGACGAATGTTATCCACAGGGTCGCGCCTAGCTCGCGGCTACAAATACTGTGAACGGTACCATTCCTGATTTACTGCACCTTGCATTCATTGCTTAGGGCTATCGGGAATTGATTGTATATTATAGATTGTAATTGTTTAGTTACCTTCTTTTCTTTATCTTCTTTCTCAGAACAGGTTATTGATTTTTGCGTTTATACATTCTTGTGCAATGTGTTCTTGAATGTGACAGCCCTAGCTCAAGCTAAGCGTGCTAAGTTCAATATACGAGTATATGGAAAAGCGTTTTGCTAAAGGAACAAATAAAATAGCGAGAACACGACTTGCCTTTAAAATACGCGGGTCATATGACATTGACACCGGCGTTGGAGAGGTTTCTCTTGTGTCAGGTTATTGTCGATTAAATATTAGATCCCAAGCACATCACTCTTCTTGTAATATTAATAAACGTCTTATTTACATTTTGTTTACATTCAAATTCATTTTTTAAATAACATTTCCATTTAACCGGTACATTTATAAAATCTAATACCTTGAAACGCTTATCAAAGTATTTGATGTCATAATTTGTTTTGGAAAAGTTTTATGAGAACTCTGTCGTAACTTTAAATTGTCATTCAAGCTGTTAAGTACATTCAGTATTATGTATATTTATAAGTCTATGTTAGAAAACGACAAATTTAAACGAAATGATTCAGACAAAGAGTATGACCGGCGTAAGGCGGACTGGAATGCGCCTGTGTTCGCTCAGTCCCTGAAGGGCCAATGTTATACGCATGACAGAATTCACCACATCTAATAAGCGGTTTATCTCGCATTTGAATATATAATTATTGGCTTTCCAATTCACTAAACGTGCACCTACATAAATTGAGATTACACTGGACAATAATACTCCAACTCTTTCACAAGCGTGTGGGTTCTGTAGCCACATTGCTTAATCAATAAATACATATATCCTATTGTTTCTTGTCTTTCAATAACATAGTTTATGAATATTTCTAACATGTAAGCCCTGCTCTCTAAAACCGTTTCTCTTGACATTTATAATCAATTTAACTAGAATTTATATTATATAAAACCTTATTATCATTTAAAATTAATAAATGTTTACGTTGCGGTTTCTTCCCGTCCCTTGCGCGTCGTATAATTAAAAAGCAATCAAGCGAAACTTTCAACAGAATCCGTTTAGAGGTTTAAAAGGAACCCTAATAAACTCGATTAAATGAGGACCAATATATATATACAAGCTCCCCCACCGGACACATCATTTTCATTAATCTGTTTCTGCCAAACTGACAGCACATCATTTTGGCATTTTGTTATTCTACAGAAGAACTAAATCGACACTTCCGTTCCTATTATTGACATTTCAAAGAATGATTCGACATTTCGCTATTAGCGAAACTAAATCAGCTTAAACAATCATATAATTTTATCGTTAATAGCGTTTTATTTCTTATTACAAACCAGTTCAGAATTTAAATTAAGGTTCATAATTTTAGTTAATTATCAAGCGCCTGTAAATAATATATTAATTACTTCCTAGCTGCAATCAACAGAGTGAGTGAACAAGCTTAACACCTGATTGCTCGTTGATCAGATCAACTTAAAGCGCGCCGACAGTGTGTCGTGGCTTTACGTAAGGAAATATATGCCAGCCAAAATTGATACTTATAGCATAATACTTACTACTAAGAAGTACCAAGTTACGTAATGTCTTTAACGGAATGCTATGTGTGAAGTATAAGTCAAAACGTCGACATTTATTTGCAAATTAATCTTTGTAGATGCCGACAGTATCACGCAAAATAATATTTTCGACAATGTATTTGTTTGCCCACATTTAAATGATCATTTGAAGATAACATGAAGGATTGATTGAGCTGGTCAGATTGAGCTTTGATTGAATTAAAATGATGTAGTTACCACCCGATCAATACCTACTATAGCTATCCCAAATATTCGTAATATCCAGTGTCCAGTAGAATATGTATCCATCCGGGGTCAATATCCAACCACCCGATATCTAAACCGTCACAAGTCCCGTATATCATCATCATAGGATTTAATTATAATTTACCTTCTCTACACTATCTTGATATGTTAAATAGAATTTCATTTAGCGTCAAGTTTAAACGTTGAAACTTGTCATAATTACATTTTCGTTTCGTAATGTTAAATTTAGTTTTGTAAAGACATTTCACTTAAAGCATTAATTCCTTTAATATGAAATGCACACAATTTTGTTTAAGTATAAATAAATATCGTTCGTTGATTTTCTTTTTATTTGATGTTCCACTTCAGTACGCATACCGAACTTTTTCATTAAACTTATCAGTGTCTCTCAAACAAAAGCAATTTACGGTATGTAATATCGTTGGAAGCGCTTCTAAGAGCTGCTTTGTTTGGTTTGAAAGACAAATATATTATCTGAAAACTTTGCTTAGCCCCGTTAACTCAACCGCAGCCGGAGTCAAACATTTGCACCCAGTCCACAGCCCTAACTTCTGGACAGACATTACCGACAGTTCTCTTACTTATTAGCACGTTGAAGATACATTGTACATATCATAAATTTAAAAGCTTCTGATGACGGGTTCTTGTAACGTTTACTTAGCTCTATTGTTCTAAATATTCTTAATCATTTTATTATTATTTATAGATACTTCAAGTAAAGTAAGACGAAGGTATTCTCATTTTAAGATAACGGTTTTTGTCATACAACGGTTTTTGTAATAAGATATATATTTTTACTAAAATGGGAAGCTATGTTATTAAGAAATATGTAATCGATAGCGGTGTTTTTCGGAATTTACTTTGTCAAATTAGGTCATCGGTATAACCGCATTCCAGGCCTCATTATTACAAATAATCAGAAGTTTGAGCAGATGTTTTTATAAAGAATAAGATTAAAGGCAGAAGTTACAAATGCCAGACGTATTTTCTAAGATAAATTCATAGGATCGAGACAGGCGGTATTTATTTCTGTCGCGTTACTCAAAGGAATCTCGGGTATCCCAGACTCCTTGATCTCGAGCGTTTGTTTGAATTCAAAATGAATAATTCTTGCAAATTTTAACATATATTTTTAGACATTTTGTGAATAATTACAAGATAGTTAACAAGATAAACTTTATTTTTTTATGTGTCATACTTTATTATATTGATGACTAATAAATTAAAGACAAAAATAAGGTAATAGTTCAATTCTAATTATATCACATGAGTAAGTACATTAAATACACATCAAGTGACCCGGAACTGACAGATAATCAGTTCTCGTTTGGTACAACATTGATCTATAAAATATATGTAGGTACATTTGCTAAAACATGATCTCAAAAACATGCTAGTTTTTTCGGTAATCAAAAAATGACGAGGTTATATTCTTATATTGATTTAATCTGATGAAACATTCATTGTCAAAATAACTCGTCAGTATGTTGCTGTCATGTAAATTACTATAGTAATTTTGAGTTTTATAATGAGACAAAGTTACAACTAACATTACAATGACCACTAATTATAAGTAGGACAATTATATTTAGATTACAAATATAAGAACATTAATGTTACTCATTTTGGTTTTATGTTGCTTTGTCCGAAATTGTCATTACGTAAATTACTTTAAATGGTTTGTTCAACAAATATGCCTAAGTATTTACAAAGGATTTACATAACCTCAAGTTAGTATCAAGAAAACAAAATGTATATGATTTTATCATACACATAGTCAAATATGGCGGCTTTATCTTCTCGTAACTTAAATTATATCTTAATGTACCTTTACTTTACCCTTACTAAAATACCTTTTAACTGTAAAATACCTTCTTATTTTACAATACCTTTACGAAAGTAAAAACCAACAAAATAATTGTGTTTAAAATTAAATTATTTATCTCTTAACGTAATTTACTGTAAAAGATATGCTTCAAGGTTTTAAGGAGATGTTACGTTTCTCCTAAAATATTTTGGTTCCCTTCACAATTTCAATCATATTAAAGAGAATGTTCATGTTGTTTGTATGTCGTCTACATGTCCAATGTCATCTCTGAGAATTGAGGCGTTTAAATTTTATAAAAGATTTAAATCTTTTATTTCACACACTTTCTTATAAATGAAGTGATAAATAAGTTGTCGTATTTTAAGCTTTTTTTAACGATCGGTTAACACTTAATATGATATTTTCTTCGAAAGTTACTTAATTTAAATATATTTTTTATATTTTATGAATGTTATAAAGATTTTGTTTCATGAAAGTATTTTTAATCAATTATAAAATCAATTTATATTTTTTTGGATTGCCATTGAGCCAATTATATACATTTTTCATACCTTACAAAGTTGGTTATACATGCTAAATTATTATAACAAGAATTATTCAATTCAATAACAAATAAATAGTTTTTGGACCAAATTTCAATTTGCAGTAAACGCAAATGAAATAATTATATTATTTAAATTGAATCCTACAAAATTGATTCGTCAAATTACTAAACTGTAGACATGATGGGACCACCCTGAGGTGCAATTAATAAGAACATGTTTATAAATGGCGGGACTGGCTGACAGTTAATAGTTCCCGGGTGCCTTCGACATTTAAATAACTGGCTCTTCAGAACAGCTTGATTGACGTAAACAAAATTCGGTGATTATCCATGCCGTTTGCATCCATTTTTACCGCTAGCCAGCTTCGAATTAATTTCCGCATTCCCAGCTATGGGATAAATATAAGGTGGTAAATGAAAAGTTAACTGTTGCGATCCTGTTCGACCTAATAAACAGCTTGTAAGTGGTGGTCTGTGGTGTATCAAGCTGCACGAATGAGGGCGATTGCCGACTTTAGGACAGGGAGTGGGTGCGCTAGGTTTATTTTTACGGCATTGCGGCATATAGAGTAGGTGAGCCGTCTGAAGCCGGCAGATGTTTACAAACAATCCTTTACCTAAAAACTTTTTATTTTTTTATACATTATCTGTTTTAATTCTTTGATCTTTATATATACTACAAGTTCTGACGTTACGTTAACTACGAGTTATGTTTTTTATAGAGTTATTAATTATTATACGTAGAGTAGGGAAGCCAGCCTAAAATGTTTAAATAGAAAAAAGAGAAAGCAAATAAGACTACCTATCTGTCTCTCTTTCATCTCTATTTGCCTCTTTTATTATCTGTTAGACACTGACATTTAAAGCCTGGCTATGACATCCTTATTCTAATCATAATAATTATTTGATAATCATCGTAAATAACTAAAATAAATATTTTGATTAGATTTTGTTAATGTCAATTGATTTTGATTCGACGATTCCGTTAATGTAAGTTGTGTAACGTCAAATGTCGCACTAGGGTATTATTAATTATTTACGATTGACAGTTCGCTTTTTAGAAATATCATATTATATAGGTCGTTACATAATCAATATTCTTAATAAATTTTAATTAAGATTACCATTTCCAGATAGAGCACGATCCATGGAAGAGACGGTTAGGATTTCTAAGAAGCCTGACATTTTAATCTTCTTAGAAAAGTTTTATTTATTTTATAACATCCGATTGCATTCTGTAAAGTCTTAATTAGTTTTTATCACTAACTCCATGAGATCTTAACAATTTATTATTGTTTCACAATAAAATCTTTTACATACATTTGTGCAAACAAAACAGTGACAAAGGAGATCAAATGAGTCACGAATATTCTTTTGTTTTAATATTTAAAGTAATATATGCATTTATTACTAATATTTATTACGTTACAAATATTAATGATTTTAGTGTTATTTAAGGTCCTATGTAGGTACTTTAAAAAAAACTCTACTTTTGTGTTAGAATTTAAGTATTTATTCTAAAATAAAAGGTACCTACTTAGTTGCGAAAACATTAGATTTGGAATTCTCTTATTCGACATGAATTTCTACATTAGCATATAAAGCATTTGTGGTGAAATTTAGAGTCTATTTCAGTGTCATGTGTTATCCAATTTAAGGAAAGCATACAGCTTTCCGTTTATTTTTTTAATCTGGTATTATAAAACAAATTAAGATTTAAATTAAATTAAATACAAAATAATAAAACATGCAATATACATGTTTCCTTTTTTAACATAAAATTAATCTGTTAGTTCATTAAATGTACTAATATTTAAACGTATAATATAAATTGAACCGATTGTTTCTTTTTACAGTTGTTCAAATTATGAACTAGGTTATGTTGGTACTATAGACTTGTTCACGTTATGTTGGTACTGTAGGCTTCTTCACGTTTTCACGTTACTTTCACAAAATTGACATCCATATATAGACTATAATTCGATTCGCAATCCAACCATAGAACACCATTGAATGGTAAATCTGAGATACCATGGTACACAATAACTTATGTTTCCTCTAATGACTTAAGCCCTAAGGCAATAACTTAAATGGACAAACCTGTTTTGTATCGCGCATGAGTTTTATCGCTTTCGCTTCGCTATGCGGAATTTCTTTGTTGATAAAATTATAACAATTGGGTATTTATTTATTTATTCGGGTAAATATTTTGACTCTTATGGTGAAGTTATTAAATTGAAATTATCTAAGAAAGTTTTTGAACAATTTCAGGCATAATATTTAACTAAATTATATTTATTTATTTGAGTAGATATTTAGACTCTTAAGATGAAGTTATTAAATTGAAGTTCTCTAAAAATGTTTTTGAACAATTCCAGGCCTAATATTTAACCAAATTATATTTATTTATTTGAGTAGATATTTAGACTCTTAAGATGAAGTTATTAAATTGAAGTTATCTAAGAATGTTTTTGAACAATTCCAGGCATGATATTTAATGAAATTATAGGTACTTACATAACACAAAAAGGAGATACCAATAAAATTCTGATCGCCCGGAGCGCAGCCTATATTCTTCTTGGCTTTTGGCCAGGGTCAGCTAGTGGCTCTATTGCGTCCATTACTACAAGTTATCGCAAAAATAACTTACCTACCTATAATAACCACTATATTGAAATATTATTATTATTATGTTTATTTTTGTAGTAT
Source organism: Napeogenes sylphis (assembly GCA_959347405.1). NCBI lineage: Eukaryota > Metazoa > Arthropoda > Insecta > Lepidoptera > Nymphalidae > Napeogenes > Napeogenes sylphis. The sequence continues at coordinate 21,515,447 of OY365786.1, forward strand.
TGTTTTTTTTTTTTTATTATGTTAGAATTCTTTTTACTGGATCGTGGTGACATCTATTCGTATTAACATTGCTAGATCCAGTAAGCTCAATGGACAAGCTGACGGTTATCCAAAAGGTCGCAAGTTTAATTCCTGCTCGTGTTTAGTATTTATTGATTTTCAGACCTAAAATATATATTATTATTTTTAATACTTTATAAAACAATGACCTAGCGTGTAAAGTAAATACAAACTCGACTATTACTCCACTTGGGCATGTTTCTCTCCTGGGTGCTATTGACCCCCTTTTTTAACTGCGATACATTGTTAGTCGAAATATATTTGATAGACCCACTTTAAAGCACAGTGAAAGTGTGACAAACGAAAATTATACTCCATATTTATTTCCATACTATAATATAATAATTTCACATAATTCATAATTTATTATATGTTTTGCATACTGGGCAGATATTTAGTATATATTTGCTTATAATATGCAAACTAATACTAATAAATATTAAATACATATGTTGTTTGCAGGTGTCGGGTGCTATTGAGCTGTCAGATCCGGCTAACTCAGCTGAACTGCTTGCACGGCTCCAAAATTCGGTAAGTCGTTTAGTATTATTGTGTCCATATAATATTAAATATTATCTGTGGATAACTTTATACGGAAATTAAAACGTTTTGAGCCCAATCGCAGTCTTATCTCTACAGTGATAAAAGAAAAGCAGGTTGTTTTGCCAAAAACCACGGCATTATTATATTTAAGCTAAACCTTGTTTTTAAGTAATTTAATGTAATTAAAACCAAAGATAATAACACATTTTTAAGTGCTTTTTATTTTTATAATAAAATTGTGTAATTTATTTTTATTTCATAAAAATATATGTACAATACTACTTACTATACAAAGTAATAATACAAGAAAAGGTATTTCTATACGAAATAAAAATACGAGAAAATATATGACTGTTACAAATAATAATACTAGAAAATATATTGCTGTTCGAAATAATAATACTTGAAAATATATTGCTAGATATAAGAACTAATAATACTAGAAAATATAGTGCTGTACGAAATAATAATACTATAAAAGATAGTAGTAATATAGAATATCATATTTTATTAACGCAATAAACCGAATTCAGAGCAACATTCAGTAAATGTTGAATTTCAAATCTACCTATATTATTTCTTTGAGAGAACAAAGAAAGGTCTTATCTCGGAACATACATAAATACACTATTTACATATCGTACAAGTTTTTTTTAATCATGAAATAAAGTAGTATTAAGTGTAAAAAATAAATGTACTTTAAGAAATAAATTGTGACTTGAGTTATTAGATAAAAACTGGGTAGTCCTATTGATAACGGAACGAATGCGAACAAATGCGAACAAATGTGAACGAATCCAGATAAGTTAAATGAAAATAAGTTAAGGTACAAATTTACATTATTTGATTAATAAATTTGGAAAAAAATAGTCAATTTATTTATATTTCGCTTCTCAAACTAGCTATATATCTATATGTTATCTACCTATATGTTAAAATAATGATAAAATTAATTGGATACAGCGCACACAGACCGCATTTTGACACCCGTCAGGGGTGCCGCTTTCTTGATCACATTCACAACCATAATCGACGCTGAGTTGCGTGAAACCAACGATTTTCAACCACAGCACTTTATTAATATCATATTTATATCCGATTTATTAATTCAACTGAACATATGAAAGTTAATGAGACTAGTAATAGCTGGTATTTAATCGCCTCTTTTGTCTGCTATCCTGGTATTTTGAGGATAGAATTAAGATTGTGCTTTTGAAACACTTTGACAATTTAATCCAAAAGAGTATAGTTTTTATTGATATAATTTCAATAAATTAGGCAATGTATATTCATGCATATCTTGAAATCTACATACTTATTTGAATTTCTTGAAACTAAAATAAACGTAGGTATTTCACAGTCAGTTGTAGAGTCTTGTAAATTATATTACACTACAGCACTTCGAAAATCAGAAATCTGAAACGAACTTACTAAAAAAAGAAATGTACATTGTTCGTACTTTTAAATCAATAAGGTCTGTTAAATTCTAAAATACGTAGAACATTATGGACATTATTAAGTTTGCCTTACTCAGGAAACTTAAACCTATCCCAAGGATTTAGACATGTTAAACATTATACAAATATTAAGGGGTCCACTCTGACGTTGTACTGCATTCCAAGACTTACAACGCTCTTCCTGTCGAGATTTAAGCTAATGCCAACATAACAATGACTTGCCTTTACACTAGATTATATATAATAATGTTATTTCGGGACAATAGTTTATTAATCCTCAGATAACTTTTACATTTTGACAGATATACTATAGATAATCTGTCAAAATTATTCCTTGGATAAAACTTATCTGTGGATTTAGAATTTAGGCTTAAATATTATTCCAGTTTCCTCGTTAAAAGTTATCTGTGGTTAAATAATGCCTCTTGAATATATTATATTAATTTTTATTAGTAATAATACAGTCCTTGACCTGAACGGTATTTTTATTCAACGGAATTTGTAAACTTGCTCTTAGTAGACCATAGACTATAGACCAAAGACTTATCTTCGTATATTATATTCTGAATTATAGTTTAGAATTTATCGGTTATATTAAGTGTTCCTACAAAATTAATATCTACGACCTGCACGTTTAGGATGTCGTAGTGCATTATACGTAGAATTACACAAGAAATTCGCAGCATATTTTAGATAAAGTCACGGCTACCCCAGATACCTTCATAACTTATTATATTGTGGTACTATATATTTATAAGGAATATTGAATATGGAAATTTGATCAATATCTCCTAACTCAGACAACAGTCTGGTTGTGAATAAAATATAATACCAAACAAATTTACCAATCAAAACTTATTATAAATTATATTAAAATTTGGTTTCAGACCATGTTTAATGTATAAGTAATGTTATCTCTTTCTATACAAAATTGAACGTTTTTATTGCTGTATGTTTATCAAAAGACCAATTAGGTATACAAGAATACAATTTACCATTCACTTTATTAAAGTGTAGTACAATTGATACGAATGCTTCAAACGACCAAGAAGTGAGACTTCGCAATCAATAACACTGTATAGAATATTAAACTATGAAATATTTGCGAACATCCAGCAGATGTCACGACAAGCCTATTATTTGCTTGTTAACATTCTTAACGTATATAATGATGTAGTGTTTTTACTGTTAATATTTAGTTCATTATTCTCTTATAAAGAACAAAGTCCTCAGCAGTCCTACCATGTTTTTTTTTAATCTGTCATAGTTTTAACCTGTTTTGTTTAAATATTCCAATAATGTTACTTTGATTTGTACCATCACCGTTATAAAATAATATTGTTCTTAGTGACTTAATTGAACGAATGGTTTTCTGTTCCTCCAATAAGAGGGAGTGATAGATCAGTTTTATGTATTTTTATTTGGTAATAGAACGAATGATTTAGGATGACGTCAGCGAAAGTTTTTATCGAAACATTATTAAAGTAATATTACTTTTAGGATGTCATGGTACGAAAATGGAAAGGAATATTATTATAATATTGCTTTAAGATCGTGTTAAGCCTTCAGAAACCTGATAAAAGATATCTGCATTCTATTCAGTTAATATAATATTTAGCTTTTTGTAACGAATTTTTCTTTTGAATTTAACTATTGATTTTATTATAATGCTACATGAAATGAAATATAGGTACTTAATTATCCTTATTTATTCAAGCATACCTACAATGTTTCTTAACAAAAAAGTTGGAACTGAAAGATCCACGGCTTTTACTGTTATTCTAAATTAAATCGTTCCAGTGAAAATAGTATATTGAAAACAAAAGTTAAGAAAGTGTGACGAAAAACAGCGTTTTTTTTCTTTTTTTTCGTAATTATCATTTAATTCAGATATTGATAAATATAAATAATATTTAACATCTATCGAAATCGGTATTCTTTATGTCAAGAATATAAGTAAAAGAAATATACAAATATTTATGTTTTCTTAAGTAATAAATTACCACAGGTATTGGTACAGACCTGTTCTGTAGACTTAGTGCTAGCCGCTAATGACTAGACACTACTTGTCTAGAAAATTGCCTAAAACGGGCAACGCAATTTATTATATGTTTTGCCCTTTAGAGTTAAAAGTAACCTATTAAAGATAATTTGTTTCCTTTCTTTTATATATTTGGTAGTAAACAGAAGTAATCTCTATTACGAAAGGAATGAAATGTGACTTAGTTTTCTTTTTATTATCGTTGCTTTTTATTACATTAGTTAGAATTTTTTATTTTTTTTCAGCGGTTGTATAAATTACTACGTCTTCTTTTCATTAATGTACCTTTATATTTATATAATAAGAAGTAAGATAATAAAGTATGAACAAATCCATTACGACTGTTCGGATCATTGCACGGTTGTGTAATTGACGTAAACGACAAACGAACAACCAGTGTCCAGACTAATTTAGGATCAATGTTTATGATAACGACGGATGTTATAATGCACTATGAGTTATTATTTCTACCTTTAAACGATCATAGAAACTTTTTATTAGGTATAATCTTTTATAGTTCTACTTACTTTGATAGGATATATAAATTATAAATCTCATATTTATTGAAGCAAGTGCCTAAAATTTTAGAATTAATTCGTTAAATATATACTTTAAAATGTATACCTACCATTAATGCCAAACTTTACCTGAATGAGAATATTTAGACAACTGAAAATATTTAAGATAAAGAAATGTCAATGCCTTATCAATAAAGGGGGGTTTAATGAATGTTTGTGTTCATTGATGTGTTAAATGGGGGAGCGGGTGTCGGGTCGGACGCGTCGCGAAGGTGACGGTGTCGTCACGCGGCCTGCGGGCGCCAAGCAGTGCGCGGCGAGCGCGCGGCCCAAACGCACTATTCCACGGCATGCTCCACCATCTTGCGTGCTACTAAATGGCGCGAAAAAAGTTACCCGGTTTTATAAGAAAATCGCGGTCAACTTAAGTGCTCAGTTTTTATAATAAGAGAAAACCACAAGCTTCAAGTTTTTGTTTAAAAATCTTTTGTTATAAATAATTAATAATGAAAAGTGCATCCGTTGGAACTGAGAGGTAGCGCAGGCTGCGATTCAAAGATGAAGTTGTTCAAGAGGAGGCCGTCCTTTGGCGGAGATAAACACAGGCGCGCATCCCATTCAGACGATCCTTTTGAACACGAGGTACATATCATCAATGTAGATTCGTTGAATTTCTTACTTGTCCTCTTTATAAGTCACTTGCATATCAAAAGAAGTGATAACAGATAGAGTGAATTACATAACATTAATTGCATAATCAATATGACAAATACACAGCGGGTTGTGATATGGCTGAGGTTTTTTATAGTAAACAAAACACAAACACAAGACAACTATGACTACAACAGTTCTTGATAAGCGTTATTAGATTTTTTCACTGTACACGTTGCGGTGCGAAGTGCGAACTGCGAATTAAATTGAAAAGCAAGGTTATCTTATCATATGAAGGCCATGCACTGAGTGCTATTCTATTTGTAGTTGCAAATTACATCCGAGTTCAGTCAAAAGTTCCTGTTTTCATTTGCATTTCATTTCCTTAAAAACAAAATGTATGCATATACATATTCTTATAAAATAAATTCTTTGACTAATACATCATTATGAATATATTCTCGAATGTATTAACTTTGATCTATTGAATTGTTTTATAATGAGCTGCAGTTATAAATACATAACAAGAAAAGTCCTTGACTTTACGAGGTTAGAATAAACAATTTTATTTTATATAGGTATCTATGTAAAATTTATTGAAATGTCGCGCACGTGTAAGAACAACTTTATTCGCAAATATTAATATATTTTTATAACACGAAATAGAGATAACAATGGCTGCTTACATTGTGTTATATATTAATACTTGTCTTATTCTGGAGTTCAAGCTACATCATGAAACATTTAATACGACATTATTGCTATTATATTAACAACACTATACACTATTGTTGCACTATACACTAACAACACTATACATTAGTGTCAATACAGTATAGATTTGTCCTAAATATAGGTAAGTACAGATACTAAAATATATTACCCACCGTATTTTGTTAATATATTTAGAAATAATATGAAAATTACAGAGTGAATAATATTCCTTTCATAATATTTATTTTATTACTAAATCTAAACAAAAGTAGGCAGTGTTGTCTGTGATAATAGTCCTTTCTTGGTGCGTAAATAAATAATGATATGAAAGAGCAAGAATGTTTTTAGGCTTAGGTTATAACAAAACAAGTAAATTGTATTATTTTAAACATAGTTTGATATATTTTGTATATAAGTCAAAACAGAAGAATATAAATAAAGCATTTTTCTACGGATCGGAAGTTTTACATTTTGAAAATTTTTGTTTAATTTGAATTAAATGTTTTGCAGCTATCGTGTCTCATGTAAGACGATATGCATGTGTGTCGTCTTCCCGTGAAAATCTATTTTATTTAAATATGTTCTCGTAAAAAAATAGGAAAATACTACAGTAGGGTAGATATCAATACATAGTATAAAGCAAAGTCGCTTTTCGCGTCTGTCCCTGTCTGTATGTACCTATGCTTAGATCTTTAAAAATAGACAACGGATTTTGATGCAGTTTTATTTAATAGATAGAGTGATTCAAGAGGAAGGTTTATATGTATAATAACATAACATATATATATATATTATATATATGTATATAAGATTATATAATAATATAGAAGACCACTGATAATTTCAAGATTTCTAATGCAAAGTCGTAAACAAACACATTGTATTGCGCTTACATTGCAAACGCGGGCTGAACTCTACGAGATAGATCAAAATAATTTACCAAGTATCGCATACCTTAAAATGTTATACAAGAAAGTCCGCGATGGTATATGTTTATCTCTTAGGGATAACACTAAAGTAAAGGATAATAACTTTACTTTATACAAGAAATCATGGCATGGCAGATTTTAAGCAATACAGCATGATGCCTTATCTAATTAAGTACCTTAAATACATTTTACATTTAATATGGAACAATATAGCCCGTTACAGCATGTAATTTAAAAGAATATTTTGGAAGATATTTCAGATTTAAAATATAGGGACATCGCGTTTGCGGCGGTACGGTCGGCCGGCGCACTAAGGCACCGTGCAAACCGTCTTAAAATGGCTTTTGTTATTGTTCAGTATTGATAATTTTGTTAATGCATATAGCTAACTGTATGTCTAAAACATATTATTTAGCATTAAAAATAGATTTTTTTTAATAAAACCAGACCTACAAGTTGATGGTCAAAATAACGTAGATTGTGTAGCTCAGAATTCCTCAAGTTTACATGGTCATGTTTTGATTATTTTCAATGAAAATCTATAAGTGTGATATCATACAAGTCATATAAAAGCCAATACAAAAGAAAAGAAAACGGAAATTGTATTACTACGAATTTAAAGCGTGCGAAGCCGCGGGCAAAAGCTAGTTCATAATAAAGAACATAGTTCATTAATAATTAATGAAATTTAAACAATAGCACAAAAAATGACAGTCACTACATAGCAATCATTCTTGTTAATATTTTACCTACATTTTTTGCAAGTCTTATAGATACAATGTCACTCAAGCAAAGACAATGTGTTCATTGCTCTCTTAACATCCTTGGGTATTAAAAAAAAAAAAAAAAAAAAAAAAAAACGTACGTACAAACAAGATATCTGATTCTTTGAAAATGTTTAATTAAACCTCATAAGTCCCAATAAAATATCTTTAGACATTAATCATTATAACCTTGGTATGTTCTGAGTAAAAAAAGACAAATATTCAACATTTTGTAATTATAAATTAGTACTCCCAGATGTGTATCTTGGCTGTTACTATCTTAAAGTAACAATGAATAATTAGTTCTAAAATAATGATTAGTCACTAAGACCTAACAATTGATTCTAAGAAAATATCTCTAGACTTACATGGTTCTGTTATTCGATATCTTTAAAATTAGAGACTCATTTTAAACTTTATATAAATCAAATGATAATAATAATAGTATCATTGGACAAATTACACAAATTGATCTTAACTCTAAATCCCAAGTAAGCAAATTATTTACTCGTGTTAAGTGTGTTAGGCAACGATACAAATACATAAAGATACACATTATAAACACAGCGAATATGTTTAATAAACGACAAAATCTAGAAATACAGACATCTATGCTCATCACATACATACCTGTCATTGTTAGGAAACGAACCCGAGTACCATTGCTAACCACTGAACCAAAGGGGCGGTGAAAATGTTACATTTTTTTAATAAACGTAATGATTATTACGATATCTCATTACGAATGAACTCGGTCTTTCTAGAGTCATAAAACCCGGAACATATACAATGTAGGTACAGTTGGCTATCGGCATCGCTAATACGTGCTCCAATTGTCCTTGGCCTCTGTTTGTACAACTTGTGTACACTGCTTTAAACGATATATGATAACTACTATCAGTGAACTATATATGAAGGAAACCTTTCATAAGAATTTGTAATGATAATACAAATAATCTTTGACCAGAAAAACCTTTTAGTATATTACGCCAGTTGTGTAATTTTTGTTATATCCAAAAATTCTTAGGTAAAATTATATGATTTTGTAATTAATTCTAGAATTTCTGCAAACATTAACATATTTTTGTGAAGAAAATATTATCCATTTCAACATAAATTTCTAGGAAATTTTGAGTGGAAATAAATGCATGTAAATAAGATTTTCATATCAGATTAAGATTGTCCTACATTAGTAATAACATACATTCAAAATAAACAATCATTCAAGTAAAGAATTCTCACAAAATCTCACACAAAAAAAAAAAAAACTAACAACAGAGGTGTCAAATGTCAAGCTGCACTGTATGTACGAACGAACAGTTTTATTAGTTCTCACCTATACATGTTGAAAGTGGTACCGAAATGTGAAGTATACTCCCACATATTCCGCTTAAACAAAATTTGGAGCAAAACACGTGGGATGTCTACTATATTATCTAATTACTAATCAGGAATCTTATAGAATGAAAATAAATATAATTTAAAAGCATGACATTGCTGATTTAGTTAATATTATTCTTTATATAAAACATGTTTTATAAGCCTGAAGGTATATAGGACTTATATGGGATTATATACATTGTCATATTAAGATATAATTTGCATTGCATTTGCTATTATATTTTGTTATGCGGCTTCGAGGCAAGGTTGAGGTTAACAGAGATATCATTACTCAATTTCACAGTCTCAGATGTTTCAAAGAATTCGGTTAAATTCGTTAATTATCGGCTAAATTTACTCGGGAATAAATATGGATTCTTAGAATAGATATTGATTACAAAATATTTACATTTGTGAAACAGTGATCGCAATAATGATACCCGGTTGAGTTTGTTGTTTTGTCTCAGACCAGGACGCCCTTGGAACCCTCATAACTTTAATTTGAAAATGGGAGTGTCTTTACAGAAGGGCTTATTTCGATAAGTTTCAAAATAGGTCCTCCTGACACTTCCATTTGACGTGCACAATATAAAAATAATGATTTTTTTTTATTTGGTACATAATATTGGAAGGTATTGAGGAAACTGATTAGTACGCATACTGTATCATTAGGTTAGCTGGCCGCAACGTGCCTAGCGCCTTTTAGGATAATGCATGAGCAGTATCCTGCACGGAGCGAGCGGTGACCAATACAAACAGAACTTAGATATACAGACGTGACGAGGATATAAAGATCCTTGAATCAGAGAAACCTCAGCCTTTATTTAAGATTTATTTAGTACTAACAAATTCTGCAAACATGTTTACATATAACGCTGAATTAATCAAAATTTATATCTCGGAAAGGATAACAAAATATTTCCTTGGACACGAAAACATAAATCAATCAAGAAGGCGTGGTAGAAATAACATTGCGTGTCTAAAGTGTAGAACACAAGCTGAACTATTTATTATCATTTTGACACGGAACTGAAAGTTTTCGACGCGGACCATTCTGAATAGGTCGTGACATTCTCCAGTGCTAATAGAATGTTCTACTGTTCTCTTTTTACACTAATTCAATTTACAACTGTTGTCAGTCTTTGTTTTGGTATATCGCTTTCTAATAGTTTTAAAACTTCATACTTTCCCAATTAAAATTATTTTATATGTACAATATGGATTATGTTCAACATTATAAATTTATTATTCAGGATAAAGCAAGATTCTCCGATACCAGCTGGCAAATTCATAGAACGTGGGCTCGAAATGGGGATCCGCTACGTTTATCACCACCACCCATGCGACAAGACCTAACAGTCTCATCCGCCACCACTGTCTCCTCACCTCTACGAAACGACCAGAATGGCATCTATGATACCATCACGGTAAGTGTAAATATTATTGATAAAGAAACGAGAGAACAGATAACATCTGTGTGTAAATATCAATAATCCCACAATTAATGGCGCAACTAAATTAACTTATACAAGCTTTTACTTTATAATAAGCTTCATATAGTTATAGTAAGTTAACAACTTTATTAAGGTTGTTGAAATTAATATTTTTGTTACAAACGAGAAACACAAACTTTCTTTCGTTATTGCATGCCACCTAAGTAGATAACGGGAAAACCCACACATGCGCAAGCACATCTTATTTATCTTACTCGATTATTCTCATCAAGTAATTAGGGACTATCAGAAAATATTACTATGTTAGCCTACTTTATTTATACAAGAAAATTGCTAGTTACAGTGATAGATGTGATAATAATTTGAGTGTAATGGAAGAAAATTGAATGAAATGATCAGGTTGGTACCTGGCACTACTTGAGTACATCACATAGGCGTACCGAGGGGGAGGGACAAGGGGGGCAGTGCCCCCCCCCCCCTCTTCTCTACTGTAGTCTTCTCTACTTCTGTGGTCAATTAAAATTCTTAATTGTACATTACAATATAAAATGAATGCAGTTTTAAAAAAAACACGCAATCTCGTAAATACCAAAAGTAATTCTTAAAAAGTATTCTGTGAAAATAGCAGAAGGTTTAGAAAAGCTTTCTCAGGAAGGATAGTCGAAACCAAGCTCTTTAAAATTACAAAAATGTATTAAAGAAATCCGATTAGCCCCCTCCCCCCCCCCCAAGAACAGAATCTGGGTACGCCCATGTTTAAGAAAATGACGCTGAGGCTGAGCTATGTCGAAGTATATAGTGATTATAAATCATAACGCTCGGGACATGGTTTACGTATGTTCGTAACTTACCTATTCCTGTTCCACTATTGCTTTTGTGCTCGAGAACTCGTAAAGTCGGGTTACTGGCCTGGCCACCTTGTATTTTCATTTACTACAGTTGCGAATTGTTGAACTTAACATGAACAAAGAGGCGTTTAGTTAAATTTTCAAAAGCTCTATATACATATACCTTAATATCTTAATAGTATAAATAATATTTTAATTGTTACTTAATTTGAATATTCAAAATAATCTAAATATATATTTATATCCAAAATGATATATGATGACGTAATTTTTTTCTGAATAGTTTTTAGTTTACTCAATAGTTAGAGAATGCGTAAAATGGTAGTAAACCTAAAATCAGAGAATGCCAGCTGATTATAAGTATAGAACATTTTTAACGTATAATTACGTCACTGAGGGCAATGAACTTTTGATCACATTCATTCATTTGTTCCCCAACTACAATACCTTACCACAATTGATCAAAGCTCAACTTGGGCGACAATTTAAATGAAACTGTTACATTTAGTTAAATAATATGGACCAATGTCCTCAATATCAATTACATTTAATTAGAACATCAATATAAATTCAATTATTTCGCTGTCGTTTTGCGTTTGTATTTGATCGTCACTACTTATAGTCGTATTAACCGGCAGTACTAATTAAGTTTGTCCGACTAGTATCGTGTTCAGTTCGAAACCTACATTAATATAGTTAACTACACCCGGGTATATAAAATAGTATTATTTAACTAAAGTTTATATATTCAATTGTCTTTGAACCAAAGATATATTTGTAATGATAATATTTCTAGGATAAAGTTCAATAGTCTGAAAGTCCAAATAGTAGTTTGAAGAAGTAATATTATAAATCAGTACGAAAACGATTCCATTGCGTGTATTGCCACACTGAATTTCATTTTGAATTAGTCAGAAACATGATGTATGTTTGTCTATTTCCGTTCCAAAAACGATTTAAGAGCCCCTTTTCCGTTTGTAATGGAGTAATTCTGTCCATCAGCCGATAGTCGAATCAACTCCTTGCTAATGCGTCGATTAACATGCCTATACAAAACTCACTGACCCCAATATTGTGCTAAGAGGGATGACTCAGGACAATAATGACCTCGGATATAGGAAAGTTGCTAGAGTTGCTTCCAGTTTTATACTCTGTGCCTAAAAATCCATAGAGTAGGGAAGCCTGCCTAAAATGTGCCCATCGAAGAAAGGAGAAAGAAAATGAGGCTACGTATCTGTCTCTTTCTCGCATGTGTGATTAGAAAAAGATAAGTATTGGTCTCTTATCTTCCCTCTTTTATTATTTGTCAGACTCTGACATTTTAAGCCTGCCTATGGCTTCCTTATTCTATGTATAATCGTTCTACGAACAAAGCTCAGTAAAATATTCAACAATGGAATTTAACCTTTAAAATCAAGTTATACGCAAGCGTGCAAATTGACAAATTCGCAAGTGACAGTTTAAGATATTACAAAACAGAATAAACCAGTTATCTCATTAAAGACTCCTACTGACTTATTACAGTTGTTAAATATAATATTATCAATATAATATAGTTTAATAAAATATATTCCTATATTCTTCGTATATATTTGATTCTTAAAGGAATTACGTAATATTATTCTACTAGCGAATTGATTTTTTTAAATAAATATTGTGTTGGAAACTAATCTCTTCGGAAATCACAAGGAATATATGAATTAAAGATGTTTTCAAGAAAGGTTACATGTAAATGAGTGTTAAAACTTCTGTGAAGTGAGAATAGGTAATGAAAATGTTATAATGAAAGCTAATAGAAATATCTAAATTACATATTACTCAGATTATATAAATAAGACTATGAGTTCTATTTCGGCATAGATTTAATTTCGCTTATAACAAATAATAAAATAAATTCAATGTTAGTTATATCCCTATACAATGCACGCGTGAATATTACGTAATTCCTCGCAATGCAAAATACTAGTATTCTGGAGACCAAGTGTCGCTAATACGAAGTTAAAACGCTTAAAACTCAAGGTTTGCCGGCCAACAAAACACAGATGCACAGATTAACAAATAGACATGATACAATTGGAATTTGTATTAATAATGATATTATTGCATCAGTTTATTCTTCGTTTATTACGACGAAAATGAAGAGTTACTTTACATATTCTTAAATTACGAAAAAAATTAAGAGTTCAGGATACTCCTTACATTTTTTACATAAACAGAAGAAGTTCAAGTTTGGAAATTAAAAACAATGAAATTAAAAAAAAAACAAGCTCATCCTGCACTTCACTATACATCACATCAGGTTATAAGAAATAAGTAACATTTAGTAAAATATTGAAGCGCTGTACCATATCTACCGTAGTACATTTTTTATTACAGTCAGTCAATATGTATTCAAGATAGAAGGAAATCACACATAATACATATTAAAACTTGATACATCCTCCGGCTAATTACAATTTATTATGTATTCATTTATATATTTGGTATACGTTAATTAAATCCATGCATATAAATTTTGTATTTTTTTTTACGAACCACACAAAAGCGACGGAGGATATTTCGATACCATTTTTAAACTTATTGCATGAATCAAATATGTAGGATTTTTGTTTTTTCTACAAAATGTAAACATAAAACATGGTTTAAGCTATAATTAAAAAAACAATTGACCTGCGAACTTTGTTCAAACTATGAAGATATATAAGACGAAGGGAATGAGTGGGGAGAGGGGAAGGGGGGGGGGTAACATCTATTAAATATTAAAATCCTTGATATTTTGTTATAGTATGATGTCATTCGTAAACAGCAAACTTGAGAATCTCGTTTGAGTTCGTGCTAATACATAAAACGTGGGTTAATGGTCTAACATGACTGACCACAGATAAGTAGCTACAGATGTTTAACTTCAAGTTACGCATGCGTATAACATCAAGACAAAACATCTTTAATGAAGTTATAATTAAATTAGATACGTCCAATTTTCATCACTGTGCTTAATGACCCCAGACTCGTAATGGACCACCCGTTTGATTTAGATAATCATCGCATCAGGTGTCGGTGTCTGTCCATGCAGGCCCGATGTCTCCGTAAATATAAATCGACGTTTAAACAATAGGACTAGCACCGCCCCTTCACTTAGATCTAACGATAAGCATGCCTTGTTCTCAATTCAAGTATTTCGAATAACAAACTATATGTGGCTGGGAATTGATGATAAATTATAATAACTCGGTCTTTAGTGTAACGTTTTTGGATAAGAAAGAGAATATCTCTATCCATCTTTAACAATAGTTTAATTTTAAGTTTAAAAAAATAATTAAAGTATTAGTTATGGATTGAAAAAGTGTGATTAAAATAAATTGAGTTTAACCGTAAGTGGCAATCAAAGATACCGCGAGTCTGGTTAAAGTCTTAGATAAGTGATTGGGCTGCTTGGAGCGAATCGCGGACTGTCTCACGATAGCCGGTGCGATATCACTCCGCCTCTGGCTATGCATGCCAATTCTAAGAATAAACAGAATATGATATATTGTTTATTTTTACCTTTTAACAATAGGTTTATTATTATTAACAAATGTATATCTTGTTTATTTTAAATAAGACTTTATTTAAAATTATCTTAAAACATTTTTAACAATGTCCTGTCAATGTTTTATAATTTCGAATAAATATGGAATGAAACATTTATCGATACGGGCAGGGATTCGAACCTATGAACTCTAGAAAACCGCACGATCAATCTACTTATTGAGCCACCGTATGGCTATCCGTTTTTATGCATTTAGCATTCCACATGTAATCGTTTATTAGGCTTATTTCAAAAACCCTTACCTATGCTTCTAACTTTGCAGTATAATATTGAAAATATGCCAAAACCGAAATAGTCAAGATTTATGTTAGCTATAAGTTCTTGTAATAAATTACAAGGAATTCTCTTATAATCTCCAAATCAATCATTAATTATGAATATCTGGTTTATTTCAAAGTATATATTTAAATTACGAATTCTAGAATATTTATGAATAGATGACCAATCACGTCAAATATGTTAAAAAGAACAGACGGTGTTCAAAACATTTTCTTCTTAGAATTTTTATGTAAATATGAAGTCTTTCTACAAATATTTGGATATAGAGTTGTTGCTGGTCGTTACGCTTTTTGATTTTATATTTACTTTGAACTATCTTTTTAGATATGTAATTGACCGTTTCTGGATAAATGTAGGTAAAATAAATATAATAAATTTAATACTATTATTTTTAGTTGCATAAAATAATTTTTTGTTCTTATAATTTCAATCTAATATGGTAAAATTTCACATCTCCAGATTATTATTTACTGCACGTATAACTGTGTGAAAAATAAAAAAAAAATGTAATAGAAATTGTTAAAACAAGATTGATTCATTACGTGCTTAGAAAATTAAACGCCGTAGAGTGAAAGCTGTACTTGCAGAAGTTGTCAACTCTTTTAAGAACTAAGTAATATTGAAGGGCTTGTACTATTAAGTTTAGTTTAGTCAATACACATAATAATGTTATTTATAACAGAGTGAATGCACTCATATTTAAGCTCTTATAGATAGTTGGAATTCACTGTGTAACTGGTTACTAAATTAGTTACTAAATATCTACCTTTTTTTCATATTTAGGGGTATGCTTTCGGGTTTTTTTTATAAAATGATTATTTTAAATATAGATATGTTATTATAGTGTTTATTTTAATGTAATGCGTTTTTAAAAAGGTTATCTAAAGTTATTGGAATATTACTAGTTTCAAATACATACAAAAATACCAAACTATTAAATTCGAAAATAATATCTTACAAAAGTTAAATACAAAATGACTTTCTTTTCTAAGCAAGACAAATCACAAATATTATGAGTTACGTAATACAGTGAGACTATATTTAACAGACAGACGTAAACACACGTAGATCTATTCAGTACCGATGCGTTTGTTTACGGATGTGAATCGTATCTTACCGTTCACACCACATCCTCGTACTATTACAAATGTATTAAAAACACATAAAAAACAAAATAAATGTCCAAAAGTTTTGTGTTCCGTACTCACAAACAGAAATTTTGGTTTTCATTGTCAATAAAATACTTTAACATCTTAAGCCAGAAAGCAATTGAAATATATAGCGTTACTAAATAAACTTGTTATTGGCCACATTTTTGAAAATAAGCCATTAATTCCAAACATGTGCAAGTAAATCAAGCTGGCGATTAATGAATAAAAATAAAAGTGTCAGCCCGACTGCATTCTCGGCGCGGCTTCAACTCAATTGGATTCGTTAAATTATGCCAATTACAGATTTTGTACTTATTATAATGTCTAAAAATCAAAGAGCGTGGGTGAAACGAATGTAGTTAGCATGTAAAAAATTGCGAACACGCTAACTCTTGCTCATCGTGACTGATTTGAGAATAATAATTGCTGAACTTATTTTGATTGTAACCCTATCATCCAAGTATATTGCATTATTACAATCTAATAAAATATTTATTGACTATAAAGCGATATACGGTGTATTGTCAATAAAATACAAGGTATGCAGTAGCTGAGCTCGGCAGATAGTCTGATGCGCGTTGCTTAGTAACGCAGCGTCGCGACGGCGTTGAGACGCAGCCCAGCCTCCAGGCGCCAGTTCATCTCCCGGCGTCGAGAGTACCGCGCGATCTAACAGATCCTAGTTGAACTTTGAAACCTTACGTGTGGATTACGATTTTATCGTGTTATACTGTGATCTAGTATCAGTGTTATTATTTGCATTTTATTAAAAGTTAAGAAGTGTTGTAATCGTTGAAGGAAGGCAGAAAATTAAAAAAAAAACCTTAAACTAAGACAATAAATCTAAATAATTATTATAAATATTTTACCTAATATACTTTCTTCAAAAAGTGTAATAATTGGAACAAAATAACATGAATGCAAAGTTAATTAATTGAGACAACCACAAGAAAACTGAAACAAGATAATAAAGTACGATTACTCTAGGATTATGTTATACAAGATAAGATAGCAGCTCATGATTGTTCTGCAATTACCATGGTATCTAGATTATTAAGTATGTATATACAGAAACACAAATTTCTAACATATTTTTAAAATATCAGTTCGCAATGAAAAAAAACAAAGCGGAGGCAGGGGTGAGGTGTGCATTCACATTTAGAAAAGTAAAATAAACAAAAACAGCTGTAATCAAAATAAAAAGACGAACGACAGTGTGAATGTCCGTACATGTGACGATCTCTTATTTAGATGAGCCTCCCCTTAGGTTATTCACCCCTTGCAGCACGCGTAAGGAAGGTCAGGGTTATGGGAAGGGCTGTAATTAACTGTTACCATTTACGAGTCTTCCTTTTCCCTATGCCATTAGTATTTTAGTAATATTATCTAATTTTGGTACATATAAAAAATATAATATGTATTAGAGTGATCTTATTAGCAACGTTTATGTAGAGTAATATATATAATCACAATAAAGTTTCTGTCTGTTAAACAATAGGTAATTTGTCAATGACATGTTATAGGATCAGTGATGCCGCAATGCAGCATGTACCCGGTCGCCTCGTATGCGATTCGTACTCCAACACTACTGTCAGTTCCCAGACGTATACATTGTATAAACAGCTGTTTAGTTCATATTTAAGTTCTTGTAGTCCTTTTATTCAGATTTCAAATGCTTTAAGCACTCTTATGACCTCTGTAGAGCTTTTCAGTTTTCAGCTGCTTTTGTTTTATTTGTTTGTTGTTTTTGTCAAATAGTATTTATAAAGGATTTATACATATAATGTTGGTTTAGAACAATGATAAACTTAAAAAAAAAATGATAAATAACAAACTAACATTAATAAAAACAATGACAACTCTGTGCTTAAAATATATAATATAATAGTGATAAACTATTGGTGTAAAATGCGTCCACGCATCAAGCGTGAGTCGGAAGCTGCGCGTGCGCTGCACCGACTAGCATTTGCGCTATGGCGAGCTGCCTTCTACTTGCAGCGTGGACCCACACGGGGAAGGCCATCTTGGAAACAAAAATCTGCGGTGTGTTAAATATTTATGTCACTGAAGTTGGTTATTACATATGATATTATATCTAGAAAATAATTGTATACTGTAGGTATGATTTTGAAACTAATGTTCATATAAGTAACTATTTCATTAAATGTCACTTGCAATACATTAGCAATACCCGTTCTCCATGATGGTATTTTGATAACCAGATATCAACTGTTCTATATAATCATATGATCGGTAATCTCTGAATTATGGATATGTGGACTGTAACCTGTACCTTAATTATATTGTAACTGTTAAATACAAATTAATATGCAAATGATTCCATATTTTACAAGAATGCCTACAATTATTTAAATACGGTTTTATTTTTGTCGGTTCATTTAGAGATCATTTAAGGGCAGCGTGGGTTTTAATGTAGGTAGATAGGAAGTACCGAGAAAGTACCGATTCGCATTCCAATGATCTTAATAATGATTAGATTATGAAGATTAAACTGGAAGTGTCATACATCAAATTAAGATATATATTTAATCTGATACAGCATGTATTTATAGAAAGTTGTGCTGTATAATGTGTCAAAAAATGTTTACAATTTTTATATTACACTAAGTATAATGCACTTAGATCAATTAGTGTACGGAACCTTCTATATCTGCAGTAATCACTTAAACACACCTAGGTCGAATCATTTATCACGGACACTATCGGACAGGATCTTATCGTAAGCCTAAAACTAAAATACTATTAAAACTATTTTTATTTCAAACTACTCTTTCTAACGTTGGAGTTTAGTTTGAGAGTTTAATTACTTAGACTTAGTAATATAAGTTTGCTATAAATTATGGAATATTAAAAGTGTATTCCAGATAATTATTAGCACAGGTTTTCCAATTATAGAGGGAAGTGCAAGTTTTAATTAATGATCTTTTGTTGCAGACTAGAGCGGTCAGCGCGCCAGCCACCCCGGCGACTCCGGCTTTCGTAAGAGATGTATGTACACATTTATAATTAATATTTTCAAGTTTATTATTTTCAAGTTTAGTTTAGTTTAATTACTGTAATAATTGCTGGTGTTATTGTTAGGTGACGTACTGTCGTTCGCATCTATACCGACTCTACTCTATAGTTGGTTTATTATAGGAAAATCCGTCTATCTTTATCTGAACTTAAATCAGAATTATCTTATATAAACATTGCACTTTTTAAACATAAGACTCTAGTTACTCGGTTCCAGAGTTCGTGGAGAATGGCCGGCACTTAATAGATAATTTTCTCTTATTTTTTTATAGTATTGACTATTGAATCAATCAATATGTAAAAAAAAATTAGAATTCAAATAATACCTCTACTTTAGAATAAATGACCATGTCACTGATGTTTCTATGATGCTCTCACAGTTACTACGGTTTAAAAGATTTTAACTTTAAATTATTTTCATTCATTCATACTAATATAATTATATAACTTTATTTTGTAGCTAAAAATGTTAATAGACAACACCATGGTCATGGGAACATGTCTAGAATTGTCAATGTGAGATAAATTGTTCTATACATTTTGACAATTTGCTTTGCTTTTATCTGACATTTTCATACAGACCGATTTTTTTTTTCACAGAATACATTTTTGAGTTAGAACGGCTTCATAAGATAGATAGTTTCTAAATAACAAAGAGAGTCACGCTTTCGAGTGTTGATAGAATATTGAAAACGGCCGATACTTGACTTGAATATTGATAAACTATTTATTTATTACCCAACACATAATTGAATAAAATCGTGATTTCAATATCCCTAAATAAATATTTGTAATTTTTATAATAATAATACTTTATAACTACTAGTATAAACCAATTAAAAAGAAAAGTACATGCTCTATATAATACTAATATACCTAAAAAAAAAAAAATAAAAAAAAGAACATTCTGTATATAAAATAGCTGTTTTGTAGTTATATCTGTATATTTATTCTAAGCTATAAATTAGTTTTAACTTCATCAATCACTACCATTCTACAACGAAATTAGTGTTCTAGCAAAATAATCGGATTAACTATGCAATGAAGTTGAAGTCAATGCATTTGTAGTGCGCCCACGCACGCTGTCACTTTCTCTGAGTAATGTTTCGCCTACAGTTTTATGTGTTTGATCTTCCATAAACACACTTGAGTTAATCAGCGCTCTTCTGTTTACCGTTTCACCTCTTAAAGCGTTCATTTGGGGTTTGGCTCCTGTACTGTTGAAGTTGTTCAAATATTATCGTAGTCGATATCACTTGTAGTGTTAGAGCAAATACAAAGGGAAACATTATTAGACTTATAAGTGGATTGGTTGATTTTTATTGTATAAATACTAGAAAAATAATAGATACTTAAAAGACTTATACTTAATCTATTGTTAAGGGAATTTCGGTTTAAGAAATGTTTATTGGTCAGATTTTTTTTAATAATTAATTGTTACTAAAAAAATTCTATAGTAATAAAATTATTTCTTTTCCAGGAAGGAATCCGATCAATCAGTTATTCCGGTCCAGGCGGGTCTGGATCCCGGTTAGATCTATGCTATGTCGCCGAGCGGATGCTGGCCTTACATCTTCCCGATAGAGACGCACACGCTGAGGCACAGGCCGCACACATGCTTAACAATAAACACGGAGAGCATTATATGGTTAGTATGTTTGTTACAATGACATACAGACAACATAAGTTATTGAATACACACTATCACATTTATCTTAGCAGTGTTTATTTGAGATTTGAAACCTGTTATAAAGTTAGATAGATAGGTATGTTTAAAAAATCTAATATATATATTTTTTTGGTATTAAGTTTTTATTTATATATGTATTATATAGTAATTAATCTATATTCCAGGTGTTTGAAGTGAGTAGTGCTGATGGTGGTGCTGACGTGGCTCGTGGTGTGTTCGGCCGTGCTCGGTCGCTGGGCTGGCCCGGGGACCTGGCGCCGCCGCTGGAGCGACTCTGCGCGGCTTGCAAACATATCGAGAGCTGGCTCGCATCGCATCCCAAGAACGTTGCTATATTACTTGCTTGGTACGTTAATTTAGATCTTAAGCAATTAAACATATAGTTCAATTTAAAATACTTTAAAATGTAGTTCTTCAAAACAAAACTGTTACGTTAATTTGGACCTTAGGAAAATAAATATAGAGTTCATTTTAAAATGAAATTTAAATCTTCAAAACATAATTGATACGTAAATTGGAACCTTAAACATTTAAACTTAAAGTTCATTTTAAAATGTATACGTTCAAAACAAATGACAATTGTAGGGGTAACCGTGAACGCCTGGGAGTACTGGTGGCGGCCTACATGCACTACTCTGCTATATGCGGCTCCCCGGAACACGCGCTGGACCGATACGCCATGAGACGATACCTGGACGATAGAGTGCCCATCTTCCACCTGCCTTCCAACAAACGGTAACCAATAATACCAGCTCTAAAATTGTTAAACAGAGATAGCGTTATAATGCTGTCCTTCAATCAATGTATATTGGAGCAAAAACGTTGGTCAACATTGGACATAGTTGGACCATCTTATTTTATTGACATAATCGTTAAACATGTCATATTAAGCATAATGATTATAAAACATGTAAGCTACCTAATTAGTATTCAAGTCCGTTATCTCGTTCCCTCGTTATGATGTGTATCCTAGTTTCTTACGTATTATATGAAATATGCAATATACCAGAAACATAGTAAAAACTATTCGATTTAAATATTTTAGCAGTCATTTTAGAAAAGATATTGTAAGAACTGCTTATTTTTAAGTTTTATTGTTTACTATACACTGTAATGATTATTATTTAATATGTACGTTGCAAATAAAATGCCTTTTCTATAATATAGTATCAATAAATTGCTTTCGTGTTTTATCTGTCGTATAGAATGTATGTAGGAAAAAAAAATATTATTATTTTTACTTTTTATGAATGTAGAGTGAAAAAATCGTATTTAGCCACAACTCTGGTGGATTTATTGTGTTTACTCGCTTTGATTAATTTAACTTTTCACATATTAAACCGTATTTTTTATAGTGGTATTATTATTCTAGAAACCAACGATAACTATGTTTGAAAATTTCTTCAAACATGTATAGGCATGTCAAGCTTATTAAAATTCTAAATAAATAAAGATTGAAAAATAAACCGATTCGAACAGGGATTTGAACTGAACCTCTGGGAAACGGAAAGGATCTACCAAATTAGATTAAGAAACGGCAGCTCTATTTAAAATGTACATTATGTATTATTAAACTATTTTTATATATTAATTTTGGTATTTTAAATACTATTATGAATTAATTCTTAAGTAAAAACCAATTCTTTAATATGATTGTATGGTAGGTACATCGACACGTTTGCTGGTCTCCTGGCGGGTCAGATCCGGGTGAACGCGGCGCCGCTGCAGCTGACGCACGTGAGCGTGGCGGGCTCGCTGGCCGCGCCCACCACTCCCACCATCGCCTTCCTCAAGATCTACGAGAACTATACCTGCGTTTATACTTCCGGTATGTTCTTTCCTGTCATTGTATTATTTAATTGTTTTATTATGAATATAAGATATTTTTTCCATGCTAAAAAAAGTAAAATATAAATTAGGATCATACCGAATTTCACCTAGACAAAAAAAAATGTAACTACTCAGAACAATAACAGAAATATTTTGTAATAAAAAACTTGAAAAAAATATTTAGTTTAAGGATTGGTTCGTTTCTATTTTATTATATGTGTAGAAAAAAAACTTTCTTATACACAATTGATATTTATTTCCTTCCATAGGTCTATACATGGTGAACGGTGGCGGCTGGACGGTCGGCGTCGGCAGACTGGCGCTGCGCGGCGACGTACTCGTGCGCGCGTACAGACGACCCGCACACGCGCAAAACTCACACACACACACGCAACGACACCTCGTGTTCGCGTGTCAGTTCCACACGTGTGCAGTCGCAGACCACACCCTCTCCTTCACTAAGCAACAACTTGACCACGCTGTGCACGGTAATACTACACACTTGGCACCATCAGACATGCTTCTTACTAGACTTGGCACCTTCTTTTTTTTATCACAAATAAATTTCCTTTCTTTCTTTCTTTCTTTTCTTATATTGTTGATATTTCATTAGATCACAATTGAAAAACTTTTGCATAATTTTGAATTTTATTTTAACAGATTCCTTATACGAGCAGCACGTCATTATGTGGATGAATACATAATATTGCATATTAAATAAACAAATATTGTTATTTTCTATACTAAATCTTGTAAATATTCAGGAAATGGATTTAAGTCACATATGTCATATATATATATATATATAAAGGGTGTGATATCCCGCAGACCCTTCGTTCCCCCGCGACGGTGCAGTAGAGCTGGTGTTCTCCCGCGGCGAGGGTTCCTCCAGCGCCGCGCCCGCGCCCACCCCGGCCGCGCCGCTACGAGCCGCGCCCGACGCACTCGCGCGGGCTGACTCCCTGCAGCACCTCCGACCACTCTCCACACTCACCGACGATGACACCGGTCAGTCAACAGTATATATCATACTAATTATAATATATTAATAAAACAATCCTCTGTCTAATAATACAATAATACTAATTTCATCGAGACTTGTGTACGATAGAGATCTCGGAGTTCGCAGAATCGATTCCATTAAGGAATGGAATTCCTAGTGTCAACACGTAACTAACAAAATGATGTTCAAAACGGAAATATATATATAAAATGCTTAACCCATCAAAATTCGGTGACAATCACGATGGCTTAGTTTGAAAAGAGACGTAAAACGATCCAAGTGGTCGTAGGTTCGAGTCCTAGTCAAAGTACCCACTCTGGTTTCCCTTCAAAACGTATAAATCTTTCGCCTTTTTACTAATAATATGCCGTACCTAATAAAAAGTCTACGAAGCGGGACGATTGTATGAAACTACCCAGCACCAGGAATACTACCATTTACTAGCTCCCGCTATAAAAATCAACGATTATCCTTATCACCTTAATGGAACATCACAGAACTGCTTTAATGAAAAACCGGACGTTAATATTTCTTCACAATAAATCCTAACATTTAACAAAAATATTAATTTTCCAACAAATTAAATATCACAGTAAAGAAAACAAAATGATACACCTTATTACTGCCCTTTTTATTTTTTTTTCATGTCTATTTTTTTAATTTTTAAAGAAGCTAATTATCAGATAAATCCCAAATTTCCTTCCATGTATCAAATTCTAAAAAAGATTATCTTTAACTTTTTTTGGCTACATCCATTAATTGTTCAATCAATCATGGTAAGTATGAACACAAGTTTCCAAACTCTCGCGGTACACTCGTGAAGAGAATTATTATTGTCCATACAATACAAATTTAAATTATTATTATTTTAATCAAAAATATATATATATATATATATTATATCCGGTATTATTTTTATAACAAAGACTAAATATTCCTTATTATTATAAACAATATATTGTTGTTATATGAATATTAAATAAATCGGTTTCATAATATAATAAACTACCGCCATTTTGTTTGTGAGAATATTACGCAGATATGATAATACTTCACGAAAATTATGGTACTATACATATACAGGGTTATTTGTAATTAATTGGCCACCTCTTGCAGGCAGCCTCTCTACATAATTTCCAACAACTTTTAAAACTATTAGTTTTTTAAATTTATGTTTTTCCATACAATAATAATTTGTTGTCTCTGAACTGGAATTAACTCTAAGCGTAGGTATGGCGTCCGGGCGTTGACCTTTTAGGAACTTCTTATAAAATACAGAGTAATAAGTAAAAGAGGGAGCTATTTTTTTTTTGTTTATCAAGAATTGTAAAAAGTGTATATATACGTAAATATATACTCATATCCCGTAAAATAAAAATTATCCAAAATTAAAATCTGGTTTTCATTTTTAGGAAGTCTAAACGACGCTAAATCTAAATCTAATGAGTACTAGTTTAGCAATTAGCGAAATAATATTATAATCTTATAATAATATACATACATTTGTACAATTTTTAATTGGGATTATATACCGTAATTGAGCAAATCGTGATTTACTACTGGTCTGGCAAAATCTATAATATTTAAGTGTAGTTTCTTAAGGATTCGAGAAATTTAATCTATTTAGCCTTGGAAATAAAAAACATTGCGTATTAGGAAATCGTCTCTGTCCTTCGTTTAAACGTTTTTGACAGAACTTTCACAATTCTAAGAAATAAAAATTTCTGTAAAAATAGCTTCTGACAAAACCGAAATTTACATCGAAAAATATTCAATATATTTTAATTCGTAGTGTTTAATAATTCTATGTTTTGATATTACGATTTGGTAAACTGTATAGTTTTAGTTATGTAAAAATTCGTACTAGGGGTACATGAATAATAAGAAATACCTATTTTAAATAATATAACACAAACATCAACCTTTTCAAAACCTACCTCCAATCTTATTATCAATATTGATATCCTATTTAAATGAATCCTTCTTAAATTTCAATAAATGATCTAGAATAAAAAAAAATATCTCGCCTCATACACAAAAGAATAACAAACAAACAAATTTTATTATGGTTTGAAAATATCTAAATGTATATATATATAGCCATGTTAAGCTTATTTAAATTTATATAAATATTGAATGAAAAATAAACCGACACAAGCAGGGAATCGAACATTTTATTATTATTTAACGTATATAGAAGTTTATTGACGTAACTCTATAACAGTACATATGGGACTAACGCGACAGTTTATTATCCCTACATCCGTTATTTGGTGTTTATTTCGGCGAGGGCGTAAGTCGTAAGTCCAGATGGAAGCAGTAGCAACAACACTGCACTAATATTGTATTAGAACTAGAACGTTTATGATCTTACATAATATTTGGTAATATTTGGTAAGGTCATAACAAAGTAGGTTTTATATGCTGTATATAGTTTATTTTCTTATCATTATAAATAATAGTTGTGTGTTGCTGTAATAGTTGTTTTAAAATTATGAATTTAATATTAATCACTATATTGATATTTATCTATGATTCACATGATAGTCGTGCCCTATATTTATTATGTAAAAAGTGGCGACAAGTCATTAGTTGACAAAGCAGTTAGCGGTGCGTTGCAGGTGCGAAGTTATTTTAGTTGCGTGTGTCCGCCCAGCGGCCGCCCGCCCAGTCTCACGACGCTTTACGAGCGAGCGTTACGCATCTTACAGTTACACCAAATAGTAACTTATATCAAATTATTTATTTAGTTTAATTATTAGTGAATGAATGTGATTGTTTTATTATATTATAATAGTTTCGTGGTAAGGGTAAGTGAAACTTAACTAATCAGTGCAAGAATAGTTCATACCAGATAGTTTACAGCTTAATAACGAAACAATACTATATAATTACGTAAATTCGAAACGGATATATTTTAGTTACGATCGCTATATGATTACACCAATTGTGTATAACAAAATAAACTAAAGTATACGAGTTGTAAGAGGATAAGCCGATTAGTTCCACTATACAATGGTATCTTTCACTGGGACAGTAGCTTTAGTTACGGGTCATATTATATGTATGGAATCAGATAAGCTGCGCGGGCGCCTAATTGACCATTAGAGCGAATTACTCATGGAAGTCCACTCATGCGTTGCAGGCCCTTTGCTACAATGTGACAACTTAATTTGTATTTGATTTCGTGGAAATATCTATAAGCATGTATAGCTATGTTAAGATTATTTAAATTTAAAATGAAAAATAAAGCGATACAGGCAGGGAGTCGAATCTAACCTCTGGGAAACAGTTCTGTTGATCTACCAATTGAGCTACCGTATCAGTTTACAGTTTACGCCTTTCTTATAAGACATTAGTAAAAAATACATTAATGAATGTGTAGTGTATTGAGTTTGTAAATATGTATATGTATGTCTATGTATAGTGAATGTGTGTATGTGCAGTGGGATGAATAAATTTTGTTACACCTAATAGAGGTCTTCTCTGATATTATATGTAACATTGTGTATGTTATAAATAGCATATTTATTAAGCGATTATTTAAGACCTCTTTGTTTGTAAAACCGGTTTTAGAGCATCCTTTAGTGCAGATTAATATAATTTATGTACGCTTGCATATTTTATGAGCTAACCTGTTCTCTGTTATCAATTCACTTTAAGCTTAATAGCTCGGACTGGTGATAAATTTTTACGTCTTTAAAACTGAATACATCGTAAAAGAATAAATTTGAATTTTATGTGAAAGTCATCACATTTTAACGAAATATTTCAAATCATCGCTATTGGGTTGTCTTTTTTATTAAGATATGAATCAATAAACCAGTATTTTATATAGTTCGGGAGACCAATACTGAATTCCATTGATACCACAAATATGTACAGTCACTGCTTTGAGTGCAATACATATGTACGTGTCTCAGTTTTTTTATTAAGAAACGTAGGTTTTTAAGTAAAATGTAAATCACAAGAGTTATTAGCGAGTGTCAGTGATTATATTTAAAAGTGAGTTCAACGATTGATATGAGAATAACAATAGTAAGAGGTAATCGAAAATAATCTTCAATAGCTGATAACGATTAATTTATTATACTTCAGTTTTCTGTGTCACGATATTTTAATATTGACTGTTTTTCAAATTAATCACTTTAATATTTGTTATATTATATTTCTAGAAACAATACGATTTCATACCAATCAAACAATTTGCCAATTTTATTAAAATCAAGGTATAAAATTTTAAATAAAAAACCGAACATTACCGATCGTGAGATGAAAGTCATAAATTTTGGAGATATGCAAAAAATATCAAAAAACTTAAACCGGTTACAACCTTAAATTTCAACCAACGAATAAGAGCAGTGTGGGATCATTTTAAGTAATAAGATCTTAGGTTACTTCGTAGAATTACAAGGTACCGATGACATCATTGGGAGACCGTCAATACGCGTTCACCTTCGTATAAACCACAGAATTTTGTTATAAATGTATTTATTGCGTTACAAACGAGAATTTAAACGAACTTAATTCTTAGAACATTACATGGTATGGGGATTTTTATCTTAAAAAGATATGGTGCCACGTATATTTTTCCTTCTAAAACAAAGACTCTATATTTGAAAATTTACCTCTGATTTTATAATTCTGTTAAATTTTGTTATAAATATATTTATTGGCAATGAAAAATTTTAACTGTCGAACGTAATGTCTTAACGAACGTTACATGGTATGGTGATTTTATCTTAAAGATAAATTTTAAATAAAAGATAAAAATTTTATCTTAAACAAATATGGTTCCAATTATATTTTTTCTTCTAAAACAAAAACTTGACTATCAAAATTTACCTCTTAATTTATAACTCTGTTCAATGAACAATTTAGGACAAAGTTCATATAACACGTATAGATCGTTTAGTCATGCTTATTTGTATTATCCAAACTAAGCGTTCCTAATATCGTGACTTCAGGTGACACTTATAATGGTGAGCTTGATTGCGTTCGCAGGGGTTCTTATGCTTGCGACCTTCGACTTTGTATTAATTAAAAACGTTTATACTGGAAGAATAAATTATAATTAACGCCTACTTCTTCAAATAAATCACATCATACATATGTACAATATAAAGTTAATTCATTCAACTTAAAATAAAACATTTTCTTATTCAGATAGAAATGTGATATTGTAGCAATTAAAACTAAATAATGCGTAGCAATTGTGAGGTAGACCGTCGCATCCTCTTCCTGAGGTAGCGCTCGTGTTTCATAATAGTAGCCCCAGCTTGACGGCTCAGTTATTTTAGTGACATCACAGAAATAACTGCATCTTCCTCAACATAACTAGACGCTGTTACCCTGACGTTGATAACTATACGCTAATTGCGTTATTGACAACTTCACATTTAGTCCGATTTCGTAATGACTGCCAGATGCCAAATCTTAGACTACGTAATCAGTACACTAAACTAAAATATCTTCTTTGAAATAGGTACTTTGCAGCGATTAAGTCACTCATTATGCAAATAAGTCGCGTCGGTCTTCCTAATTTGCATACTCCTTTTAATGTATGCAAGTTTTACTAAAATCTGGTTCAACAACTCTTATTATTATGTAAGAATACGTGTAAATATTATTGTTATTTTAATGTATCTATTTTATATAAAAATTTTAAATTATTAGGTGTTAAATAATTCGAAACATTTTACGTTAAATGATAATAACGAAAATAAACCGGCTATAGGTATATAAGCTAAATAGCTCTCTATTTAAAACAGCTTCGAATCTCCAAATAAAAGCTGACATTATAACCCTGCAAAAATATAAATATAATTATAGATGTTCAATACATAATTTACAGTGAATAGATAAGAATCACAAAACATATAAGCATAAGGACACTTCCTTGTTGGGCGGTACCGGAGTCGCCTTGAACGACAAACCTGTGTATGGTGTCTTCTGAACTGACAACGAGGTTATCGAGACGAGTATCTTAAATCGCTTAAGATACATGATGTTACTATTGTCATTGTATTGGTATGAAATATTTCGATGGTATTTTGTATTCTGAATTTAAAACTTAACAGATTGTTTAAGCACACATATATAAAGAGAAATGTGACAACTAATGTACCTACATACAGAATAACTTAAATAATATATTTTATTTAAGTGTTACAATTGTTTGCGAAATAAAAAGCGCTCTATCACTACAAGTGACATTCCGTGAGACAACGGTGACGACCGGGATACGGGTAACGGGAAACAAACTTAGTCCTTTTAAGGACGTTCTCCGTCTGTCCGGCCGCTGGTAACTGCGTATCTGAGACACTCCAGCTTTACAATAAACAGTTAATGAATAGTGCGTTTACGAGCAACACATTAAGCTTACATTAAATTATGTTAACTTTTGCTTTTCTTACTCTGTGTCTAAAATTAGCATAATTATAATTATTCTCACAATAAAGTGCGTAGAGGGATTAAGTTATGACTTAATTATTCGGTGATAGGTGACAACAACGGCAGCGCCGAGGGTTCGGGTTCGAGCGGAGAGGCGGGGGAGGGAGCGGAGGCCGCTCACACGTTCGGACCTCTCGACGGGTCCATCTACGCGACGGTAGTGCGCGCGGGCGGCGGCCCATCCTCTCCGCTCAGCGCCTCCATGGACTCGGGCATCTCGTCCGCGGGGCGCCGCGCGGCCCCCAGCCCGCCCGACGAGCTGGACGCGCTGCTGGGTGACATGCTGAGGACGGTGAGCGCGCTGCCCGACCCGCCGCCGGCGCAGTCGCACGCCGAGCGCGCCCCGGACATACCGTATCACGCGCGCGCCGACTCCGCACCCTTTACTTACGGAGCTCCCGGCCTGCGCCCCGGCATGTTGCGCTCTTCCAACCGCCTCGCCAGTCCCGAGCTAGTGCGCCGGGCTCTGGGCACCGACCGGAACTACAAAGCTATAGAGGACGATGAGGACGAGCGCATCGTTACCCCGGAACCGTCACCGAGGACTCCGCTCTCGCCGCGTACTTTGCGAAAATTTACCCACGACACTGTCACCACTACTACCACTTCAACCATTCCTGCACCGGCCTCGCCTCTACATAATGGAAGGTTAGTTTATAAATCCTATATTTTAATATTAGTTTAATAATCAATTCAGAAGCGTTTTTAAAAAAGAAGTGATTATAAAAAAAATATATTTTTTTAATATGTAACGAAAAAAAAATATTTTTAAGGCGTTTTTAGTTCCTGCGTTGTTCTTAATAATTTGGAGTAATGAATAAGTAATTAATATAAAATTGCAGATTATATATTTTTGCTTATGTTAAGATATTTTGTACCTTACACTACTTATCTGTGCGAATACACTGATTACAGTTCCGAGGGAAAGATAGTTTTATAGCTTTCATTCTTAACACTAAGGAGATGTAGAGGGATATAAAAACAAAAAAAAACATTATAATAATAATAATAGTAATATAAAAACTTTTTGCATTAGAAAACAATCTAAACTAGTTCTCAATAAAGAAAACAAAAATTAATTCAATTTAAATATAAGTAGGTTCTTGATAGTGGAATGGCCACTAGTTATTTCAGTTTTATGATGTCTTGAATCTGTCAATAACTAACGTTTGATGTTAGAAATAAAAGACCGTTTAAGTTCAAACCCAAATAGTATAATAAATGACTGTTGTATAATTTGGGTGTAGATGGTACCATGTGTTCCCGTGTTGTAGGCGTGGAGGTCACGTCAGCCGCCTACTAAAAGCTTCTGTTTACATTTGAAAACTCGCCTCAGTACATATTTTTAGCAAATCAATAACATATTAATTTCAACATTTAGATCAAGGTTTTTATATATTTTTTTTTTGGAGTAAAATTCAATTGGGAATAAAATATAAATCATTCATTAGAGAATATATTATCCTTGTGTCGCGAGGGGTTTCACAAACAAATAAATAACGGATACAAAGTAAACCCAAACTCGGAACAATAATCTGTGCATCATACTAAAAATTCCGTGTTTAATCGAACCCACAACCTCTCAACAATCAGGCGTACCAACCACCAACAGTTCAAAAACATCATTTAAAATTAAAGGAAACATTTATTGATAAAAAGAACATATGGAGTTAAAGCAACTAAGGAAATGTGACCAAACTTAGACGTAAGACGCGTGAGAACAAACAAAGAGATAATATTTCGTCCAATTTCGACGTAACATCGCCTGACACGCGACGCTATAACATTGTGGACGTTCCGTTAATTTATTTAGCCGCGTTCCGCTCGACCCACTTCACTGTCAATGAAGCTGGGTAATCAAATATCCCATAACCAATCTGGGGCATTATGTTGGGAGAATCTTTCATTACTTATCCTTGCAATTGTATTACTAGCCGTTCCAACATGGACTCGAATCACGCATAGAAGTAGAATCGAGCTTTATGGATCTTTGTCGGAAGATAAGCTGCAAAAAACAAATTACCGATTGCCGATATTTATTTTATATTCATACCTAATAATTAATTAAGTTAAATGCATAATTTAATTACCTTTAGAGTAGTAATATAGGTTTTTATTTATTTTAATTTAATGTATTACTTTACCTTCTATTCCAATCAAACGTAACCTATACGAATTTGACGTATGCAGTTAATTTAACTTGTCTACATTTAGGGACCAAATGTTTACGTCATAAACAAAACACTTATCGCAAACATCACAAAATTTAAGTGCTTTATGTTCGAAACCTAGGATAGAATTTCAATTAAGGTGTCAAGCGAATTACGATACTTTATTAATACAGGGGAATAAGATAAGATACTATCGTGGACATTATCGCGATGAGATTGACAGCTTTATCAGCCACTTCAAGTTTTGATTGAGGTACACCTAAGTACAAAATTAGGTTAATTTGTGGGGAGAAAAATAATATACCTCGATAATATATATCGATTACAAAATTTGTTCAAACGTTACTAAAATTAATCAGAATTTTAATTTATATAAATATAGAATGAAAAATAAACCGATACGGGCAGGGAACGAACCCGCGACTACTGTGAAACCGTCCCGTCGCTCTACCAACTGAGCTACCGTATCGCTGTCCGCCTCGGCGAATTAAGCATTCCATATGTGATCGTCTTTATCGGGACGTTGGTAATCTTAATTTATGATTGGTAAATATGATACACTAAGTTTGTTATCCCATTATTATACTTGGAATACATTTGATACTTGAGTAACAAATAAATGACCGACATTATAATTACGGAATTTCACTTATCCAATTGATATTGATTACAAAATTACCGTTGTTATGAGCAAAACAAAGACGTATAAGCTCATTGCGGTAATAACAGTAATTTACTTACTGACATGGGTACTATTAAAATCATCTATAATGTATGTTTCTTCCTGGGCGGTCGCTTACTATCTTCATTTGTTTCTTAATATATATAACAATAATTGTATACTTATAAAAGAAATATAGACTATATTACATTAATGTTCATATTTTATTTTATATTAGCATCCAAATATAAATTGTCGGACTGAGAAATAGGGTTGTCAGGAATCACTTGCATCTAGGCCGTTCCCATTCCTAACTACCGTTCGTTTGAGTACTAAAAGTAGTTGATCTATTTTAAAGCCAATTCCATTAAAAGAATGTAGAGTTTATCGTTATCACATTGTTATTCAATTACCACCCACGGGACATCCCACGTCGTAATCGTACCTGACTGGGGCACTTGTTTGAATACCATTTAAGTTCGTGTATTGGATTCGTTCGTGAATTTGGTTTGAAAAATAAATCACGATTAAAAGATAAACAGAACAACGGAAACGCTGTCAATAGTTAATTGATGTTGGGCGTTGGTTGGATCGAGTCTGCATCAGCTGTTTTGCAATATGCTCACTAAAATGTTACCATAAATTTCCAATGCGAATTATTTATCTGGCGCCGCTTTAATGAAAGCTTAAAATATTACGTCAACATAAATAATATCTAGTTAGAAACTTTTGTCGCTGTTAGTTAAAATAAAATATATAAATTAATTTTTACTTAAGATTATGACTAATTATAATTATTCTTCAATCTCTTCATTTGTTATTGATCAATTCCTAATAAGGAACTGATGGATGTGTTCGTAATTATAACCGTGTACATTACACAATACATTATAGTATGTATAGCAAATAAGGGCGGTAGGTCACTTAACTGACAGCTATGTAAAAACGCAATTTGGAATTGGTTCGATAATGGAGTCTGATTGCGTCGCCACAAGTTGCTATTTCGAGATAAACGCTGCCATAAACGGTCTCGACTCTGAAACCAGTGACGCAGGCCTCGTAAACATATTGTCGCAGTAACTTTCTAATAAATGCTTCAGTGTTCCCAGACTCTTCCCTCATTACCATTTATTAGAAATGGTTATTTGTTGACTATCTTTACGAATAGGTGATAGTTGTATTACATAAGCTTGCTTATTCTTTAAATATTTTAATACAAGCACGTTTCAGTATAAAGACAAAACATCATGAGTGGTGGATAATACCGTGAACTAGGTTCCTAATAATAAATCTAATTACTCAAATCTAAGCAAAACATTTTGTTAATCGCATGTGGGGAATTTCAGCGGTAAAAACGAAATTAAGTAGGTATATATCAACAACGGTTAGGATTTTCGAAAAAAGCCTAATCTATTGCCTTCAGCTCAAAAACCGTTTGTG
This sequence comes from Napeogenes sylphis, assembly GCA_959347405.1. Classification (NCBI taxonomy): domain Eukaryota; kingdom Metazoa; phylum Arthropoda; class Insecta; order Lepidoptera; family Nymphalidae; genus Napeogenes; species Napeogenes sylphis. The sequence continues at coordinate 21,550,109 of OY365786.1, forward strand.
CTTGGACTTCATTTTGTTGACAGAACGACAAGGTTGTTTCAGAAGTCGCAGGTTCTAGTTCTGCGCGTGTTAAAATGTATATGTAGATACTATAGCTAAGTTGACAGAGTAACGTATATACCCAAAGATTTAGGTCGTAGTACTTGTGTTGATAAACTTTTCATTGTGTTTATTTGCTATATTTGTTCCGAATAACTCGACTAGCATATTCCATTCCTATCCAATCAGATAACCGTTATACAAATACTGTAATTTAAATAACATGATTAGTTTTAAAATAACATTAACCCCAACAGGTGGACCAATGGTGACACGGAATGGATAGAGCGTCCGCCAAGTAGCGCGAGGAAGACTCCCATTGAGAACGGAACTTGGCGATCTAACAGCACCTTGGGGTGGCATGAGAACAATCGTAGCCGAGAATCGAGAAAATCAGAGGGTAATAATAACGTTGAAGCCAGCTCAGGGCTTACTTGGCTTCAAAGACAACAACAGAAGTTAAGAGAGAGAAAAGAAGCCAGGGAAAGAGTCGCTCGACTGCCGCTCGAGTGGGACGCGCCTTCCCGACATGTGCGGCGATCAGCGAGCCACCGGTCAGCTATTAGACACCTAAAATATTGTTTTTTTTACCATTTTTGTTCCATACTAAAATTCCTTATTGGTTTTAGTGTTGACGGGTACACTAGCGATACAACAGCATTTGCTGATGATGATGATGACTTCAGTGTACCTCTTCATGTCAACACCCGCACTCTCAACAGGACTGATAGCATCAGCCCACAAGCTCCAGACAGGTATGACTTCCATTTTATTGGGATAAAATTCTAGAGCTAAGTTAATAAGAAAAACTACATAATGCTTAATTCACCGAGACTGGTAGCTAAATTTGTAGAGTGACGGATCGGTTTCCCAGAGCTCGCAGGTTCGAATCTCTGCCCTTATTGGTTTATTTTTCATTCTATATTTATTTAAAATTGTGTAATAGTATTGAAATATTTGATTTTCAGGACCTCATCTAGAAAATTCATGTATGAAAAGATGACGATGCGTGAGTGGAGTACGAACACTACACCTACCAGCACACAAGCGCCCGGTCTACTGTCACTAGTTGAGCCTAACAACAACGATACCATTGTGAGTCTCTTACAACAATTCTTATACGATTAGTAGACGCGTCTTAAAAAATACTATGTATCGCACAAAATTCGACTCAAATAGGTCAGATACATTTCCGATCAGATACTATATTTGCTTACCTAGAAGATGAACACGTAACTTTCTCCAATATCAACTACTCATACCTAATAATATATCCTGAAATACTGGAACGACTGTGGAAAAACTAGATAAACTAGATAAACGTAGTGTAGTAAAATTCCCAGAGTAAGAAATGATATTATACAGTACTGCAAAAATGATTTTAAATCTGTCAGAGCCGAGAAAGAACGGAGAGCTGGTCTCGCAGCGAGTCCCGCGCTGGCACGCCGGCCTTCCCCACACATCCGCGCACGCCCTACCCGCCCACACCCACGCCCTCACTCAGCGCCAGGCCGCCAAGGTCACCCACCGTCACCAGGTACGTAACACACTACACATACAGTACATTCTATCACATGTTCATATTTAGACTACACAGGGGTGTGCTAATAAAGTTCTCGTAACATTTTCAGAAAAGACCGCGAGGGCAGCCCTGAGTCAGAATATCGTACGTACAACGGCAGCGTGGGGTCTCGTCGCTCCAGTGTGAGCGGGGGCGCCGAGCCGCAGCACGTGGCGCCCGACCGCGTGCGGTTCGCACGAGACACCAGCCACTACTGGTACAAGCCTAATATATCACGAGATGACGGTTAGTATACTATCATTATTATAAGCCTTTAGATATTTTTTTCGTATTATAAATTACATGAACATTTCTGAATTTTGTTTAATAAATATAGAATATAAATAAACCGACACGGGCAGAGATTTCATCCCGCGACCTTTGGCAAACCGTCCCGTCTCTCTATCAATTGAGAGACGGGACGGGAATTTAATTTTTCAATAAGCATTAACACTATACTTTACATGTTAATAGATATTTTCTAACATTCCTGAAACAACTTTAATCAAATGTTATTTGAACAGCGGTGGCAGCACTCCAACAACTTGAGGAAGGATCGTTCATCGTCCGGGACTCGAACTCCTTCCCCGGCGCGTTCGGTCTCGCAGTCCGCTCGGGAATGGGAGTCCGTCACTTCCTCATCGAGCCCACCGCTAGAGGCGTGCGACTCAGAGGATGTCCTGACGAGCCGGTGTTCGGTTCCCTGTCCGCGCTCGTCTACCAACATACTGTGACACCACTCGCCCTGCCCGTACCTCTCAAACTACCTGACAGGTACGGTTCCATAGGCATTACCAAGCTAGTGACTTCACATAAAATTTGGATATTTAAGTTAATTGAAAACTACAAAGATCTTAGAATACATTTCCCTGAACTTCCTAGGATAGGGCGATCAATTAGCTCATAATTTAGTATCTTAAAATTTTTTCCAAACAAGTTCCTAAAAGAACAACTGCATAAAAGTCAGAAAATACGGATAAATTTTTGACTTTGAAGCAGTTATTCCTTTAGTGATATATACATACAGAAAGAATTATTTAATTAATACACTTCAGCCTCCCAGTATTTGTTTTGAGAGTTTTCAAATTCTAGTATGCTATTATTATACTATGACAGGGTTTTTTTAATCCATCAAAGTCCCGGTTGCTCTGCGCACTAAGAATACTGTTTATATGATAATGTCCCCCCTCTAGGGACCCATGGTCGCTGGGTGGTGCGGGCGCGGCGGCGCGGGCGCTGCTGTCCACGGGCGCCGCCTGCAACGTGCTGCTGCTGGGGTCAGAGAACACTGAGGCACTCACTGGACCCGCTGCCGTCAAGAGAGCAGTACAGAACATCTTGCACAAGAAGGTAACACATTATACAGAAGTAAAGTAAAGTTAGTTCGGAAAATATATACTTGTGTAAATCTTTTTAAAGTACTTTCATTAAAAAATTATATTCTTGTTATTTACATGAAGCCTATAAAGCGCCTATTAGGCTTAATAGGCTTAAATCCTATTAAGTACAAAAAAAATCACATCTAATTATAATTCAAAACATATAAATTGTTTCATTTTTTTTTCATAAATTGTGTTTTAATTGTTTAAAAAAATATATACTAAACAAACGGTTATTATTATTAGGTTTAGTCCCTTGTAACCAATGATTTTAATAGTTGGGTTAAATAAACCACCTCTTTCTTTCAGTCGGCAGGTCACGTGGTACACTTCAAGGTGTTCGGAGGCGGCATCACCCTGACGGATGCAGTTCGGAAGCTGTTCTTCCGTCGTCACTATCCCGCCACCGGAGTATCTTACGCCGGCATCGACCCCGACGAGCGCCGGTACAAGTACATGGAGAATGGAACTCAGACTGAGAAGTCAGTATTTTCAAATATACCGAAATAAGACGACTAGATAGACTTATGTGTGCTAAAATTATCTAAAGTCACGATAGCTCAGTTATCAAAACGACTTAAATGCATTCCCGGAAGTCGTCTATTCGACTGTTATTTACCTTTTCATTCTATATTTAATTAAAAATTAATTTAGTATTTCTATGGAAAAATCTTAATATATTACTTTTCAAAAGTATTCAGTTATCTATAATAATATTATATTCTCCAGACGAATCTTTGCCTTTGTCGCTCGAGCATCATCAGGTGCAGACAACCAGTGCCATGTTTTTGCTGAATTGGAACCAGAACAACCAGCAACCGCTATTGTCAACTTTGTTAACAAGGTATGTATAAAACATATCTCCCTTTCAGTCGCTCCCTATAAACATGATGAAACAAAACATTATCTATATCCCTTTCATTCACTCTTTATATAAAATATGAAACAAAAATATATTCCATCTTTGTTGCAGGCTCTTCTCGGAAACACGCAGAAGCAGGATATTATATAATAAATAATATATCACAAGCATTTTGGGACTCGTGTGCTAACAATACTCACAGAAGTGTCAAACACGAACTTGTACACAGATTATAAAATTACATATATCTATTCCACTATCAATAATTCTATTATATTATAATCGTTTTATTTCATTTTATATTTAAATATAAGTTATTTTCAAAGATTAGTACGCTTCATATTTACCAAGTACAATGTTTAATAACATTAAAATATATTAATTTAGTGTAGAAAAACTAACTAGTCTCATTAATTAATATAGAATTATGCGTGCCTAATTTTATAGTTAACGTTAATTTCAATAGTGATGTCCAGTAGTTCAATAGAGTTATCGACAACTTGATAAAGTTCTAAACAACTGCAATAGTGATGTCTATATATAACGTTATAGGGTTCTAGACAAAACTGCATTAGTGATGTCCACAGTGTTATCGATAAATTGATGAAGTTCTAAACAGAATAATATAAGTACAACGAAAAAACACCGCAAGTACAATAACGCTAATAATATGAAATTATGATTATTTAATCAAAGGTCTAAATTAATGGAAGTGTCCAAACAAATAATTACTTTATTTAATATAATTATACAATGTAGTACATATTTTATATAAAGCTATAAAAATGCCTTACCAGTGATCTAATATTGTAGATTTAATTGAATTCGAAATATTTATAGTAAAGGGCTAAGGTCTACCCAGTTAAATATAGTTTAACATATGTAATAAATAACTGTTATGTATTTATTGGTTAAAATAAATAATTTTAATTTAAAATTTATGTAATTTTATTTCCCTTGAAATGACTAATCATTAATCAATTATACTACTGACTGCAATAACTTTTTCTTATAAAATATATAATTATGTACTTTAAATGCATGATAATTCTACTAAATTGAAATTCTTAAAATAGTTCTGATTTTTATATACTATCTTAGGCCAATGAAGGGATGCAGAGTAAATTAAATGCATAACTAGGAACACATATGATACATTTAGGGTTGTCAACTTTTTTCTACGATAATAACGTATAAAATTGTTAAATAAGCAGACAGACGAAGCTTCTTAGCAATCCATGGATTCACCGTGCGGGTGCCGGGCCCATCGCGTTGCAAGGAGACGAGTGCAAGCAGTGCCTGGGACTTGCGACCCAGGAGTAGGTTTAAGGGGCCCCTTTTTGTGCGCAAAAACGCTCACCTTCATCCTCCACACTCCTCTCCCTACCTAACCAAATTTGGAAAGAACCTACTAATGCCGCCTTTGAAATACGTTCTAGAAATGAACCGATGCTTGTTCTAGAAAGGCCAAGGTCTTTAAGTAGGCTATAGAGAGATTTTGCTGTTATACCTCTCGCTCCCACTTCTACCGCGTACAAACTAACTACAAATTTATTCCTGATCAGTTTGTTGGTTAGTTCGTAATACTTATTGAGCTTGAATGTGTGATCCCTTGGGATGTTTGTTTCCCAAGGAACAGTAAGCTCCACAAGTATCACGCGCCTCAGATGTTTCGAATACAGGAATAAGTCCGGTCTGGATGACGCAACACCAACATCCCCAGGGATTTTGTAATGCTTTTCATACGTGTCCATCATGAGAATCCAATCAGGATCCGCGCCTAATATTGAATAAGGCTTCGCTTTTGATTTTTTGGAGGAGCCTTCTTTTACGAATTCTATAGATCGTTTGGTGGTTGTTATACCCTTCCGCGCTCTTGCTACTGAAAGACTAACCGCATCCCGTATAATTTCTAATACCTTGTCGTGACGGCCTTCTAAGCTAGTGGAATACAAAAATCTCCCATGGTCACCCATTCGTTTTGAATTTCTAGGCTCATCGCGTGGAGTCGGTAATTATCGTTTTCGTCTTGTCGAATAAAAGATTTTGTTATGTCTATGTCTTGAACTTTCCTACTTGATCCTAGCCCTACTTTATTTGTTTGAGCACCTATCATAATTTTTTTATGGAATTGAAGTCGTGACTCGAGCTCTGAGGCAACTTTGTCTTTTGGGAGAGAAGTTACAGTATCATCTTTAGATTTTCCGATGATATGTCTTTTGGTAACTCTTAGATGTTTGTAGAGCTCCGATGGTTTCTTTAATTTTAATCCAAAATTGTTCCGAGCCATAACTTCAATGTCTTTATGACGCTTGCATCTAACTTTGACAAAAGGGTTTTATTAATATCATAAACGAGGAAAGGCCAATTTAGACGTGATGTTAAAAAAATATCGTAAATCCAAGCTTTTTTGACATTACTTATTGGTTGGTTGTCTACCTTTTTGAGATCATTTAAAAAGCTATCGACTATTACATCCAACGATGGAGTACGGCCTTGGTAATCGATTTTTTACCTAAAAATTTAAACTGAGCTGCTTCCGTAACCGTACTAACGCACTGACCGCCTATTATAAGACCCGGATCGTAAGAGGTATATTTGGTATTCCGTCTACCCAGACACAGACTAAAACATTTACTTGGTTTTGTCCTCAATCCGCCCGTCCACGTACAGAAATCCTCAATTACATTTAAAAGTACCTGACATTGTTTCGGATTACGTGTCAGTATCGCGAGATCATCTGCAAAAGCTAGTATGGATTCTGTGTATTTGTTGTTGAACTTAAACCGATAACCCCACTTTTTTTCTATTCTAATTAATTTGTCTATTAAAATATTAATAACTATATTAAATATAATAGGAGAAATACAACAGCCCTGAAATAAACCAACGTTATAATTAAGTGGTTTTGAATGGTTTTCATTAAAAATTATAGAGAATTTTAATTTTGAATAATATGATGCAATAATGTCGCGAACTACCGCAGGAAAGTTATACCATTTAAGCGCGAACATCATCAGTTCATGTCGTACCGACCCATTTTTTTTTTTTTTTTATCGTTGGAAAAATGCGTTACGCATCATCCCAGCGGCCAGGAAGGTGATGGCCGAGGGGTTATGTGGGACTATCCGGCAGCATAGAGGACGCTGCCATCTTTAAGGCTACCCACTAAAAAACCAACGGTTGACCTCATCGCCATAGTGGAACGCCACGGGATCGCTTTCGCACTCACCGTGACGCCCCGGCGGAATGTCGTACCGACCCAAAGGCGTTCTCTAAGTCTATCCAACAAACCGTAATTTGTCTCTCGCTAGTTCTAGCATCTTTAAGGCTTTCCGATATTAACGTATTATGTTCCAGGCATCCAGAAATTCCGGGCAAAAACCCTTTCTGGTGATAAGGCCTGAAATATCTATTGTTAATCATGAATGGCGTCATTTTAGTTTGTAAAAAAGAGAAAAATATTTTGGAAATTGTATTGGTTAGGGCTATCGGTCTAGTATCCTTAGGATATTAGGTTGACATTGTCGTTTTTCGGAATGAGGACAAAAAGGGACAAAAAGGGACAAAAAGTAATAGAAAGAATAAAACGTAGTTTTAAAATTGTATATTTTTATTGCCTTAAAAACGTGTTTTTGTGTGCTTTTGGCAGAAGCTAACATTTTTTTACTGTTTTTGTATGTTTCAGCTTGTTTGACAATAGGGAATATGCGTACAATTTAAAATGGTCTCAAATATTTTTTTCTCGAATACTTATTATCATCTTATTATATAAAAAGTTTTTTTTTATTTACTAATTATTTAAGGCCATAAAATAATTGGTGAAAAGTGTAAAGGGAGTGAAATTCAAACTACCAAAACGCGCCACCATTGGTCGAAAGGAAATGTGACGTCATCTGACACGCCATTCAAATTATCAGCGTCGAAGTTCATATTATGGTATTAGTGTTTCTGAGAAAAATAAATAATTTAAACCTACCTATATTTTCGTGCTTAAAGTTTTATTAAATGATAGGTTATTCTAAATCATTTTCTCAATACTCAAACAACTCTAACAAAACAAATACAAACTCTTTTTCAAAAGCAGTTAGCATGTTACTTACTATACATTACATTTTTAAAATGTTTCTTCCTCTGAATAATTTTCTACTTCACTTGACTCAGATAAAAAACTTTGTTGATAATAAGCAGATATAGAATAAAATGCTGTAGAAGTATTATCAGCTGTATTTTCAGTGAACATTTTTTTTTAAACAGATAGTTTTACTGATAAAGTTACAATATTTTGTGATAAAAGAGGAAATAGTGACTATGCTATCTTGTTTTTCGGCAGGTATATTTACATTGACACCTTTACTTCTATATTTCATTTAATTTAAATTGACTTGCACATCTTAGTCACTCTGTAATTTATTTCGAAAATGTGAAAAGCAGTGCTCTGACTGATGATCATCACAATTTCTAGGACGTATTTCGTGATCACTACTTTTTAAAGGCTCACCATTTTTCGAATCAATATTTAAACATTTCCGTTTCCGTCATTATTTAAACATTTTTCGTTTATATTTATCGCTTTATTTCCGGTTTGTGGTGTCACCTAGCGAAATTTGCACGCGCCATCTTTCTTTATATAGACTGTTGCGTGCAATTTGATTTTCATTGGCTCAGTTTTTAATACCACCTGGCAGAAATTAAGTGAAAGCTTCCAGTGAGATAAGTATTTTAATATGCGTTTTATTTCAGGCAAAACGCTTGTAAAACAAACTTTGAAACATTTAAAAATAGTAATAAACTTGTGCTTAAACTACATAAAAATACGTTTTTAAGGTGATAAAAGCATACAATTTTAAAAATACTTTTTTTTTCGTATCAAACCATTTTATACTTTATTTTCGTCAAATAAAGGTGGCAGCCCTATGTGCAATAGCTAAACTTACTTCTCACTAATTTACACTAATCTGTATTTAAATAACGTATACCTACGTTAAGTTGATATCCAGAACAATATAAACACGATTTAGGGCATATAATATCCCTTCTCATTACCGTACACGGTACAACACTGTTTTTGTATTTTCGCATCACTTGGAATACAAAAAAATACTTCGTCGGGTGTTTTTCTAATACTATTTTTGCACTCCGGTACTATACAATACTTGTTTGACAAAAACCAAAATTAAAGCACGTATGAAATAACTAAAAGGTTTAGACATTCACTGGACGTGTCATTACTTATTTGACGTCACGCAAAGCGCGCGCAAAATGACGTCTGACGACGTTTGAACGGCTCAAATTTACTCAGTGTTTTAGTTTTCACGTTAAAAAATAAGTAGAATATGTTCAAGCCTATTTATATTTTTTTAACGATATATAGAGGTAAATGATTAATATAAGTCAAAAAAGAAAAACATAAATACTCCCTGTTAAGGTTTAAATTTAAATAAATAAACAATTCTTTCGCTCCATTCTTTCTTTTCGCCACTTAAGATTTATTTCTGAAAAAAACTTTCAATGTAAGATGAAGAGGCGGCAACAGAAAGTAAATATTATTATGTTTAACATTTGGTAAGCACATCACATGCATTTTAAAGTATATATTGCCATTTATCAACTGTACTTTTCTCAGAAAATTCTTTATTTTTCTTTCTTGGATCTCTTTGAGTCTCATTGACTCAGAATATAAATCGTCCATGTTAATACTCAATCTGTTTGATAATTTAGCCTTTGTAGCCATTTTAAAATGTTCAAATTTAACCTTATTTTTCAAAGACATATCGGGACTTAAGGAAAGCTATCTTCTTCTAAAATTATTTTCGTTAAAGTCAAAACATTTTGTCATGTTTTGTATGCAATGTTACATACATTTCGATCAGTAATTATGAATAGTTTCCATCATCTGTTCCAACTTATATGTTGAATAGTTAAATAGTTACCCATAAATATAAATCCCATAATAAGTATTTTGATGTATACATCGCAGGAAAGGTTGGAAATAAAGTATTTTCACGTACTTTATTTCTATGCAAGAGTATAAAGTATAAATACCAAAATTAAAGTATAATACTTTATCATAAAGTATGATTGGCAACCCTAGATACATTCACAAAGGATTTAACAACAGTATGGAGTACCCCTACGAGTACGAGTTTCGATGTTACGAAAACTATGACAGTTTACCAAATCGTAAAATCAAAACAGAATTATTATACACTATGAATTAAAATCTATTGAAATATTAAAAATAACCTGTTAAAAAATATATTATTTAGATTGATTTTACATATCTAAAGAAAAAAATATTTTTTAACAAATTATTTTAAATATATCAATTTGATTTGGATTCATAGAGTGTAGAACAATTGTTTTAATGTATATTAAATTTAAATTAAATTGATATACGATATATAATTAAATAGTTGTTTCAGAAAACATTTTGTACAGAAACATTTCGTACCTTTGACAGACTCAGTTTACGAACAGTTTTATAACTGAACATTTTTAGCAAACGTTATGTTAAGTTAACTCTGTTCGTATATTAACGACTTTTTTTAATATTCATTTTATTTATATGTATGGGAAAATTCAAGTTTTTATTTTCAAATAAAACATTGTTACCAAGAGTTTCGTTTTATTCCTTTAGATTTTTAAAATAATCGCTCAAAAAGGGATTCCAAGGTAAAAAGACATCAGTTTAAATAAGAAAAATACATTATACAGTGTAATTATAGTTTTAATGAATTCAAAGTTTGGTTATGAATTAAATATTAATTTAACTAATAATAAATATCATACCAGCCGTAAATATTTAATACGTTTAAATGGATAAATACTTTTAGTGTATCATTTTTGTCAACGTGTATACATCAATCATCAGAACGACCGAATCTCAAATGTCCATAATCGTCAAACGAGTCATCTGCCCTTGAAGGGCGTTTTCTCATGAGCCCGTACTCCCGATAAAATCGCCGTGGTTGAAAATCATCTTCTTCTTCGGTTAAGGACAGGCCTCGCAATCGCGCCCCTTCAGATCCACGTATTAACATCGCGAGGGCCACCGTCAGCGCCAAGGTAATTATTGTAACTGGCCGCATTTTTGTTAAAAATAGTTCTGAAATATACACAAAAAATATTATTATAAAATAAAAATAAAGAACAGTATTTTTTTAAAATAAACTTAGGTTATTATGAAATTAATTCGGAAAGATTTTCCAAATTCAAAATCGTAAATTCAAAAAAACTTAAAATGTATATTTTTACTTGCCAGCTGCTTAGCTGTTCTCTTCAAAATGAACTCTTATAAAAACAGCTGGGGTTTTTATACTGAATTCTCTGGATAGAAAACAACACCCCGTGTTAATATTCCCCTCGAAATCTTTGTTGGTTATAATAATTGACATATTTCAATTATCTCACCAGTCACAATTTATCTTGTTAACGTCTTCAAGTTATTATTATTTTTTCTTTGGGTGAAAAGTATTTTTAATGGAAAATTTACTTTGTGAAGCAATTTTCGAAATCAATAATTTCATAATAATGAAGTTTAGTTATTAGTACAGCTTATTTAAAGATATTTTTTTTTTGCCTGTTTTATAACCAGCTGTATGTAATAAAAAATAGGATGTATGATTAAAACATTTGCTTTCTTTACAAGAAAAATCGTATAAAAAGTTACAAAAATAGAATTTCGCGCTCATTATCTTTTTAAATAGTAATAGCATGTTCATCAATTATTGAAGATCAGATTTAATAATTAGTTATAATGGATGTGTCTGCTAAAGATTTTGAATCATTTGAGCAACAGTTCAAAGATCTAATAAGTGAATTTCAAACGTTGTCGGTGAGTTACGCAGCCTTAAAAAAAGGCCCTATATAATTATAAATTACACATGTTAAAGATGTTTAAGAGGATTATATTTAAAACCCATTTTACACCAACATTTAATGTTTATAAATATATTATATGCATAGTGTATTTCCATATACATAAAAAAATTATCAAATTTTTAGTTCTAAGTTTTTTCTTAATTATAGAACTTACAAAAAAAATATTTTCAAAGAAAGAAGTATAGGAAAATACATACAATGTTAGAAGATTTTTCCCTACGAAATACCTTTTAAATTTAGAGTCATAGCACCACGGTTTACGTTTCTTCTGATTTAAGACATCTGAAAGTCACTTACGCACTACACTCCGAGCTGAAGCTGCTCGGGCAGAGGCCGCAGAAGCTGCAAGAGATATGGCATTAAGAGCCTCAGCTGAGTCCCAGGCCTCTGCTGCCGCTGCCACTGCGGGCGCCACACAAGCCACTAGAGCTCTAGCTGCAGCTCAAGATGAATTTGATACTGTTAAAATGCAGTTAGAATTGGCTGTATGTTTTTTTCGTACAAGCGATTTTATCTACACGGTGACCCTGTATTCATAATCTAATAACTTTTCGTAATTTCCCAGTAAAAATTGTGAAGAGAAAAGTAATTTATTTATTGACTCGGAAAATAGAACCTACCACATAAAATTTGTCAACAAATATACCGGCAATCCGACAAATATTTGAATAATTATTAGAGGTTTAAGTTTAATGTATTAAACGACATATATTTGCAAAATATTAGATGTGAAAATGGCTCGATGATGTTGTAGTTATAGGTTATATTTCTTTCTTACAAATAATAATTACACAGTTATACCTAATATGCCTAACTGATCTGTATCACTTTCTTCTCAACTTTCCAATTTCTCTCTAATAGCTAACCCCACAGACATCAATTTCTTGTTATTTTAAGATAATAATTTATTTTTGTTTTTTTTCGAAATGATTTGTACATAAAAAGCTTTTGTATTTCCAACCAAAAAAATAATAATAGCTAGTTGTTGGTTGTCTTCGTTTGGTATAGCCATCCTAATTTGCATGCCACATACATTGAGATAAGATTTATTCGTAGAATAAAACAATGACTTTATTCCCGGAATCCAAACAGGATCGACAACGGAGTCTTTTCGAAGAAAATTGTACCGAAATGAGCGATAAATTAAACGCAGCCGAGAGAGAACTTCAGCAACTACGACCACTCAAATCCGTTCAAACTACTTTACACCAGCAATACATTCAATTACACCAGCAGATTCAAAGCGCGTCTGATGCTGCACAGAAGTACTTATCTCTATACATGCTAAAAGATATTATACCAGCATTATTATAAGTAATATAATTCCATATAAGTTAAGACTAAATTCAAAAGGTCATATAACAGGGTACCATGAATACCAAGTGTAAGGTTCCGTAGTTGGTACGCAACTTGACGCTTGAATTGTAGATACTAATTACTTAGTGGAAATTTCACAAGTACGTACTACATGCATATATTTTGAATTTAACCCGACGCTTCGAATATTTTACAGTCTTGACTTGAAAGGAAATTTTACAGGAATATTTTACAGTCTTGACTTCAAAGGAAAAAGAGATGTTAGTAATTTGTGAAAATTAAATTTAAAGTTTAAAATATAAGTTTAATTATACACCCATAGAATCTTAAAAATCGTTTTCATTTTTTTTTATTCTTTTTTCTTATTTATCATAATGGTACGTCTGTCTCTTTTTACGTTACTATTTTTATTTGTTTGTCGCTGCTAGTGAAGCATCTCGTCTGGAGCAGGAGTTACGTGTTGTAGAGCGTAGTGCGGGCGCGGGCGCGGCGGTGCGCGAGCGTGCTCGTCTCGCCGCCGCTGCGCATGCGCGGGAACGACGACTCAACACTGCCGAGCTGAAGCACACGACCAGAGAATTGCAATCTGCTAATGGTCTTAGAAATTAATAATAACTGTACAATTAACTTATCGACCTTCCTCTAACCTCCTTTATATTACAGCTGAAATAGCACGCCTGACGACTGTCATAGTTGAACTGCAGTGTCAGCTATCTAAATATGATGAAAAGACTACTAAAAAGATAGAAAATACCGAGGAAGTTTTAAGTGAATTAAAAACGGCCTTAGAAGCCGAGAGAATCGGAACGGCACGTTTGGAAAAAACTTTAGCTTCGGCGTTAGCTGATAACGCAACGTTAGCCGCTCAACTTAATAATAAGGATAATGACTTACAAGTGAGAAATACATCTCATGATAATAGTCCTTTTAGTGATATCTGCCCTATTGATATTTTCCTTGCTGAATAATTCTTTGTACTATTTTTATGAAATAAAACGAAAAATAATACAAATTACTTCTTGTTTTCATTTGCACTAAACCTTTTTTATAAAATATTAAATGTATAATAAACCTGTTATTTTTGTCATGAATTTGTATCCACTGTTGTCTGAATATTTAAAAAAAAAATTATAATTACTTATAAATACATTTATTTATTTTTGCCAATAATAAAAATATGAACAAGCTCTAAATTCTATTCGTACATTCAGTCATTCATAATCATTCAGCTCAATAGAATCAACTTTCAACAACAAATAATAAACTTCTAAATAATTTGAAGTTAAAAGGTCAAAAAGATTACGAGACAAAATAAAATTAGGAAACAAAGCGTAGGAGAACAAGTTATTATTTTGGTTTTCAATCTTAAACTGGTTTTAAATCGACACAAGTCTGACATAATCTTTTCCAAATGAAGATCACGTCATATGTGCAAATTAAAACTCATGTTTAGAATACAATAAAATATATTACATGTGCACGAATACCGTTCATCATAATAGTCACGCCGATGGCGACCTTTTGTACTGCATCGTGCAGAACTCGTTCTTAGAAATGTGCTTTAGTATTACAAACACATAAATGGATACGTGTTAGTAAGTCTGTCTGTATATCAATCCGTTATTTTGTTTAAACAACAAGGTAATGTTGACAACGTTCTAAAACTGTTTAAAATGTTGGATCTTCGATCAAATTAACTTAATTAAATTAAAACTTTAATAAATATTTAATTATATTAGCCTATCGTTGCAATTAGATATAATTAAATTACTAGGATCTTACTATAATATAATATTGACGTAGGCCCTCTATAACTTGAATAAAATAAGATATACTCAATATATATTCTTTAGGTCACTAGTGCTGTAAAGCTGATGTTATCGTTAATAGGCCACAGGAAACATAATTAAACGTGGGCAATATCCTCGACAAGTAGAGTGGGTGCAGCAGGCAGCCAGTGACGCAGGTTTTCGCAAGGCTTTGAGGCGCCCCACCGGCCACCGCCGCCGCTGCGTAAGCGCCACAGTACGCTATACGCAGTCTTGAACATAGCACTCAGAGGCCGCGCGCACCGGCCCGAGACGGAAAATCCACCATCTGAATAACGATCTGTGATATAGTGTTAAGTTACATGCAATATCTGAAAGTGAATTTAAGTGCAATAGTTTAAATAAAGTAAGCTCGATTTTTTTTATTTATTTATTATTACCTTCTTGGAAACATTGCTTGTTCAGGGAAAAACAAAACAAGAAGTACCTCACATAAGTAGAGGTCCAAATGGCACTTATCTTTTATAAGCCTCAAGAAACTGCATTACAATGATTGTTGTGTTATGTAGGTACTCGACATACACGCATTGCTTTGTAGGTATTATGTTGCGGAGAAAGTTGAGCATGGATAAAAATTGTTTCTTAATATACTAATAACGTAATAACTATTCTTTACTATACAGAAATTTAAATTAGGATATTGGAAAAATATTTTTAAATTAAATAAACAATTATTTTTTATAAAAATTAAAACATACCTTCATTCATGTTTTGCCATATACGGACATAGAACTATTCCACCGACGCAAATAAGTATATAATGATTGTATATACAGTGACTCAGAGTTTGGAGACACAAGGACGGTGAGCTCAATATGTGAAAATATCTGTATTCAATGAATACAATTAATCACCGACAACACTTGCCATCTCTATTAACATTCACATTGTAAATAACATTTTACCTATGTTCATTATTAAGGCACTGCCAAGGTAGTACAAACAATGCCTTTTCTAAATGTAAACACAAGCACATTGTGAAGCTAAAACTTTACCATTAGCATATTTATATGCAAGGTACCTTGTAAACAACTTGCATTTTTCATTGAAACAAATGAGAATTTTAAATAAAGTGCTCAGCCGAGTAGAGCAGAATAAAAGTTGATCATACAACTTTTATTGACAAATTTATATAAATATAGAAAGAAAAATAAACCGATAAGAGCAGGGATTCGAACCCGTGGCCTCTGGGAAACGGTCCCGTCGCTCTACCAATTAAGCTACCGTATCGTTGTCCGCGTCAGTGAATTATTCATTCTATATGTGATGGTCTTTATCGGTGACATCTATTAGGCTTATTTTGTAAACCCTAACAAATCTTAACCAAAGTCGCAGGTTCGATTCCCTGGTCGTATAGGTTTTTTTTTTCATTCAATATTTATATAAATTTAAATAAGCTTAACATGGATAGCCATGTTAAGATGCCACTACCAAAAACAATGTTTGAAAATATCTATAAACATGTATAGACTTCAACTTTTATTGTTTTTAATTTTGCTATCTACGTACAATTAAAATATGTATTATAAAATAATACTTCCCAAGATCCTGTACTTCCAGGCGCTACTTCTAAAAAAGGTGTTAATAGAATAGTATGTACATAACATTAATTATGCCAACATAATATCACAGACGTATATATATATCGATAAGAATAATACAATAATAATTGTGAAGGAAAGAAATTAATTTCATAAATTCCTTCCTTGAATTTGAACTGAATTTCTCTGGAACAGTGTAATAAGAATATGACGTTTTAGGAGCACAATGTATGCTTTTTTAAAATAAGTTAATTTCTTGACTTTCAGAAAGCATATATATTTAGACCTCGCAGCATTTACGTAGAGATCATATAGACCATTTAGAGTCTAGATATGAAATATGGCTTTTAACTCAGATGGTAGGGAGATCACTTCAAATTTGTTATAATTTTAGGTAAACCAAACCAAAAGGAATCGCTGGGTTATAGTTGTAATTATAAATCGTTTTTGTTTCGATGGCTTATTGTATGAGGTCACCGTGCAGAGGTAATCACGCGTGACAGCTATTGATTCAAACAACACTGACCGAACCTTCGATCTATTTCAGCAAAATGATGCACAATATAGCAGCATTGTCCGTCCTAGCAGTCTTGGTTGCCCAAAGTAACATACAATGGTAAGTATCTTTAAAAAATCGATTGATCTACTGATATCAAATATTTTAATAAATACATATTAGCACGAATATAAATACGATACAAATCTTTACAATACAATAAGCATACAAAAAACAACGACATAGTATAACTCTACATAAAATATTATGAACTACATTTAATTAGATTATTTAGAAAAGCTCAATTAAAGAACTATTTTTGTAATATTTATGTCATGTTTACTAGCTACCGTAAACTGGTTATTCGTTTTTGCCGGGACTGTGAGCAGTAATTGTTGTAAAGATAATTATGTAAGACTTCTCACTAGTGCCATTCTTAGTACCTAAAAGAAACATTGTATTTGTTTTTTAACTTATTGTAACTGTAAACCAAAAATAAGATTTTTATACATATTTAAATAATATAAAAAATGTATTAATCGATTTTTAGCGTATCAATATTAGGTCCAAGGGTGATGAGGCCTTATGGAAATTACAAGGTATCTATAGCAGGAGGTGATAAAGCACATAATCTATATGTGGCTGTAGAAGGGCGGAGGACCACAGGGGAACAGTTCTCACAGGGAAGAGTAGTCCAGGTTGCACCTGCTTCATCTAGGCTTATAGACCTCGATGTAAGTTTTTCGCAACTGATATAATATGTGAAACAATATTTGCCATCTTGATGTTACATAAACCTTGTGGTTATGTAACTAAGTTAACGATATTCTTAAGGCATGACTAATAAATATTTTATAGCAAAACGTAATATTTATGTACGATTTTACGTAGATTGGTGATCCGGGGCCCGGTAGGTACAAACTAGTGGCCCGGTCAACATCCGGTCCACTGTTCACTTCATCAGCATCACTGATCTACCAAGCCAGAAGTTTTTGCATTTTCGTGCAGACTGATAAAGGAGTGTACCAACCGGGTGACATCATCAACTTCAGAGTAATTGCTTTGGACAAGTAAGTTTTTTGTATTTTTATATTCAACAATATCAGAGATCGACTTATTGATTGTATATGACTTAATACTTTCACTCAAAGCTTTAATACTTGTAACACAAAAGAACACGAACACGCAAATACTTTCGATTGTAACATCGGTGAAGCAGTAAGTTCGTTGACCCCCAGGTACCTGTTGCCGCTCACCGGCACGGTAGATGTGAGTGTGCTGGACCCGGGAGGCTCGCCGGTGAGGCAGTGGGCCTCCGTGAAACTCAATGGAGGATTGTTTGCTGATGAGTTGATATTAGCCGATGAGCCTGGACTTGGAAAATGGTCTATACAAGTACGATTTAAAATTTTTAACGTCCCTGATTGGCTTGTTTTTTGAACAAAGAATTTATACTTAGTAGTTATTTTATTGCTACATTTTTTCATGTTTCAACGATCATAAAATTAAATATATTATGAATAAGCTGGTGATTCTAGTTTATTTATTATATATTTATTCAATCAGTGAAAGGATGCTCAGTAAAAACCGGATCAATGTTCAGTAACCTCCAAATTTTAGGGCATTTAAAGATGGCCTTACCTGATATACGAATATAATATAAAAAACCAGCTATTTCCTAATCATGGAAATTATTTGTATGTGTATGTTTTATGGCTACTTATGTGGTATAACTGTAATATAATTTTAAAAAATATTTATTTATTTTTCTACTTTAATGCATTAATTAAATCAGTTTCATTTTTAAACAGGTAGAGTTTCGTGGTCAGAAATATTCAAGACATGTAATGGTAGCGGACTATGTGCTGCCCAAGTTCCAGATGGATGTTCAAATGCCAAAAGAAGTATTATTTAGCGAAGGGAGATTCAACATTAATGTTACCGCCAAGTAAGGATCAATATTTACGATCAAGGTTAAACATAATATAAAACTTCATTTAAATACTTGTAACGAAAAACATACTTAATAATTATATTTGTTGTAACGTAATAATAAAAAATACACTTTAAAGGGAAAACAAGACACGTTAATTCGATGAAGCTGTCTAATATAATTACCGATTGTTCAACAGAAAATAATTATAGATGTTTCTAGAGCTTTGTTTGCTTCGCTGAGAAATACTTATATAAGACCGTAATTCTTTTGATTCATTGAAGGGTATTGACTTTTAGCTACTTTCTCGTATTGAAAATAATAACTGTGCTTTAAATTTTAATATTTAAATAATATTCAAAATGTCATTTTTGCAGACATTTCAATGGCCTTCCAGTGAAAGGTGAACTAACAATATCTGCATACGCAGTATTCTTCTCAGGACTACTTCAACCAGTGTTTTCTTCTCCTGCTCGAAAAGTTGTAGAGTTTAACGGCCAAACCGAAGTTTTATATGACCTCAAAACAGATTTAGATCTAGCAGAGGATGCGGCTAGACCACTAGTAGTAGAAGCTGTGATAGAAGAGAAAGACACTTTAATACGTCAAAATGTGAGCACAAGAATACTTCTTTTGCGAAGACCGTACAGACTTAAAGTATCAGCTCCAGAACGATTTAAGCCGAAATTACCATATAACATACAGGTATGTAGCAATAAATATATATATGTATATATATATATATATATATATATATATATATATATATATATATATATATATATATATATATATATATATATATACATATATATATATCTTCCTAAACCTATTGTAGGTACCTATAAATCTTAATATATTGCAGATAGAATTAGTTAATTCAACTGGTGACACTATGGCTGTATCTGACGACATTGTTGTGGAGCGACTGTGGGATGATGGAGCCCCTGCTAACAAAACTACTGTCAAACTTAACAATGGTTTCGCAAAGTATACCTTTACTCCTGATGTAGCGCACACAAATTCAGTTCTTAATTTGGTGGTGAGTTGTGAGCAAATAAGTAGCAGGTGGTAGTGGTGGTACTTTAAAAATCAAACATGACCCAAGCAATATAATTGGGTAATATTTAATTGTTTAATATAACGCCAAAAGCAAAATTTCTCATTCACAGATAAAATACAAAGAGGTCTCAGAAAGATTAGTAAATATACAAAAAAGCTTGGAGACCAGTCAACAATACTTGATATTGGAATTGTTAACACGAGATACGACACTCGGTGATGAAATGCGAGCGAGAGCGACAGCAACTGAACCAATGGACCTGGTGCATTATGCAGTCATTGGACGTGGAGACATTCTCGTTGCTAAGACTTTGGAAGTAAATGCACTTTAAAAATAACTGTCAAAATATTCATTACATTTAGTTTCATAAATCTATTTTGTTGAATTTTATTTTGTTTTTGAATTCGACGGAAATGTAAAAAAAAAGACATTTATTTTCTTAACGTTTTTATTATAGTCATTCCACGGCTAAGCTCAGCTTTATATCATATGTACCCTGTCCCACAGCTCAGTCCTCCTCGTTCTAGCGTGGATATCTCCGTCCCAGTGTCTGTCGGCATGGCCCCGGGCTGCACGCTGGTAGCGTGGAGCCCGCGCCTCACGCAATCCGTGCTCGCCGCCGCACTCTATGTGCCGCAGAGGGATCTGTTGCAGCACAAGGTATGAAAATACATCGGCAGGATGGAGTTCTTTCAGATGGAGATGAGAATATTTTTTAACTATATCACTAATCGATCTTAGGTGTCTGTGACGTCGGTATCATCGGGCTCCTCGCTGCGACCAAACGGTCTGGTGGAGTTCCGCGTGTCGGGAGAGGCAGGGGCGCAGGCCGGGTTACTAGGAGGAGAACAACACGCCAGCGACAACGGACTGGCCGGGAAGAATGGACTGGGGAGTGGACTGGATATACACTCGGTGCGATTGTTAATTAATGTTCATTTAGTTCAATAAATCTTAGGTGGATGACGTAACTAAAACTTGATTATTGGAATATTTTCCAATTATTATCAACTTGGAAATATATAGAGCATAGGTAAATAATATTTCCTTCGAAATTAAAACTATTTCAATTATAACATAATTTACATATATATTCAAATTGCAAGGAATTGTTAACGTTATGATACAATTTTAGATCGAACGAGAGGTGGAAAGCTTTATTGGCATAAAATCATCGCTTTTCAAAAATGAAGACCATTTACCGAGTTTGGGATTAGATTTGGGAGGACGCAACACTTCAGATGTTTTTAGCGTAAGAAAAATCTGTTTAACTTTATTAATACTTTATAATATACTTTGTTCTTACATAAACGTTATCGTTTTAGAATTCTGGTATGGTCCTACTTACTGATGGTGTTGTAATAGCAAGTAATTTGAGAGGTAAGTAAATAACCAACGCCGTTTTTAAATTTATTGGTCATTCAAGACTCAAAGAAAGGTTTGGTTTCACTTTATTTACAATGATATATATTTTCACATTAGACGATTCAGAAGAGATTGAGACAGGCACTCGTCCGCCAAAAGCGGGACCTTACGCATTCAGTCGCGTTCCGACTCCACCTTCACCGAGATTCTACCTAACAAAAGCACTATCACCGCACTCCACGTGGATGTTTACTAATCTTACTATTGGGTATGAATTAAGACTTATCAAAATCTATCTAAATACATTTTTTTTTCTGAATCTAAATACTGTTCCATAGTTCCGATGGCGTCGGTACTCGGGAACGTTGGTCGCCAATCATTCCAGGCGAATGGACAGTGGGAGCGTTCGCTGTCCACCCAACATTGGGCCTGGGTCTGGCCGCTCCTCGCAAGTTCAACACTGCCCTTCCCCTCTCCCTCTCTGCAGAACTCCCAGAAAGTCTCCAAAAAGGAGAAATCATAGCTGTCATTGTGACACTAAAAAGTTCTCTCACAGTAGACACCTCCGTCGACGTCACTTTCCACAATTCCGATCAATACTACGAATTCGAACCCTTGGAAAACAACGTCGACTCTACGAAGAGTAAGTAACTAATGGTAGTTCTAAATATTTAAAAGCACTTAATAAACTATTTTCAATAATCGGAAATATCGATGTAAATAAATATCAATCGCGACTAATTCGGATCGAACCCGGAGATCTTCGATTGATAGACAAGTGATTCAGCGCTTCACGAGCCCATACATACATGACCCTGTTAAAGACAGTGTACTGGTATGTTCGCAGAGATCGAGTTGTACCGTCGCGTCACCGTGTCGGTCCCGTCACGTGGGTCGGTGAGCACGGCGTTCCTGGTGAGCGCGCGACGCGCCGGGGACTCCCCTATCATCGTGGAGGCCAGGGGCAATGGAGTATCAGCCTCGCTCTTCCGAACTATCGATGTTAAGGTTATTGTGACATTTTTGAATTTAAAACTAATCATCTTATTAACATGAGCATTATAATATGTATTCTGTTTAAATACGTTGGTCGTTCAGTGCGATTACCACATGGATTGTTATTTTTTTAGAAAGTATGGATTGTCATGCTTAGTCTTAGTGTCCTTTGGGCCACCATTTTTGTGTGATAAACTTCCTGCATTACCGGTGCCGTTCTCTAGTGCGGGAACTGTTTTGAAAAACTACTTCTTTCATAAAACTTATAATAAAATATTATTTAAATATTCTCTAAGTGGTGGCAGGGCTGAAGTAAAAACATTTATTTTTATTAAAGAACATATATTAAAACACTTGACATATAATAATTCAACATTTAATAAAATTGTACCAACCGGTTATACTACCCATACCTCTATAGTAACCGATAGAAGTTGTCGTTTTCCTTGTATAACAAGATAATCAAGTGGTTAGACTATACTGGAAAAAATATTTAATATTATTATGTAAACATTCCGTCATAAGTACATATAATATTAATTATTTGTCTCGTATAGATAACTGAAAATAGGTATACATTTTATTTAAATATCTTCAACACGTACGATTTTAGAAAATTGATGAATCATAAATTTTTCATTTCAATCATTTCATTATAAGCTAGTTAAAACGTCTGTCTAAAACTTCATCGTTCACTACCAGGATGGATACGTAGAAGATGTTTGGTCATGGGCGTTGTTAGACGGTCGCCGGGGAGTCGCTCGAGCCAATGTAACGTTGTCGCCACCAGCCGGCACTAAGCTGGGTGCGGTGTCACTGGAGGCCACTGGTGACTTACTGGCAAATGCTTTTAGAGCCATAAAATCTCCGCCCCTAGTGGCTGCAGACCCCAATTATGCTCTGCGACCATTAGCTAGAGCGTGTGTCTTGCTGGATTATCTCCAGGTTTGTAATCACTAATATATCTCACTATGCAGTTTTTGAGGTGAAATAAAATTATCAATTATATTACTTTTCTATTTTAAGGCGACCGAACAGGACGATGAGGTTACGATAGTAAAGGAAGCTCGATCTCAGGCAGCCACTGGATACCAACGACTCATGGCTTTCAGACGACCCGACGGCTCCTTCGTTCAGGAAGTGGGTGAAAATGCGGAATCTGACGCTTGGTAAATATAAATTATCGAAGTTTGGATGTTTTTTCGTGACTTCCAAGAGTCACAAAGAGAATCCTAATGGAGAATGGTTTTATCTGACGGTCTAAAAAATAAAATTATCTCAGGATGACAGCAGTAGCGGCTCGATGGCTCAGCCGATCCTCTCGATACGTGGAGGTATCTCCCGAGGCGGCCATGTCAGCTGTGCGCTGGCTGGTGGCCGCACAGAGAGAAGACGGCAGCTGGCCACCGCCCTCCACCACCAACGACCCCCGGGGACAGGCTGCCGTGCCACTCACCGCCATGGCCTTATTGGCACTGCTCGAAACTAAGGTGCCATTGAGAATACGATAAATAAATAGCTAGATACGATTATAGAAATTACGATTAAAACTTATTTTACTGTTAGAGTTTCATAAACGACCAAATATATGCATTTTATAAGTTCTAGTTACATAAATTATTGTCATCCGACAGGCGAGCGACGCCCTCAACAAGAACGCTATGAACAAAGCCCTCGACTACCTCGCCAATCGCCTGTCGGAGCCGCTAGAGGTGCACGCGCTGGCGCTGTCGGCCGCCGCACTCGCCGCAGCACGACACCCGCGAGCCGCACTGGCGCTGCAGGCCATGGAGAAACGAACTAACGACGGAGGTGAGTCGGAAGGGATAATCATATTTGTATCAATTATAAAGGATTAACAATTGCCTGAATCAAAAGATATGCGAAGTTTTACATGTTGTCATTCTTGAGGAATAGTGAGGAATGAGTGTACGTACAGTGGGATACGGAATGTTATATTTTTTTCGACTATTTTTTAGTATTACATCTAGTTGTAGATCTACGCATACAAGTATTATAAGTTGTTATGTACATAGGTTTCAATCTCTACTGGCCGCGCGAAATATCAAAAACTGAGTTACGGAACCCTTGGTTGAAGGGTAACAGCCTGGAAGCTTCCACGGCTGCCTGGGGCCTACGCGCCATGTTGGCCTCCAGCCTTGTAGATGAAACCGTACCGGTTGCCAGATACCTCATACAAGCACTGGGACCTAAAGATCAGGATCCTGACGTGGTAAAAAACATATTAGAACAACTAACAAAGAAAAGTGGTTAATTTATAAATAATACTAATTTCTACATTCTCTTTTGAATTTTAGTTGGATGCACTAGCCCTGTTCGCACATATGATTAAAACGACGACCAAATTGAGGGTATCTGTAAATGTTACCAGTTTTGATGAACCACGTCAGTTCAACATCGACAGCGACAATGCTCTCATCATACAGACACAACTGGTATAGTAATTAATATTTGAAGATGAGAGAGACAAAAGAAAGAAAGACCCCGATGATCTTTTGCTATTACATCATGTCATCTAGGTACGCAACGCTCGTAACGCGAGTGCGGTGACGGAGGGTCGCGGCGTGGCGGTGGTGGGTCTGGCGGCGCGCGGCAGCACCAACGTCACGGGTGCCTGGCCACGGTACACGCTGGACCCACGCGTGGACCAGGTGTCTACCAAGGACAGGCTGCAGCTGTCAGTTTGCATAGGGTAAGCATTTGGTATATATTAAATTATGGACCGAAATGGTAACGCCGTTGCTAATTTTAAATAATATAATATGTGAAAAAGATAGAAAATATATTATATATATTTTATAACTTTTTCAGATTTGTACCCATAGGAAATGAAACGGAAAGTGGATTGGCTCTATTAACTGTGCAGTTACCGTCGGGGTATATGGCTGATATAAACACAATTACTGAATTAACGGTACAGTTTATTTGATATTGATTTTTTAATAACAGTTGTTTTATTCAAGCAAGTTGAAATTAAGTTTGGCGCCCAACGTGGGACGTTTATTTTAATTTTTAACGTATATTTTATTACGTCGAGAGATGTCAACAAAAGTCTGGTATCCTTAGAAATTTAGACCTTTTTGTTAACCTCCTACATATTTTAAAGTATTCCCGTAGGACTATTCCAATAGCAGAAAATGAGCTTAGCAAATCTGGGAACTTGCAACTAAATTATATTTTATATTAATATATCGTTTTTTTTTTTTCATTTGTAACTGTAATATGTATTTTCATGTGGTATGCAATAAAGTGTGTAATTAAATAAATAAATAGTCCTCCTCCTCCTGCAGGCAGCACGTCACGTTGTGGGTGCTAGGGTGACTCAGGGTGGGTCACGCGTGTTGTCATGGGTGCGACCGGGGGTAGCAGAACGATGCGCCACGCTGGGAGCACCACGAGCACTGCCAGTCGCACGGCAGCGGCCCGGATATGTCACGATCGTTGATCTATATGACTCTAGTAAGTAAATAAATATTAACTGTCTGGTTTCCACTTTTAGGAATTCTGAAAATTTTATTTTTCCTAACTATTTTCTTAAGTAAATATCACCTAAAAATACATGAAAATCCACCTAGGTCACCAAGCGCGAGTATTCTACCAGGCTGTACCAAGCAGTGCATGCGACGTGTGCCGCGCTTGGCCGTCGTGTGAGCGCGCGTGCGGCTCTGCGGCTGAACAGCGTGCTCCCCTCTCCACCACCACATCCAAACCCAATGCTGCATCGATTCCTCTCGCTCAGAATATACTCTATCTCGCTCTTGTATTGTTAGTGCGATGGTAATCACAATTTAGATGACTTTAAATATGGAAATCTATATTGCGAATGAAGTAGTGTGCAAAGTAATAATTCATTAAAACATTATTTTATGTTTAAAATAGTTAAATATAAATTATACTTATATTTTGTTTTTGCTAACTAATATGAAAACTACTATTTTGGTTTTTCTAAAGGACAAAGACACCTTTAACATCATTTCGGAAAAAAACATGTATGAATTGTTGTGAGTGCAATATCATAAAAAAAATGTTTATATCATTTAATGTTTATAATATTTTTTTAATGATATTGACTCCGTAGTCACATTCGTAAAAATATATTAGCATGAAGAAAATAAGGTGCTTTTATTAATAAAATAAAAACTAAATTTATATGAATTATATTTATTTATTAATTAATTATAATAATTATAATTTAGGAGTTAAATAATTATATCTACAATTACAGCAATAGAACAAGTATTAGGTATAACCAAAAATAATAAAACAATTTATGACATGCAATTGCTTGTTGGTTGTGATACTTTTGGTAAGAAAATAAAGTGTAAATAATTTACAAATAGATAAATTAAAACTTATTAAAATACTATGTTTTGACTTTTATTATTAATACTTTACCACTAAGTGATTTAAGTAAATATTATTTATTAGATTTCCATTTTTCTTATCATCCAATGAAAGAATCCCAGAATCGAAAATGACATTGACAGCGGAGCCGCTGACACCTTAATCCATCCCCAAAGGCTACAAAAAAATGTTATCAAAAAATTGTTACATACATATTATCTTGATTATAAACATGTCTATAAAATATTCAAAACAAAATAAGAAACCAGTTATAGGTATTCGCTTATTACCGGTTTTACGGATTGCGCGTTATTGCGATTTCTGGGGCAATGTCGTTAAAGTACAAAAAAAAATACTAAAACCTAAATTGATATAGGTTTTAAGCCTAATAACAACTTAATATTAAACATTAGCAATAGACAAAATTACGACTAATGTAACCATGCTTTTTTATTACTTTGTCTATAATTTTTCAATTAGGTACTTAAATTTATTTACTTCAAATTAAAAAAAAAAAAATTAAGAAACCATTAGTGTAAGGTACCTACAAGCTTAAATGTTTTTTTATAAACTAATAAAAAAAAAATAACACAAAATATGCCGGCTGTATAAATACATCTTCACAAATCCTAAAGACTCTGACGACATATAGTTGTGAAACTATGTCACATGTTGATTTGTTGGACCTTACACTTTGAAATGAAAGTATAAACACTAAAGGCGTTCGATTGGGCATTGCTTGTTTTCTCCCTCGTAATTTTGCAATTTTTATTTATTTATTCATTGTTTTAAAAGAAATTAAATCTACGTGTACAAGGAATAAAGACCAAACCAATTATAACTTAAAGGCCTTTCATACTTATATCACCTAGTAATTTATTTGTTAATTTATTATGAGTTCTATATAATGACTTACTCGTAGGGATTGTCAGACACGTAGAAAGGTTCGGTAGGTAGCAGACCGCAGTCAAGGATGTACACACGCACTGTGGGCCGGTCGTTCGCGTCAGTGGGTGTCTGTTCGAGCATGTGGACTATCTTTTGTCCATCCACAACCTATTACATATTTGTATATATACAGAAATTAATATAATGAATTAGGATTAAATAGACATAATTGTTTTTAATATTTGCAGCTACGTCTGTTTACGGCCTAAGAGCGGAATTTATTCTATCCAATTATAGTTTTCCTTTTTGAGGATTAAGAAATCATTACATCCCTATACTTGATGTAAAACAAATGGAGATATTAGATCCAACTTACCTTTCCGATAACTGTATGCAAATTATCTAACCAAGGTGTCGGTTTTGCTGTTATTATAAATTGGCAACCATTTGTATCTTTTCCTTTAAAAATGGAATTTTTTAGGAAATTTCAGTTTGTTTTAATATAGACTTATATACCTGAATAAAGATTGGTCATTGTACCTTTATTAGCCATTGATACAAAACCTGCATCAGTGTGTTGCGTGTCTAAGTTTTCGTCTTTAAATGTTTTCCCATATATACTTATTGCACCTGTACCATCATCTGCGACAACGTCACCACCTGGAAATAAAATATTTAAAAGGACATGTTATTTATGGTAAACAATATATTTTTGTCATTACTTTGAGTACCTTGTATCATAAATCTTTTTATTATACGATTAAAGCTTGTTCCTTTGTACGTTTTTCCTTGGATTCCTTTTGTCGCCAGAACTTTAAAGTTTTGAACAGATTTTGGCGCCAGATCACCAAAAAGTCCGATTACTATTCGACCAATAGGCTTATCATCTCGAATAATATCTAAGTACACTTGATCTGTAATTCTGAACTGACGAGCCTGTAAATAATAGCAACTATTCACAATAGTGGATCTCTATAACTATAATTCACATAGTTTCAGGCATACATAAATAGCCGTGAAAAACTGCACCAACAAAGAAACTTGTATGATATTCATATTAAACAAATCAATATCAATAAAATTACTAATATAAGAAGCACGCTGTCTTTGTTTGAAAAACTGTGAAGCAATAAAAGAAAAACAAGTATTTAGTAACGGATAATTAAATTAAAGCGAAAATGAAGCCGTACATGTAAATTCGAAACGCTGTCTCATGTCGTTTAGATGGATTTATTTAGTTTACAACTTTAGTGGTAGAGAAATGAGCAAACAAGAAGAGAAACATGATAATTACTGTAGCGGTATCTGAGAGGTCCTGGTCATATCACTCTGAAATGCAAAAACTTAATATAGTTAGTCTTAATTGTTGATGATCTCTCTTGTTATGGATATAAGAGAGTCATGAAACTCTCTACTTAAATAAAAGATCTTGTATATATGAATTTATAAATGCTGTGAATGACATTTCGTATGTTAGTGCGAAATGTTTCAAAAATATTATTAATAAGATTTTTCTAAAATTGTACCCATTAAACTGCAAATACGTAATACTAGGAGCCAATGCGGGTAGCATAACAAATATATTCGCCACAGTGTCGTTTGTCAATCGGTCAGAGGACCCTGTGGATACTACTAGGGGATCGGACTTCCCGGCAATCTCCAATCTAGCCCTTGTCAGTTTGACTATGTATGTTGTTAAATAATACTGTCTTATATCTACTAACAGTGACTTTGAAATCAAGAAGACCCCAACTTTTTTGTGCTGAAGAAGAAGAGAAGATTGTCTCCGTGCCTCTATTTGTCTATAACCAAAACAAACAAAATATAGGAGACAATCTTCTAAACCACTTGCATAGTAAAGATCATGCTACTAGGCTCACAGAGTAACTGCATCACTCATTGCGCACTCCGCCAGGTGTGTCGGAGGACTTGCAGCCTGAAACCGCTAGCGTTTCGAGCTAACGGCCGTGGTGGGCAATGACCGTGCAACGGCCTCCTTCTGCGAGCAAGTGACTGCCGCAAAAGAGGCCGCGGAGCGGGTCGGGTAGCTAACCTCTACCGCTGACCCCGCTCTATCGAGGTAGGCTGCAGAGAAAGAGGTGGGAGTACGCACGCCGCTTCCTCCCCTAGCTATAGTGCCTTGGTGAAAAAGGAGAGTAAAATCTTCTACCACATATAGGTCTACGTGTCGTGAGGGTACTCAAAGTTGATCAGGGCTCCCTCAAATTTGGGGTTTCAGCCGGGGCGGCACGGTCAGTATAAAAGCATCCCGTGGTGTCCCACTAAGGCCTCATGGGCAACCGTTGGTTTTTGGTGGGTAGCCTCAAAAATGGTGGCGTTGTCAATGCTGCCGGGTAGTTCCACATAACCCCTGTCATCACCTTTTTAGCCACAAGCATCCGTAACAGAATTTTCAAACCGAAAAAATAAAAAAGACCCCTTTTGGTAAATCAGGAAGACTTCAAAGTACTCAACTTCAAAAGTGACTCTGTAAGTGAGAGATACTTTTTATTATGGCACCTTAAGCTTAGCAACTTCTAGATTTCTCTTACGACGATTATTCAACTTGTTGAGAAGCACTTCAATTCCAATAACTACATATAGAAAGCAAAAGTCCTTGAGGTGAGGAATGACACGATACCTCAGTTCACTACGATGAGAGTCCTATAGGAATCCGTACCTACTCCCGAAGGTCTCTGGTTTGTGATGTGCTTATTTTTATGAATTGTCTATCAAAAAAATTACCAAAAATCCAAAATTTAACTAAAAAACCATGTACCATGCCAAAATTGTTAACAGCACAAAATGTTTCCTATTTTTTTCTGTTTGTCCCATAAGTTTAAATTGACCTTTACCACATCAGTTAAAAACACGTTAATACACTCCATAAGTTTTCAATACATTGCTATATTTAAATGTTTATATACATAAAGAATAAAAATAATAGTTTATTTTTATTATGGGTAGGGAATTGATCCCACGACCTTTGGGAAACTGTCACATCGTTCTTCCAATTGAGCTACCATACGCTACCCACTTACATACATAACAATGAAATTTGCTGTGTGTTCGTCTTTATTGGGACATATACAGGGTTATTTGTAATTAGTTGACCACCTCTTGCTGGCAGCCTCTCTACATCAATCCTAGCAACATTTGTTCTACGACTTTTTGAAATTAATAGTTTTAAAAAAATAGTTTTTCCCATACAAAATTTATTTACTGCTTCTGAACGTGCATTTAACAACCTTGCAACCTTGAGCAAAGAGAGGCCACGCACCTTGCGTAGGCAAAATACGTGCCAAGGACACGTGCAGCGGGGCGCAGGGTGGCGGGGGGCGGGGTGATGCAGCGGCGGCGATGCACGTTTGAACTTGACCTCAGTCGTTTGTCACGATCTATTACATAAGCGTGTGCCGCGCGACCCGCTGGCTCCCGTTGGGTAACCGAATTTCGATTAGTGAAAACAGTACTGTGATGCCGTAACACAAATATCGAGTACACCAAGATGGTGCGAGTGCTGGCTAAGTGTGGTGAACGGAGTCGGTGAACCGTTGATTTTTAGGTGTGGTCTTTGTGTTGGATATGAAGGGGACTATTTTGCACCGGTATCCACGAGATATAAATTTAAGAGGTCATTTGTAAATATTGAATCCTTTTGTAAATAACACATTGTGTTATTGTAAATAATCTGATTCTACCTTGATTAATTGTTAACAATTTTATACATCATAAGTTTAAAATTTTAATACACAATACGACGATTTTGTAATTATAACATACTGTTCGAAATAAAACAAAAAAAAAAATAAGTTATAATAGTATTACGTGCGTGGTAACTTACAAATTTCGTGCAGAACTAGACTGCCGCGACCTATACTTTAG
Organism: Napeogenes sylphis; assembly: GCA_959347405.1. Classification (NCBI taxonomy): domain Eukaryota; kingdom Metazoa; phylum Arthropoda; class Insecta; order Lepidoptera; family Nymphalidae; genus Napeogenes; species Napeogenes sylphis. The sequence goes on from OY365786.1 coordinate 21,581,512, forward strand.
ACTTCTTACATAATACAGAGTAATAAATAACCGAGGGAGCAAATTTTTTTTTGTTTCGTTTATTCTGAGTTATTTATCAAGATTTTTTAAAAGTCGTAGAACAAATGTTGTTGGGATTGATGTAGAGAGGCTGCCTGCAAAAGGTGCTCAACTAATTAAAAATAACCCTGTATACGTAATGTTTCTAATTTTTCATTCTATACTTATTTAAATATTACTTAAATATTAACATACTATACTATAATACATACTATAATATACATAATATACATACTATATATGTTTTCAAACAACATATTTTGAAAATTATTATTATTTTTAACACTCGCTGTGTGTCAGCCTTTACAAAAATTATTCAGATTTATTTTCATTAACACAAATATATGAGTAAAAGTATATTTTGTGCTAAATATTCTACTTTGTGGCTAATCAAATATTATAATTAATAAAAAAAGCACCTGTGTTTTCATAAAAATAGTATTTGCATTTTAAAATTCTGAATAAAAATATTTTTTAAAGCATTTTACAACCAACAACTAATAAGAAGTAGGTATGGTAATTAGCTACTTGAACGTTTTATGAAATATGTTTTAAAAATGCGGAATATCTTGTTATCTACTATCATAATTCGTTTTCTCTAAAAAAGAGATTATTTTATTAAAAAAAAAAATCCAATGACAAATTTTGCGCAAAAACACTAGGTCACGTGACTTATATGAGCAATGACGTCACGACGCTACAAATACAACCATAATGTCTTCTCTGTTATTATACGGTTTACATTGGAAATCGTTAAGCATGTGTTCTTATAAGACATATGCAGAGCCAATATGCGAAAGTACGATTAGAAATCCTAATACACTGTTTATGGTTTATACTCGTTCCTGTGTAAAACGTCGAAAACAATAGATTAAGTTAGCACTACAAAATCCTTATTTAATATCAAATAACTCTACGATATACCTACTTTCGTGAGGATCACTTTGATAAAAGTAATTTATTCCTCATATATTTCTATTTTTTAAGACACGTATTTAGTAGTATATTATTTGGATACAATTAACATTTTGAAGTTAGGTTATGATCGTAATACCTAATGTAGAACTAAAAAGTGAAGCCTTTAAAAACATATTTTCTTTGTTTTCAATGGCAAGATTAGCATTTTGAAAAATTTTACTCTGTTTTAATAATAAATGCACCAATAAAGCCTTGTTAAAAATGGGACCCTTCTCCATAATAAAACAGAATAAAAATAGGTAAAAAACACTTAAATACTGACACTAAAATTTAAAAAATCTTTTCTGGATTATTTTATTTGGCTATAATATTTAACTATATTTTCAATTGTAATATAGTTCATAGCCCACATCATTCTTTACAGCTACCAAATGATATGGAAAATTACTCAAAATATAAAATTGTAATAACTTATAACGTAGAACACTATTCAACTTGTGTCTGTTTATAGTGTCGTGATGTCACGCCACGATCTGTCATGGCGGCCTGCTTTTAATTTAATCGCGCGAAATACAATTCAAATTTACTTAACCTAATTAATAAGAAAAAAATAATGTAAAAGATAAATTACATAGTTATTGTGTACCTTTAAGCTATCAATTACAATTTTTTTTTTTTTTTTTTTTTTTTTTTTTTTTTTTTGTTTTTTTTTTTTTTTTTTTTTTTTTTTTTTTTTTTTTTTTTTTTTTTTTTTTTTTTTTTTTTTTTTTTTTTTTGTTTGTCTATACTGTTAGCCCTGTTGGCTATTACAGCGTCACCGGGAGAGCGGGTGGGTCAGGAGACCCACCCTTAACAAGGGGGGGCCAGATGGGCCCCCATGGGGAACGACGTCCTGAGGGCGTCTCAGATTGAGACACGGACCTCGGCTCGGGGCGTCGTTAGTCAGGAGGGAAGCTAAGGACATTTGGACACTAGCGTCCTCCGACGGCAGAACGCCGGAGCAACGGAGCACTTACTCAGTTGGGACCTCGTCTATACCGGTAAAGACGGTGTGTGTCTGTATGTTGTGTGGTGTCAATTATGCCTACGCGTACACGTTATTACCTACTGTGAACGCGTCGTCGGGGTCAACGAGTACCGACTTGGGTCTTCTTTTTCTGACTAAAGTAGTCTTACGTGGTCTGTATTCTGCGGCGTCAGCCACCAGTGGGTTCGGGTGTCGCTCAGCACGTTCAAAGTACTTTTGGGAAAGCCCCTTGAAGTACTGAGCGATGGTCGGAAGGTCTAAATCTCTATGGAGATCGATGTTGCGTACGAACCACGGCGCCCCGGTTGCAATCCGTGTAAACCTGTTCTGAATCACCTGAAGGGGTTTCAGATTAGCGTGCGCAAAAGCGGGACTCGCATAGGACATGACGGAACGTATGCAAGCTTTGTAAAGTGTCACCTTATTGCGAAGGGACATTTTACTCCGCTTGCCTAACAGCGGATATAAACGACCTAATATGTAGGCCGCTCTGCTACGAACGGTCCTAATATGCGCAGTGAAAACTAACTTTCTATCTAATGTTACTCCTAGGTATTTTGCCTCGTCTTTCCAAGGTATCGGTTTATCAAAGAGTTTGATTCGCGGGAGGATCCTTGGGGGGCCCCGTTCGAAGAGCACCGAAACGCTCTTCTCAGGGTTTATCTCGATCCGCCATTTCCGCAGCCAACTCTCGAGGGAGTCGACTGCGGATTGGAGACGTTGGTATATCTCCCAGTGATCCTTAGAGGACGTGTACAGCGCGGTATCATCCGCGTACATGGCAAGGTGCACTTTAGATCGCGGCCTAGGAATATCGCTAGCGTAGATGGAGTAGAGGATGGGCGAGAGAACTGAACCCTGGGGGACACCCGCCCTGATGGGGCGGGGGGTTGACAAAACGCCTTCCACTCTGTAGCGAAAGGAGCGATTCGACAGGTAGTCCCGTATGATGAGTACGAGTCTGTCCGACACCTTGAACTTATAGCTATATAGGTATAGCTTGTACACCAGTCCATTGTGCCAGACCCTGTCGAACGCCTTAGCTACATCGAGGAAGAGCGCTCCTGTCCTATGCTTCTTGGCCCTCACAGTGGCCCCTATCAGTATGTGCTCCGTGAGGCGTTGCACCTGATGGGAACATGAATGGTTGGCTCTAAAGCCGAACTGCTCATTTGGGATGATTTTGAGTCTCTCGACTTCCGATCTAAGTCTACAGAGGATGATTCTCTCATATACTTTCCCTAAGGAACTAAGAAGGCTAATGGGACGGTAACTACTAGGCAGATGCCGGGGTTTGCCCGGCTTATGGAACCCTATCACTATGGCCTCTTTCCACTGGGCCGGAAACGAGCATCCGGCCAGTAGAGCGTTAAAAATGGTAACCAATAGGTAAATTAAAGGAGGCGGAAGAAGCTTTATCACTTTGTTAGTGATCCTATCGGGACCTGGCGATTTCTTGACGTGAAGCGCCCTAACTATGGACGTCACCTCGTCTAGGTTCGTTTCCTTGATTGGCGGACCGGCCGGTGGCTGAGAACACATTATATTGACCGATTTGTCGACTATTTCGACATGATCGTGATCAACCGATTGAGCAGACAGACGGCACTGGCTCTCTAGACTGTCGGCTAAGCACTCAGCTTTGTCAGGGTCGTCAAACGCGATGGCGGAGTTAGGTCCAACCAAGGGAGGCATATCTGAGACAGTGTCCGCCTTCAACGCTCTCTGCAACCGCCAGAATGCCTGGTGTGTTGGAGAGAGCGTCGCAAGCGTCCTATCCCAGCCGCTATCTCTGAAGTCGTCGAGAGCTTGTCTCGACTCCCTCTGGAGACGGCGCAGCCTCCGTCGGTTGTCATCTGTCGGGTATCGGTCATGGGCTCTAATCGCGGCGTTTTTACGGGTGATGAGAAGTCTAATGTCCGGAGGGAGTGTTCGGTAACCCTCGAAGTTCACTCGGACCTCCCTCGAGGACTTTCCTATGCTGTCTACCAAATGTTCTGTGAAGTTAGTCGCGGCTGAGACAGCGTCCTCGACCGATGTAAGCTGGTCAGGAATTTTGTCGAGGTGCGCTGGTACGGGGGAATGGAGTTGCTCACGAAGCTTCGTCCAGTTAATAATTGTTTTGGTCGCGGGTTCCCTAAGGGGAGGAAGTCCTAGCTGAAATAGGACCGGTCGATGGTCAGAGTCTAGCTCGGATAGCGTCTCGATAGAACGTAACTGGAGTGTCACGCCCTTCAAGAGTACTATGTCGAGCACGTCGGGTCTGTCATGTCGGAAGTCTGTGTCGCAGTATCGCGTGGGACTCAAAGGCGCGGTGATCTCGAAGTCGAGACCAGCCTTGTAACTTAGCCTATCAAGGAGATTTCCTCTACTGTTTGCGACAGTGGAGTTCCAGCGGGGATATTTGCAATTTAGGTCGCCGGCCAGAATGGTTGCGTTACCTAATTGGAGTAAGGACTTAAGGTCCCTCTCAAGTAAGGCTTTATTGGGAGAAAGATAGACGGATGCTAGTACGATCGACTGATGGCCGGTCATACCCACCTGACATAATGACGCTTCTACGTTGACTAGTTGGGGCGGATCGAGCGGAGTGCAATGAAGAGACCCTCTGTAGTAGATGATGGTTCCCCCCTTCGCGGTTGCCCTATCGTTCCTAACGAGACGGTAATTTGCGATGCGCGGATCACGATTACACGGCTTCAGAAAGGTCTCTTGTACTAACAGGACGTCTATCTGGTGCGTGACCACGAAGTCGCGCACTAGATCTATCTGCTTAAGTAGCCCGTTCGCGTTGAATGTAGCGACAGTCAGAGAGCGAGGTTTTACCCTTCCACGCGATGTCATCATGTTGACATCGTGTGTTCGTATATCGATTTGATTAGGACGGCGTGCTTGAGGAGCACTTCCATCCTCGCGGGAGGGTTCCGCGCGGAATCCCTCATTTCATTCGAAAAGACTAGGAGCTCTTCGATGTCTATTACACCGAAGAGGCTCGTGACGCACGCGAGCGAACTCGCAACTCCGTCGGTGGAGTTACGAACCGGCGGCGGCGGCAACGACTGGGGGACGGGCTGTGGGATAATCCTCGGAGGCTTCACCCAAGCGTTCGCGATCGCGTTCGCGGGTGCCTGAGGGGCCTGGGATGCCTGAGGGGCCGCGGGCCTACTAGGGGCTAGAGGAGCCCATGGAGGCTGTGCGAACCGAGGAGGATGCCTTGCCGGCTGTGTCCTGCGCGGCGCTTTGGGGCACCCGCGATAATTCGCGGGATGGCCCTTCTGTCCGCACAGGACGCAGCTGGGAGGATCCTCAGGGACCGGTCCCTTCCGCGAGCAATCGGCTGTTGCGTGGTCGTCCAGGCACTTGACGCACCTTGGACGCGCGTGACATAAACGTTGGGAATGCCCATAGAGCTGGCAGCGATGACACTGACCAGGAAAACCGCGACCGCGTGGAGGTTCGACTCTAAGGCCGGAGAGTTGGCAGACTGCCTTGACGTTAAAAATTTGCTTTCCTTCCGGGGAAAGCTCGAGATGAACGAGAACGAGATCGAACGGGACCCTAGTGGTCGCTCGGTACATGCGGTGCACCGAGATGACGGGGAACGATTGGGACTTAAGGTCCTCGAAAATCCGCTCAGTAGTGAGCTCCACGGGGAGCCCTCGGATGACCACCGTTAAGCGGCGTTCATCCTCTAGCGCGTAGGTGTGGTATCCGTAACCACGTTCGCGGAGGAGACGAGTCAGACCACGGTGGTCCGACGAAGATGCGGTTTGAACGCGGATACCGGCGGCGGTATTTCGGGCGGACGTGAAATGGAGCTTGTGCTCCGTCATAAGTGCGGACAGAGTGTCCCACTTAGACTTGTCCCTTATGTAAAGCGGCGGCGGCGCGGGGGATTTCCGTGGCGCTGAAGGTGCCTCCGCGGGCGCTGAAGGCGCGGACGACGGCGACGCGGACGCGAGTCGGGCCCGGGCCCGAAGAACGGTCGGGCGACGCGGGTTCGCTACTAGCGGGTTTTGAGGCCCGTTTTCGCGGGACGTTCGAGGAGAGTGCTTTCGTCGCCTTCCTCTTGGCCGATTTGGTCTGCACGGTCGTGAAACCGTCGTCCTCGTCAGCGTCCGAGGAAGGGGACGAACTCCCCGACTCGGAATCCGAGGCCGTCTGCTCCGTAGGAGTGGCGGCCTCGACCTCCATGTCGGAGGTGCTCTCGGTCGCGATCGCTGCGCGCGAGGTCGAGGGCGGAGACTCGATGCCTAACAAGACAGAGTAGCGCAGGCATAATTCAGGCGCAATTCCGTGGACCCAACCAAAGAACTGCGACTTGGACAGATCTTCGGGTTCCGCCGCGGATTTGGGGTCCATGGTGGAGCCCGGAGATATGAGCCTGCGTGAGCAGGGAGGCGAGTGCCTAACGTGAACCCTATCGAATCTCTGTCAGTAGGTGACAGAGGTGTGCCTAATACCCTAACGACTGTGTACTTACACGACGTAGGCTATTACGACGAAGTCTTTGAATTGCGTTTCGTACCCTAACTAGGGCGACGTCGGACTTGTTGGACCCCTATGCAGGCTCGCCGGCCCGCAGGTGTGCTTGCGGCGATGACTCACACACAAACACAATCACACCGCTGACTTGCACACAATGGAGGTCGTTATCTTGACTGGCGCAGGTGTACGAACGGTCGGTGCAGGTGGTCGGTGCAGGTGGCTGGGCGGTCAGCGTGACGGCCCAGGTAGGTGGCTCGAATAGGCGGAGCAGGTAAAAGGGACATGTGTCCCGGTCGACTGCTCAACGGTGAATGTCAATTACAATACTTTTTATAGTTTATTTTGATAATGGTATAGTAGCCAATCGTTAAATCAAATTGTATTCTGCTGTTGATTGTCATTGACTTATGAGCAGTGTTGCCGATTCGTGGGGAATTCCCCAAAACGTGGGGAATTTTATACTTATGCGGGTATAAAATGGGGAATAAAATTTTTGGGGAATTGTGGGGAATTGAGGGAGTTTCATTATTATTTCTAAAAGAATTTGTTAAATTCATTAAATTATAACATTTTAAATATATATGAGATTAAATTCGATAAAAAAAAAATTATTTCCTTATTCAAGTACAATCATTCTTCCCGCTCATCTTGCCACGCCAATCTTTCGTCGGTAATTAAAATATCTTCATTTTTGACTCCTTCTATTTCCTCTTCATTGTTCCCGTTAGAAATTTCTAATTCGTCTTCAAATGGCATTAAATCATCTTTATTTTATTTCTTTCATGAGTATCATTATTTTTCTTTAAATTGAGTTCATAATACTGTTAAATTTAAATTATCGCGCTATTATAGAGATTGGGGAATGAATGGGGATTTTTTAAATTACTAGTGGGGAATGTGGGGAATTTTATCTTTGCTTGTGGAAATGTGAGCTAACCCCTGACGGCAACACTGCTTATGAGTTATGACATTGACATTTATCAAAATTGTTGTAAACACTAAACACCGCAAGTAGTTATTTTAATTTTTGTAAATTTTATACGTTTAAGGTTTAGTTATTGGAGTATAGATTTCCTGTAATTATGACGGTAAATAATACAATTGCACACCAAAGGTTAACTTTAACTGGGGATCGAGAACGGTAAAGAAAATTTTGATGAGTAACATTTAAGTATTTAAAGTTTACAGTTAAATGTGTAAAATATAATTACATATCATCTTTTATTTTGTCTTAACATGGCATGGACGGAATGAGCTTAGGATTATTCAATATTAATAATTTGGCTACTGTAGATATTATCGACATACAACTATTTATATTTGATACTTTTTTATAATATGCATCAATTTTAGTTACATATTATTTTATGGTTGCAGATTCAAAGAACTCTTAAGGCGACGTCTTATTGAATGTGGTTGGAGAGACCAAGTAAGAATGCTATGCCGTGAAATCGTCAAAGAAAATGATGGCAACAGTGTAACATTTGACAACCTCGTAACACGAGTTACACCCAGGGCAAGAGCTCTTGTTCCAGATACAGTTAAGAAAGAATTGCTCCAAAAAATAAAAACGCATCTCTTGACTCAAAAAGATTAGTAATATTATTAGTTATATCACTCCATCTTGTGACTGTTACTTATAATTTCAACTCAATTATTTATACTGAATAAAATGAAACTTATAAATGTAGAAACTCAATAATAAAAACACTTACAACCAACAGTATATTTTATTTATAAACATTTACAGTTAATTAACCAAAAACATATTGCTTACATACAATACTGTCTATGTAGATCTATTTTTCTGACTATACCCTTATTAGATGTCATGATCATAATGATCTGGCTCCATGGCTGGAAAGATAAATAATTTAACAAGTAGTCAAGTGCATATGTAAACTATTTTTATTATTGTTATATATTCAGATCTACTAAACAAGAACAGGTCTGATTGCAAAATAAATAAAAAATTGGTACATCTGTACAAAAAATTACAACTTGACCTTAAAATATACATATAATTATGAAAAATCAGATCTCATTTGAGTAGTAAAAAGTAGGAAACCTTTAAAACAAATGATAAAATAATTTTCATTCTCTTATTGATTATTATTATATTTTTTCTTTTTAATTCTGTCTTGTTGTTTACGTTTAGCATCAAATAATATTAAATTTAATCTACAATATTGAATTGCATCTATGTTCATAAACAAATCTTTGAGCAAGAGTAATTACACTAAAAAAGTAATCTCCATTATTATAATATGGTAAATTATGTGAGATATACCATATGTCATAAAATACTCCAGTGAACAAAAATCTCTTTATTTGAAATTATAATTACCACAATTAAACACCATCTCCATTATTTGATCCTAGAATAGTAATTACAAATATTTTACCAATTTACCTAAATATAAAAGTTATAAATTCAGATGAGAATAAATAAATGCATTTTCAATAAAAATAATCTTCCAATAAAACGATTTAAGGAGAAATTTAAATAAAATAATGAGCAATAATTTCCTAGAATAACATCCTTAAAGCTCTCAGATGCCCGATTTACAAGTCATATATATGCCTAATATATTGTATGTACAAAGATAATTTACAAATGGAATGTATTATGGACTTTTCTATACCATTCTTGGGTATGATATTTGATCACATTTATCTTAAATACAGTATGTATAACAATATCAGTACTCTCTTACACAATTATGGCTAATAGTTTTATAACTTTATCTTAAAATTAAATTATAACATGATTCTACTCACATCGACCAAATGATTAATTATTATAAATGTAATACAATACTGTTAAAAACAGGTGAGCAAATATTTAGTTCACAAACAGTACAGATTCAGATTATATGTGATAGAAACTTTATTAGTTGACATATAAAATTATACTATATTATAGAATTACGTATATCTTTTTTAAAAGCATCAAGTAAATAAAAATATTAATAAAAATATATATATTGTTGATTATAAATCTGCATGCACCTTGAATTACAACGTCATAGACCCTACAATTGTTGCAAAATCCACACAAAACAATCAAATACAATAAAAAGTTTCATGTTTCAATATATCAAAATCTTATAATTATAGCCAAGTATCAAATATGTTTAAATGCGTCTTGTAAAATACATAATATTTTTCTAAAACGTTGGCGATGGCGATGGCTATTTATAATCAAACAAAGAATGTGTTTCGAGCAAAATATAAATCTTTATATTCACAAAAATTTATTTTATAATTATTTAATAAATATATTTAATTTTTTAATGTTATGTCCTTAAACAAATAAATATCTGCATGCATTTTATGAAAAAAACAGATAACTTCTGTTGACAAGGCCTGTGACGTCATAGTTTTTTAAACCAGAAAATTATAATATGCACTTTTGTTACTTAAAATAACATCAAAGATTAAAACAGATACACTATTTACATAAAAATATTACCCGGTAAAGAAGATAAAGGCGACATGCAACTCATTTTAAGCCTATGTGAATTTCCTTTATTACTTATTAAAAGTTATTTAATAAATATTTAAAAAGAGTTCTAATTGAAAGAAAGTGTATCATAGTTTTATAAGCCTGTAATAGACCTACTGTCTTTAAATATATTTGTATAATAAATCTACAATACCATTAAACAACTGTTGAATGTTAGTTTTAATACTCAAAGAATAACTAAAGTATATAAAGACTGGACGAAATAATATATAAAGCTGTCAGAATACAAAAGATGCCATTTAAGATATAATTATTCTTCTAAACTATTTTATAAATAATTTTTAATACATACTAATCTAACAGAATTTGCAGGCAAATCGAAAATTCTGCAACTATTCTTTCTTGTCGCTTATATCTGGTTGGCACTTCAAAAGAAATATCTTTTAAGACAACAATAAAAATGCTCAATTTCAAAGCAATCCTAAATAAAAAAATTAAAATATATATACATGTAACACTTGTATAATACTTTGATATAAAGTATAATAATATTTGTACTAAATATAATATATTCATTGTTATGAAGCTGGCATTGACTTACAAAAAATCAATGAAAGCTGCCAAGTAAATAATTATATATTCAAGAGATTCAGTATTAAGCGTTTAGAATAGAATTTAATATATAATACCAAGTATTTTCAATAAAAATACTATCATGGTAGTTTTGTCTAAATAATCTATAAATATAAATTAAATACGGACGAAAACTGCTTAACATATTTAGAAATAACAAGCCATAACGTAACCATGTTTTAACATCACATAATAAAATTTCGAAACAAATAACACAACAGCTTCCGCGACTATTGGCTATTCACAACCTGCGCTCAAGTCACGCTAATTTTGATTCCTTTGGCTCTCTTTAAATAGATATGGCAGTTACATATAGGATACTACTATATATTAATAAAAGAATTTGTTTCAATAGTCAAAAAGTCATTTACGCCATACAATCAATTTACTTTTATATTATTGCATACCCTTTTCGTTATATATATGTATTTACTATATTTTAATTTATTTAATATATTTTATTTACTGTTGCAAATGAATAAGCAATGCCATGCAACTCAAAAGCCAATGGAAAATTGCTTTTCAATTAAAAAAAACTTAATAATTATAAATACTTCGCAATAAATATTCACAAATGAGAATTGTGCTCTAATTAATTATTTAGGTATTTTTTTTTATTATTTTAAAGGACTAAAGTATTTTCATATCATAGATGTACATTTAAAACTATCTGTATTATATCGAGACACAAAATATATTTTTCTTATATCTTACTTTTACTGACCCATCCACGACTTCGACGTCACGCGGAGCCGCCATCCAACAAACGAGTCCCTTCTAAATATAATTAATATAATTAAAATATATTTCAACGTAGCGATAACTGGATCGTGGAGTAAATTTCATAAGTTCGGGAACGGCATAGAGACCGGCTAGAAGCCTAAAGAAAGGAGAGCATTGGAAGATACTACAGAAAAAATTTAGACCGATCATCAGATGAGCAAGATTTGAGCATACACGTCTTCCTATCAGCCAAAATAAAAACGAGTAATGTTTATTCCTTATACGGGCGTCGTGCGTACGTGTAGTGCGTGTAGTGCGTGCCGTGCGTGCGGGACGCGTCGTGCTAGCTAGGTGAGGCCCCGACGAGCGCGCGGACGCGGGGCGGCGCGAGACACCAGCACCAGCGCCGACGCCAGCGCCATGCGGACCGGCGCGCGGGGCCCGCCCGGCAACCTGCCCGACGACACACTCATTTTATATCTTTGTCAATAAAGTCTCATTTGCGGTGTTTTGTTTATATTTTCGTTTTAAAGTTTCAAGCTTTGTTTACACAATTGCAGGTTTTAGGCACTAGAATAGTGCCCTTCGTACTGCTTCGTGCTCTATTGACTATTTTACAACGGAAAAATAATCTCAGTGACCATGTTGTATGAATTGAGTGACTTAATCTTTAGACTTAGTTATTGAGAATATTTAATATTGTGGTAATTGAACTGATGTGACTGACGAAATCGTAACGTGCTTACCTGACGAGAAGCGAGGTGACGGCGGCGCGTCCGTCGACGGTGGGTTCGATGGCGACGGGACGCAGTTCCGCGCGGCGCCGGCGCCCGGGCGCTCCGCCACCCACCAACACACGCACCGCCGCGAACGGACGCTTTGCCATGTGCAGCATCTGAGACGGGACGATGACTTATAGACCATTTCTTTTACATGGTTATTTGTGTTTAAAAAATATATGTCTTATAAAAAAGCGAAACTTTCTTACTATATGCGTATTAAAACTATTACAACTATAGCCTACCTCGACAACATGTCTTCTCCTGGCCCTGCGTACGTCGGCGGCTTGTTTCGCCTTCCAAGCGACGACACAAGCCGCTAGGAACAGGAAGAAACACGAGAAGAATACGGAGAAAAACACGAATAGGTCTATGTGCAACTGATCCTGGCGGAAAAAGGTTATCCCAAAACTTGCAGCCCCGTCCTCCGTGTGCCTCGAACGGATTATTATGTAGAATTTCGTATGGGTCAGGTCGTGAATGTTCTGAGGCAATGTTAAAACTAGTCGGTTGCGAAGGTTTTTAACACGTAACAGAATGTTGCGTTTATCCACCGTTACGTATGTGGCTAGGTCTTTTGCCGTGTAGTCGGCCAGGGCGTACTCAGTTTTGTCGTAATACCAGGTGGTTTTGGCCGTCTTCTCGGGGAGATGATCATCGAATGATGGTATTTTTCTGAACGGCTCGTGTTTGTAATAGGTGGGGTCCAACTCCACAGCGTGAGCTCCCGATGAGGAGTTGACCGAAACTACGTAGGAGCTATCGTTGGGGCTCATATACAGGTCCACGGCTCCTTGAGTGACGTCTACTATAACTCTTATGTCCACATTCATGTATCTCGGATTTACCGCCACGAACACCGTCTGCCCTGGGTAAAGGGGGCGTGGTTTTATCTTACACTCATCTGAAATCAAAAAGAGATTATTATTGTTATACCTGATTAGGAAAAAAAAGTATAAAGATGAATAAACGCGATGATTATTCATCATTCATCGTTATAAATAAGAATTACCTATAAACATCATCAAATTAAATAATATCGAAATAAAAACCTCGTCTGTCAAAATCTGTTTGGTCAATAAAAAAAATAAATGGAACTAACCAATGGACTTTCCATCGAAGCACAGCTTGTTCTCTATATTGATGGTCTTGTAGCACTGGTGTCCGTTCCTAGGGTCACCCATGTAGAGGTCCCTGCACTTGACGCACTGGTAGCGCCAGCACTCCTGCGCGCTGTTCTTGGAGGCGGTCTGACACGAGGCGTCACTCTCCGTGTTGTTCCCGCAGTTGCACTTCTCGCCGGTCACCGGGTCACACGTGTCACCGTGCCCGTGACACTCGCACCTGCACCGGTTCAATGACACAGATTAAACGGTCACAAGAAAATATTGTAATTTTTTTCTATTTGATTTGTTTTTGTTTAAAATGTGCTGGCGTATTCATATTTTTTATTATTAGTATGTTTAGAAGTCACATTAAGTGTTCATAGAGGGCGCCTTGCATTTTATGTGGTTTAAATTATTTACTTTTTATTTAATCAGAAGTTGAGTACCATGCTTGTTCATTTTTCACATTCGTTAACATCTATACAATGTCTGCTGCGAACGAATGCTGGTAAAAGCTGTTCATGTATTTTACGTCATAACTTACAATATTTAACAGTTATCATAGGAAATACCGCTGAATAAATAATTATTACAAGTTAATTTAAATTAATGCATCATTTCTGAACTATAACCAGATAATAAAACATACATACACATATGTATTTCTCATTTCATTTTAGCATTTAGTTCAATGATCTACTAAAATTACGTACATATGAAACAAAGAAATAAAGTTTAATAAAAACCCTTTATAAAATATTTATCTAATGCAGTGCAAATAATAATAATAATAATAAGTTCTTACGGTCGACAAGGGTCCCGGAAGTCTTCTGAACCTCTGAAGTAGCCCTCGATACATCGCTCGCAGCGAGGTCCATCAGTATTGTTGGCACATCTCACACAACGAGCCTTCGCCCCTCCTTCACGGTAGTACTCCTCCAGATCCGCACTACTTATATCTCTTATTAAAGCAGCATCAGCCTCATTGGTACATACAGATGTATGTCCATGGCAGTACACTGAGCACGGTATACACTGGCCGTTGTCAGTCGGATCGCCAACGAAATTAGGCAAACACTTCTGGCATTGACTTCCCTAGAATCAAAAGATAGTATTATCATCTGTACAAACAATTTATACAATAAGCTTTTTTTCATACACAGGATTTCTATTAAATAATCTTTTTTCCTACAACTTTCCTATTACAGTCGAAAAGTTATTCAACATTTTTATCTGTTTTATATTTTATCTAAATAAACAAACACGCATAAACCAACTTTAAACAGTGGCTGTTGGGTCTAACACGAAAGAATTTTAAATACAAAAAAAGCATCTCAATTACCAGATATTATCATAAAAGTATATTTCTTAAACTTAGATGTATACCTAAGAACTTGAAAAGATATTTTTTGGTCAGATGGGGAGGAAATGATCCGTCTCACTGATATAATGACAGATAGGTATTCTCACCATGGTGTTGTTATGGCACTCGGTGCAGACATCTAGCTTGTCTGGTCCCTCGCAGTGCGAGTGTCCGTTGCACTGGCACTGTATGGTGCAGTTGGCGCCCACGTAGCCGAAGTCGCACCGGCAGCGCGCGGGCTGCACGCACGAGCCGCGCACGCAGCCCTGCGGACACACGGGCGCGCACCACCCGCCCGCGCGCTTGTGGCCTGCACCGCACTTGCACTCGTAGCCCTCCGGCAGGTCGCTGCACACCTGCACCAAACCAAAGACTTAAACGTTACTTCTACACGTTTTTCTGATACGCTCTTCACTTTACTGTTTTTTTCGAGACGAATTCAAATGAACGTGAGCGTGAATTATAATTTTGACCGATATAGCATCGGTCGCTATATATAAATTTGAATAGAGCGACTGTAACTTGCCTCCGATTCAGGTTTACACTGGTGATGATTGTTTTCACATTCATTTTCAGGTGGACAGCGGGTGTAGTGCCAGGAGAATGTATCGTTTGTGTTGTTGCTTTGATGTAGGTTCGTATAGACGGCGCTGCAGGTCGTGCGAGTCGTATATTCTAACGGAGAATCAATGGACCCTTCCGTGCACACCCCTTCGCCGTTTGCGCCTCCGAGAGCGCACCAGCCGCAGTGCGAGTGGTGGAGACACTCCGTGCACTGTTCGAATGTTCCGCAGGGCGCTGGACACTTATTTTTTTCGGCCTTCGTTAAAACCAATCCACAGACGCCACCCGCACAGTAAACGGGCTGATATGCTGGCGATATACACGTGCTCAGGTAACTAGCCCAGTGACACTCGGAGAACCCTCCTTCAGCACCATCTGAGCTGAGACAAGACTGGCAATCCTCGTAAAGATGACAACGATTAGGACACTCTTCTTTAGTGACGCCGAAATAGGAATGTCCAGGCTTTAGAGAAAACACTCGAAGACCCGGCTCGTCAATGGCGGCACATGTCCAATTAAAGAATTCATCTGGATCATTCGTGACCGTTGTTATTTGAGCTGAAATAAATAAATATGTAACTAATATTATACTTTGCTTACGATAAATTTGAAAAAAACTTCGATTTGGATAAAAAGCCTACAATATATAAACTTAAGTTTAAAATTGTATTAAAATCTCTCCAGCTTAACGAGTATGATAAAAAAAACAAACAAACTTTAGTACTAATATTCCTATCTAATGGGATTTGAGATGACTCATCAAAATCTCTCCTCGAAGGCGGATTATACATATATAAACATATTACACACCTTCTCTATGGGCGAGCCTCGTCCAGTAACATTGATTAGAAACACATCTATCACAGTCTGGCGCTACACACCGCCGCTCCAGACACTGAGCAGAGTCACTTATATACGTAGTTCCGGCGTTGCATTTGATACTCGTACACGATTCATCAGTTGGGACACATTCACCTACAATAGACCACATTTTAAATATAACCAATATTATAGATATATTTTAATAAACTATATAACTACTTACCGATTCCAGCTGCACAACTCTCGCACCAGCGACAGGCTGGTTTCTCTTCTGGATACATCGGCCAAGCGGCAAGACATGAAGTACAAGAGGTAAAGTTTTCGCAGGGTCGCCTCGTTATTAAATCAGAATCACAAGCTGCACCAGCATTAGTGGAAATTCTATCGCTTCCTTCACATCCAGGTTTGTCGACAGAGTAGCATTTTTTATAATCTCCAGTGCTACAGAAACTGCATCCCATGTGACTTCTACATTCCATTTTACTTGAACTCCAAAGAGAACACAGATCGTCTGGTAAGCTGATACGCGTTACTTGACAGTTGGCGCTCCCCGTCCAGCCTCCCACTATGTAAATATTCCAGTCGACCTCTGACTCAAAGTCAATTGCCATTGCATGTGCTATCGTGCGAGGTGGCAGGTGATCTTGGAGACTAACACCTGAAATAATATATTTAATGTATCAAATCAAAATCAATAATAAATGTATCAACAAATAAAATTTTAAGATAGATACTTACCCTTTGATATTTTAACCCACTGATTACAACCATATATATAGGCTACAAGAGAATTCGATCTTCTATCAGGAACCGTTCGACCTCCGAATACTATCATATAATCACTTGTTGTTACCGCGGAGTGTAAGAATGTAGCACGAGGTAAGTTATCATGCATGTTATTAAGAGCTGGAAATGTAGGCAGTTCACTCCATGTTTTGGTGGGATAATGAAAGGAGAACAATTTATTGGATATTGTGGTACCATTATAAAGGTATAGTATGCCACCGAAAACATACAGACTCTGCGAAGGTGGATGATACACAGTGCTGTGACCGATTATTCCAACTGGCATTGAGCCACCGCAGCTCAACTTAACCCATTTATCATTATCTAAATCAAACTCCCACATATCCGTCATAAAACCTTCCTCCACAGAGAAACCTCCTATTAGCACGAGACTTTCATATTCTTGATATTTTTGTAGCGTCAATGTGTGGCCTGCAAGAGCTGGAGGATTTTCTTCTTTATTTTTAATCTGAGTCCATCTCTGTTCTTTTAAACTAAATTGCCAAAAATCACGCAATGTTTTATTTTGTCCACTTTTTTCTTGTAAGCTCAAACCTCCGTAAATATAAATATTTTGTTTAGAATGATATATTTCTGCAGCATGAAAGTATCGACCCTCTGGCATCTTGGGATCAGGAGTAGCGTCAACTGTTACTTGCATCCAGGTGTTATTTTTCGTGTCATAAAATCTGATGTCGTTTAAAGGTCCGTGTGAGAGTGAATAACCTCCAAACATCCATAAACCTCTTCTATCTGCAACTAAGCTGTGCCCAAACCTAGGTAAGGTCTTTCGTAAGTGATCCAAACCCTCAGAAAGGAAATCTGAATTAAAGAGTTCCGTGTATACAAGTTTTGTCTTGTCCAACTTAAAAGAGCAGTCATCGCCACCAAAGCCTTCATTGCATAAACATCTTCCATAGCTATTATCACAATCCCCACCTTTTAAATGTTTACTACAATTATTGTGACAATTTTCCACTCTACATTCAAAACCTCCAAATCCGTCTTTGCACACACAATGTCTATTCTTACATACCCTAGGCCAGGCACAGTATCCATCGCATGCCAAAACATTGTAAACACCTTCGAAGCCTTGATCAGGTTGACTCTGTTTATAGTGTACCGTTAAGTTGCCACTGCGAGCCTCGACCACTCCGGAGGACGCTCCGTTACAGAACACACCCAAGAGTTGACTCTGTGGATTGTTGGTTAGATCGGGAACTCCACCCAGACCATCATACACGTAAACAGCATTCTGATCGCAGGGTACATTGAAGGTAGAGGCATTTACTGTGAACTGAATAATAGGATCTTTAATATCTTCAGCTGTTATAATCCACAGACATTCTTTGGATGGCCCAACACTATCGATGTCTGGATCAATTTTATATGAACCAATCCCCTCGGTTTGCGAAGCATTCAGCATTCCTCTGGGTTCACATTGATAATAGCATCTACCACCGTGTCGTGGATCTCCATAGAACTTTGGTTTGCATCGTTCGCAATTTTGCCCCTCTGTATTATCTTTACAAATACATTCCCCGGTAGCAACGTCACAAATGCCGCGAGCTTCATCTCCGTGGTCATTACAATCACATCGGCGACATCCCTGACCCGTTGTTGCATTTCCATGACTTCCGGGTTTACAAGACTCACAGAACTCACCCTCCGTCCAATCCTGGCATTCGTCACATCTGCCCACGCCCGTCCTACAAGTGGAATGATTATGACAGCCGCAGTTGATGGAACAGTCCGCACCCGTCCAACCCAAATCGCAATTACATTTATAATGCGGGTGACCCAAACAATAACCATGTATACAATTATTGTAACAAGTTCGTATGCACCGTTTCTTGCCGTCACCGATGTATCCCTGTTTGCAATTGCAAGTATAGGAGCCGTGCGTGTTGTTGCAAACGGCGTGTTCGTGACAGTCGTGAAGTCCGAGACCGCATTCGTCTACATCGGGACATTGCGCGTAAGCCCATCCCGCGTCGGTGGAAGTCACATTCAAAAGTGAAGCGCAGTTTACGTGCGACCTCGTGAAATCACCTTCCGTACACATTCCGTTGATCGGGTTCTCGTGAGAATGGCACCACCCGCATCCCATGCTCCTGAGGCACGTGGAGCACTGCGCGTTGGACTGACACGACTTGCACTGGCCGGATTTCCTGCTGGTCTCGTCCGGCGTGGTAGAGGCGGGGTCGAGCCACTCGCGACACAATCCGAACTGATACTCGCTAGTATAGACGCTGAAGCTGAAGCACTGACGGGTGGCCTCGCACCAAACGCAGCGGCCGCGCTCGTCGAGGCAGTGTTCGCAATCGAGGCGCAGGCGACAGGGCGCGGGGCACTCGGAGGCCTCCACCACGGCGCGGCCAGCGCGCCCTCGACGAGCACAGCGAGCCTCGTCCGCCCACCACTCGCAGTAGCCGCCCGACACGCACCGCTCGCAGCTGATGTAGTTGGAGCAGTTGGGGCAGGCGGCGGGCTGAAGGGTCAGGTACCTCCACTCCCCCTCGGCGGCGCACGTCGTCTTTTCGTCCGTGTCTCTCGCTTCGCAGCGGTTTGTTATTTCGCACCACCCGCAGGCCGCGTCCGAGAGACACAGCAGACAATTGTCGTAGTTCGAACATTGCCCGTCGGAGTACGGCTCCAGAAACTCGAACGTGAAGACCTAAAAGAGATATCATAAGCGTCAATTAAAAATATTTTTTAAAAATAAATGATATCCTAATACCTTTAAATTGACAGGTTACCTTCGCGGTCTCTTGAGACTTGTTGTGTAACAGTTCCATCATGGCGTTATGATGCGAGGCGTACCGGCCGGTGTGCAGCGAGTCGTTGGCGCGCATGTGCACGGCGAGACGGCCGGGCTGCAGGGCGGGGCGCGCCAGGGCGGTGCAGGTGGAGGTTGAGGCCGTCAGGTTGGCCGCTTCCTCCTCGCCCAGGTGGAGCGTGAGGTTGGAGTACCTGGCGCACACGTTCAGCGTCTCACCCGTACCGTTCCAGTACTGTGGGATGTGGAGCCATCCCCGGAGTATCGCCTCGCTCGTTCCGCTAAATATGTCACTGCTTCCCCCGCCCGTCCCCCAGTCCACGGTGGTGGCGTTCACGACGGAGACCCCGTCCGGGTGGTTGAAGTCTGCGGGCTGCTGGTATCTCAGGAAGGTGAGGCCGGGTCGTTTGTCTAAGATTTTACATTGCTCCGGCACTTCTACCTCGGTGCCGATCGTGCCCCACCAGCCTGGATTCTCAGACGGCGTGTCCTCTCCGCACACTCCGTAACTATCTAAAATGTCAACAAATTTATATTAAATAGAGTAACATACAAAAATGTACATAAGTTATAATCTATAACACTAAAAGTACACAAACCATCCTTATGGTGGCATCTTGCATTTTGAACGCACCAACTGCATTGGTAAATGCCCAGTTGCATGCTGACCGAAGTCAGTGGAGCCCTGGAGCTGTTCGCGCTCAGCGGCGGCCCATGTATGAGACACGAGTGACAGTCGCCGAGAGCGGGACAGATTCCCAAACATCTTATCGATTGTAAATTTGTTGTACAGTTTGAACCGATGGTTCTTCCATAACAAATCTGGTAAAGAAATATAAAAAGAAGTTAATAAATATCATTACACAATGTAATCTAGACAAAACTAAGCAAAGTTTGTACGGGTTTTTTTTAAATACGCACATAAATCGTAAATACAAAAGTAACACCCGAACCCTAAACAAATATAAATATTTACTAAAAATATTTTTCTTTCTTAGTAGTAAGTGCATTAATCAACAATAACGTGTGTATTAATCAAAAAATATATTATATATTTTAAATACCGATTTTTAAGATCTTTTATAGAATCTTTCAAACAATGTTAGTATGTCTGGTACAAAGAGAACAAGAATAAGTTAAACAGTGACACCTAAAGCGGAAACGGTAAAAGTGGAGGTGTACCTCATCAGCAGAGCACCAGCCACACTCGGGGTCGGCGAGACACTCGGGCTGCGAGCGGTGACGAGGACACGCCGCCTCAGGGTCCTTGCCACTGATACCAGCGTGCCACCGCGGGACCACGTACGCGAGTAGATCGCCTGGTACAGGTTTATGAACTTTATGACTTGCTGACGTTGTTTTGTTGTTTTAATCTTAAGAAAAACAGATCGGATTTGAAAATTTTGTGTTATATCCTTATATGTTTTTCTTTTTCTTTTATACGTTTAATTGAGAGAAGTTTTTAGCTAACAGGATGAATCTTTACGACTAAAATTCAGAATCTCTTTATAAAAAAAAAAAAAACTTTTTTGTAAAACAATGGAATGGCATTGTATTCAAAATTGTACGTCAGTATTTATAAGAATAATTTATAATGATATATAGGTACTTAAAACAAACATTTAAAATGAATAGCCATGAACCTTATTTAAAATGTCAAAAAAGCTAGAAAGAAAAATAATCCCTGCCCGTATCTGTTTATTATTCATTCTATATTTTTTTAATTTTATATTTATAATACAATTCCAAATTAGTATTCCAAAGGAAGGATAACTTGATTGATATATGTAGAAATAAAATTGTTTTATTCACGCAAATAGTTTGCATTGTACCTCGTTATAATCTGTTTCTTATAATGTAAGTCAACCTTGAAGACCGTGGAGATGTTAATTATATGATTTATTTGTATTCTTTCCTTTTCCGTATTGTAGGCGACATACAAAGATGACCTACATTGTGTAAGGCTATACTATTATAAAGATAAGATACAAGGTTTAGGTGGCGAACAATAAAAAAAATATTAGAGTTTAGATTATATCTATGACTTAAAATTTTGTTTAAAAAAATAATTGTCGAAATACATAGTGTAGAGAATAAAAACATATATACCTATAAAATAAATAAATATATACCTATTCTTTAGAAAAAAACAATTTTAACGTATTTTTCCGCATTTACTTCAATTTCAGTCGCAATATGATGTATATTTAAAAATAGATATATTTTTGATAGTGAACTTAAAAATTGATAAAAGATAAGATTGCAACATAAAATGTAATTGCATATATAAAATCTACGGCTCATTAATTGTTTCCATTTATATACAATTATTTGTCAATATTGTAAAAAACTTGTTCAGGGGCAACTACTCATCACAGCCTCCGTTAAAATTTTAGATAATTCCTTTTTGACAGCAACTTGTGTTTTATAAAACCAAAATAATACAATAACACGAAAACGATAAACACTCTCCAAAAAATTACAAAAAAATACGACTTTGTGGAGTGACCTTGACCGTATTGCCGAGACTAATAATGTAGTCGAACAACGTAACAAATACAACGCATTAACGTATAATTCTTACCATTTACATTGCCATGATATCCGCCGGCAATAAGTAAAGTTGAAGGCGGTTTCAAGGCCGCGGCGTGTGCGAAGACTCCCTGCTTCTTAGGGTAAAACTTCCGTGTTTTTCCCAACACCTCCAACGGTATCCAAGAATGACAACCCAGGTGGTAGAGGTACATTTGACCGTCATAGCAGATTTCCTCTCTGTTGTGGCGATGCGAATAGCCGCCAAAAATTACTAAATAGTTGCCTATAAAAAAAAATATTTATTATTTGTTTTAGTTGTTGTGATACCAACAAGGTTGTTACGAGTTTCTTATTATATAGTATAGTACATTATTGGTATTTATATTAAGTATGTAATCTTCGCAGATTGATGTATTACGTGATTATATAAAAGTAGTTACCAATAATGGTAGCGGTGTGAAACGCTCTCTCGCGCGGAACGTACGTGTCACGTAAATGGGCTCGAGGATAATTAATCTCGCTCCAATGTTTATATTCCAGATCAAATGCGAAAATACGATCCGATAATTTGGAAAACCTATAAAAATACAGATTATTAATAAATATTCATAATATATTTGAACCCGTGACATTCACTCTATTAAAAGTGCATTCTATTAACTGAGCCATCGCGTCACCTCTAATTAAATGAATTAAATTATTCATACCTAGCGACATTTGCAACAACACCTCCATATACCAATATAGAATTCGACTGTCGATGGTACACTGCCGTGTGAGCAACTACCCTTACATCTAATTCTTTGCCGCCTCTTACTTGCACCTTTTCCCATGCTTCAGTGCTTACTTCCCCTACTTTGATTTTATAAAAACTGAAAAGGATTAATATTATATTTTTGGTATTATTAAGTACTTTATTTATTTTTTGAATTAATAACATACCTTGAAGAAAATTCTCCATCAACTGTACTTCCCCCAAATAAATATAATTCATCTTTTACAGCAGTCAAAGTATGCCGGGTTAGTCCAGGCGGTGTGAATGAGGAATTGACAGCTCTTAGAGTCCAAATGTTAGTAGTTGCATCATAGTACCATAGCTCAGAGGATAGACTACCATCAGAAAGTTTCCCACCATAGAGTATAAATCCATTTTTAAAAGCACAAGCCGAGTGACCATACCTTGGCTCTGGCTTAGTATTATTGGACTTGGAATTAGAACTTAAGAATTCAGGTCGGTCAGTAAATTGCAAATAGCTCTCAGAGTATGGAGTAGACGGATGAGAATACATAAGAGGTAATGTGGTTCTGTCATGATGTGAGAATGATGTTAGAAGCAAATTAAATAAAGAACTACGATTTCCAATCTGCCAACTACCATCAATATTTCCCTGTAATAAACACAACAGACTTATAATAAAATTATATAAAATACAGATAAATATATTTATATGAAATACTATTTAATTTATATAAAATGAATTATAGTATTAATTATAATTTATATAAAATATTCTCCTGTATTTTTTAAATACATAAAATGTACATAAAATACAGTAAAAAATACGGCTAATACTGAATTACTATTTAAATTAGATCATTACAATTTAGATTGACTCATTAAATATTAATTTAAATTTTATTGTAAATTGTAATTGGTGTACAACTGCTCTCACCTTGGTGAACAAAGTTAGTAATGATTTATCAATTTCTTCGTTGGTAGGATAACGGCGCAAAATCTTTCCGTTTTCGTCATACCATTGACTAGTAGAAAATCTGTAGGAAAATTGCAATAAAAAACCAGTTTTATTCTACATAACATGTGTGGTTAATCAATTAACTGATTGAAGTCAATATAAAAAATATATAAAATAGAATTTTTATTTATAAGTTTAATAATAAAATACAGTTACATAAACATGGCTATTGATAAAAACTAAACGTGTTAATTATTTTTATAATGATATTCAGAATTTATCTTGATATATTCACTAGTCATAATAACATTTCTTGAGAATAAATGACAGCAATTTAGTAATAAATTCCGTTAACAGTAATCTACTATTTGATTGATTTATCTTTTCAAGGTGGCAATTTAAATAGCAGTACAAGATCCAAAGGTTTTACATATTCAAATAGCTGGTAGAACTTTTTCAGATACTATTTTCCAATAATAATTACGTCAAATTGAAATTATCCTGATATTATATTTAATTTGTCATACATTAGCCACTGTAACATATGTTGAATATTATATAATTAATTTACTTGTTTATAAACTAAGAAGGGTTAGAGATCTATAGATGTAGAATAAAATGTTCATCAATATGGAAGGGCTCGAACTTGCGACCACTGGGGGTCTGTCCTGTCCCCCTGACAACTCAGCTGTTGTCATTATTTACAATAATGAATTTTGCATTCTATATGTATTTACTCGTAATTGTAAGAACATTTCTATAAAAAACGCAAATATTGAATATCCATAATAGAACTAAGATATTAAAAATGTAATAAATTAATAATAATTACTTATAAATCTCCAACACTCCCAATACTCGATTCAAATCATATCCTCCAAAAACATATAGAGAGTCTGTCTGGTTGACATAAACGGCTGAGTGTGCAGCTCGCTTTGTCATACCACTTTCAGTGTGTGAGAGCCAGTGCCAGCTGTTACCTTCCTTGTCATTGCTTTTAAGAGAACATGATTCTCCAGAAAACCTGTAATCATATCATATTAAATATATATGATCAAATTAATTAATTTGATATATAGGTAATCCTCACATCTGTTACGTCATCAACATTTAAATGATTAAAAATATGAATAGCTGGGTTAATAATTATAATAATTTACACAAGGTCACAAAAACATTTTATTCAACGTTTAAGTTACATAAAAGATGTATGTATTATACCTAAAGTCTGCAAATAGTATGTTTCATGGTACATTAAAGATTTCAAATAACAATATACTTTATTGTCAATATGAAAAGCATAATTTATTTAACTAACTTCTTTTATGAAGACAAACATTAAATGGGACAAAAAATATATATTACCCTTTCTTGCATACACATTTGTCTCCTTTACACTGACCATTTCCTGAACAGCCATTAGGGCATAGCTCTACGCTACAATCAGGACCACCCCATGTGCCCACACAAAAACACTTATTAGACACACATAAACCACGGCCTGTACAATTGTTGGGACAGTTGTGAATTGCATATGTGGCTCTAAATCCATCCAATACATAATTTGTATCGCTATATAGAAGTATTAACATCTAGAATAAGAATTTTGTATATTCATATTGATTTTCAATATTTATATATTAAGGATATGTTATTACTTACAAATCCACTATGGGCAGTAACATTTTGAGGTTCCGTTTTTCCACTAAAGCTACCCAGCAATGGAGCATCAAATGAGTCTCCATCATAAACAAAAACATAATCATATGAACATTCTGTGCCCATACGAATAAAGCTTAATGTAATGTATTGTGTCTTATTAGCTGCCTTAATGAGCCATTCACAGTGTGAATCCTAAAAGGTTATTATTCTTAACATATATTATTATTCTTAATAAGTATAAGCTTGAAAAAATATAAGAAAAAATAATAACTAACTTGTGTATAATTAGAGTTGCTCGGTCCATCAGTAATAATTCCGCTCGGTTCGGTAAATACCCTACGAGTCTTGTCGCAAGGCGCTGTGGTCGCAGCGCACAGCACAGCTAGACAAGTCCAGCTGAGTACTACTAAACTTGCACCTTTCTCCCGAATGCGTGGATAAAACATGCCTCTTCCAATTTGTCGCAAAACATAAGTCAAACATCAGAGCCATATAATCATGAAATTAAGACTAATATCACTAAAATGTTAAATAAACAACACTCATTTAAATGACATTTACTTCAAGGCTAACTAGTATTAAAAATGGGTATTGCCACGGTGACTTGGTGAAGTTGTGGTTATTTATAAGGGGAAAATTATTGTTTTAGTTTAAAAAATATTTATAACTTCTTATTAAATGACATATTAGCACTTTCTAACGAGTTTTCCACAAACAAACAATCAAATCCATCACAATTGTTTGACACTTGACTACTGTTTTTTTTTTTCAATTTTATATCTATGACTTTTTGACAAAGACGTAATTGTATAAAGCCTCATGCTGATAAATTAAGAATACAGTTGTAATATTTTTGTAAATATATATCTCAAGTATAATATAATACGATTATGTTAAAATAATCAGTAACGGAATTTTTTTTAGGATTTTTTTTATTCTGTTAACATATTACAACATTCCTCAATAATTTGGTCTAAACACTTTTTTTTTTCACATAATTGTGGATATCCATTATTTATATTATAGATATTAAGTATATCAATTATTTAAAATCCATAAGTAATCTCTCTATCCACATTTTAGTGCACTAGATAATAATTTATTATTTTTTTATTTATTTTTTGGGTGATCAATCCAAAAACAAGCACTTTTAAAAACAGTTGCTACTTCTTTTAGTCATAAAGGTATTTAAAAACTTTTGAGTTTCCGACAAGGTGCAGGTTGTATTGTTGACTAAAGGAGAACTTTTGCATTTGATCTAAGATATATTTTGTAAGTGATTATTTTCATAATTGGACGTTATAATGGCAGTGTTATGACATGGATCCAATCATAAAGTGTGCCACTGAGCCAAAACTTTTTGGTGGCAACACTACATTGCAAATAACACTACATTAAAGCATTGAATTGGGATTTCACTTCTCAAAATTAAAAACTTTTAAGGAGCAAATAATTAAGGAATCTCAAATCAAATGAAAAAGGCAAAATGTATCTTTCAGTTGGAAAAAGTTTTTTTTTTCAAAAGTAATTAACATTGGTAGTGCAGTTTGCCATGTCAAAGCAGTGAGCAAAAAATCGTTATTCTTGATTACATATACAAAAGTGTAACATTTGGTTATTTGATCACTAATAATCGGGTTTGAAAGACAATATCAAGATGGCTCATATTTCATTAAGGGTATTCAGGGTTCAAAAACCTAAACCTTGATTCATGACTCGAAAGTATAGCACCTTGGAGGTTCGTATTAAAAATTGGAAGCCCGTTAATCACTATTTTATGATAAAGCCCAGTCAAAGACAAATTAAAGAAAAAGTAATCTTTTTTATAAGACTGAATAAAAATAGTCACAAAATAATTATAATATAGTTAACATGTACTTACTGGAAAGAATTAGAATTTCCTTTCAATATAAGTACCTTAATAGTAAGCTTTAAAGATATTAAGGGATATTGAACAGGTACAGCTACATTTTAATAAGTTTATGTTTCTGATAGGAGATAGATATATTTATTTTATAAAGCTAGTAGTATATAAAAATACATAGCAATGGAATATGTAAACTAGTTATTGAACGCGGCGCTGCTCGTTGACATATAATTATTGAAAGAACCTCCATCACAGCGCCTTACATGGGTTGTATGTCACTATATGGTCCTACTTTTTTCGATAACATTCAAAAACTTTGAACATTTTGAGTCTTAAAAGTAAAAAAATATTTAAAATATGATACTATTTTATGATAATTGGGAGTGAAAGAGTTAGTTATTGAAAATGATTTAAAAAAAACTATCTTTCTTTCATTGTTGATTTCAATATATGTTTTAGAATCTTATAAGAGATATGAGTACCTATTTATACTAAAAATATTTTGAACGTTGATGATTTATTTTTGGTAAGCCGTAATTTAACTATTTATTACAATCCGTAATCTTCCGTCAATAAATGGTATAGGAAGGAAGTACTTAGTAGTGAGTCATTATACGTAACATCAGTCAGTCATCAAATTTGATATCCCGGTATTAAAAAGTACAGACAATTTATTCAATTATTTACCTATATTTATTTAATATTTACTTCAGTATTTAATCCTCCATCGTTCTTAACAATATAGTTCAAGATTATAATTTAAATAATGTTCTTTCGTTTCTAATGTGTTGTGAATATCTGTTTGGTAATTAACTCAAATTGAGATCATTGGAATGATCATGTGGAAATCTAAATTACATAGAATATTTTATTCGTCTATAATCGAGAGTTGTCATCTTGAATCTGTTCAACCCTAGATTATTAAAAAAAAAACTTTTAAAGTCTGGTGTCTACTGAAAGCTTATAAATTACCAGAACAAAAGGCCGTAGTACTGAGATGAGTATCGATCGCGCTCGCTGCTGACTCGGCAGTCGGCTCGCACTCGAGCAGGGAGTACGCACCGAGCTAGTGCGATAAAACTGAGAGTTGAATAAATTAATAATCTATTGCTAAAATATTGCCTAGGGATTAAATAAATTTATATAAATATGATAGATAGAATTAAATGCTTTCTGCTATGAGGAGATTTTTTTTTGCAAATATGACTAATATAACTAAGATCTATGTACCTATCTACTTCTACGACAGTTAATCATAGTTTAGGAACTGCTGGTATAGTTGTTTTGGGTTAAAAGAACTTGGTTTTATTTCAACAATCAGACGTGGTGTTAGGTACCCACATCTAACAGCTATTTACGACGAAATAGTATGAACCTATTGTTAAAAAATACATAGTTCTTATTTAAAATTAAATCTTATTTGTTCTGGAGTGTAAATAAAATCAAATGAAGGCATAAAGGTTGTAAAAATATTAGTAGATTCATAATTAAAACGATGATAAGCAATTCCTGGTAACCAGTATAATATATCATTTTAAAGAATTACGGTATTGTATATTAAAATACCTCATTATGCATACCATATTAGAAAAGATGAAAAATTAATAAATCATTAAAGCGCACGTAAGTACGGGGGCTGTTGAAGATTTTTCACGCGGAATGAAGTGATAACCGCTAATGACATACCCGAACCGCTAACTCATGCACTACTTACCGATACTTTATAATCTGTAAAGCATATATGTACAACAGCAATTATAATCTGTGCATACTTTAAAATAATACTTTGAATTTAATATATTATTATGAAGATAATTTGTTATTCATTTTGAGCATACATTTTATTAATACTTATATGTAATGTTAGAGTGCTGTCGATTTGGGTAAAAACAAATTTACTTTTAATATTTATTTTAATTTTTATAATAGGTATATTAATCAGTACTTACCTATTTCAAATTGCAATAATATTGTAAAATAACAAATACACTATTATCCGAACAAACTTATCAACAGGCTAGTTGTTTGCAACAACTTCGTCTTCTCCCCTCCCTTTAAAGTGAAATCATAAGCCGTCAGTCATTACTAAAAAAAATATACAAATCCATAAAATGTCAGTTTTAAGGAAATTATATTATAGTTCAAAACAATTTCTGAGTTTAACCGTGAAAATTCCGGATGGATTTTATATGCTGATTGCTGATAAGCAAACACTACACCTAATTTAATTAAATTTAATTTAGTAGTTTTGTAGTATTGTAATAGCATAAACCATTCTTTGCGTTTTCCCATGAAAATAAATAATTTTCCGTCATATTTAGAACGGGGCAGTAACCTTTAATCGTATAAAATTCGATCTAGTAAGTTTTCCATGATGCACGAACTGACAAATAGATAAACAGACAAGGTAGCAAATAAAATCTTTCCAGGTCTGTGTTATTTAACATAAGTCAAGTTGTCATGTTTAGTTTTTTAGAAGAATGAAAAAAAATGCTTTGGAAGCTGTATTAATTTCATTATTTCCCAAATTTATTATAGTTACGAGATATAACGAAAGTTTTTATCATGAATTTCGGCAGTGTTTGCAGGTATGTCTTTAATAGCACGCTTGATTCTTGCGGGCGTGCGTGACGGTACATTCTAAATGCCGTTTACCATATAAATGAACTGACCGTCACACCTCATTTTTAGGGTTCTGTACTCAAAGGGTAAAAACGAGACCCTATTACTGAGACTTCGCTGTATGTCCGTCTGTCACCGGGCTGTATTTAAGAACCGTGATAGACAGTTGAAATTTTCACAGATTTTTTTTGTTGCCGCTTTAACAACACATATAAAGAAGCAGAATAAAATCAATATTATAGAGGGCTCCCATACAAAAACATGTTATTTTTTAATAATGCTACGGAACCCATCGTGCGCGAGTCCTACTCGCACTTGACCGGTTTTTTTTGTTAAACACCTGCAAACAACACATTTTGTCCACTATTTGCATTGTCTGCTCGTTGACACTTTGTTGGGAGCAATTTGTTTCCATTTTTGTTATAAAATGGCTTCGACCTTAGCAGGGATTTTTTATTAATCTAGATTATTTTGCTTAATCTTTTAATCGATATGCTTGGTATTGTTATTAAGTGTAAATAGTTCTATACTATGATATTATAACATATAACTATTTGAGAGTGAATCTTCAAGATGGACCACCTTATGCGTCAGAATCCTGGCGTGTTATGTGATATATTTTATGCATTCATGCCTTAATAGACAGTTGGGAATATGATGGTTGGCGGTATTCTTCAGGAACGGGGTTTGGTTTTAATGTTGAACACAGTCCTTACTGATTAACTATGGCGCCTCTCACTAGGCCTACATACCACCAGTTTCTTTTACTGATTTCACTTTGTACTCTGTCATATTTGTATCGGATTTTGCTTATCCATGTCAATAAACTTGCTCGTCCTAACATTTTTTTTTCTGCTATATTTGGTATTCGCCTGTCTTTTTCAGTAAGTTTTTATAGGTACGGCCTTAACAGTTGAGGAATATGTTTTGAGGACACTTAGTTAGTAACAAACTCATTTTTTAAGTAGGTACTTAAGTACTGTAAATTTTATTTCAAAACCATAGTGGCTCAAGCGTTGTGACCTAAACTCCTCCATTTTCCATAGACTGATATTTCTAATAGTTAATAATAAAAGTCTATATAAAAAACTAGAGTGTATTAAATTTATAGGTACCAGGACTGCAGTTAATGTAAGGAGATGTTTAAACGGCATTTAGCCGAGACCCTAGGGACCGGCTACTCCATCTACATCATCATACAAATGGCACATTAGCCCCATGGCCGGACGCGCCTTATCTGCCTCTCAACTATATTTGTTCTGCAGCGGATTATCACAGATTTACACGACCAACGAACATTATAAGCCGATTACTTGACCTGAACAAAGACTAATTAATTTTAATATTGCTATTACGTTTTTAAATTAACCTCTTTGACATACATAGATAAATATGAGGTTTGGTTCATATTTACTACATTTCTAGTTATAAATGGATTTTGATGCAAGAATATTTATTATACGATTTTTTTCTTGCTTTTGGTTCTTAAGCCTAGTTGTAGAAATGAGATTTAACTATTTTTAACTGAACTTGAGTATTATTAAATTTACAATTAAAATTTTTAAATTTGATCCAGGTTTCCAATACTTTGCAGTAATCCTGTTCACTGGAAGACGAGATGAGATGTCGTCGTTTTTTAAAAAAAAAGTAAAAATAGTATATAAATAGTTTTATATCAAATTGTAGTAGCTCATGAAAAATTAAGAAAATACTAAAAATAGATATATCATATTACGTGATAGATACAGTACTTACTGTACAAGGACACAGTCGATACTATAGTTTTACTACGCTCTGAAAAATATTACTGACCATTTGGTGAAGTAAACCTAATTGTATGCCCCAAGGTGATCCCGTAAACACAGAATAAATGTCCACGGGTCTGATAACGCGACTCCTCTATAAATCAGAGGTCTGTCGATCTGGAGCCGCCCCATTGCAGCTCGCGGCCCGATTTGTCGCGTCCACATTATGCGAATGTATAAACTACTAGTGATGTTATTACAGATAAATACTAATATCGATAAATTCTCAGCGAATCAAAAAAAAATTAGGTCTGGTCTAGTTAAATCAATTAATAAAGATCTCTATTTTTAAACAAAAAAAATATACAATTAAAATGGTTGCTGCATACACTAAGCAAAGTAATTATTGATTAAAACTATGATATAATATAAAAAAATAAACGGTTAAGTCTTATATCGATGTTTTTGTCAACACTTTGCCCATTTATAGCCGGGCAATAAAGCGTCGCTCAGTAAAGTCCCCATACGGTCAAGAATATCTTTAACTATTATTGAGACCCACTTGCATAATCACGTCGTTTGTGACATGAAAACATTTACTATTGTTATTGGTCTACTGGTGAAAAAATATAGGATTATAAAATATAGCTGTAATTATGTACCAAGAGTATGTATGTATGTAATTAAATGCTATATATATATATATATGTGTATGTAATTAAATGCTACTGAGTCTACCTACATAGGCTGTAAGTTTTGTACCGCAGTTGTTGATTCATACTGCACTCTCAGAGTAATGAGGACGAATTCCCAGACTCGCTGAACTCGCAGGTTCGAATTCCGATCGTGTTTGATTTTTTTTTATTATGTCAGTGAATTCTTAGGTAGACAAATATGTCTACATCACAGACATGTCAATGATATATCTTTATTGTATTTTAATATATACTAGCTGTGCCTGAGATTTTGATTTTGACAAAACGTACCCTTTGTACCTACATACCAATGTATGTACAAACTATTAACCTTCAGACTTTCATCGAACTCAATGAAGTAGTTTTTGCGTACCTATAGGAGTATGTTAAATCACTGGTGAGTAGTAATGGTACGAACTTTTTTATTTGTTAACCGATTGTTAAATAAAAACAAAATGTGAAGTGAAATCCATGACAACATATTTCCGAAAACTGCATCCAAATCGTTTAACCCGTTTCTGAGATTAACGTGCACAAATATACAGACATACAAACAAAATGAGAAACCATTGTTTTAGGTTCTCTAGCTTATATAAAGCGCCTCTCCCCACTATGATTTTTTGACAGTTTTATTTACAGTTTTTACAGTTTTAATTTATGTATATAAATAAATTTCTTGAACACTTTAAATACATAAATCTTTTGATAGAGTGAAGAGTGTGCAATAAAAGTGAAAAACTAAACGTTATTCAGAGTGACGCACAATTTTGATTTACAAAAGTTATTTAAATTGGCTATATATTATTAACGTGTTGCGTGCACAATTAAAAGACAAACAGATAAACAGAAAAAAAATGTTAGAAATGGATTCTGTTAGTTATTTCTTCACATCCTGGCTATTTATTTTGCAATCAATTCAATATACAGAGACTACTCCTCTAGATATTTATTATATATATATATATATAGAAGAAGATTTGCTTGGTATCTATTATGTAATTGACATAAATTGACATAACTTTTTTATTTCTTAAACGATTTAAATGACATAAACACTAAATATTAATACTGTGAATACTGTCACAATATATTCCTGAAAGTTGTATCCAAATTTATTCAGTCGTTTCTGAGATTAGCTTGCACAAACATACAGACTAACAGACAAACTGAAAAACCATTGTTTTGGGTTCTCTTGCTTTTAAAGGCCTATCATAATTTTTTTTTTATATTTTCCATGAACAAAAATCGATCAGTAAGAATTTAATTATATGTATAGATAATATTATCACCAATCAACAAAGAGAGAGCTGACATTATAGCTCAGTTGTTAGTTCTATTGTATAGTTGTTCATTTGTTTTAGATGGCTGAGTTCTGGTTGTGTTGATAATTTTTACTCTAAAATATAATTTAAGCCAGCATTGCTTAATTTAAACTTATAAGCGCCATAATATTTATATACATTTATAATTATTTTCTACTATTCAAATAACATTTTTGAACTTTGACACTATACTAGGTTCACCTCTTAAGTTATTGTCAACTTTATTGTGGAATTAAAATCAACATTATCGTGCTAACAATGAAAGAATGCTACGCAACTACTAATCTATTTTGAATTGTTTGTTAATGAATCCATCTATTTATCTCTCAAAACTTATTTAATAATTTAATCCTACCCATACATAACATTTTATATTGAATACTTAACCCCGTATCCCAATAAGTGTAATATGTCACGGAAGCGTACACTGACCCTTAGCGCTGGTGTTAAACTGTGACCTAATTTCAGATTAATACGCTTAAGCGGAAACCTCACTAAGCTTCTAATGGCACGGAAGACCGTCTACGTAATGCGAGTGACAAGCGAATGGAAACAGGCTAATAATCAACAATAGCTTTATTTTATATGATTCTTCTTCATTGAATAAGTTTCGCGACTAAGTAGATTTATAGTTTCCTCCCTATTCATTATTTGTACGGCTCTTCGCAGGCGGTCGCGTCCAAACGCGTGGCATAAATCTGAATGTAGCTAATAAATAGTCTGCCGGGAAAGTTTTCTCCACTTCCACATAAGTTTCAGTTTACGTAAGTTATATTTAGTTTTCAGAACGTTTAGATTTTGACGAAATACATTGTATTTGATTTTACTATTACTTTTTATTTGTAAACATATAAATATCATAAATTTCCCGAAGCATTATAATGTATCGTCCACTGTCAATACCCTAATTCAAATAAAAGATATATAGCGGAAATCATAACCCGTCCCTTTTTCAATTTCCTAATATTGTTTCTTCTTTGTGAGCATTTTTGTAGTTAGAAAAACAAGGAGGACATAACTCTTGCCGCTTGATCAGATATACCCGTAATGGCAATAATGTATCCTGGTCAGCGGCCCGCATGCAAATAAATCTGCGGACCAATGCAATGATGTGTAGAGAATGGGGTCTCCTGCTATCTCTCCTGCCGCCACTGACCCGCTAGCCGGCTTGTTGTACTCTACCTATGCCGGAAACACGAATTAATACAATAATTAAAAAAAGGTTTTTCTTTAATTATTCTATTATTTTAATATTATAATCTGTCAATGATATTGAACTGATCTTTTATGTATATTTGTTTATACTAGCTACTTATTATCATGAACCCTTAAGTCTATAACAGACTAACTCAGCTAAAGGGTTCACACTTAATGTCAGTAAATGATATATTTTTGTGGTAGAGTCAATAGAATTTTAATAGGGTTATTATTTTTATTGCTGTAACAAATGGCGGAATAACATTATTAAGAGGTCAGACATTAATGATATCTTTGTTTGATCTGAATCTTTTTTTACAAGTTATTTATTATGAAAAATCCAAACATCGGTTTAGGCTTCTTTACCTGTCGCTGTTCTATCCGGAAAATAGGTTGCGATAAAAGTCGAAGCAAATGGCAGTCAATAAAATAAATAGCTACGCCAGGGTGTTCTGTAAATAAGTCCGTGGCGCGAGAGCGGGGCGAAGATCGTCTTTTTTATTGGCGCCGCGATTGCTCTCGACACGAAGAGTGTAAAGCGACTGCATTTCGCTGATTCCGCAGATTATTTGCACAGATTACAAACGAATTCCCGCTGTGTCTTATCATGAGTGACATGCATCTTAACACTGGCAATTGTTTTTTATTTATATTTTAAACAGAGAAATATCATATTCATATATGTTAAAATTATTAATTAATTATAAATTATCAGAATGCAATATTCAATTTACTATTGAAAATATATATAAATTACTTTACACACTCAATCCAATTAGGAGTCCAATATAAGCTCTTGAGATAAAACCACTCAATGTCAATATTTTCTGTATCAGAGAATTGTGTTAAGACAATAATACAGAATTCCGTACGTATAGCGTGTAGGAGCGTTGAGATAGATGTATTAATTTGTAAGAATTTGTCGTCGGACCCTCGCCCCACACGGAACTTGAATTCCAATCACGCACTACAAGTTCAGTAATTCCACCTAATAATATCTTTAAATAGCAGTGGATGCGGTCACTAAAGACTTGATGAAGGTTTTGATACACATTACTGAACGATACTTAGCTATTTAGGTATAAATGAATTGGAGATTTTTTTTTAAATATTATTTGTGGTGTACATTCCTACAACTATTGTTTAATATATTTTGTTTTATTTGTGTATTATAAAAGAAAAATAACTAAATTAAGAATATACGGAAGTACTAAATATAAATATAGCCCAGCTTGTCATCACAATAAATAGTTCCCAATTTATATTTAACAGCAAAAAACATTTATTACGTTTTGCTTCCATTCGTTTTAGTAGTGTTGTCGCTTAGGGCTGCAGGCCGGTCTCGCGGGGCTCGTCAATGCCGGAAAACCTAATCCAATCACAGCCATTGGTCTCACTCCTACACAGACAATTGAGACACTTACACCTGATCTTATTTGTCTTGACCAGTAATATATACAGAATATATTCTTTATTTATATGCATTCAAAACATATCATTATTTAAAAAATAAAGGGAATTAACGTATACGAAAAAGGTATCACCTTTTATTTGCCTTAGATATCAATCGGGTAGCACCGGCAGTTTTCATAATATACAAATAGTTTTATTTTGTAAAACGCGATAGTTTAAAAGTTAGTGCATTTAAAATGATATAAAAAAAATATTACTTGTCAATAATTGAAACAGTTATAATGTATAAATATTTTTCTCCCTCTAAGCAATATCTACGTCAAAAATCGTAGCATTTTAAAAGTGTTACAATTTAAAAATGGTATTGTATTAGTTTAAATAATTTAAACAGGTCAAATATTTTTCGTCCTCTACGCAATATCTACGCCAGAAGCCGTAGCGTAACTTAACTTGGGTAAGCATCTTACCGTTATCAGCACCACGCTGTAAGGCTTATGTTAATTAGTAATTGTTATTATCACTTGTGTTCTGCCAAGCATTGTTAACCTAAATATAATTTATGTCTTAAATTTCCCATTAATAATATAAACATTATATTAAATAGATCGGTCAATTAGTTAGGAAATGAACGAGAATGGGAATGATGAGGTAACGTGTCCGATTGCCCCGGGAAGGTAATGGAAGCTGCGAGGAAGCTATAAGTTAGCCGGTCATCTGATAGCATCGAATCAATGACCGCCCCGCTATGATACATGGGATTACCCACCGTTTATAGTTTTAGCTGCGGCTACCGAATTAATACTGCGGAAATATCTCGTATAAGTTTTTACGACGTGATCTATATGTTTAACAAAATTAATAGTTAGAACGATAAATATGGGATATGTGTTCCACATGTATTTATGAAAATAGAATATATGTATCTATTTAAATATTTTAGCGAGTTTTAAGAAACAATTTCAGCGAACAGAATTAATTACAAGTAAAATCTGTAGAGATGATTATATAAAAAAAAAAATTAAATGTTAAAAACAGTAGAATAAAGAAAAACTCATGACATATAGTATCAACGAATATAAAGGAAGTAGAAACAATTCAAAATCGTAATTGAAATGTGTAAAAAAAAATGCTACGTGTTCCGTATGTTTTTGCGTTTTGAGATCTGTGACTATTCACAGAGCCCAAAAACAATTACACAAAAACTAATTTAGACTAAAGTTACAACTTATTATTATATTAGGTAACAAAAAGTAAAAAAGTTAACTCTTCGTGTCTTCGAAAAATTATTTTACTATAATATCAATTTACCTTAAAATGTATAGATTAATATAAATTTTAAGTAATGATTGATACTTTTATTTAAAGATATGGTAGGAAGTGCAAAATAAATTGTTACCTCCAGTTAGTATACAACAAAAAAACGTATTAATATCAAAATAATAATATCACTGGACAAATTACACAAATTGATCTTACCCCTAAGTAAGCAAATTTGCTTGTTTATTTAAGGAATAACCAGTTAACTTACCAATTTAATATAAAACATATAAAGAATATACGACAAAAGATAACTAACAGAGGCACGTGGACACCTGTCACGCGCATTTTTGTTAAATCAGAGAGGTTTTAAGGGCCGTCACCGCGGGTCTGTTTCAGGAGGGCTTGTTAGAACGTGCCTGGCCGGTAAACACGTGGGTAGATAACAATCTATTTGAATTGCCTCTATATATCATTTTTCCTCGTGTGCCCGCGCTAACTAGATAGACGCGAATCACGCCGGAATACGGGAGTGTCTTCTTTAAAAAGAAATTTATCCTGTTTACTCTCGCGGGAAGTGTTAGATGTTTAACGTCTTCAATTTCATTTGTAAAATATTAGGGGTTAGCGCGGGTTGTATTTGCATTTTCTTTAATGTCTTATTTATACTTTGTCTTTGCATTTCTTTAAATTTTTGATCTTAATTTTATTTGAGTTTGAACATATTTATTCATGAAATTGCTTTTTTTTTAGACTTTTATAATAGTAAAAATCTTACAAAATAAAATAAATATCGACGATTCCAGAGCTTTTTGATCTAAGCTATATTTTTAATCGGCGATTTTTCTGATTCCAAATGTATAAATAACTCCATTTTGCTACAAAAATGCGGTATAATATTTTCCAAAAATATA
The DNA here is from genome assembly GCA_959347405.1 of Napeogenes sylphis. Taxonomy (NCBI): domain Eukaryota; kingdom Metazoa; phylum Arthropoda; class Insecta; order Lepidoptera; family Nymphalidae; genus Napeogenes; species Napeogenes sylphis. The sequence goes on from OY365786.1 coordinate 21,619,931, forward strand.
AAATAATAAATTAAACGGGGTATATATTAAATTCGAAGATAAAATACTGTGGTTAGTTAGACAGTGTTTATCCTGACACCGCTGGGCAGGTCAATGAGTTGAGCACACAGGGACTCCCACGCAGATGCAATCAAGACAATGTCCGGAGTCTGTGACACGTCACCTGCATACCAAGATGATGAAAAATATTGTAAAGAATAATGTTGTCTAAGATTTTTACAAGTAATACACATTTAAGATAAATAATTGTATTGATTTACATTGATGTTGTATAACAAATGTTGTTGGGATTGATGTAGAGAGGCTGCTTGCAGGAGGTGGTCAACTAATTAAAAATAACCCTGTATATTAAATAAAATACATTTTAAATTAATATCCTACTTATTATTATTAAGCTTTACATCTAAAATATATTATACTATCTTGAAGAATATAACTAGTAACTTATGTAACCTGTTCTTACTTGAAATATAAAAAAATAAAATAGTTTTGAAAAAATTTCTTACCGCAATGGTACGAAAATAAGAGATTATTAACTTTATTTGTCAACCGATTTAAATAAAAAAAAATACAAAATGTACAGTGAATCCCATGACAATATATTCCCAAAAACTGCATTCAAATCGATTAATCCGTTTCTGAGATTAGCGTGCACAAACATACAGATATATTCAGACATACAGGCGAACAGACAAACTGAAAAAAACATTGTTTTGGTTTCTCTTTCTTTTATAAAGATTATGATTTTTTAAAATATTTTACATGTACAGACAGCGATCATTTACAGTTTTATTATATGTATAATACAATGATAGATTTCTAGAGCACTTTAGATACATACTTCTCTTGATAGAGTGAAGAGTGTGTAATGAAAGTTAAAAACTAAATGTGACTCAGAGTGACACTCAATTTCTATGTATAAAATTAACATTTCGTGTTGCGTGCACAACTAAAAGACAAACAGATAAATAGACATTAATTGTAAAAATGTTGAAAATGGATTTTGTTAGTTATCACTTCACTTCCAGGTATATTTTTTTTATATATAATATATAACATACAGACATATAGACATACAGACATACAGGCAAACAGACAAAATAAAAATCATTGTTTTGGGTTCTCTTGCTCTTATAAAGGCTCCATCATATTTTTTTTTAATATTTTCCATGTACAGATTTCGATCAGTGACAATTTTTTTATATGTATAGATATAGATAAAATAAAATTTACTTATTATTGTTACATAGCTAAAATACAACATACATATGACACAACTTACTGACTTACGATAAAAATTACTAATTATAATATTAATTATAGAATAAAGACACTTTTGTAGTTATAGTTAAGATTAAAAAGAAGTTAAGTGTCCTCATTAAACAATGACCTTGAAACGGAAGCGCTCTTTAATATTAATATCACGGGTTTTACAAAAGTCCCGGTACCTATCCGACGGCTCTCTGCGCCCTGTTCAGAGATAGAGAAGGGTTTTTATTATTTTTTAAGTATACGCTCGTTTGCACGCGAATGGGCCACTTAACCACGAAGACAGAATCCAGTAAAGCGAACATTTCACCCTATATTTACTCTATTAGCCATCTTTATGTTAAAGATAATAGTTCGGCCACGCGTTTCGCTTGTTTTGCTATTGTGGTTTTTAACCAAATAGAAACCCTGCAAAAAATATCATGCATACTAAAATATAAAGTACCAACATTGTAATATATTGGACGAAGTTTACGTGTGGACTTTGTGTTCGAATGGCCAATCGCGTCAATATCTATAGGATGCTATCAAGATGGAGTTGTTAGACAGGTACGGGATAGAAATAAGGACGTAACGCAGAACGTGACTGTACTGCCAAAATGTAGTACACTAAAACTTAACGTGTCCATTGTCATACGATTATTTTAGAGCTCTTTGTACAGAACTACCGCAAATACGAGGCATTTTAACATATAATCACTTTGGAATCATGATAATTTAATATCGATATGAAATGTTTTTGTTGTTCAACCTAGATGTTGGTACTTAAATATTTAATATTAAAGATATACTAAAAATAAATAAAATATATTTAAGTCAATAGTTAGTTCTATTGATGGCACTAATAATGAACTTGGCACTTGTTAAAAAAATGCTGTAGCGATACTATAATAGGTATATAATGTAAACAAACCAACGAAAGAAGATAACGGAAATGCGTCAATAAATATCTGGTTCTCGTTAAGTTCTTTATATTCTTTGACTACAGTATTACAGTTTCTTTTATAGTTATAATTTCAATTATGTAGAGATTTACGATAATGTGAATGAAGATTAACGAAAATGCATGCATGAAAACTTAAATAAAAATTAAGACAAATAAAAAAAAGATTAATTTAAAAATGGAATTCTAAAATAACTGTAATCACGCCCCAACATCACAACAATAACAATCATACTTTAATTTACATTTATCAACCGTGAAAACGCGAAGTGGAATAACGGAATCACTAATTTGCAACCCTCCTTTCGCGGTGTCGGTTCGCAACCAACCATTTGATTCTTATTCATGGCGGGGTCGCTTCGACCGCAACCTAACGATTTGATAATGTATTCACTTTATACCAAAAGGTACCTCGAATACGGTATTAAAAAAGCAATTACACTGTGACTAAATCGTGCTGCCGTTCTCGGCTATTTGTCAGACTCCAGGGGATGAGTGTATATTCTAAATTTAATTTCACGCATTTTTTTAAATTGGGGTTCTATATCGGGAAAATATTTTTTTATTGACATCCCTTATAAAGTTTATTAATGTTATGTTAAAGCGATCTTGTTACTAAATTAGGGGGTTTGGTTGGATGGGATTTTTTGTTTTTCTTTTTGAATGGTTAAAATTTCATGATTAGATAAATCAATGAAGACCATCTTGTTATCATATACAGACTTTTTGGGAACTATAGGACAAGGATTTTAGTCCTAAGCATTATAACTTTTTTTTTCTGTCTTTCGGTGGCAAACGAGTTAACGATCCAACCGCTTGATGAAGAGTCGTGTACATGAACATCATCAAAAATATACAATACAACTTAACTCAAAAATATTTTAAAGAATTGAGTTCAGGGGATTCGTGTAACAAACAGACGCCCTAATACAATAACGGCCGGAACAAACTACGCTATAAAATATCACCAGTGAATAAATCAGTTTTGCTGTGATGCGATCCCGACCCTCCACCTTCTGTAACTATCAACGATTTATGGTCATAGAAAATAATGTCATAGATAAAATATTAATTGACCAGTCTCTGGAGATACCTTGTACTAATATATTTGGTCCGCAACATTTCTTAAAATACTAAATAGCAAAATTATTTTACAGATTTATATAATACTAAAAAAATGTTAACAAAATAAAATTACGCGTAGAAATATAATAAAGATCTTGAATATTATTCTATAAAGAATAATGTACACTTATTGAGAGCAAGTAAAGGCGTGACATGCGAGGCGTGAGCATAGAATGCATCATCAGTATTCGAAGCATTGAGCGTAAAACAACGTACGTGTGGCGCCCCAACACTGATTGAGCCGCGACAAGTTAAACCATTTGAAACAATTTAATAGAGATCAAAAATTCAGGGCCCCATGACGCCCGCACTAACTTTTGAAGTTTTTCCCTCGCTAAAGGGATTATCGGTGAGCGGGGTTTAGGGAATATTATGGGGTTTTGCGGGAATTTTTATACAATTATTTTTAATATCTGGAAACAGGGAACCATTAAGTATAACTAACGCAAAGGAAAGCTTCTTTCTGGAAAGGTTTATAATAAAAGTTTTCCCTCAATTGCATATCCACTCTGCGTTTATTGAGATGGGCCTCGTTAAGACTGTTGAATTTGAACAGGATAGTTCATTTCTTCACTTCTTTCATATCAATGAAAATAACTACGAATTTCGAGCGCTTTCTTGCAATAGTAAGGATTTAGGTCTGACTTTATTATGATGGTCATAAGGTTTAAAATGTGTATCTGTTATGGATCTAGGATGCTGTCAGTTAAGAGGGAGACTCAAATTCGATTGCGTTATGATAGGATCAGGATTCATCGAGGCATGCTTGGAAAAGTCGTTTAGAACAACTCATACTGCATGCTTCAATTTTGTACTACTCCTATTAAAGAGAAAGTTTTATTTGAAATAATTTATATATCTGAAAATATCTATAAACACGTATAATCATATTTGATTTATTTAAATTTTAAATAAATATAGGTCAAGGATTCAATACGCGACTTCTGAGAAAACGTCCCGTCGCTCTACCAATTGTGCTACCAATGCCGATCGTATTAGTTGATTCTTCTTTCTACATTCATTTAAAATTTTAAATATATGTAACTGAAAATTAAAAAAAAAAACTTTATTTTATCTTTCAATATGAATACAATAACATGTATAACCATTGTGAAAGTAACATATTTATTGACTTGTTATCATAAAAGATGTCACGTGAGAGAACTCTTCAAAGTATATATTCATAAAATAGGATAAATTGATTCCATAACCGAAATACCTGAGCCTCCTTATATATAGTAGGATTATTGCAAAGTATAATGGGGCAGAACTTCCCCAATCGCCTCATCCGATAAGAACAACCGACCGGAACACTGTTCCCCATTCACATCAATCGCGGTATTGATTGTCTCAAAACTTATAGCTTCAGTTTAAATCTAAAAAATGCCTCACAGATAACATATATTGATGTGCTGCGATACAAAGACTTTTTTTTATGACTGTAATAGATTAAACTAGTTTTATTACCTTCATAAATATGACATTTTTATATCACTTTCCCTTGACGTCGTCTGAGCGAATTAGAAAATAAAATCTGACTTAGGAACAGGTATATTTCTAAGCCGATATGTATGTATTTCTGTTATTTATTTTATTAGTGTAAATGTTAAAAAATATATAAAATAAAACCTTTTTATAAAGGTCTTGGTTTTAAATTTTTTATTATTATTAATAGGTAATGTTACAACATGCAAGCCGTTTCATATAAATATTTACAATATATCTAGAAGTATCATGTTCAGTATTGTCAGCATGTTTGTATTATGGCCGCTGCAATACGTATGTTTACCTACTTTTAAAACAGTGGTCATACCTACTAAATTAATTGTGACTTAATATAATGTATAATTGACAAAATTTTATTCCAATTTCTATTGTTTTACAATACTGATAGACGTCTAAAAAACAATATTTTTTACTAATAATTTTGATAATAGATAAAATTTGGTATATAATGTATATATATATATTTAACAGATCTTGTCGTTACATACGTCCAAACATTTTGAAAGCCAAAGTAGTTCATGAAACATAATTCTAAACATATTCACTGAAGCAAAATAATCCTTAAGATTGATTCCTTTGCAAATTCCATCGTCTTTTGATTAAATTTCACGAAAATCCGTCTAAGCCTGCATCTATGCGGTGTTTGTAATGACCGTCTTTGAATCATCTTTTAAAATTTATCTCCAAATTTAGTTATTGATATGAATAAAGATATTTTTCCAAACCCAAACACAATTACCACTAATCGGATCTCGTCAATCGGGCGGTCATTTAGTGGAACGGCCGTCAATCCAAGAATGTCCGGTGACTATCTAAAGTATTGAGATAATGGGATGGGTCCAAGTTCCCGGCTCTGGTAGGGGCAGTAAGGAATAATGTAAGTGCAGGGCGACATTTGCACTGAACTGCCGGCGACCTCTGCCTCTTACTTATACGGTTTTTAATATTTTTATTGTAATGGGTCTGGACACTCGAGAACAGAAGTGGTGTGGAGATGCTGTAGTTTTTTTATTATGTTTTTAAAATGTATGATTTTTTAATATAAACAATTATTTTTTATAAAACAACTCCCGCATTAAAGAAATAATATTGTCTCTGTCTCCGGGTTTTACAATCTCCCAGATTCGAAACAGCATCTGCTTTGGATCAACAGCAGGACCACTAACCACTAGACCAACAGGAACTTACCATAGGTAGATAACATGAATTCATGTTTTATATATTATACCTTTATAATAGAATTATATTTTATACTATTTTTTACTATAAAAACCTCACAAATACGATTATTAAAAAAAAATCCACCATACTGATCAATCTGATTAGTAATAATGAAGTTTACATAGGATGTCACAAACTATTGTTGGTAAGATATGTTTTTGAACTAAAATCAATAAAAGAACTTGCATAAAATAAAAGTGACAATCTCCAATGTTTTTCTCAACTTCCGTTTCCTGAGGCCATAAGAAAACGTGTAAAAAACAGCTGTGGCTTGTCCCCGACACCCTCGCGGTCACTATTATTGGTGCCTCGATATCAGTAGCCGTAAAACTACCCTTAAACTATAATATGGTGGCGTCACATATCGCTGCATTCATTAAAATTAAACTTACCATTTAATCAATTGAATATTATTAATCCAAGCAGACAAAAACAAACATTAAAAAACCGCAAAACCAAAAATAGCCTTCCATTTTCATCGTATAGTAGAAAAAGTATTGTTTATCTGTTTTATAAGAATAAAAAAAATATATATGAAAAAGTTAACCAAACAGCTGGACCAACTGTGCATAATATATGAGCTGAAATAAAATTCGTCAGTGGCCATTTATAGCGGACGAATCCTGTTATTAAAATGTAGCATCTATGGACGGTCCGGGAGCGAGGCGTCTCCGCGCCGGCTGCTGCTACGACACGATCTGATTTATTACCCGAGCAGCAGTATTTTATTCGGCGGGCGCCTCAAGAAAACTATAAGTTTCCGTTCGGCAGGACCAGGGGAGAAGACCAGTAAATATTGTCTCCACTGTATCGATACACATAGATACAGATGTCGATATTTATTGGAATGTTAGAGATAATTTGGTAATGGGTCTGATTCATTAAGAAAATTGGTTGCGAATGAGGCAAGATAAAACAAACATTCAATAATTTAATCATGTAAAAGTTGTGATTACATTTATTAGGTAGTTATAAAAACAAATATTTGTTATATTTGGTTTTTTTATATAACGTTATTATGGCTATTACTGCCGCATAAGTCTATGGTTCCATCTTTGAAATATTAATGTCAAAATAAGTGAATACATAAATATAGGAAAAAAAAATTACCCTGGGGTAAAATTTTACTCTAAAAAATACTACATAGTATCTATTAGGAGATAGTGTGTTTTTAAAATAATATAATAAACGTTAATTTGTAACAGACCCAGAGCAGCCCAAATTTGTAAATTTAAGTACATTCTTACTATATATTTTTTTTTTTAACAATTTAAAATTTTTAAACAGCAAATCTTTATGGTTATTGTTATAGTTGATCGTTTATCAGAGATTTACTATTTAAAATCTCTTGTTTGGTTTTATTTTTAAAATACGATTTTCATATATTTTAATTTGTTTTGGTAAATTGGACCCCAGAGTCATGAACCACTTTACGATTCAAATCCCATATTCCCTTCATTACTTTAACCAATAATGTGACAGAATAATAATAATAACTTTAAAAAACTTAACTACATACTTTGGTTTCACTACCAATTATATTCAAAATTGTGAAGCGTACATTTACAAGTTAGTACAAGGTGGTATCAAATTCAATTTAAGTTCAAAAATAATATAAAATATGTTGATATCTTAACAAAGGTGCGTGTTCATATTCTATCGAACCTTTATCCTTATCATCCCTGACACTTTATTCGCTAGCAAGGTGTCAGACTTTCAAAACGAAGGCAATTTACCCTTCAACTTAAACTATGCTCGAAGCGTTATACGAATTGTAATATTAAACGTGAAAACGATACAAGATATTGCAACATTTAAATGTGACTTAAAAGTATCCTTAAATCATAACACAAATTTAGGGTTTAAATCGTGAATCTGAATCGTTCTAAACGTCCAATGATTCATAGCTACATAGTCCACAAATTAACAAGCTATGTCCCCCGGCGACAATAATTCTCTAATGAGGCGTCAATGTCACCCGCCCCCGGCCAGCATCACAGTGATCAAATGATGATGACGACCGCTAGGGATTACTGATAACTGACACACCCTTTGTTTCATTATACTTTTAAGATAAAAATTGTTTATTATTATTAGTTTTATTATATTATTGTTAGTTTAATTCAGTTAGGTGTTCCAAAGTAATTTCATCGAATAATGAACTATTTTTAAGTAATAGTTTATATATATATGTATGCTGCACGTACTTGTATATATTTTTATTATATCTATTTTAAGTAATTAAAAAAAATATATAAGTATATATTTTTTCCACCATTTCACATTGTCCGTCTTCTTACGTAACATACGGCAACATCTAAAAAAAAAAATCTGGGACAGATCTCTAAAAACAAAGGAAATCCTTAGTACTATATAACTTTCTTTTCTCTATAGCATAACTAAATTTAATGATACATGAATAAATAAACAATATATATAAAAGACAAAAGAAACAATGTTTTATTAAATAATCGATGTTGTAAGGTAGTCATCCTTAAGCTTGTAAGTAAAATGTTGAACAAATACGACTAATACCAATTATAGGGATTAGACGCCGACGGTGACTAAACTAAGCTTGTAATCATTACTAGTGTTGTCCGTAACTAAATAATAAATTAATCTACATTATCTTGTTAATATTTTTAGTTATATTTTATACAACAAAAGGAATGCAGGGATTTGACTAAATTAGTATCACTATAACTTTTTATGCAATATTCTTATATTGGCTGAAATGAAACTTAAAACTTGTATTAAAATAACTATTTGTAATTATATTTTTTAATATTTAAGAAACATTTTTAATACAGAGGTAATTAATAAAAAATCTCCTTAATAAAAACCAATACATTTTGGAACTTAGCTTAGTTAGTTATAGAATGAATACATTATCAATTGTTATTAACATATTTGATTAACCAAGAATTCCAGGATTTCTTTAATTGATATAGTTTTTATATTAGATTCAAGTGTAATCAGAAATATAAATGTTAAGTTCTTCTCAACAGTCTTGATAACAAATTCTTTCTAACAGTCTTACCAAGACTGTTAGGAAGATATGTAGAGTTCGAACCTCATCTTCTAAGAACTTATATATATATATATATATATATATATATATATATATATATATATATATATATATATATATATATATATATATATATATATATATAAAACTCCACTTATAAAGTCACTCACTCTCTCTATCTCTCTCTCTTTTTTATATAACATATTTCTAAAATATTTTAAATCGTTAAGAGATATCTATACTTAATTATTTTTTTTATACAAACTAGTTTAACGCTGGACTACATTCCACCTGATGGTAAGTGGAAATGTAGTCATAGGTGGTAAGGTGCATAACCTAGCAACCTATTTGAAGACAGAAGACAGCCACATTGTATTCGGCCGGAAATACCGACGCAAGCAAGCTGTTCCAGTCCTTCGCTGTACGCACTCAAAAAGACGAAACATAGCGCTTCGTTCGGCCAGGTGGAGTCTCCACAAAATAAAAATGGACACCTGCAGTGCGTCGTAAGTTCCGGTGATGGAAGGTGGACGGGGAAAATGGAAGGGGAGGGGGAAAATGGACAGGGGAAATTTGGAATATATTCTAAATATTATTTTAAAACGAAACCTTATATATAAACGGAGATCAGTATAAAACTCTACTAATGATGACGCTCAATCTCCGAAAATATCTGTTAAATATTATAAATATTTTCCTAAAATATTATTTACAACCAAATTTTATAACAATACTGAGGTGAACGCCCGCAGACATATAAACCTACTTTGCTTAATGCAGATATTGCAAAACAACTTAAAAAATATTATTATTAAATTTATGAAATATATTTTTCATGCTTACGATTATCTTATTTCATGTCATCAAATACAAAGTCGAAAATTACTTAAAAACATCATTCCCTAAAAGAAAATTACATATGATATCTATCTAGGAATTCTATCAATTTCTTTGATATTAGTTGAGAAACAATTATTAAAACTATGTATCTAATATCTTAAGTTCTTAAGCACAAGCACATCAATAATGACTCTGTAAATACAATTTCCCCAACACATTCGCGTAACATCATTATTCTCATTAGGGTTCAATTGTTTTGTTGAACCGTTTACGAGCGCTGACTGCGGGTCTGAGCGGGTCTGATCACGGAACCTCCCGTCTGACCACACGTTGATTGTACACTTGTTTCAAGATCATTAATCACTGGCGTATTTGATTTATAGATAGGCTTTGGAAACATAGGTTAAGTGGTCATTTGAACACGTTTTATACAAGAACTCCAAAATAAGATTTACAGATAGGAAAATGCGTAACTATAAATTGGTTTGGAAGTTCTACTTTATTTTTTATTACTTTCAAGCAATATTAATTTGAGGATTCCTATTAGAAAATTATAGTATTAATATAGAGTAAAAAGATGTGTGTGTAAAATATCAAACTGAAAATTTAAGTTTATAAGTAAATACGACAGATAAAATTAGTTTGAACTTAAGATTGAATTGACACTAACATTCCTGATAATGATTTTAGTATACGTATTTATTTAATATAAAAACAACAAAAAAACAACAAACCTTTTATAAAAAAATAAATATGAAATGTGTATAGATTTGTTAGAATTAGTCTACCTATTTTTTAAATTAATATAAATTTAAAATAGATCATCACAGGAGAGGACTCGAACTAGCGACTTGTATGGGAACGGTAGTCTTAACTTATTTATGGTATTTATTGAAGTTATTAATTTAGTTATTTAATCCCCAAAAGCAGTTAGATGAATTCAAACCTTTCTACAAGACTTTCTAAATTATATGGACTTTAAACTTATACCGGAACATATTTTATCGTCATCCACAAGATGAAAATTTCGTCTATTCCCCAAAGACGTCTCGGTATATCAAATTCAATTCAGATAATACTTACTTTTAATCTTTTTAATTTACAATAATTAATATTGTTACGAGATTTAGTCTTGAAGCAATGCTTGAAGCAGTACAGTTAGTGAAGCATACAGTGAAAATGTCCTATGAACAATAATTTACCATAATTTAAACAACCATAGTAACATTTGACAACTACAATATTTAGATGACTTAATGATCTGAAAAATGCTTGATTTGTTTGTACATAGACTTTTATTTGTATAAGTATTTTTTTATAGTAATACACACTTATACTTTGATTCACTAGTTCTTAATTTTTAAGTAGTTTTCTTTTCCTTTTTAAATATTTGAAGACTATTATCATATGTTTAAAGATCCATTTATTTGAAGATATGATAGATTCCATGTATTTGAAGATATGTTGTTATTTTCTATAACCCAAAATTTGGTTTAATTTTTACAATTTAAAATATTAAAATTTCAAGTAAATCATGCGTATGAAAAACCTTATCTACAGCGCAAGAGGTCAAAGTCTAAATTCCTTATTGAAAGTAACTTCTTTGCCGAAACTACCACCGGCTCGGAAAAGTTCTTATCATTGAATAGCAGCCAAAAACTTAGCGGACTTGCTCAGGTACCTGCATATTTTTTTTAAATATTCTATCAAATATTACGAGTATTATAATCCTATTATACCTAATTAATATAATCAATAAAATTGAATGATTGGCCGGTTATCACTTCGGTATATCTTCATTTTTTTCTTGATTCCAAAGTTGTTCAGAAAATAAAGTATAAAAAAAAAGTTATTTTTATTATATAAGAGTTATAAATAATAAATTAAACTTTAAAATAAAAACAAAATAATAAAAACATCTACATCAAATCATACCTAGAATATTACAGTCATAATGAACAAGATTTTCTTTTTGTTCAGTTTTAAATTCAGAAACTCAAGTGGTTATCAAAAACAATATTCTAGCACTTTATATTTTATCTGTTTTTTTTATTAAATATTTCTGTAAGTTTTAACAGGTATGTTATTCGGTTTTTAAATTAAACTTGGAACAGATTATTATAAGACAAACTTAAACGTAGTTTCTTATTCGGTATTTGAGTACAAACGTGTTATACATTTCTTATGAGTATCAATAACAGTAACATAACAATGTCGCTGCGTTTGATAACTAGCACTAAACATAATATGAAAGTGTATTATTACTAAGAATATCCATAAAAGGATTCCAATGCAATATTATGACATATAACATATTCACCTTGGGTTTGTGCAACCCGAGCACCGACATTGTGTCACGAATTTGATCCCATGAATAAATACTCCACCATACAAAGTTGCAACATGTTGTTATTGTGTTAGTTAAATAATATTCAATATTTTAATACTAGCTTTTGCCAGCGGGTTTGACCGCTTTATATGTCACTAGCTGTTGCCCGCGGCTCCGCCTGCGTGTATGTCGCTTTTCGCGTAATCTGTGGAAACTACAATTATCCAGACCTATAATAGACTTATAGTTAATTCTATAGTATCCTATTCCTGTGGAAATTTTATATATATAGGCATTACATTGCTAATTACATTGCATTTTGAAAATGAAACATAGCCTATGTCACTCGGGAATAGTGTAGCTTGCCAACGGTGAAAGAATTTTTGAAATCGGTCCAGTAGTTTCGGAGCCTATTCATTTTAAACATACAAAAAAATAATCAAACCTTTCCTCTTTATAATATTAGTATAGACAAAGCAGACTATGTCGGTCGTCTAACAATATTTTGTCTTATCGAAAGCAGTATCTTATCTTATTCTATACCTCACAACGTGTCTGCAAACTTAATGATGATTTGTTACAAACAAACAATCTTATATAATTTTTTTTAATATCAGTAAATAATAAAGTTTCATATTCTAATGAAACATGAAGTTCAATAAGTAAGGAACTTCAATTATTTATTTGATGTTAATATAAACAACTATTGTTTATAATAGAACGAGGCCGCAAGATCATTCCGGAAGGCAAGAACAGCAAATATCACGTAAAATATGTGCCACTATTGAAACAACTAAATAAATAAAACCATTTTGGTGAAAAATCACGATTACCTCTTTACAAGTCCCTTAGTGACGGATTCTGGTCGGTTGATGAAATTATAGAATATAAAATTTATAAATATGAATAATCTTCTGGCTTAAAAATTGTATACAAAAAGAAGACAAACCAGCCGGCTAGTTATCTGATGGTTTGGAATCTCAGCTACCCATCGAAGATATAGGTCCAAGAGTTTTGCTAACATTTGCGAAAGAAGTAGGGAATTATTGAAATAACGCAATTGACACAATGTATGTATAAATTGCATAATATATTATATTCTAATGTCATATTTATTGAACAGGCAACACAAAATTACAAGTTAAAATAAAATTACTTTTGACTGCAGTTACACTTACATCAAAAACAAAGGTCTATCTCAGTTAAAGAGTAAATATTTAAACAGGTGTTCCTTCATTTCTTACCAGAAAAAGAAAACAAAATTTCAACGCACGTTAAATTTTATAAAATAGCTGTTATCAAAACTTACTATAATTATTTCTGGAGTCCATCATTATTACATTATTACATCTCCAAAAGTCTAGATGCTATTGTTTGATGGTATTATTGTTACGTCAGAAAAGGAAATTATATATATGCATATATACACTATGCGGTGATGGCTCAAGGCATCAGAACTTCTCTTATAAGATCATATCGAGGGGTCCAGAGCTATTCGGTCTAAAGTTTTATTTTTTCTCTAAACCAATTTTTTTTGCAAAAATAAGTTGGAACCCTACACATCTTTGGAATCCGAAAATAACGCTGATCCCACACATGTATGTAACTTCTTTTCGCAAAAACATGTCACTAATCATCAATATATTATATTCCTCTTCTAGAGATTAACACTAAATTCTAGATTGAGGCCGTTAAATATTTATAACTGACTTGACTGAATGACTGAATTTATAAAATGACTTGTACTTATAATACTGAACCAACCACCAGAAGAGTCTATCGAATATTTATATTGAAATAATTATTTACCTGTTTTTTAGAATATTTATAAAAAAATAAGTTTAAACATACTACAAACCCTTTATGCTGTCATCTTTGATGAATATACGATGTTATAAAATTTGTTAAGTTGAGCCACAACAAAATGAGTTGTCTATCTGTGCTTGATATATTCTGTGAATATACCATATACAATTATAAATATTTAAAAAAATATATAAGAGTTGTTAAAAAGGACATTTCCCTTTAGAGTATTCATCTAGAAATAACATTTATATTGAAGTTTTTTGTACATAACATGGTTTAGTTACCCATCTACTATTTATATTAGAAATTTGTGTGTAGGTACGTCTTTTTATCTTGTACTAGAATCCAAATTGTAGCCATTCAAATCCATAATCTATAATAATTATATGTTGTGCAAAGTTTCTATACATGTTTAGAAATATCAATTCTATGTTTAAATAATATTTAGAATACCTTCCCAGATAATATTATTTTATTTAAATCAAAGGGTTCTATAGAGATCATGTTTATTAGTCCAAAACTGAAGTGTCATCTACGCGTACACGCCAACTCATTGATATGTTTTTAAACAACTTTGACCGGATGTGTATTAGACAAAACAAACTCCACTATCCCCGGACTTCTAAGTAACGTAGGCTCTATTTGGAATTCTTATACTTAGTAACTGATAAGTTCATATATGAAACAAAACAGGGCAGGTAGTCTAATGAAACTACTGTATGTTATACTTTAAAACTTATTAAGTTACATATAAGTTGTTTTGATAAAGTTAAGCAGTAAAGGGAAAAGTTTATTTCAATAAAAATAGCTTTTTGTATATTGCTTTTGTCTTCTAATGATCTCCAATTTTTACCTATAGTTATGATTTCTTGAAGAACTTTACATATATATACTTATACATTTAATTTATATCATGTTTATATTTTAAAAAAGTTAATAAATGTCTTCGTTTTTGTTTACAAAGAATAAGTCATAAATCAAATGTTACTAGGTATATTCCAATAAGGTCGAAATACTGAGATTCAAGGTTCTAGTCTGGTTCATATTAATAAATTTAATATTATTCATTAACGTTCCTAACATATCTTAAATAATACATATAAGTCTTTCAGAAACAGAAATAAGTCCTGTGCTCTGGCACAAAATAGAAATAAAAGACAGAAAAAGAAAAAGTCAAACAGCGTCTAGATCTCCCATTGTAGGCAGGTGGTTCGGTAATGACATGTACTGGTTCGTTTGCTGTCAATCGTATTTGCGGCGACACCCCGCAGCGCTTTATTCGCTACGGGGGCTGGCGATGTACATGGAGTAAGAATCCACAGCACATTTATCATGTAAAACGAACTGTACTTAGCACTCCTGAGTTTACTATAGACAGATGTATTGAATAAATATAGATTTAATTGTTATATAAAGTCTGTATCTATAGATATCAGTAACGTTCAATCTAGTTAATAGATAAAATATAATAAATAATTTTCAGTAGATCCAAATAGTTCATCCTGCATGTTGTTATTTTCTAATAAGAATTTACTAAGTCTTAAGTACAGATGTTATAAAATTATAAATTTCGATTTGTAGAGTTGTTATAATTTATCATTAATACATGTTATGTTTTATTTAAAAAAATCACAATACATTTTGAATGTTTTAAGGCAAATCACATCCAATGTGGAAGAGCCGCCGGTACGCGGAGTTATCGTTATATGCTGAGTAAGAATACGATAAATTCGCACAATACTTAAGCATATTTAATTACTTATAAAAATAGAATATATTATATTAAGGTACACTTAAATAAAAATAAACTTATTGTTTAATTAAACTTTGTGACTTCAGATACGCAATTACGAAACTGTACACAAAATAGAAACAGAATAGAACGGAGACAATAAAATATAGACCTAATCGCGGAGAGAATTGAAAGGGCATGAGTATTATCCAAAAATCCCACAAATAAAATTCCAATTATGGGAAATGAAATGACATATTCCGTTTGCACAAATCCTTAAAACGTCATCCAGATATCCATTACATGTCTATTAAATCTTACGACATATATTCGAGGGCGCAGTCAGCACTCCCCTCGCAAACATCGCGGCGATTACAGGCTCGACCGACTGGAGTAAACGAATATAAAACACATGCGGGAAAGACATGCAAAATGACGAGTTTTGCATAAGTAAACACTGACGGAGCCCTACCATCTTCATCTATGGACTCTAATAGAAAGCGGTTTGATTTTGGATACAGATATTGTTGATCTATTTTTTTTTATCTATGGGTACCTACACCAAAATTGAAGTTGATTATTCTTTGTAACAAAAAAACTATTTATTTGGATCAAAAACCTCTTTGAACTTAAATAGTAGTGTATGTTTAATTCTGAACCGCCCCATTGGTCCAGTGGTTAGATTAGGCCTAACGTGTCACGGCGCAATGGGGCTCGGGTTCAATTCCCGGCAGAGACAGGCATAAGTGCCTATACATAGTGATGAGCATACATGTCTATGCTTCTGAGTTTGGTGGTTTATTGTATATTCTCAGTATTTATATGTGTATTTCTATGTATTTGTACAGTTGTCTAACGCCCTTAACACAAGCAAATAATTTGCTTACTTAGGAGTTAGATCAATGTGTGTAATTTATCCTGATATTTTTATTATTATTATATTTTTAAACAACGCATGTGGCGTGGCACTTGTAAATTCCAAACAACTTTGTAAATACTTATTGAACACTCCATAAGTACTAAAGTAAATCATGTGATAAAACAAATATCTAAATCAACAGGGTTATAAATTAAGTTTAAATAACAAATTAATAGTTTAATTTTATGATAAGAAATAGGACAGATATCAATGACAGCTTCTGTAATGGGGTTGGGATTGAAGGGATGACCGGAATTGAAACTATGAATGACGGTGAAGAAGCAAATCAAACACAGTTCTCTACATTTCTACTGAAGTCGGAAACCATACAACTTCAAACTTGGTAAGTTAACTTGATATCAATATACAACAAAATATATGACGAATCTCGCAGGTGGTCGTCAACTGACAAACAACACCACGTGGAGCCAAATCCAACGAAACCTGACCTACAAAGCTAATTTGAAGGACATCGAGAAAAGGAGAGTAACCTGACGTAGCGTCTAAAGTGATGAGTCGCGCGTGGCCGGCGCGGACTCTCAATAACGACCTATCGATTGGTAATAGTGCTTAGTTAGCGAATTCTACTCCCGCTACTCCCGACTCCCCGCGAACTGGCTACTCCCGCCTCAAAAGACAGACACCTGAAATTAGGCTTGTCTTTAAAAAGTTATTGCTATAGGAACCTGTAACCTGTCTGAAATATTAAACTTTGAATTGTCAATGTGGATTTATTTTATTATCTAATTCAAAATTTTTGTATTATGTTATATGACAATTAAGATTACATTATTTATTTATATATATAACATTAAAATTCTTAAAATTTAGATATATTTGTGAGGTATAAGTAAATAAATATTATAAATATAAATATTATTTATTAATTTTTTTGATTTAAGATTGTTATATGACATTGACATACCTAAATCGAATTCGATAATGAAATAAATAGAAATATATTAGACAATTATTGCAAGAAAAACGCTCTTATGTAATATTTAATAATGATAAATAGATTGTTATGATCTGTTAAATATATATCAAACCTTTTTTTTATACCAAAAATATTAAAATTTAGTCAGATTTGTGAGGTATAAATAAATATCGTATACGGAGGTCGACCCAGTGAGAGAGTATCGACCGGCGACCCTGCTGGCATTCTGCTGGCTCAGCCTAACTCTGAGTAAGCGTTCCTCTGCGACATCAGCCCTTTTTGTTACGTTCCAAGTAAATATTGTGTTTCCGTTTGTATTAATTCAGGCTATTTTTAAAAAAATATATATTTTGTCTATTGTCAGAAAAGTACTTTTTAAGACATTTCTGTAAACTAGTATATATACATGCTCTCTATAAAACTAGTTTATTTAGAACTCTACATTTCTACAAAACAAATTAGAGTTAGATTGTTATTATTTTTTTCTATGGCTGTCCATTTACATTGATGATTCTTTTACCCTAAGCCATTTGTTAGCTATTTATTATTCTAAGCTTGAACCAAACAAAAATATAAAAAAAAATACAATTTTTCTCAAAAATATTTTGACTTAGATTGATATGACTGTGATGTATTAAAATGAAATGTATTTAATATGAATGTTATTAGCATGGGAAATAGAAAGTTCGTAAACAGTGACGTAGCCGGCAGCGACCTTGCTACTAGAAAAATGTGCCACGTCGCTTGCTGGCTCATCACTCCGGCCATCCACCCTGTCTGCAGAACCACGACCCCTATGGTTATACGAGTTTTTTAAGGGTTTTTTCCAGACGAATTGAAATATATAGTGATATATATAAAATGAAATGGTACGGTTTGTACATTTCTTACAGATACTATTGAATGGTCTTTGTTCTTTCGCACACAATAAAACATAATGTTGTATATAAATTAATATTTTGAACAATGAGATTAAGGTTTGTCCGATCTTAAATTATATATTTTGTTCCTATCCAAGTATTTCGAATATATATTATGAAAGTATGTATGTAATGTATGGTATATATACAGTATGTAAGGTAGTGATGTGTGGGCATATGTTTTAGGTCAGTAACTAAATACTCAGAAATACTATTACTACTGTGTATATAGCTCGATTAAAATGTAAAAAATTGATGTATATGGTTGGAAGTTATTTTTAACCTTAAAAACCATAGTAAGATACTGAAGGTATAAAAATGATCTTTAAATGAATGTAATGTAAAAAGACAAATTTAACGTAATATTGCATTTTTAAGCTAAAAAATAGTTCAAAAATTAAACTACTGATTCTAAAATGTAATAAAATATATATCTAAGTTTTATACAACATTATCATTAAAAAAATAATTTTATAATAATATTTTTGAATTAAAAGGATGAAGCTTATTAAGTGTAATAAAAGCAGTTATTTTTATATTAAAGTGGTTTAATACAAACTGAATGCAGTGGCCAATAATAATGATTAACTGTGTCATATATTACAATGATGTATAACAAAATGGGCCATTTAGCCGCCGGACCGCAGTAACAATGCCCATAATTCTCCTCGACTTCATTAACAGCCTTCCATTTGCATCACAGCCTCGACTTACATACAACTACAGCTTATTATAAGCACGACGTAGATAAGAACCGACATGGCTCTACGCTGGCTACGAAAAAACCGTAGCTCCTAAAATCATCTCATGCAAATATCGACTTTATCGCAAGGTAGTTTGGTAGATGATTTTCTTTTAGGCTGAAACTTATATTGGGCTTCAGAACTGTAGAGGCGGCGTAGCTCCTCTCGCTCTTGCGGGGCGTGGCGGGAGTGAACACGCCTCTCTCCCTCCAGCCTTTCGCTTTACAAGATCGCTATGAATAGAATCGTACAGAGTTATGTATATAAAGATGGAATATACAGTATAAAGAGTATAAAGCGATTGTAAATGGGAAATGTATTACATTGATCCCCACTTGAACTATAGGCCCTTTTTATTGCAATTGTTAATATCAATATAAAATAAACATACTTGGATGAATTGTTCTTATTTTTTATAAATATATAAATTTGTATGTTTGTATCAGCACTCTTTATCAAATATAAGAATAATAATTGATGTTTTGTTTCATGTCAGTAATAACACCTAACTACCAATATAGGAATTATTTTTTGTTTATATCGTTTAGTTATGTAAGAAAGCGCTACATAGACATATTTAAATTAAAACATTAAATTTATCTTAATTTAATTATATTGAAAAGATTTTTTTCTTGTATTTCAAATTAAGGGATATATACGATTTTTTCTTAAAACTACTAAATAGAACTTACACTTTCCTTACTGATCGTATTGGCCTCGCGGATAGTAGATAAGTATTTTCTATTTATATCAATAATCCTAGCTTTTGTTATAACTTTATTTATTCAAAGATATCATGTTGTGTATAAAACATACATATGTTTAATAAAGTAGATAATAGTTAAAATGAATTATTTACGGTACCTGATAGTTTATTATTAGTTTGCAATAAATAAATACATTTCTTCCTTTACATATAGTCTCTATTTTATTGTTTTTAGTGCTTTTAAAGGCAAAACTATCAAATTTCAACATTATTCTACAAGTAGAGCTCCAGGTTCTAATATATAGTATAAGTTCTCCTTTTATTTATTTATATAACCACGATCATATATGTATAATATATAATAAGGTACCTATGTTATGAATAACAAAGTTATATGTTACGTACCTTTTGTGATTATATAAAATATGAATATAGTGCTCTCTTTCGGAGATTTCATATTTAATTGTTTTGTTGAAAATAGTATTTATTTTAGATTTATCTTGGGTACTGTTTACTTCTAGACCTAGAAGTAGGTAAATTTATGTAAATATAGAATGAAAAATAAACCAATACGGGCAGGGATTCGAACCCGCGTCCTCTGGGAAATCGTCCCGTCGCTCTACCAATTGAGCTACTAGCATATTGAGCGATATGGAATACGTATTGGTTTATTTTCCATTCTATATTTACATAAATTTAAATAAGCTTAACATACATGTTTATAGATATTTTCAAATACTAGAAGTTGGTAGTTTTATAATTTCAAACAAAAATATTATCAACAATTTTTTAATCCCGTATAAGAAGAGTTTGGAACACTATTTCAGCAAAAGATCGTTTTATTATCGTTATATATGTTACATATGTTTATTTAGAAAGAAGACCTTCTAAAACGTAAAACAATTTTGGTCCCAAAATCATTTCAAACCGTTACTTTTTTTAAAGTAAAAGACAGACGAACATTGACATTTAAAATATTATTTATATTAAAATGTTAATCCAAGTACCTTTTATTATCAAGGAACTCGACGCCCAACACTTCTAATAACATATGGTATTAAATTACAGTTACTTAGTAAATGAAGTGATATGAGGAGTCGTGCAACAATGTCGGTTTCCTGTTTATTTTCACATCGAACTTTAATATAAATAATGATTAAATTATGTAGACATGTAATATAACACGTGTATTTATGTTTGTAAGACTTGAAGAAATTATGTAGGTACTAAATTTATGAATAATGTATAAATTACAAGGTACAAATTGTATTTTCTTGCTTTATGCTTTTAATGTTATAAAAACTTTCATATTAACTTTAATAATATGGTGTAAAAACGGATATATATATTTAAAAAATATATGACTTTCATTGTATATTATTATAATATATTAAGTTATAAATGTAAATATTATAATTACATTTAAATAAAATGTTGCAAAACGACCTCAATTTTTCCAAAGAGTTTTGCAATCACAAAATTCGCCAAGTTGCAATATTTCACAATCAGCTCCAATAAGTCATTGGACTTAATTAACCAATCGTATTTAAATACCAAAATATTTTATTAAGATTAGCAATATTTTGTATAATACCTACAAGTAATTGTTGGGGAAAACCAGGATAAAACTGCACGATAGCTCAGAAAATAATTAAAAAAATAATCTTGAAAATTTGTTAAAAATTGACAATTATATATTTCTTTTGTAAATAAAATTGGACAGGACAATTGGTACACAATTAGATAAAGATTATGGTCTGCTAAATAAGAATACATTTCATGTTAGGGTACAAAACGATGTTCATCTCACCTAACTAACTTACTTACTTATTAGTAATCTTAGGTCAATATTATTATCATTTGATCTAGTGACATATGACAGTTAGTCATCTAACTGTATATTGCGTTTGATAACCTGCAAATTATTTAGTAATAACTTTTGCCCGCCATTTTGTTTACGTGACAAATTTACGCGATTGCATTTGCATTATTTTAAATTGTTATCATAGTGAAAAAATATTAAGAGGTATTGTAGATGGTTCATTATAGTCATCAACAAAATATACTTTCCACTGGTATATTTGACTAGGCCCACGGAATATTAGACTAGACCAACGGAAGATCTGTCAAATATTTAAAGAAAAGGGTTATTGTAAACTCCAGAAAAGTATACTCTCAAAGGCCATTTTTTTTAATAGGAATAAGTATTTTTATAATATATAACATGTGTAATTAATAATATGTTTGTAACCATTAAAAAAAACTCCTTAATCCGCTTCCAAAGTAACCTATAAAAAAAGTTTAATCTGATTAGTTATAAAGAATTTGTCTGTTATTTTCAATACCCAAACAATGTAGTAAGTACCTAAACTTTGGTTCTTTCACGCAAACTCTAGCATTAGGTTTGCATTTTACATTCTAAGAGCTTTTTAAAAAATATTTTTTTATTCTTTTCTTGTCTAGATAAGATTGGTTTAGTACTGTTTTAAGTTGCAGTCACGTAACCATCCATTTCGTTGTATATTTATAACCATTTAACTATATTTATAATGTTCGAAATGTCCAGTATATATTATATTTATTATTATATTATACATCAGCATCTTAATGCTGCTATGCCATTTCTTTGGTTTCATTTGAGACTATTTTGTGTTGTATTCAAATAATATAACTTAAAAGCGTTTTTCTATTCCTTGGTACATATAATATATTATGTCTACAAAATAAAAAAGAATAATTAAAGTAGCCATCTAATAAATAGATAAAAGATATAAAATGAATACAGATCTTGAGTGAAGGTTCTTTATTTGAGACAGATCTGAAGTAAATGCCTTTCTTGTTTTTTTTAAACCAAATGAATTTCTTTATTGTAAGTTTTAAAGAATTAGGTGTTTCATCGTGTTTTGTTTAGCACTATGTAGAAGAAGTTTTTTCATAAATACGTCTTAGGTATAAGACGAATCAGCAATCAAAGACTAGTAAAAAACAGATATAAAAAGTATATTGTTTGGTAATAATTTATTTACAACAGTAAGTAATCACTGAGCTTTGAAATAGTTGTATTGCTAGTACTTTGTAATATTTATCATAAAATTATTAGACATATTGAGGCCCAATATAAAGAATAGGATGCCCGATATAGAGAAAAAGTATTGTCGTAAATAAATATATAAATTAGTACACTCTCATATCAGAAATTCTTTTGATAATAAAAGTCAATACTCAGTTTGTACTTTTATAGATAATGATATTGATATCAAAATATGTTAATTTGCATATACGTATTTTATTTATTTATTAATAATTTAAGGTTTAAAGTATATTAATTACCTTTCCCTAATACGTAGTTATTACCTTAAATAAATGATTCAGATAAAATAAAAGAAAATTCATTGTTTGAGAATATTTTATTAGGAAAACAGAAATCCTAAATATTATTATTTCTCATATTTAATTTATCTATTTACAGTTACTTGAATAATCAGTTGAGTCATTATAACTTATGTATAATTTTTAATAATACATATATTTTAACGAAGCTATGAATATATTACGACACAACCATACATTTAACACGGTGTTGCGTAGTCATCACGGAGGATTTCACGACTACATTGTTCCACCTTTAAAAAAAACTATAAAACTGGAACTCATGATAATTAATAATTACTCTTCAAACTTAACAAAAGCACGTACAGTCCGTCTTCGCAAGCCTTCAATAGCGCTGCCAGGCGCAGGCGGAGCTAGCGGCGGAGGCGCCGGCGGACCGCGGCGCCGCGCCCTGCCGTCACAGCTCCGAAAAGAACTCCGGGGACGAGTGCGGCGTGGGCGGTGCGTGTCCGGCGTGCTGTGGGACCGCGTGCTCACGCCCCACCAGCGCTAGCCGTTGTTTCAGCACGTCACGCTCGTGCGTCACCCGCGCCACCTGCAGTTGCAGCAGGTGCAGCTCGTCCTGTAGGGATCGATTCGCCAGCTCTAGTTCTTGTCGCTGTTGTAGCCTTTTGCTTCGGCAGTTTTGTGCGTAGCCGCGGTTCTTTAGTGTTCGACGTTTTTGTTTTAGTCGTGTTACGTCGTCTCGAGGAAAGCCATGTAATCTTTTATTGAGCTCGCGCACGCTGAGGGTCATAAGTAAATCGTCACTTAGAAGATCATCTCCACAGGATGACGGCTGGTATGATTGATGTGGTCCCGTACGAGGTGACATGGCTGAACACGAACTTTCCGGACGCATACCGACTTGTTGTAAATGATGATCCTGATCTCTCCACTCCCGACGGTCCCATTCTTCGAAACTTCCACACGGAACGGTACGCATGTCGAGAGGTTCGCGCATATGAGGTAACCAGAGCACGTCATCCGCGGGCGGCGCACGACACGGACTCCGACCTACTGGCGCGGGAGGAGTTTCCGGGGGCGTGCTGGGGTCTACGGCGATTGCTACGTGCGGTTGCGGATAAGGACCCGCATCAGGCCACTGGCGACAAGCACGCGCGCAAGCCGGCAAAGTCTCCACAAGATCGTGCCAACCACTTCGTAAGGGCTCACGTTTAACTAGGTGATGATCTTCGAGATGATCCAATTCAAAATTCTGTACGTATTCGTCAGCGAGCTGGTCATCGTCAGCATCGCGATGGGGTTGTGGCGTTAGAGTTTGCATAGCACCCGACTGAGAGCAGTCGACCTGCGTGTGTTCCACCATGGAGCCGTACGGGGCGCGCGCCGGCCGGATACGGACTGCCGCCACCACGCAGGGCGGCGCGAGACTCCGCCCTCCACTCCAATGACGATATACGACGCGCGCAACGCTCACTACAGCCTTTACCATCTTCTATACATATCATAAATTGTAAATGTTGTGTCTGTGTATTGAATACAATTGAGTTGCAAATTAAAAATAAGTAGGTATTTAAAATGACTGGATTATATCTAATTCTTTGATAACCTATTTTAATTTCTTTTATTCTTTATATTTTTCTCTAAAAAGGTATCACGTTAAACGACTTCAATTAACTTTAAAGCTAGAAAAGATAATACTTGAGATCTACTTTCGTCTTTGTACAAGTGTTACGATTAGAGCATAGAAATAATTCTAGTATTATCTTGAATAATAATATATAGATATCTAACAGCGTTCATACTTATGTGTGTGTACTTGTTAAGTTTAATAATACCTATTATGTTATTCCAAAACTATTTTGACGTTATAATATGTAAGACTTTATTTATTAATCCACGACTGTATTAATCCACGAACGAAATAGCGAGCAAGCACTAGCAAGTAGCAACAAACATAGGTACGCCAACATCCATATATTGTAATATAAACATAGCACACTACAAAACAGTTAACACAATTACACACTCCTATATACGACACCTTATTCGCCGTAGTATACCTACTACATACATGTATTGCTTTTATTACCTATTTGAAGCTATAAAGGAAAATAATAACTATCAAAAGAAATGTATTACTGAGGTTTTATAAGCTATTTTTAATATTTATTCAGCGTCTTATATTGTTATTCAATTCAAATCGTTATTCAAATGCAGACAGAATCTTGATATTATTCCGAGGATGAGATTTTTACTGTGTTATTTGAAAGTTTGTTTGTATTGTACATTTAATAATAGCAAAGAAACTGGGTAAGGTAGAAACGAAGTCTACAATGATTCATAAATTTTTACGTAGGTACTATACTGTTTCGATACACGAATTCCGTTTGAACTCTTTTTGAAATTCAGTTAGCTTTTACTTCTACCTATAGAGTATCGAGTATATAGAGTGTGAGCAATCAAGGGATATTTCATGGTGTAAGGTTTTATGCACTGGAATATAAGAGGCAATTTTTTATCTTAAATAAATATATCTATTTATTATAATTTTATATTTGTTAGTTTTGTTTACTTTTACTTTTTTGAATCTTTTTCTTTTCTATTTCCAATTTTTATAAAGCTTTTAATTTTTTACCAACACAGAAAACAATAAAAGTGAAATATTTTTCTAATTCCTCCTTATGTTTTTATATGTAGGTACCTCATAGTAGTATAAGGTAGCGTGTTTGAAGATATCTATAAAACATTTTATAGAGATTTTAAAACATTTATTTCGGTAGTGACATCTTTTCAATGTTTATAATAAAGTCAGAAACATTAGTTATGATTAATAGATGTCACCACC
Organism: Napeogenes sylphis; assembly: GCA_959347405.1. NCBI lineage: Eukaryota > Metazoa > Arthropoda > Insecta > Lepidoptera > Nymphalidae > Napeogenes > Napeogenes sylphis. The sequence goes on from OY365786.1 coordinate 21,646,139, forward strand.
GTCCCGATAAAGACGACCACATATTGAATGCTTAATTTACCGAAACGGACAGCGATACGATAGCTCAATTGGTAGAGCAACAGGACGGTTTCCCAGAGGCCGCGGGTTCGAATCCCTGCCCGTATCGGTTTATATTCCATTCTATATTTATATAAATTTTAATAAGGTAGCGTGTTGATTTAGACAAATCTAATAATTAGATAGGTAAATATATTTTTTGCTGGAAATCTCTGTTGCTTTTTTAAGGTTGCATGCTTATTAAAATGATAGATAACTGAAATAACGTACCTAGTCTATGAATATTATTATTTAGAAGGGCGTAAGGAAAGTGGAATTTACTATTGATAGACACCTTTATAAATGACAGTCAGTGATTTTTAACTGTATTCCGTAAAACAGTCAAACCGTCTTATATGAAATGTGCATATAAATATCTCTAACGAATAAGTAAAATTGAATCGTGAAATATAAAAAAATAACTTCACAAATAGCATTCTTTTTATTAAATTTCAAATTTTTCTTTAAATTATGTAACATTTTATCTAAAATGACTTTAATATGCAGATTAATATAATAAATCACAGTTTAGTTGGCAGTTAGGTGGCCAGCATTAGAACAAAGTGATTTCACGCGTCGGAGAGCACGGAGGGTTAACAAGTCAGAGTTTCCGAATTACATTTAATCACCGACCTGCTCGCACTCAAAATTTAACCCTTCCTTATTATTCGCAAATAATTGAAACGATGCGCTATTATTGTACGAATTATAATTAAAAGCCTATATGAACTGCTGTTTAATTATAACATGAATATTCTGTTACTTTGGTAGGTAATATAAATTGAATAAAGCTTATTGAGGTTGTAAGGAATTAAATAGTTTAAATAACTTTTAGTTGGACGTATTTTTTTCTCAAAATTATATAATGTTAAAAAGAATCATAAATAAAAAAAAATAGTACGTATTTTTTATAGATAAAAATAAACTTAGGTTGACTTTAAACCTCAACCTACTTTTATTCAAAGGTAGGGTTGTCTATACGCTACGCTGCGGCGCGCGAGTGCAGCGGACCGCGCGCTGACTGCGCTGTTTGCTCTCCACGGTCAACATTGTTAGCGGGCAACGTGGCTCGCAAATGTTATTACATGATTACTAGCGCCGCCCGACCGACACGTAGCTTGGTTTATTTGATCTTGTGTTTTACTAATTGCTATCTTTAAACTATTAAGAAAAATGGTAAAATATTAGACTTTCTTAATAAATACACATTGGTTTTTTATTATCTGTGTGCGTAAATTCATCTTAATAAGTCTGACTATTAGCAAAGTTTTTTTTACATTCGGATCATATAAAATATTTTGTTTTTTATATTAATTTAAGATTAAGAAAATTGGGAGAATGTCTTTTTTGATAAATACAAATTGATATAACAAATATATAAATTTTATTATCGGTGCTCGTAAGACATTCCAAATAAGTTTGACATTTTAGAAATTTTCGAAAATAAAATCTATTTTTTTTCTACATTATTTTACGAGCTCAGCAAAAATTATATTCATTATACCAATGTGTATTTATTAAAAAATATTTTAATTTCGAAATGTAAGCATGCATTCAAGTGAATATAAAACAGATCTACTCTAACCCTGCAGTAGTAAAATGAACCTCGACGTCGATCGATTTTTAACCGAATGTTAAAACAAGTCCTTTTTTGTTCACTTTATCTGGGCTGTTGTTGAACAATAGGGATGTGACAGGTAGAGCGATATCGTTGAGAGGCGGACTGACGGCGGGACACGTTTTGCCGCTATCGAAGACTCTTCATCAATTGATCTGCCGACCTCCGCTTTTCACGTGGCTCTATGGTTCTTTGCAAACTATTAGACTACAACTTTTTTATAAAAAGTAATATCTGATGATCTTTCTATGTAATAAAATAGTAATGAGACCAAGTCGGTACTTTAAATATATATTGTCTGTTAATTTATTTAAACTCTTTATTGCACACCACAAAACATGAGAATAAAAGTTATACATAGATATAAAGAAAATTATTGTTTGTGTATATGTTTTTATTATAACTATCGTGTCGTTCTTATTATTAAAGTGAACATGTAGAAACTTTTCATTCTGGAATATTCTTAAATTTTCAAAAGAATATATTTATCTAGAAATTGAAATGGGTACTAAAATTACCCAAAAATTTTCAAAATTTTAAGAGATGATAGATTTCTTATGATTTGAGTCGTTAAGTGGGAGGCAGACAAAGTTATCTGCAACATCTAGTTTTGAATAAATATCACTTTTTGTTGGTTCTCATCAATAATATCTACATTGATATATTTTGTAGGCGGTAGAGCTTAGCTGAAGTCATGTGAATCCATCTGTTATGGAATGACCCGATCGAAGTAGTAGGTACCACGTTGTCACAGAAAATTGGCTTTTTTTTATATTACAGGTATGTTTCGTACGATGAGTAGAAGAGCCGTAAGCTAATAAAAAGCCAATCACCTACCATCCTTTCCTAGCTCGCTTTAGATATATTTTTAGTCTATTTAAAAAAAGTATGAATTGAGATTTTAATATTTTATTATTTCCAGTTGCCTTTGTTTAATCATGGATTGCCAACATAAAAGTTTCGAATTCTAAAAACAAATTACAGTGTAGCTATTCCGTACATTGAACGGCGTTCTAACGACATGTAGCCGCTTGAAGATCCAGACAGTGCTTTCCGTAAATTAATCTTTGTTTCCATTCATCTTATTTTTATATATAATCTTATATGCTTTTTTGCTTGAGAAGCTGTATATTTCACAGCACACCGAATTGCTTGAAGAAGGGTTTAAATTTTGACTAAACTTTAATATACAGCTTTGTTTGATCTATATTAACATTTGACATATACATTACCATTAATATTTTTTCATTGATAAGCTTATTTAATTTTATGACATGAGATCGCAGAAGACCATCCCAGCGGTAGCATGTCCGGATCCTGTCCGTGTAGACGAATGTTCGTTTCTATATATATAAAAAATACATTTTCAATAATTATAGATGACTAAGGATTCGAGTCTGGGGGTAAGGACAGATGAAGTCACTGGAACAGTTTATCACAAATAAACCTAAAAATAAGCAACTGTACCTATTCTTGTTTCCACGAAATTCGATAAGTACTTAGTCAATAGATTGATGTTTATAATCTTGGATCATCTGTTACGAGTGGGTAGTAAAATTATATATCATAATTAATTATATAGCACTGCTATACTTAACTCAAAACTATGTGTAAAATAATCTTAGAATTCCAGCACTAAACCACGCTCCGAATAGAAAAACAATATCTTGGAACCACGCCGGATTTAATTTGGTGGCGTTGAGTAATTAGAAAACTTTCATTGTGAATCTTAAAGAAAACCTTGAATTATTTCTCACTTGTAATCAAGAATATACTAACTTACAATGTTGCTGTGTGAAGTGATAAACATTGGCCTTGAAGACAATCTGATTATCGTTCATTGACACTCACTGTCTGGTTGTCGAGTCAGAGGTTGCACGCTTAAGCTATTACTTCACTTCTATATAAATCACACATATAAGTAGCCTAGATAAACTATAAACTAACCAGATTGAAATGGTTAAGGAGACTACTACTACCTACTACTAACTTTCCGCTCTCCGAATGTAAAAAGTATGTGAAATAATGAATTAACTGAAAATAATGTCGTTATTTTTTGTATTATTTGAATGTATTTTAGGATAATACAACAATATAATATAAGCTTGTTTATAATACAAACAATTATGATAATTTTACAAAAATAGCAAATACAAAGCTCTCAAAATTTCTTATTTTGACACATCGAGCGTTACCAGGGTCCCATCGCCATATAGCGTGTTATTTGATTTTTAATTATTTCGTTCTTTAATTTGCTATTTCTGTCTCCACTTTAGTATTATTATGATTAAAATTTTTAAAAGAAATAATTAATTCAAAAAAAATGATTTTCTTATCCTCTAAGCATTTAAAATAATTACGAAATTATTTTGTACTAAGACCTACTACTTGTCTAAATTATAATTTATAGATTAAAATTAAAATATCGATAATAAAATTAAAATATCGACTGAAAAGCAACAACATTTTTGGTTGCTTTAAAAAAATATATAGTGTTTTAGGTTTGTTAATGGTAGTATCATTTAAAACTAGCTGTTGCCCCGCAAGTTATTTTGCTGGGATTATAACAGGCATAAAGTTCGGAACTTTTCAGTTCAGTACCTACCGATTCCAATAATAAAAAATAATGTTATACAGATTTTTCACTCTCCAAATTGTTGCGTTATTTTACATAACCACATTGATTAAGATGGGAATAAACCCTCTACAATAAATACCTACTTTGAAAAAGTTAGTTTACTCAAAACAGTTTCAGAGATAAAACATTAAAACGAACAAAAAGAATATACTTACAATAATGGTTCAAAATACAAATGAAATATTTAATGAACGTAAGGTTTGTCCGTGTACGTGACGTAATGTAATGAACGTAACGTGGAAGATAAATTGTTTCATTTAATTCACCGTTGAGCAGTCGACCGGGACACATGTCCCTTTTACCTGCTCCGCCTATTCGCGCCACCTACCTGGGCCGTCACGCTGACCGCCCAGCCACCTGCACCGACCACCTGCACCGACCGTTCGTACACCTGCGCCAGTCAAGATAACGACCTCCATTGTGTGCAAGCCATCAAGGTGTGATTGTGTTTGTGTGTGAGTCATCGCCGCAAGCACACCTGCGGGCCGGCGAGCCTGCATAGGGGTCCAACAAGTCCGACGTCGCCCTAGTTAGGGTACGAAACGGAATTCAAAGACTTCGTCGTAATAGCCTGCGTCGTGTAAGTACACAGTCGTTAGGGTATTAGGCACACCTCTGTCACCTACTGACAGAGATTCGATAGGGTTCACGTTAGGCACTCGCCTCCCTGCTCACGCAGGGAGGACGGCTCATATCTCCGGGCTCCACCATGGACCCCAAATCCGCGGCGGAATCCGAAGATCTGTCCAAGTCGCAGTTCTTTGGGTCCACGGAATTGCGCCTGAATTATGCCTGCGCTACTCTGTCTTGTTAGGCATCGAGTCTCCGCCCTCGACCTCGCGCGCCGCGATCGCGACCGAGAGCACCTCCGACATGGAGGTCGAGGCCGCCACTCCTACGGAGCAGACGGCCTCGGATTCCGAGTCGGGGAGTTCGTCCCCTTCCTCGGACGCTGACGAGGACGACGGTTTCACGACCGTGCAGACCAAATCGGCCAAGAGGAAGGCGACGAAAGCGCTCTCCTCGAACGTCCCGCGAAAACGGGTCTCAAAACCCGCTAGTAGCGAACCCGCGTCGCCCGACCGTTCTTCGGGCCCGGGCCCGATTCGCGAACGCGCGCCGATCGCGCCCGAAGCGCCCGCGTCCGCGTCGCCGTCGTCCGCGCCTTCAGCGCCCGCGGAGGCACCTTCAGCGCCACGGAAGTCCCCCGCGCCGCCGCCGCTTTACATAAGGGACAAGTCTAAGTGGGACACTCTGTCCGCACTTATGACGGAGCACAAGCTCCATTTCACGTCCGCCCGAAATACCGCCGACGGTATCAGTCACCGTGGTCTGACTCGTCTCCTCCGCGAACGTGGTTACGGATACCACACCTACGCGCTAGAGGATGAACGCCGCTTAACGGTGGTCATCCGAGGGCTCCCCGTGGAGCTCACTACTGAGCGGATTTTCGAGGACCTTAAGTCCCAATCGTTCCCCGTCATCTCGGTGCACCGCATGTACCGAGCGACCACTAGGGTCCCGTTCGATCTCGTTCTCGTCCATCTCGAGCTTTCCCCGGAAGGAAAGCAAATTTTTTAACGTTAAGGCAGTCTGCCAACTCTCCGGCCTTAGGGTCGAAACTCCACGCGGTCGCGGTTTTCCTGGTCAGTGTCATCGCTGCCAGCTCTATGGGCATTCCCAACGTTTTTGTCACGCGCGTCCAAGGTGCGTCAAGTGCCTGGACGACCACGCGACAGCCGACTGCTCGCGGAAGGGACCTGTCCCTGAGGATCCTCCCAGCTGCGTCCTGTGCGGACAGAAGCGCCATCCTGCGAATTATCGCGGGTGCCCCAAAGCGCCGCGCAGGACACAGCCGGCAAGGCATCCTCCTCGGTTCGCACAGCCTCCATGGGCTCCTCTAGCCCCTAGGAGGCCCGCGGCCCCTCAGGCATCCCAGGCCCCTCAGGCACCCGCGAACGCGATCGCGAACGCTTGGGTGAAGCCTCCGAGGATTATCCCACAGCCCGTCCCCCAGTCGTTGCCGCCGCCGCCGGTTCGTAACTCCACCGACGGAGTTGCGAGTTCGCTCGCGTGCGTCACGAGCCTCTTCGGTGTAATAGACATCGAAGAGCTCCTAGTCTTTTCGAATGAAATGAGGGATTCCGCGCGGAACCCTCCCGCGAGGATGGAAGTGCTCCTCAAGCACGCCGTCCTAATCAAATCGATAAACGAACACACGATGTCAACATGATGACATCGCGTGGAAGGGTAAAACCACGCTCTCTGACTGTCGCTACATTCAACGCGAACGGGCTACTTAAGCAGATAGATCTAGTGCGCGACTTCGTGGTCACGCACCAGATAGACATCCTGTTAGTACAAGAGACCTTTCTGAAGCCGTGTAATCGTGATCCGCGCATCGCAAATTACCGTCTCGTTAGGAACGATAGGGCAACCGCGAAGGGGGGAACCATCATCTACTACAGAAGGTCTCTTTATTGCACTCCGCTCGATCCGCCCCAACTAGTCAACGTAGAAGCGTCATTATGTCAGGTGGGTATGACCGGCCATCAGTCGATCGTACTAGCATCCGTCTATCTTTCTCCCAATAAAGCCTTAGTTGAGAGGGACCTTAAGTCCTTGCTCCAATTAGGTAACGCAACCATTCTGGCCGGCGACCTAAATTGCAAACATCCCCGCTGGAACTCCACTGTCGCAAACAGTAGAGGAAATCTCCTTGATAGGCTAAGTTACAAGGCTGGTCTCGACTTCGAGATCACCGCGCCTTTGAGTCCCACGCGATACTGCGACACAGACTTCCGACATGACAGACCCGACGTGCTCGACATAGTACTCTTGAAGGGCGTGACACTCCAGTTACGTTCTATCGAGACGCTATCCGAGCTAGACTCTGACCATCGACCGGTCCTATTTTAGCTAGGACTTCCTCCCCTTAGGGAACCCGCGACCAAAACAATTATTAAGCTTCGAGAGCAACTCCATTCCTCCCCGTACCAGCGCACCTCGACAAAATTCCTGACCAGCTTACATCGGTCGAGGACGCTGTCTCAGCCGCGACTAACTTCACAGAACATTTGGTAGACAGCATAGGAAAGTCCTCGAGGGAGGTCCGAGTGAACTTCGAGGGTTACCGAGCACTCCTTCCGGACATTAGACTTCTCATCACCCGTAAAAACGCCGCGATTAGAGCCCATGACCGATACCCGACAGATGACAACCGACGGAGGCTGCGCCGTCTTCAGAGGGAGTCGAGACAAGCTCTCGACGACTTCAGAGATAGCGGCTGGGATAGGACGCTTGCGACGCTCTCTCCAACACACCAGGCATTCTGGCGGTTGCAGAGAGCGTTGAAGGCGGACAATGTCTCAGATATGCCTCCCTTGGTTGGACCTAACTCCGCCATCGCGTTTGACGACCCTGACAAAGCTGAGTGCTTAGCCGACAGTCTAGAGAGCCAGTGCCGTCTGTCTGCTCAATCCGTTGATCGCGATCATGTCGAAATAGTCGACAAATCGGTCAATATAATGTGTTCTCAGCCACCGGCCGGTCTGCCAATCAAGGAAACGAACTTAGACGAGGTGACGTCCATAGTTAGGGCGCTTCACGTCAAGAAATCGCCAGGTCCCGATAGGATCACTAACAAAGTGATAAAGCTTCTTCCGCCTCCTTTAATTTACCTATTGGTTACCATTTTTAACGCTCTACTGGCCGGTTGCTCGTTTCCGGCCCAGTGGAAAGAGGCCATAGTGATAGGGTTCCATAAGCCGGGCAAACCCCGGCATCTGCCTAGTAGTTACCGTCCCATTAGTCTTCTTAGTTCCTTAGGGAAAGTATATGAGAGAATCATCCTCTGTAGACTTAGATCGGAAGTCGAGAGACTCAAAATCATCCCAAATGAGCAGTTCGGCTTTAGAGCCAACCATTCATGTTCCCATCAGGTGCAATGCCTCACGGAGCACATACTGATAGGGGCCACTGCGAGGGCCAAGAAGCATAGGACAGGAGCGCTCTTCCTCGATGTAGCTAAGGCGTTCGACAGGGTCTGGCACAATGGACTGGTGTACAAGTTATACCAGTTCAAGGTGTCGGACAGACTCGTACTCATCATACGGGACTACCTGACGAATCGCTCCTTTCGCTACAGAGTGGAAGGAGTCTTGTCAACCCCCCGCCCCATCAGGGCGGGTGTTCCCCAAGGTTCAGTTCTCTCGCCCATCCTCTATTCCATCTACGCTAGCGATATTCCTAGACCGCGATCTAAAGTGCACCTTGCCATGTACGCGGACGATACCGCGCTTTACACGTCCTCTAAGGATCACTGGGAGATATACCAACGTCTCCAATCCGCAGTCGACTCCCTTGAGAGTTGGCTGCGGAAATGGCGGATCGAGGTAAACCCTGAGAAGAGCGTTTCGGTGCTCTTCGAACGGGGCCCCCCAAGGATCCTCCCGCGAATCAAACTCTTTGATAAACCGATACCTTGGAAAGACGAGGCAAAATACCTAGGAGTAACGTTAGATAGAAAGTTAGTTTTCACTGCGCATATTAGGACCGTTCGTAGCAGAGCGGCCTACATATTAGGTCGTTTATATCCGCTGTTAGGCAAGCGGAGTAAAATGTCCCTTCGCAATAAGGTGACACTTTACAAAGCTTGCATACGTTCCGTCATGTCCTATGCGAGTCCCGCTTTTGCGCACGCTAATCTGAAACCCCTTCAGGTAATTCAGAACAGGTTTACACGGATTGCAACCGGGGCGCCGTGGTTCGTACGCAACATCGATCTCCATAGAGACTTAGACCTTCCGACCATCGCTCAGTACTTCAAGGGGCTTTCCCAAAAGTACTTTGAACGTGCTGAGCGACACCCGAACCCACTGGTGGCTGACGCCGCAGAGTATAGACCACGTAAGACTACTTTAGTCAGAAAAAGAAGACCCAAGTCGGTACTCGTTGACCCCGACGACGCGTTCACAGTAGGTAATAACGTGTACGCGTAGGCATAATTGACACCACACAACATACAGACACACACCGTCTGTACCGGTATAGACGAGGTCCCAACTGAGTAAGTGCTCCGTTGCTCCGGCGTTCTGCCGTCGGAGGACGCTAGTGTCCAAATTTCCTTAGCTTCCCTCCTGACTAACGACGCCCCGAGCCGAGGTCCGTGTCTCAATCTGAGACGCCCTTGGGACGTCGTTCCCCATGGGGGCCCATCTGGACCCCCCTTTTTAAGGGTGGGTCTCCTGACCCACCCGTTCCCCCCCTGACGCTGTAATAGCCAACAGGGCTAACAGCATAGACAGACAAAAAAAAAAAAAATCATTTAAGTGATTCTTAACTAAAGTTAAGGGAAGAAAAATAATAAAAAAGTTATAAACGTTTTTTTGTTGAAAATAAAAAGGTTTGGCGCCTCAAGACTAGATTCATAGGTAGGTGGTTAGGTATATAAGAAACTAAATTTTTATTCTGAGATAAATAAAAAAAAAAAACATTTAAAAGTTTACTTTTATTGAATAATATATCCATATTTAAAGTTATTGATGACATCCCTTGGCAATCGAAGTAAAAGAAGAATACAAAAGCTTATAGGAGCCATCCAGAATCAGCAAACTGCAGACCTAAGGGAATACAAACAAGACTCAAACTAAACTCAATTAAAAAGACCGTCCGTACCTACTCCGCCTTCTAAAGTAGCAGGTGTTTCAAGCTCACCAAAAGATATTTTTTAGAATGCAGATGGAATTAAGTTGAATACCTACAGCTGTGATAAAGCTTATATTGCTGGAAATTACGATCTAAGGGATGAAGACATCATAGTAGTACATTTATCTCAAACCACGTCACAGATTGCAGAAACCTTCAACAATTTATACTGTGACAAATAAAAAACGAGTCAGGTATTTTATTTTTGGCTATCACTCTAATACAAACATCACTGTAGTATTTCTCTGAAAAAAAAATAGATTGAGTTTTTTATTGAGATAGGTTACTCAATGGTGTAAATTAAATTTGTTCATATTTACCAGAAAAACGCGGAAAAAAAATAATTGTCATTTACTTTTGTTTATGTATTGGTTTAGTGTAAAATCAGAAAGAAGGTTTCGTGTTTGCGGTTTTCTTCTAGATAGTATTTTTTGTTCGTATTATTAAGATTCTTCCAATTTTAATTGACATTTTATACAATTATTATAAATTATTAACTTTATTACAAAAGTTCTTAACGTTTACAGTTACGGGAATTTTTTTTACTATTTTTTTCGATACATATTACAACAAAATCAAACTATGTAATGAAACCAATTATCGTAACGGACAGAATACTTTTTGTTGTCTTTAATTCTGTGAAAAAAATAAACAAGTATTGTATTTGAAAATAAACTATATTTCCCATCAATCAGTGAACGGTAAATCTTATCAAAACTAACAAAGAACCTAAACTCTAATTGTACTGATCACTTCCTCTAGGAGATTCTGTAGCAGTTATCGAAATGTACATTTAGGTAGCACCACCATGTCGGATGTATATATTAATAAAACAAATAAAATAAAAAGCTTTTTATTTCTTGTAAATAAACAAATCAATACAGAAAAAAAGCTCAAATGAAATTAAAGACTATGAAAAAGAAAATTAATAATTTTCTTATATATATATAAGCTATATAGTAAAATTCTATGTTTATATTGTATTTACAAAAACCCCTCCACGAGTGACGGCCTCCTTCAAAGATTTCCAAGCCTCTCTAGATTGGAGGACCTGGAACCAACCTGATCCGGCCACGATCCCGTCGACCCATCTAGCATAGGTCCTTTCTATTTTACATGTCCTTTGTGGGCCCTTCCCTTCGGTCTATTTCTGGTTCACCTGTAGTCTTTCAGAAGCGCTACGTGGCCTGCCCACTTCCATTTCATTGATCCAGTCCGTGCCTTGATTTTGTCGTTGCTCTTTTTTTGTTGCGTATTTTTTGTATTTTCCGAATGTAGAACATACTGCGTTCTTTACCACGTTGGCAAGTGGTTATTCTATTTTTTATTTTCTTATTTAATGTCCACGTTTGGCATCACAAAGCATTTGATTCACTAAAACACGACAAAATCTGGGAAGGCCTGACACGCCAAGGAGTACTCACAAAATATATTCGTCTTATAACTAAAATTTACGAAAACATGACTGGTAAAATAAAAACTGAAAGACTTGGAGAAACATTCGCCATTAAGAAAGGCGTAAGGCAGGGAGATCCACTATCTCCGAAATTATTTTCAGCAACTTTAGAACACGTCTTCCGAAAACTTGAATGGTCAAACTATGGCATAAGAATAAATGGCGAAATGCTAAATCACCTTCGATTTGCGGACGACCTTATACTAATATCCGACAACCCAGACCAACTACAAACTATGCTCAACCAACTAGTAAAGCAAAGCCGAGAAGTAGGCCTGAAAATGAATCACACAAAAACCAAGCTGTTGACAAACCGTGCAAGAATACCCATACTAGTCAACAATGATCCAATCGAATACGTAGACGAATATACATATCTTGGACAGACAATATCTCCATCAAAAGACACATCAAAAGAAATATAAAATAGAATAAACGTTGTTTGGAAACGATATTGGGCTCTAAAGGAAATAACAAAAAACCAATCAATACCAATGAAGATAAAATGCAAAGTATTTAACTCGTGCATACTTCCTACCATGACTTACGGCTGCCAGACATGGGCCGCAACGCTACAAAATATAAAGAGACTACAAACATGTCAACACGGCATGGAAAGAAGTATGCTCAATATCAAGAGAAGAGACAAAATCAATTTAAAAGTTATCCGTCAAAAAACTAAAACTATAGAAGTATCTTACACCATCAAGAGGCTTAAATTGAAATGAGCGGGCCATTTAATCAGAGACAAAACAAACAAATGGGCAAAACAAGTAGTCGAATGGTACCCTAGAGAGGGAAAGAGGAAGACCAACAAAAAGATGGGATGCAGACTTAAGAGCGGCCGCAGGTACAATGTGGAAGAGGAAAACCTACGATCGAGACTTATGGAAAGACTTGGGGGAGGCCTATGCTAAGGCAAAACAATCATTACCGGTGTCATAATTGAAAACTCTGTATACAATATTTATGTTTGATTGTTAATAAAGGCTATTATTATTATTATTATTGGCATGCGTTTGTTTAACATGGAAGTAGGCAGGTATTGCAGACTTTGGTTTTAAGGTTAATTAGTAAGTTGCTTTTAAAAATTTCTTTAAGGCTCTAATACTTATTCCATGTTAGTTGTATTCTTCGTTATACTTCCAAGTCCTTGTTTTTCTGATTGAAGCTAATGTTTTCCGAGATAAATATATTGTTCGGTGTATTATATGGGTACGCTATCTATCACAATAGGTTTTTGTTGCTGTTCGTCATTATCATTGTTTTTGATAGGTTCATTTTTTAAACCTACCGACTTACTAATTTTATTTAGTGACTCAATCATAGTTTGCAGTTGAGAGCTTGTATCTGATAAAAGCAATAGATCGTCTGCGAATCGTAGATGGTTTAGGTAATCACCTTTAATTATTATACCGAACGTGTCCCAGTTCAGTCAATTGATAATACTTAGTCTGGCCTAAAAACTGTTACAATTAAAAACAAAAAAATATTACATTTGAATTTGGAATCTGTAATTTTTATACGATTGTTCATTGTGTCTTATCATTTTGGCGCCAATACATTGTACAATACTTTGCGATATTAAAATGGAGTCTGGTGATAAAGATAAAAGAATCGTTGTGATTGCATTACACAAAGTAGGTATGGAGCCAAATACAATTTTTAAAACTCTCCATACACTTGGTAGAAGTGACTAAGCCATATTTTTGTGAAAAAGATATCAAAATATCGGCATAAGTGTATCAAGACACCATTCTTGAGAAATTAGTTAAGCCCTTAATAACACCACGTCCAATAACCAACTATGGTCCTTCCAGCAAGACTCGGCGCCGGGTCATAAAGGTCGATCCACGGAGTCTTGGTAGGAAGCGAACGTTTCGGACTTAATCAGAGCTGAAGAATGGCCGTCGTCTAGTCCCGATCTTAATCAGCTGGATTATGATTTATGACCATAAATCGAGCGAGCTGTACTCTTTAAAACTTACCAGTTTGAAAGAGTACAGCTCGCTCTAAACGCCATGATAGTTTGGAGTCCCTAAAACAATCCATACGATTGACAGTGAAGAATTTCCTCATGGAAAGAGCGCGTGCTTCTATTGATAGCTGGCCTCAACGTTTAAGGGACTATTGCAGCCAATGGACACCACTTCGAATAAGCTTTTTATATTTTTAATTGTTTTATATTTGTGTATTAAACTAACACACTGTAAAATTAATAAATTATTTACAATTCAAAAAACATTTTTTTCTTTGTTACAATATTTATGGCAAGACTAGGTATATTCAAGTACCGCTACAAATGTGGTTGGGTCTTTGTCTCACACCTCTGTTAATAGGGAATCACGGACCTAATATTTCTAACTTTATCCTGCTCTTACTGTTATGATAAACACTTATTATTTAATATTTTTTCTTCCGGTTTCCCAGATACTTGCATGTGATAGCGTATAGGAGGCCTTATATAGTCTATATATAGTCGTCTCTGCATCTCCTGGTATTTTTAATAATACTCTAGGGTGTATATGTGGTCTAGGATAGTATCCTTTCCTGAAGCCCGCTTGTTCCACCGTTTGTACGAGTTCCAATGTACATCTGATTAAAGAATCCTGAAGAAGAATGCCTACGCTTACGTTATTAGCTACTGTGAAAGCGTCGTCGGGGTCAACGAGTACCGACTTGGGTCTTCTTTTTCTGACTAAAGTAGTCTTACGTGGTCTATACTCTGCGGCGTCAGCCACCAGTGGGCAGAGGCAACAAATAAATTTCGTATACGGGAAAAATAAAATTTTATTAACTATTACATATTTTTAAAACGTCGTAAAACAAATGTTGTTAGGATTGATGTAGAGAGACTGCCTGCAAGAGGTGGCCAATTAATTACAAATAACCCTGTATATTCATCTTTTTTATATTATTTTTAATCTATTTTAAGGTATCAAATGGGTCATTAAAATTAGAATGTTTTCTTCGTATATTTATTATAAAACGAACATAACAAAAATATATTACATTTTATACGAATTACCGTTAACATGCATTAAAAAATCTGTTTATTTATTCATATATTTGGTTGAATATTGGAAATATTTATAGCTTATAAATACTTATTGAATATAAATATTAAGTTCTCTACTTAACAAGTTAAGAAATGTGAAGAGATATCACAGCGCAATGCAACATGTTTTTTTATTAAAAAACTATACCAATTATAAACTTAACAATTAATTAGTTAACGACATTATATAAATTAATAGAAAAACACCATGTATAAAAATATAAAAATCTCGAATTATAAATGCATTATAAAATATATAATCTTAATGATCGAATATTACAATTTTGTACTTATAAAACAATTCTGTTCTTATAAAGCAATTCTGTACCTATAAACCTTTGAGTAGAATGATTTATTGACCTCTCTGTTCTACGGTTCTGGTGTAAAATGTTCCAAGGCGTAGTCGTGGAAGTACATCATGATGGCGAGCGGCTGTCCCAGTATAAGAGAGCTCCACACTATGATGTTCCCCCACCGCGCTCCTAGCTTCACTTCTGCAAACCTAGATATAATAGCGAGAGGAGGCTGGACCATCATGCCCAAGAACGCCCAGATCCTGAACATTTTCAGCGGTACACTTACCTAAAAAAATTGAGAAAAAACACATTTATATAAATATAGAATGAAAAATAATCCGATACGGGC
Organism: Napeogenes sylphis; assembly: GCA_959347405.1. Classification (NCBI taxonomy): domain Eukaryota; kingdom Metazoa; phylum Arthropoda; class Insecta; order Lepidoptera; family Nymphalidae; genus Napeogenes; species Napeogenes sylphis. The sequence continues at coordinate 21,661,317 of OY365786.1, forward strand.
AGGGATTCGAACCCGCGACTACTGGGAAACCGTCCCGTCGCTCTACCAACTGACCTACCGTATCCCTGGTTTATCTATACTGCAAAGTTAGAAACATTGGTTAGGATTTTCGAAAGAAACCTAATAGATGTCACCACCGTCCCGATAAAGAAGATCACATATAGAATGCTTAATTCACAGAGACGGACAGCGATATGGTAGCTCAGTTGGTAGAGCGACGGGACGGTTTCCCAGTAGTCGCGGGTTGGAATCTCTGCCCGTATCGGTTTATTTTTCATTCTATATTTATATACATTTAAATAAGCTTAACATGGCTATGCATTTTTATAGATATTTTCAAACAAAAAACACATTTTTATTTCACCTTTATGGTTCGGCTGTCCCAAGATAGGTACTTTGCCTTTTTAGTCTTATTTAGTTAGTACGTAGGTAATATGTATCGTACGTAATACGTATGACGTATCGTAACATGTATCTAATACGTCAATTATGCGCTTATAAGTAAGTCTTATGAAGTAGATAACCTAAATATAATAAGAGATTCAATGTCATTGACCTAACCAAATCAAATTTACAAAACTATTTTGAAAATCGAGTATGTGTATGTGTGTGTCTAAAGAGGTCAAATGAAGAAAATCATATTATTCAAGTCTAGGCTTTTTAAAAACTGGATTTTTATTCAAAAGTATATTTCGTTCAATGTTCCATATAATTATTTGTATACTAAGTATGCATTTTAAATAAAATTAATTAAGAATTGGCTTTATATAGATATTACATTTGTTAAAATCAATTATATTTTTACTTTTTTCGTCTAGAGGATTAAATACTGGAACAAGCCTGTTAGGAGTATTTTTTTTTTCTAACAAGTATGTATTTTTTTTTAATTAACCTAATTTATACTGTAATACAAAAAAACTTTATTTTTTTAGGTATGTAGTTTTAATAGCATATTCAAGATTATTTCGCAATTTAATTCAGATTTTGAAGTTATACTGTTTGACAAACAGTTATCTTTTTTTTTGAAAAGCATTTTTTTTTTAATATCTTACCAAGTACTCGTGGAAGAACGCCGATATAACGAACACGACAATGCTAGCTTGCGCCTTGCCGTAACCCATCGCCAGGAGAGGCTTGAACAAGTGTCGCACCGCCCACATATGTACCGGCATGTTCCAGGTGCTCCAGAACATAGTTATGTTCCTCGCGTTCCACCAGTCATTGTAGAAGTTCCTGTCTGCGAAGTGTAACAACTCGCCCATGAGGTTCAGGAATGAGTGGAAGCTGAGGTAGAAGAAGCACAGCCAGATAAGATGGTTGGGCACCTGGAAAATATAAAGATCTAATGTTATTAATGTTGTTAAGAATGTGGAATTGAATGTTATTAATGTTGTTAAGAATGTGGAATTGAATGTTATTAATGTTGTTAAGAAGAAAAAAAATGAAACATAAGAATTATTGGTGCATGATAGATCAGTTTTCAAAGCGATTTTATGGGATAAAAGTAATAGGTTCGATTTCTGTTCATATGAAACAAAGACGAAAAAAAATTATTATGTTGATGAATGAAATATTTTTTTTTACTTACAGCAAGTTTAAGTAATCGCTCGGTCATTCTAATAAAATCCATCTCAGAGAAGGGGTTGACAGCGTTTCTAACAGATGGGATCATCCACTGTTGAAACAATGCCAGCACCAAGTTCATACCAAACACCACTTCCAGTATACGCTTTATGAGGAACCTTTTACGTATCCTAAAAATAAACAAATATTTCTATAATACAAGAATTATGTTATTAATATTTATTTATATTTGGGATATATTTTTGCAATTTAGAATTTAAAAAATATTTACAAATTTATAAACTATCATAATATTACTCTACCACTAAAAGCAAAAAAAATATATAAAAAGCGTCTATATACAATAACGAGTGTCTAACATATTATAGCAGAGAAGATAATTTAAAAGTTGAGTTTGACATATTTTTTTTGCTGTTTATAATGATGTGACAAACAGAGTTTAGGACGTATTCATAGACTTGAAAAATATACATATATTGACTAGACAATATACAGATAAGGGAATTGCGAGCATTACTTTAATATGTACATAGTGATGTGTAGTGACACAAGTTATAAATGCGTTACCGAGTGGTGCGTGGGAAGTTCAACTCATAACACAGGGTGGGAGCGAGCAGGAAGTAGAACAGATCTTTGAGGTTCAGGTTATCAGGGTACTTCACTAAACCTGATGATGATGCATCGGTATCCTCGTCTGTTTCTGGAGATAATTTTGACTTTATCATGCGGAAGGGATCGCTTATTTGGGATTTGCACATTGCGTTTTTTATTATTTTTTTGTTGATATATTCTCTTTTGATACTTTTTGAGAATGTGCAAAAAAGTATTTTTTATTATGATTAGCAAGATAGCCATAAAGTTTTGTTTACATTTCTTTTTTCTGCATAGGGAGCTTATATTTTTTACTGGGACTAAGTAATATTTTTTTAATAGCCATGATAAAAGCGTCTCTTAAGACAATTAATTAGAAAATTTGCAGACTAGAAATAACTATACAACAGGTGAGAAAATAGTACAAACTAGAAGAATATTAAAACAATAAAACGAAATTATATAGAAATGATTAGACACTTTGCATTTAGTATAAAAAAAAAACAAGCAAAGCCAAAACCATATCCAACATTCAGTTTAATCTAATAACACAACCGAAAAACAGATGTTTGTTATATACAAACATATAGAAAATACATATACGTATATGTGCATTACACAGTATAAAACTTACGCTCTTGTTCGGCATTAACTAGTTCATCTGAAAATGTATTATTTTGTAAAATTTAAACAATCATTACGTATTATTTCAAATAAATATAGCATGAAAAATAAACGGGCAAGGATTCGAATCTGCTACCTCTGGGAAACCGTCGCTTCGCTCTACCAATTGAGATACCGTATAGTATCGGTTTATTTTTCATTCTATATTGGTTTAAAAATTCAATAACATGGCTATACATGTTTATAGTTATTTTCAAACCTATTATTAACATATACACAATACAAGTCAAGGTTGTAACTAGTAATAGCAACCTTTGACTTATTCAGTACGGACTTCAAACTCTTGTATGGAATTAACTAAATATTAAGTAAATGTTTTTACTCATTTTATATTTAGAATTTTAGTATTTTTTAAATTTATAACAGCTATTAATTATTAAGCCCAAAATTTAAAAAAAATCTTTTAATATTGTAAAAATGTCGTTTCATTATTTCATTACACACTATCACTATTCACTATTAGTCAATAAAAGGACTGCTGATTTTTAAACATTCCACCTTGAAGATGGTAAAAAAACATGTTTGATTGTATTTTTCCACAATTTCTTTTAAAATACATTTTGTATACAGTAAAGAAATTTCGTCAGGAATCAGAAATTCCTGAAGACGTCACATTTTTTGCTATTGTATTACAAATGGCTAACTTAAACTTTAGTTTAAAAACATAAATATAGGTAAACTTACTCCAATTAGGTGCCGATAGGCTCTGACGCCTCAGTTTGTTTTTACACTGTTTTTCTTTCATTCCCTGCCGGCACCAATGATTTGTTTGTACATAGCTCCATAACTTAAGAAATAGCACCAGATACATTGTGCAAACTGTTGATATTCCCACTAAAAATAATGTTATATACTTACGTCAAAACTTAGTGGATAATAATAATCATTAAGAGAATATTCATACATACCAAAACTAAACTCTACACCTTTAAAATGCAACATAATAACAGGCAAACTTATTGTTGATAAAATGTTAAAAATCTGCACACTAGTCCCAATTTTTGATGATAATATATCCTGAAAAAGAAAAAATATTTAATAGTATTTACTTACTATACAACTAAACCATTAAGTATATCAATTATGAAACTTTTCTAATAAGCAATTTTCATTATACAATCACCAGTCACACTTTAATTTCAAAAATACCTCTATACTATTTAATTTCAAAAAATAGTAGGTAAACAGTCCACCAATCAGATACGAGAGCTTGTGATGCTAAATTGGCGTGCTCAGCTCAGTTTCATAACGTTAAATTAGTATGCTAGTTGAATTAACACTTAATAAAAAGTACAATGAAATAGCTGCATATATAAAGAACTAAATTAGACTTACTACTGCTATTGCTTTTTCAATTAACAAAGCAAATACAGCCGGCACCATACTAACTGAAATATAAGATTTTATTTATGCAACAGTTTTTTTTATATATCAATAAAGTATGTAATATATATATTCATATTTATGAAATATATTTTTATTTCATTCAATACTTACAGATAAGTAATATAACTGAAGGATATTGATGGCTTTGACCTTCATGATAGCCAGTTACTACTATTATCCATTCAAAAGGATTGACACGTATTCCATATCTGAAATATATTTTTGTATAAACCATATTAGAATTAGGCATTTATTCCAAGCACTTCATATATTTTTTGGCTAATTCATTATAAAAAAACTTATATTTTGACAAAATCAAGTAGTTAATCACTATAAAGGAAAACCACTACAGTAAAATTTATATAACTAGAATGCTGATTTTATTATGGAATGATTTTGACCTAGGAAAATCTGTATATAAAAAAGTTTCATGGTGTAGTAACAAAAAATAAATAAGCAATATATAATTTGAATAATAAAAATTAAATAGTATTATGTGCATGTCAATCAAACTAAGAAATTATATAATATTATTTACTGTCAATCAAACATCAAAAGATTTTTTTAAGATTGTGCACAATCATTTAAAGCAGTTTTTAAAAAAATTGCAAAAGCTTCCTGAAAATTCATAAACAAAAAAACATTTCCTACAGTCATCCTGATAAATAATTCTAATTTCTATTGTGTTATATATATAAATAATTCTATATTTATAATGTATCTAAAACTTATTGTCTATATTTAGTAAATTATGTCATGTTTTATTATTTTAACGTTTGTCTAACAATAAAAAACAAATATATTTTTAGTAGCCTACCACAATTTCTCACCATTTGCTAACTAAGGTTAAGTGGTAGAGAATTCCAATAGGCATTAAGTTCGCCTTTTGTATTAGTCAATAAAGGGTAAATAAAAATATAGTAGATATTTTACATAAATAAGTTATTATCAGATTAAACCAGGGATACTGGGTTCCAATATTATTAAATCACTCACCTTATGTTCATGTGCTTATAATTAAAGATTATTGTAGTGAACAATGTTTTACTCATAGGAATAATAAAATCAGTTAGACATTTTAAATTGGTATTAAAAAGTAATATTAATTACTAACTTTAAAAAATTCTCTAGACATAGACGAAGACCTCCAATAGTCAGCAAGAGAAATCCCCAATTTACAAGTCCAGTGAAATCATTAAATTCTGAGCTCCATGAGAATAGTGAATCTCTAGGTTTGTGTATACTGTAGGAAAAAAGAATATGAATACTTTAATACTGCAATAAAAAACTAGGTTTCTCTGGACAAAATAAAATGAATAAAACATAGTAGGTTTTATTAAGTACAACATTTTGCAAACTGTATATACAAAACAAAGTATATATTTGCTAAAAATCTCAAAAATTGTTACTAGGTTCCATTTCTGGCAGAAGCAAAAAGTATCAAAATAGATGCAACTATGTAATTGCAATATTATTCTATATACAATAGATATATAAGAAATTTATTGCATTCAGCTGGCTATGAATTCCAAAGATTTTAAAATGTATGATATAACAATTTTATGTGAAAATTATTGGCTTATACATTGTATACTTACGGTTTATCTAGCTGCGATTTACGAGCCTTGTTTTCCTTTTCCGTAATCTCCTCTGCCTTTGTTACACTTTGAGCTCTTCTATATCGCAAAGTATTTTCTTCAGCTTTATTAGACATGGTATTAAATCCAACCGGCAATCAGACTATAAGCTATCACAAACAAAGCTGAAATATTTGAAAAATGACCTATAAAGTCTTTATCTTAATCGATATTGTCTTATCGTTGACTTAGTACCTAACTCAATCAAAGTTCATCAGGAAAAATGTGATTTCTATTTAGAAAGATATGAAATACAATTAATTACTCTCGAAATTCTGAAAGTGTTTTAAATTTTACTAAAATGAAGGTATAAAGAAATAATGAAGAGTAATTTTACGGGATCATCTTTTATAAATGCACTTTTTATTTCAAACGGAAATGAAAACAAAATATAATATAATGTATTTTGTTTTGATAATATAAAAGTCAAAATATTAATTACGTATGACATTCACGGGTGATCAATGATCATGTCCACAAAAGGGTTAAAGTCAATATCATGCCGGTAATTTTATAGACAACACAATGGACATTACATAACTCTATCATGATTAGAACTATTTAAAGTTTTAAGATATTCCATTTAAAAGGTATAATCATGAAACGATCATGATTACCAAATATTGACTTTAAATCAATTATTGACGTTATAATGTCGATTTATATTAATAATCACAATCTAATGAGAATGCCAGAATACATTTCAGAATGTAGATAATATGAATCATTATTTGCTAAATTTGTTAAGAAATATAATGTATAATAAGAATATAGATTCTTAAAAAATATATCGAGGCGTGTAGAAACACGGTAGCTCAATTGGCAGACCGATGGGACAATGCCTGCCCCCCTGCCCGTATCGATCAATTTGTCATTCTATATTTATTTAAAACCGACCAAAGAAGGTATTGATATAAATATTTAGTAGTTTTAATTAATAAATATTTTTACCTATTTTAATAGTTTTTTTTTTAATAAATTTAACGCTGGTTAATTTTAAACCTTAACGTTTTTAATAAAGGCAGAATAGCCTTATGTATGGTAGCATTAATAAAATTAGTATGGAATATTTTTCTTGTCTATTGTCTGAAATAAATTTATTTAGTGTACATCGAGATTGATAAACTGTTAACTGTCAAGTGTCAAACTCTATTGTTCTATCCGAATTACGATTCTTATTTCTTGCATCGTAGTTGTAGGTGTGTGTGTGGAGTGTAGGGAGTGTGGCTATGTTTATACCAACGGAATGTAACAATTAAATAAATTAATCAAATTATTGGAATAAGTCCATTTATATTAAAAAGTTACCGCGGAATTATATAAGTAGACAAATATAATGAAGATTTGGACCTCTGAACATACCTTCAAGTAAGTTGTGACGCAACCATTTTTGAAATACGATAATAAAAATAATCGTAGCGAAATTTTTTTTAATTTTACTTGGCATCTTACTTCATTTCAGCCATCCATGGGAAACTGTTGCTCAAGCAGCATGGAGAAAATATCCCAATCCAATGAACCCAGCTGTTATAGGAATCGACGTAGTTGACAGAAAGGTCATAAATGGTGTATTACATACCCACAGACTCGTTAGTTCTAAATGGTTTTTTCCACGCTGGGCCCAAGCAGTATGTATTCTTTATTATAAATGTTGTGAAATACTTTATAATGTGTAATTTCAATGAAAAAAATATTGTTTTTTTGTGCATCTATCTTACAGATTATTGGCACAGCTAAAATATGCTACGCCAGTGAAAAGTCAGAGGTTAATCCTAATGAACGTGTGATGACACTTAAGACTGCAAATCTATCATTTTGTCGTTATATTGCTGTTGATGAAACTGTGAAGTATACTCCTCATCCTTCAGATCCATCTAAAACTCTCTTAACACAGGAAGCTGTGGTTACTGTAGAGGTGAGTTTTAAATATGCATATTTAAATCACCTCCTAAAAAAATTTCTTATTTGGCTAAGATAAAAAAGATATCTTTTGTCTGATAAGAGCTCTGATAATATTTATCATAACTATTAGTCCAAGTTCGAGGATAATGGAAAATGAAATAATAAGCATTTCTTGGGTAATTTCATCAACATTTAGGAATTGCTATGATAATTATAAAATTGTAGAGATAATTCTCCGAATTGTTTAAATGTATATTGGTTTATAGGTATTATAGTTTGATATCTTAATAAACCTACAAATTCATTATTAAGTTAACTAAATTCAAGTCTTAAATTAACACAATAGATAATTAAACAACAATTATAATAAAATTTAGCAAAAAATGGTTTTGTATTTACTAATTATCCTTTTGACAGGGTGTTCCCTTGAGCAGCTACATGGAAGATTTATTAGCAAATAAAATTTCATTGAATGCGGGTAAAGGGCGTCAAGCAATTGAGTGGGTAATTGGAAAACTTGACACTGAAATCAAAGAATTAGCTAACTCAGCATGTAAAAGTACAGATGAATTACTTCACCAAACAAAAAAGTCCTTAGATGATATCACAACTACAGCACGAAGATCTATGGATGATATATCATCTAAAGCCAAGAAATCACTCGATGATATAGAAAATTTCAGAAAAACAAATGCGAACCAGCGAAGCTGAAAAGAGGATTGATTTCTGCTTGCCAAATAGGCAAATTGAGAATACAATTATTATTTTTTGAGCATATTACAAAAGCTGCATACCATGACCACCTGATATAGGACTCCTTGATATATCAGCTCATTTAGTTCTATTGTTGATATTCATGTGTGATGGATTATTATATTAGTTAATTTAAAAATGTATGTTATAGGTCAATTTATTTTTTTGGGCTAGTGTTAATTTAAAAGCATTTTCCACAGCAATGCTATTTCTCAAGAGATGCATTTCTATATTCTGTTCCAATATATTATTTTATTATTGTGGTTTTGTATTAGAGAGCTCAGAACACACTTGTAAAATAAAAATCCTAACAAATTAAAAAAATATAAAGGCTATAAAAATATAATTTATTTTTTATAATTTGGTGCTGCTTAATATTTTTATGTGTTAATATGATATTAGCTAATATCCATTAATTTATCAGCATTGTATACTCAGCACTATGACAATCAGCACAAACATTATTTCATTGTAATTATTTTTAAAATATAAACAAATAAAATTGAGCTATTATAGTTGTTTGCCATGTCCTGAAACTATACATCAAAAAATATATTTCCATTTATTTCAATAATTGTTTTTGTTACCACCATGTCTGCTCAGAATTTTGTCTTAACATCTTTTCAAATTCGCAACAATGAAAGGTTTTAGTTGAATTTCTTAACTTAAAAACTTAAATAGTATAAAATAATATAATTTAAAAAAGGGATGGAAATAAACCTTTACTATACATGTTTTTATTAAAACGTCAATGCATTTCGACCTTTTATCAATTTTATTTCACATTTGACAATTACAACTGGGTATTCAAATATTAAATACTATTGCGTGCTTGTACCAGATGAAGTCATATTGCCATTTGAAACACCAGTGGGTCTTGTTGAAGCTGCCATGTGAGAGGCTTTGATCCTATCCAATTCATTAACCCAGGATCTAACATGCTCCAATCGATGCCAAGCCATTTGTAGTACTTTCTGCGAAGCATATCCGGAACCCTCATGAGGCTGGCCAGTGGAAACTTGCGTTAAATAATTTATCTGATCACTCAATTTCGATTCAACTTGACTTAGAGTCCTTAAAAATTGTGATGTATTACTTTCTGCCTGTTTTTGGCTTGATTTTTCTTTACCTAACTCCAGTAGTGCTTGTGCTGAAAATATTGTGATTTTAGTTGTAAGGTAATTATTACTCATAGGAGAAATCATTACTCTTAGGAGAAATTAATACTCATAGGAGAAATTAATACTCATAAGAGAAATTAATACTCATAAGAGAAATTAATACTCATAAGAGAAATTAATACTCATAGGAGAAATTAGTACTCATAGGGGAAATTAATACTCATAGGAGAAATTATTACTCAGAAATAGGAGTTTAAGTGCCTTTAAGTGCCTTTGCTATGGAAAATATAAATGCATACCTGCACATTGTAAACATGTTATAATATCCTTCTCTATTTCATCGAGAACTTGAATTCTTTCGATCGGCCCAGCCATTTCTAATGTTTAGATGTTTTAAACTTAAATAGAACCAATAAGTCCTCTGGCAAATAACGGTGATATGTATATATTTAACTAATTTATAATTTTATAGCTTATACAGTATACTACACTCGAATACAGTGAGTTTTAGATCTTTTCCATTATATTTACAAATCAATCGAATGATATTTGACATTCAAGTTTTATGACAAAAAGTAGTGAAAAATACAGTATATAAATATTAAATACCGTAGACTATATATGATGATAATGATGAAAGAACTTTGTTGACGAAATCACGATTGAAAGCTATCTACTCACGTTCATAATTCGAAGACGGTTCCAAACACATTTTACTTCGATATAAAGCATTAGGTTCTTAACATAGAAAATATAAATAATATATTTTAAACAAAAATAACTATTTCGATTAAGCTCAAAAATATTACACATTATTTGAAACTGCTCTGTATGAATAATAATAAATGAAACTAATATTTTACGGTGAAAATAGAAGAATTGTCTAGGAAAGTTCTTGCAATCAGTTAAGTAACAAAGCTTTCTTAAGAAATTTCATAATCTATATAATATAAACGAAGTAATAACTAAAATAATTATATAGCGCATTTTTATTAATGTATTCTTCCTGAAATCCTTATTTAATTTAATAAGTTTCAAATTGTTATATCTGTCAAAATGATTTCCCTTGTCTAAAAAATTCAGTCGCCTTATGATGATGTACAAAACCGGTCGCATATAAAATTGTATCACAAAGTAAATAAAAAATTGTGTTTAATCGTAATAAAAAATGCAGTTCCATCAAGAATTAACAACATATTCTATAAATTACTTAAAAATACCAAAACAAAAAAAAATATGATAACAAAAGAGTGATAGAGTTTGCAATTATATCCCCCTGTTCGGATTGAAAGTACATATAACAAAATACATATTTTTAGGTCTAAGCAGTTTTTCTCTGAAACAAGAGAGGGTGCTTGTTAGAAAGTAGTATATTTCTTGACTTAGGAATAATGCATCAGTGCCTGTTACACCCCACAGTGAAACCGTTTTCTTGGTTTTATTTATTTATAATTTTATCACAAACATTCTATGTTCATGGCATTGTATTGTTACACCAGACAGTCTTTATCATTTAGCAATATGTATAATGTTTACATTATTTCAATTTTATCAACAAATCAAAAATTGAATAAAAAACTTTCGAGTCACCAAATCTTCATGTGTTTAGCTTAAAATTTCAAACTGATTAAATGCATTAATCAAATAACATGGGTAGTTTTCCAATTACAGCACTAGAGCGCATTATGCGGCATAATGCTTAACGTTGAATGTTTCAACGACAGCAACGCTTCGCACAATCGAGCACTCTTAAAAGTAATGTTTTCGCGTGATACGTGCAATCGATGCCAACTCAAGAGTGCTCGATTGTGCGAAGCGTTCCTGTCGTTGAAACATTCAACGTTAAGCATTATGCCGCATAATGCGCTCTAGTGACTGTAATTGGAAAACTACCATAGTAACTTATTTTATTCCATTTCTGGCAACACTTTTAAAAGTCTGTTGTTTAGGGCTATCTGAATTAGGAGAAAAAAAGCGCGCATTTTAAAAAAGGCCCAAAAATATAAAATTTCAGTTTTCGTGTTTATATTGTATATTTTCAAGTAAATAGTTACTTTTAAGGGCTGTTATAAATAATACTAGTTATGAGTGTAAATAGCGACGGGGGAGACCCCGTCGAAAGAGCAAAAAAAAGAAAAATTGTTGGCGGTTGTCCAGAAGGCGTCGTAAACTATAATATATTTAAAAAGCCATTGTATAAAAGATTGTTTCTAGAAAACCACAGTGGCGATTGTGTGGTGTATGTGGAATCTACTGAAAATGAAAAAGTCGGCAATAAAAACCCTATCGTCCTTACGAAAACCTTTACGGAAAACGTTAAAGGAATAGTAGGAGTACACCGAATAAATGCCTACAAAGTGGGCGTTACGTTTAAAAAACCCGCGCCTGCCAATAATTTCTTAAATATGGATAGTTTTTTTATTAAATACAAGCTCAAAGCATTCATACCAGCCTATATGACTGAAACTATTGGAATAATTCGATTTGTTCCCAAAGATATGTCTAATGAAGATATTTATAAAAATATTGTTGCTGATGCAGAGGTTGTATCAGTCAAGCGATTTATGAAAAGAGAAAACGGAAAGTTAATACCCCTGGGCACAGTTGCAGTAACTTTTGCCGACACTGTTTTACCACAGTTTACCTTTATTAGCCTATTTAGGTACTCGGTACACACCTATGTGCCACCACTCATCCAATGTTATAAATGTTTAAAATTCAACCACTCCGCGAAAGTCTGTAGAGGAGATCAAATGTGTTCCTCGTGTGCAGGTCGCCATTCCTACAAAGAATGTGATGTAGAAGGCATCACTTGTATAAATTGTGGAGGTAGTCACTTGGCTATCTCTAGAGATTGTCCTGTAAAGCAGAAGAAAACGGCAGAGAAGAAAGAAAAGCACCGTCATCGTTCCTATGCCACTGTTGTGAGTACCCCACCACCCAATATAACATCTAAAACATTCCCCACATTAAATGAACCAAGTAAGTCAGTATCACAACATCTTTCTACGGTAAAAAATGTAAAAACAGCATCAAATTGTATTGATGCTGAACAAATTATAAATAATGATATAATTATCAGTGCATTAGTCAAGTCTTTAGTTGCCCTTGGTAATAATAGGGATGGTATACCTTTAACAAATAAAAAGATAAAAGAAATATTATTACATAACTTAATAACTTAATGGATACTTATTTACATATTATTCAATTTAAAATACAAAGTTTAAATAGTAAAAAAGCATTATTAAACAAATTCCTTTTAGAACAAAAAGTTGATCTATGTTTATTGAATGAAACCTGGTTAAAAGATACTAGCAATATACCTTCTTTTACATCATATAATTTTATTTACAAAAACTCTAAAGATTGTATTTTTGCAATACCTGAAATACCAATAATTATTAATCATATTAAGGATAATACAAACAATATTTATAGGGATGACATATGGCCAATGTATAGATGTAATTATAATTCTTTAATAAACCTTTTACATATTAGCTGTAATCTAGATTCAATCCAAAATAAATATGATTTTCTAGACTTTATTAGTAAGAAAACTCATTTCTATACAATATACACAGATGGTTCCAAAAATATTGATGTTGTCACTTCTGCATTTTATGATCCTCAAATGAAGGTTTCAAAATGTATTCAATTAGACAAAAATTGTAGTGTCTATACAGCAGAAAGCTATGCCATATTGACTGCCTTAAAATCAATTAATAGAAATGTAGATATTAAGAATATATTAATAGTAAGTGACTCCAAAAGTGTTCTAGCAACTTTATGTAATAATAACTTAAGTTTTAAACAAAATTACATTATATATGAAATCAAACATATGTTGGACCAGCTGATTAAAAGTAATAAATTTATTGAGTTTGTGTGGGTGCCATCACACAGTGGCATATATGGAAATGAGGTTGTAGATGCTGCAACTCGTCGAAAATGCGACGAAGACCATTCGGATTTTATGAAAATCCCATATACTGATTTTTATTCCACCCTAAACAATAATTTCATACAAATATGGAGAGAATATAGAAAGCACATCATTCAAACAAAAGGAAAATGGTACGCAGAGGTCCAAAAAAGCTTACCTATTAAACCCTGGTACTATGACCTTAAGTATTCTGGGAGAAAATTCATTACAACAATTAATCGTCTACGCTTCGGACATTGCTTAGTTCCTGCCCATCTTTTTAGACTTAAAATCATAAAAAATAATAAGTGTGCACATTGTTCTCAAGAAAATGCGGATATTAAGCATTTAATTTTTGCATGTTCGTCATTTAACGTACAACGGCTGATTCTTGTCAGTGACATTAGCGAAATATCGCAACAGAGTTGTATAAGTGTTCCCCGCCGTGTTCAGGAATTACTTTCAAATAAACATTATTTTAAGTCTATTTTTAAGTATATCTCGAATACTGTTGAAAATATTTAAATATTAGTGTAACTTGTAAGAAATTAAATATTTAATTTAATTATTATAATTTTTAAGAAAAAAGAGAAGTGTAATGAAGCTATTTTTACTGTCATTGCAATTCAATGTTAATTATTTTTTTATAAATGCATTTATATTATATTGTTTAATGTTATATTAGTTTCATGATTTGACTTAAATATCATACTTTAAAAATAGACATGAATACTGTTATATAGCTAAAAAAGATTTAATGTTAATGTAATTCCATGTCAACTTATTTATAAATTATATAATTTTATTCTATTATTGCGACTGAAGGGCTTGTACTCATGGTCATGAAATAAATTAAAAAAAAAAAAAAAATCTGTTGTTTAGTGACTTAAGATCAACTCGGCCATTTTTGTTGCGACAGTTGACTAACATGGTAAGTTTGCGTGCTGGGTGAAAAATCTTTGAGTAGGTTGGCAATCATAGAGTTTTTTGTTACAAAGCTCAAATTTAATGAATTATATTTCGTATTTTTATTCGTTAACTTTAATATTTTTCTCAATAATAAGATTACTCTTTACGGCTAGATGATGATCCCAATATGCTTTTTAAACGGTTAGAACCTGAATGAAAGTGAAGATATTTTACTAGGGCGGTCTGATTAACAATACTCGTATTTTTTTTTGTATAAACTTAGTTTTGAATATTTGAAAACGTAATTATTGTTTCCAGTCGCATAGGAAATTCTCGGCACCCCGTCATGGGTCCATGGGATTCTATCCCAAGAAAAGGTCCCGCCGTCACCGTGGTAAGGTGAAGGCTTTCCCTAAGGATGATGCCAGCAAGCCGGTACATCTTACTGCATTTATTGGATACAAGGCTGGTATGACCCACGTGGTTCGTGAACCTGACCGTCCTGGTTCAAGTAAGTTGCAACGTTTTTCTGTTTTCTTATTTCTAGATTTTTATATTTATAGCCTTTGTTTTTCATTAGTGTTATTTTTATACAGAGATCAACAAGAAGGAGATTGTGGAGGCAGTGACCATCATTGAGACTCCTCCGATGGTCTGTGTTGGTGTTGTCGGTTACATTGAGACACCACATGGTCTCCGCGCTCTTTTGACAGTATGGGCCGAGCATATGTCTGAGGACTGCCGCCGTCGCTTCTATAAGAACTGGTAAGTTTTTTAAAGAATGACATTTCATTGTGTTTTTACACTTATAAATATATTACACTTGTATCCTATTCTACAAATTACTAATCATTCCTTATTAAGCTCTCCTATCGCTGGATGAGAGCCATACCTTGATATGCTGTATGCATATTTTGCCAAGAGGTCTCCGCTCAACGATGAGGCCAATTGGATTTTCTTACAGTGGTGCATAACTTTGTGATCTAATCAGGTATAAGTGCAAGAAGAAGGCTTTTACTAAGTCTAGCAAGAAATGGCAGGATGAGCTTGGACGCAAATCCATTGAAAAGGACTTTAAGAAGATGATCCGTTACTGCAGTGTAATCAGGGTCATTGCTCACACTCAAATGAAGCTTTTAAAGCAGCGTCAGAAGAAGGCTCACATTATGGAGATCCAAGTCAATGGTGGAACTGTTGAGGACAAGGTTAAATGGGCAAGAGAGCATTTAGAAAAGCCTATCCCTATTGACTCTGTATTCGTACAGGATGAGATGATTGATTGTATTGGTGTTACTAAGGGCAAAGGTTACAAAGGTAAATAGCAAATTTAAAAATCTACTAATATGTTCTAGATTGTTAATATTTTATGTCAGTACTTTTTACCATCACTGTAATTTTTTTCAGGTGTCACTTCCCGTTGGCATACAAAGAAACTCCCACGCAAGACGCACAAGGGTCTGCGTAAGGTTGCTTGTATTGGAGCATGGCATCCTTCAAGAGTTTCATTCACCGTTGCACGTGCTGGTCAAAAGGGCTACCACCACCGCACTGAGATGAACAAGAAGATCTATAGAATTGGACAAGGTATTCATCTTTGATATTTTTAAAAACATTCTTTCAATAGTCCTGAAAAAATGCATATCTAGCTGTAAAAAAGCTTTTGATAATTCCTGTTAATTATTACTATAATAATAAACTTATGTTTTTAGGAATCCACACCAAGGATGGTAAGGTTATCAAGAATAATGCCTCAACTGAATATGACCTGTCTGAAAAATCAATCACTCCCATGGGAGGTTTCCCTCATTATGGAGAGGTTAACAATGACTTCATCATGATCAAGGGTTGTTGCATGGGACCTAAGAAGCGAGTTATCACCCTCAGAAAAGTAAGCCATTATTTAACCTATACAAGTTGTTTTTCTTTCTTATGTAATATTATATGACAATTCTATTCTTTTTCAGTCACTACGTGTCCACACTAAGAGGGCGGCGCTTGAGAAGATCAACCTTAAGTTTATTGACACTGCATCTAAGTTTGGTCATGGTCGCTTCCAGACGCCGGCTGACAAGGCTGCGTTTATGGGTACGCTTAAGAAAGATCGCGTACGTGAAGACGCTGCCAACACGGCTGCACCGGCTGCAGCTCAGTCTTAGACTGCTGGGTTTAAGAATAAAGTGATAATATAAATACAATGGCTTTTTTTTATAACTAGAACATTTCCTGTACATATATTTAAATCTGTGTCCTGTAACCATTAATTTTTATGTATGTCACCTTATCAACTTTTACACAATAAATATTTTATGTTAGAAATGTAATAACACAAACATTTGTGTCGAGTTAATGAATTGATCGATATTATTGATATATATATTGATTGAATCAGTCTGAAAAAGATTTATGTTGTGATAATTATTAAAAATTCACATCTTTATAGGTTGGACATACTCATAGTGTAAACTTGCAATGAAAGAAGATTACTTTTTGAGAATGTAATTTATGTACATCCTTATGCGCGCTTAAAACTGATATGAATTGAGATAAGTTGCTATTCAAAGGTGTGTAATCTTTCAAATCACATCAATGGTTTCGATTCCATACGCGCCACCTACACCTGACTTGCTAACGATCTTCAAGCCACCTTGTAGGCTAGAAATATAAAAAAAACACTCAATAAGTTTAACTAATATTAATAAAGTACTACCGATTTTCTCCCTCTTGCGGGAGGGGTAAACGGTGTCAGGGTTGCCTCTCTTCAGGTTGTTTCTTTTATTAATATAAACGAGTGTAGGCTTTAGGCTTCGGCTCCCATGGACTCGATTTTATGAGAATTTGTTGAGCTGTGAGGTACAGGGGCGGTCGGCCCAGCCGAGTGAAACCTCGTGCGGGGAGACCCAGCTTACGCGACCGCTGTACTATGTACTAGCACAAGGATGCAGGTAGGATATCCCTCGGGAGGCTTCTATATCTGGAAGGCGCAATGGTGGCGTTCCTCACGCACCATTGAGCTCCGACGACTTGTCGTAGCGCTATTTTTTCTACGATGTTTTTAGGGTTCTTTGACGCGGGCTGGTTAGAGCGTACCAGGCCGGGGTCGCGTACGTTAAGTGCGGCCTGACGTAGGTCTTGTAGATATGGAGTTTAACTCTGATTGAGAGGCATGATCTGAAGACGGGCCTTAGTAGGTTTAAGGCCGTCATAGCCGCTCTTCTCGCTCGCTTGACGTGAGCAACCATCGTCAGGCGTCGGTCGATTGTGACTCCCAGATACGTCACCTTGCTGGTCCAGGGGAAAGCCTCGTCTAGTAGGGATAGCGTCGGGGGGTTCTCTGCACGACCCCCGATCCTGATAGCTTGTGTTTTGGCTATGTTTAGCAAAATCCTCCATTCTTCAAGCCAGTTCGGAAGGTTGAGTTCTCGGCTTGAATTCTCTTAACTGCGTGGTTAATGTTTTTTGATCTGTTTACTAAGCAGCGATACATCCTTGTGTAGGCAGATCATCAGTATAGATGGAGTAGAGGGTCAGAGACAGGGTGCTGCCCTGTGGGACCCCGGCCTGAATAGGGTAGCTACCTGAAATAGCGTCGTCAACTCTGGCTCTGCTTAAGGTGGAAGCGAAGTGCTCCTCTAGTTGATCAATGCTAGAGGGTCAGGACGGGAGCACCATGCATTGCAGTATCCTGTCTTTGACGGTTTTCTCAAACCGGGGTCAGTGAATACGACCTCCGGGTGGCAGAAATTTGGCAGTGGCTGTGCGACCCTGCACAGTTGCTAGTACGGGGACGTGGTCCGACCCGAGGGAGAGTTTCCAGTACAAGGCCCCTGTTGTCCATGCTACGGTGAACCACAAGGTCAATAGTGCAGGTGAGTTTCGCTTATTAGGGCGACGTCTACACGCTGTTGTCGCAACATGAGGCGGAGAAATGGTAATTTATTTTTCAGGCCGGCGGCGTTCTAATATAAGATGCTTAGTTCTTGCATTGGGAGTCCTTTATTAGTCGGGACATTCCGTTCATTAAAGGTCTTGTCTCTCGTTGACAGCTGTGATGATCTCTTGGATAGTTTCCAGTGCTCTAGCGACGGTAATGCTCGCCGAAGCTGAGGCTGAGGAGGCAGCTGTTACGGCTGTTGAGTGCGTCTGCGTCTTAATTGCAGACGCGTCGGATGATTGGGTATGCGGTGCGACATCGGGGGCCGCACCCGTACCGTTAGATGGGGGAGGGGCTGGCTCGTTCTCATTTCCCCTGCGATTCCTCCTTCCTTGGCCCCTTTTCTTCCTTCCGTCCTGTGGGGGGCTCTTTCCATAGGAGGATTGGCAGGCGCCGTTAGGTTGCGTGTGCGAGCTTCGGCATTTACCGTTACGCTTTGTATTTTAGGGTCTCCAGCTTGCAGCGCGGTCCCGTCCCGCTTGTTCTTGAGCTCCTTTACGAAAATATTTACAGAATGTTATACTGAATCGAGTTCTGGAAGAATTTTAAATATGCACTACCTACTTTACTACATGAGAATTGCATCTAAATAAGACAAAAGGCTTATTATACATACTGTCATAAACGAGGAAAGCCTAATTTCGAGATGAATTTAGAAAAGAGTCTTATATACCTACAACCTTTGAAACTATAATCTTTATTGATTATATGAATTGGTTTTTTGTCAACTAAAAATTTCTAACAGAACTGTGACCTCTGTTAAATAAAGTAGAAACTACATAGTACCTAGCAACGAACAATATGACGTAACTAAAATTAAAGTAATACCTATATATATCAACAGATGGCAGATATTAAGAAAAATATTACACTTATATTAATTGTATAAAAAAGAGCGCTCTTTTGAAATGTATAAATAATATGAAAGTGACTACTAAAATAACCCTGAAGAATATTTTTTAGGTTGTGATACTAATCGCCATTAAATTGTAGAGAATTTGAATAGTGTTTCATATGTACAGATATGTACATAGTGATATACATTTACTCTTGCAATGAAGTAGTATCGGTTTTATTAACTATATTATTTATTATGTATATTATATTTTTCACATTCAATAAAAATATAATCGTAATTTTATAAATAGTATAGTTACATAATAGTTAAGTTAATAATTGCTAGCAGTTATTTAGATAAATGCCAATTTATCATTAAAAGTGTATAGTTTTGTTAAGGAACAACTAAGTGAGCTGATTACTACTTATAAGGCTTTTACCAAAACTACGAATCTGCATTCATAACATATTTAATAAAATTCAAACTAAATTTACAGTTCATTAGAAATGTTTATTTATTGCTATCATAAAAATTGTTATTGACTATATGTCTAATGCATTGGAGAATAATGTTTCTTTCAAATTGTATTTCTTTATGTAATAGTTTTTCAAGAAGTGTTGATGGTAGTTTCCTTTTTCTTTTATTGATATTCATGTGTCTTGAATTTTGAATTTTAGGTACATTAGCCTTTTTGACCTTTGGCACATTTGTAGTTTTGATATTGTTGTTGGCTGTAGGGTTTTCATTTTTAATAATAGTTGTTTCCTCAGGTCCACTGTCATTATCACTTTCATTGTTTTTTTCAGTATTAGTTACCAATAGCACTTGATTTACTTTAGAGGTGTTTATTTCAGAATTGTTGTTTTCAACAACACTGGATTTTATTGCAGAATTGTTATTAATAATTGATTGTTTTGCATCATTTTTAACATTTACATTGGTTCCATTCTTAGATTTAATATTTGTTTCATTTGATGTCAAATTAACATTATCTTGAACCTCTTCTTCATCAGATGAGCCATACTCACATAACAAAGATGTTAAAGCACCACAAATTGCTGCTCCTGAGTTGTTTTCTTTGATATCATCATTCTTGTTAATAAATTCATCATCATCATCTATTAAAGTTTTACATGTTTCTTCTGTTACTTCATCAGTATCATCATCAATTAAATGTTGTATACCAGCAAATGGTTTTAGTTTCCTGGTCTCTTCAACTGGAGGTACTATTTTACATATTTTCTGGTCTTGCCCTTGTCTTTGTGACAAATCTGATGTACATTTTCTCTTAAGGTTATTAGATTTATTATTTATATTATTAGGTTTTATTGTATGAGGTTGTCTTCCTTTATGTGTGTAACCTGTAATCATTGCAGAATAATATTATTTTAAATATTAAGTGGGAATAAAAATATAGAGTACCAAAAGGATGAATAAAAATTTGTGTTAATTTTGTCGTCACGCATATATTATTTTGCAAAGAGATATTGTACAATAATTCTATGGCGTTTTGCGTGACGTCGAATGACACGTCCAGCAGGGCTATTCCGTATCTTTTTTGACAGTTAAAATGAAAAGCACTATCAGTAAGTGCGGACATAATGGTTGTCAAACAACTAATTTCCTATAGTAACAAACTATGTAACTATAGTAACAAACTGCCATGACGTCACAGCTGATGGTCATTAGAAAAGTCAAAGTTAGCGAATAGCCCTGCTGTACCCCTAGTACGAGTTTTGACGTTACGAAAACTATGACAGTTTACGAAATAGTAAAATAGAAACAGATTTGTTATACACTCTAGAAAACAAAATTAATTGAAATATTTAAGATAATCAGCCAAAAAAAAAAAGGATCATGCATAAATATATCTTAAATAATGCAATTTTTAACAGATTTATGAATGACTATTTTTATTTAAATCTATGTGTCTATGGGTATACAGACGACAGCACAGTTGTAGAAAGATATTTGCCGAGTACTAGGGCTAGTAGAGGTCAAGTACTGTCTGGGGGGCGAACGCCAGGAACCTCCTCGTGGTGCTCCCTGGGCAACAACGGTTACTGAGAACCTTCGGGTTCTCCCGTTGGCTAATACCCGGCGCGGTGGGGGTCGACCATGAGGGGTTTGTGCCCGGTCCATGGCTGACGGGGGTGGCCCTTCGGTGTGGCCTGTCTGCGGGGGGGAGGCTTGGACCTCTTACCGCCGAGCAGTTAATCGCTGCTCGACGGTGAGATGGTCTGGGCAACTTGCGGTGCCTGGGATTTCGGTTGCCGTTGCGGTGCTAGGGCGCATTCGGTGGCGGAGGTTTCGGGGGCAGTCGCGGGTGCTTCCTCAATTATCCAGTATCGCCGGGAGGTATCCCGTGGCTGTCTGATGGGGGGCGTGTAGGGTAGAGTGGGCCGAACTTCTTGCTCCAGGTGCGGTGCTGGGGCGTACTTGGTTGCGGGGGGTTCGGGAACAGTGATGGATTCCTCCTCAGGTATCCAGCATCGCCGGGAGGAATTCCGTGGCTGTCGTGGGAGGAGTGCGTGGGAGCACGTGTGGTGTTCGGGGGGTTCGAGCCTCTTTCCATCGTGTGTTCACGTTGGAAAGTAGGCCTGCTCGTTGGGGGTGGGAGGGCGCAGGCCCTCTTTGGCGTGGTTGCGAGATCGCTTCTGGTACTTTTCTGATAGCAGAGTTGACTGTGGAGTGGTCCCGTCGCTGTATGGGGGGGTGCGTATACAGCGCGGGAGGTTGGGAAGGGGAAGGGTTCAGCCCATTTCTTCCCAGCCGTGGGCCTAGGTGAGAGGGGGGGGGCGACCTCTCTCGTCATTGCACAGGTCTATGACGTATCAGGGGTATGACTTATCAGGGGGGTTCCGCTGAGGCGTCGCGGTGAATGCTTGCGCGATCCCGTGGCGTCTCGTTGTAGAGATGAGGGCAACCGTTTGGTTTTTTTAGTGGGGTGCCTTAAAAATGGCAGTCGCCGGGTGCCGCACATACCACCCGGCCATCGCCTTCCTGGCTGGTGTGACGATGCGGAAACGCATTTTTTCCAACGAAAAAAAAAAAAAAAAAAGGTCAAGTACTGTCTGAAAGAGAGGCCATTGTTAGGCTTAGAGATTTCCTCGAAGCTCAAATTTCGAGTGAAGAGCAAGAGCAGCAGCAGCAAAGCTGGCCGTTCTTGCGAAGATCCGCCAGTACTTTACACAGGGACAGCTTCTTGTTTTATACAAAGCACAGATCCGTTCGTGTGTCGAGTACTGTGGTCACATATTTGCTGGTGCCGCAAAGTCTCATCTTGCGGTTCTGGACTCAATTGAGAGGCGAGCGAAGAGGCTTATAGGCGATCCCGAATTAAAGGCCTAGAAAGGCATTGCTTGCCTCTCAGTATTCTATAGGATAAATTTTGGGTGAGTGTGCGCAGGAATTACACGACCTAATGCGTCGGAACGCACGGCAGATATACATCCTTTTGTTGTGGACATTTCACTTGTCCTAATGAAGTGGTTTGCTTCGTCTTTTTTACTTTTTACAGCGAAGAATTGGAACAGCTTGCATGCGTCGGTATTGCCGGCCGAATACAATGTGGGTGTCTTCAAGAGAAGAGTGAATAGGTTGCTAGGGTAATGCGCCTTACCACTTAAGACTACATTCCACTTACCATCAGGTGGAATGTAGTCAAGCATTGCCTTAGATTATATAAAAAAAAATAAGTGTAATGTGTAGTAGCATGCAAACTGCTATTGAAAAAGAGTTTGTAGTTGTTTTGTTAGAGTTGTTTAAGTATTGAAAAAATGTTTTTAGGATTACCTAAACAATTGTATCATTTAATAAAACTTTTAAGGATGAAAATGTAGGTTTAAATTATTTATTTTTCTCAGAAACACTAATACCACAGTATGAACTTTGATGCCAATAATTTGAATGGTGGAATGTGGCATCAGATGATGTCACATTTCTTTTCAACCAATGGTGGCGCGTTTTGGAATTTTGAATTGCAAGGCATTATATGTTTTTAAAGAAACACTGCTTATAATTTTGTTGATCTTAATTTCGTACAATACATTTACATAAGCCGTCCAATAAGTAATAAGCAAATACCTTTGTTCTGAATATCATTTTTGCCTTTTTCATGTTTCAAACCCATTTTTTCTCCTCTTTTAATTTTTTCATTAATTTCAGCTTTTTTCTTTTCAATGTTTTCTTTAGTAGGATATTTCCTTTTTCTTTCTTCCCTCCATTTTTGAATTTCTTCAGGATTATTCAATTTGGATATTTTCTTAAATAAGTCAGTGGAGTGTTGCATTTGTATGTGCCTTGTTATTACTTTAGGGTGAGCTACATATTGACACCCATCTATGTTACATTTCTGTAATAGTAATACAAAAATATATTTTATATAAAAAAGGAATTCCTCAAATAAACTTAAAATAATTAAATTAAAAAAAGGACAGTATATTTTACCTAGGCCTGTCAATTCAGAGTTAAGAAAATAATGTTCTTAATTATATTAATATTTTTTACTTACTTGATGCTGGAGTTTATGATTTTCAAGATGATTAGCTAATCTAAAACCCTTATCACAAGTTTCACACCAGTATTTAAATTCAACATTTTGAAAGTTACTATTATGTCGTGGTTGCCATGAAGGATAATGGCTCATATTACCCTGAAAATAATGTCCTTGTGGCCGTACATGTTTATTTCTAGGAGTATATGGTCTATAACAATTGGGATAATTTGTTCCCTGATGCATTATGTATATGTTGATATAATACCGTTAAGAACAACTTTTTAACTACAGACCTACACACACTGTTACTTGTTATTAATATTGGTAAAAAAGCACTACATTACAAAATACACGTTGTTTTGTTTTGACATTAATTTAGAATATTCAGTGGAAAGTGGAAACCGTCATGCGTCAAATGTGAAAAATATTCAGTTAGCCCGTGTTCCGAAATACAAAAAGTACTCTGTGATACCAGTATACTGGCCAGGGCTAATGACGTCATGAAACCGACTCCATGCTACTTGCTGGTGAAACGTCCCGAAATATGATGGCCTGTGGCCAGCGCTGAATACTTTGACAGCATAAATTGACATTATTGATTGATTACTAACACATTGCGTTAAACTACTTACTTTTTGTAATGCTTTTTAATTTTGTGGATAGGATTAAGTATTAACAATATGTTAAGTGATATTAATTCAACAATTAAAAGTATGAGTAAAATATTTTTAGTTTACTTTCTTTTGTAGGAAAATCTGTATAGCATCATGCTCTGTCCACGGTTAACTATTAACGTTATTAAATATTACGTTATTAAACTATATTATCAGTTACGGCTATTACGGAGTTATGCTTATTATTCTAATCTAAATAAGAAATCTTTTCGGTGACCACAGATATTATTAAAACTTACTGACTTTCGATCAGGGTTCAGACTTTTGACGTTGACAATTGACATATTACAGGAAAAACGGTAGAACATGGTTATTTGTTTTTAAATAATAATAATAATAATAGTCTTTATTTTCACATAGAAGAAATTTGTTTTGTATTGCACTTCATAACAAAATTTATAAAACCACAATTAAATTATTAATATTTTATTGATACTCCCTTTAACTATTGGATTAATATTGTTAGAAACAATATACACACTACCAAAATTAAGATGAATAATTCTGCCGCTAAGGTACACTGATTGTACACTTTAAAATGTTGTGCGTAAAAAGCGATTCAACTTTTAAATGTTACTCTATATTTATACGTTTATTAAAGGTTGGTGAAATATTTACTGAAGCTGGAGCGGCTTTTAATAAACTTGCTGAAATGACTATGATGTTACATCCAATGACAGAACAATCTAGGTATTATATTTTTAAATATAATTATTTACTTTCTAAACATTGCTCTATTCACTTTAAGAATTTCAACTGATAAGACTTGTTAGTTCACAGTCTAAAACACCAGTGAAACGCAAAATTCAAGAAGAACGTTCGGGATCTCTGTCAACGACTGGCTCTGGTCAAGTGAGTCTGATTAAAAAAGAATAATAATGTTTATTTTTTGATAACTATTCTACAATTTATTTAATTTAATTCCAGGTGACTCTCAATATGTTGAATGCTCAAGAATCAGAAATGGAAGTGGAGGGTCTGGGAAGTGATGTTAAGTTGGAGTTTGAATCCAGCAATGAAGATGTCATGACTTGATTTATGACCATATTAGTATTATTAAGTAATTTGTTAAATATTATAGACCAGCGGTTAGCAATCTGTGTAGTTTTTAACTTATATGGCTCAAAAGGTTGCCAACCCTGTTACTTCTGACAACTTATAATTTAATTTAAAAAAAATTGTATTTTTTTTACTTAAGGTTGTAAAATAAATAATACTTAGTTTTAAGAATAAAATTATAAATAAGAATATATTTATGTATTTTTATGATAACTTTGTATTTTTCTATTCCATGAGGAAGATGGAGATTCATAAACTTTTTTAAAGTTGCCATTTTCTATAATATTTTCTATTACTATATCCACATTATCTCTTATTTTTAATGTCTCATACAATTCAAAAGTACTGCCAGATCTTTTCATTCTTCTTTGTGCATTCTTATAACATTTCCAAGGTTGTGGTTCTATTATAATGGATCTTGATTGATCTTTAAGAAAAGTCAAAAAAGTAAGCAATCCATCATCACCATTATTGATATGAATCCACATTGTAACGGAAAAGCAGAATATTATATCAAAACATTGTTTCTTCTGACTATAAAGAAATGGTTGAAGTGATTTACACCCATTATCTGTCATGATATCTGATGCCATATAGGTTATATTGGAATTTTTACACATTTCTTGAGCCCTTTGTATCAATGTAGGATCAATGTCTATAGCTAAGATTTTTACTATAGAGGTTGGATATATTCTTATTAAAGTTGAATACAACTCGTCTGTTAGTTCTCCTGTGTTGCATCCAATATCCAAACAAAGTATAGTATTATCTTCTGCACTAGGAAACATTCTAGGATCTAAATTATTGGATCTTTCTTTTGAACTATGAAAAGAATAATAGTTTATGAAATTCCCAAATCTAGCGGCACCTGGGTCCTCTCCGCAATATGTTAGTTCTGTTTTGTTATTTAGCGCCATGATATAATTTAAGATTAATTTTAATATATAATATGGTATTACGAGTGGTCAGTGTACACCATATCTGAAACCCTTAACTTAAGATCTACCACCTATTTTACCACGTTATTCTGGGTCCGTTAACAAATAACAAATAAACTTATTTTATTTCCTGTTAACTTGTTCAACTATTGTTAAATTATAAGTAATAAGAGGCGAAAAAGTTATTTTAGTTTTTACTTTCGTAACATAAACACATCACCAATGTCAGTCAACTCACAACTGTCAATTTGCGAACTGTCTAGTGTCTATTGAGATGATTTGTGAAGCTTTATGTGTAAAATGTAGGTTTTAGTGGTGACGTACTAAAAACATACGAGTTAATATAATATTTCTAGGCCTAAAAACGTGAAATGTGGTAAAAGTGAAGTATGGTGAGTGCACAAAAATATAAATTATCATGACCCCTAAAGCTTCCAACTATTTGTAAGGTTAAAAATGAAAAAAAAAGTAACTACAAAAGGTATTAATTACTTATTATTCAAGTTATTATTACTTATATATCGGGTGACAAACCCAAATCGTCGGAACTGACGACTAGTGACAACCTTTTTGGAAGGATATATTTGTCCGAGTCATGTCCCGAATCATGCTATAAAAAAAATAAAAAAAACAATTGTTTTTCAAATTGTAATTTGCGTTTTCAAATTATACTTATATGTATATTTGTTACCTTTCTTTATTTATTTTTTTCGATTTTTGATGGTTATTCGATATCGGTCAGTTTATTTTGTTAATATATTGGCTAGCATTAAATAAAAATTTGCAGTCAACTACTTTTAAAAAATATATTTATTTTTGAAAATATCTTTAAACATGTATAGCCATGTTAAGCTTATTTAAATTTATATAAATATAGAATGTAAAAAACCGATACGGGCAGGGATTCGAACCCGCGACTACTGGGAAACCGTCCCGTCGCTCTACCAACTGAGCTACCGTATCGCTGTCCGTCTCGGTGAATTAAGCATTCTATATGTGATCGTCTTTATCGGGACGGTGGTGACATCTATTAGGTTTCTTTCGAAAATCCTAACCTAACATTGGTTTTTTACATTCTATATTTATATAAATTTAAATAAGCTTAACATGGCTATACATGTTTAAAGATATTTTCAAAAATTGATTTCGGTAGTGGCATCTTTTCAATGTTTATCTATACTGCAAAGTTAGAAACATTGGTTAGGATTTTCGTCGTATCGTCGTTCGCCCGTATCGGTTTTTTACATTCTATATTTATATAAATATATTTATTTTTCATTAACTTATTACCGAAAAAAGAATCATAATCGTTATAATCGAATAATATTTTTAACGGTTTATTTTGAACAAATAAACACGGTCTTTCGGATAATATATGTCCTAAATCGTGTTTATATTGTTATGAAGATCAATTTAACGTACCTAAGTATACTTTATTTATAATAAGTTTAATCTAATAGTTTAAATTTATAGTAAGTATTGAACATTAGAAAATTTGAGTTTAAAATTAACCTAGGCTCGCGTTTCCATTTGCGTCGTTGGTGTTTTGGTTTGAAAATGGTCTCATTTGAAAGGGGTTGGTTTCCCCTTTCTTTTAATACTATTCTCAGCTCGAGAAAACGCGTAGTTTTTTTTTATATATTTTTTTGTGTGAAAGTAACTTACCGTATTTTCACCAATTAGCACAAAAACACAATGTTTAAATAACATTTCACATTTATACAATATATTTATCAATTATGTATATAATATATCAGTATTTCATTTTAATTTAACTAGAAAAACACAATTCGTAACAACTTTGTTGTTTTAGATTCCCGAATGTCAAATGGCGGCAACTTGACAACAACGTCATACGTTTGTGATTTGAAATGTTTTTGAAATAAATAATAATTAATATATATATTTATTACTTTTTTTTGTCAAAACCGACCCCGACTCCACGTAGTCTTGTCTGTCCTACCCCTAGAGTGTTTTTGTAAATCCGGAGGCGCGGAAGGAGGACAGCCCCCACCCGCCGTAACACTGCGTTGAAACCCAATCGAGACCAACAAGCCGAGGTGGCGAAGGCGAGCTTGGGTTTCAGTTCAGTGTTACGCAAGGGTGAAGGGGCTGGCCATCCTGAAGCGCCGGAGACGTCACAGAAGTCTTAATTACTTACATTTTAGGTTAGTTCTTGCGAAACTTCAAATCGAAATATCTCCAAAACTAAACATTTTCTCACAATAAAAATGGTGTCAGGGGATAGGGCTTCGACCCCCCTTTTCTCCCTATCCCACTCTTCCTTCTACTCCAACGACGCAATTGGAAAGTGTTACCTTAACCTAGCCTTCTTACAAACGTTCAGTATAACTTTCTATAAAAACCGTATTCTTTTTTTGGTTTTACGAAATTTTTATGGTTGTCGATTTATTTCAGGTTAAGGAAGATACAGCCAATTGTATTGAATATAATATGTATAAAGAAACAACAAGGAGAAATATGTAATCTAAGTTTGAAGAAAACATTTGTGCCTCATATATTTTTGCGGCAAAAACACCAGCTGCGATAACATTCTCATGAATGTGCATAGTCAAAAGGCAAAGATTGACATCGGGTAAAGAAGCCTTTTCAGAGCTAGCTATCAAAAGTAGTGTTTACAAAATGGTGACCTTCACAAAGAAGTGATATACTAAGTAAGTCCTAGTACTGCCTATACAAATGTCTGTGATATTAATCAGCCAGGACTCAGTACTTCTCCTATTGAATGTGATGATCATAAGGCAGGGCCTTGCTTTTCGCATATTGAAGATAAATTACCAAGTGACTAAGCTGTGCAAGTTAATATTAAACCGAAGTATGGAAGTAAAGGTGTCAATGTAAATATACCTGCTGAAAAACAAAAAGTAGCATTGTCACCATTTCCTCATTTAAAACACAATATTGGTACTTTACCAGTAAAACTATCCTTAAATGATTAGTAAATAAAAAAAAATGTTTTATTATAATAAGATAATAATAAGTAATCGAAAAAAAAATATTTCAGACCATTTTAAATTTTATGCATGTTCTCTATTAGAAAAAGCATTACTGAAAACATACTGAACTTAATTAAGTCTTCTACTCATACAACAGACAATTAATTTCAGGTCTGGACATAAAAATTAAAACTTAAAAATAGTATCATAACATAAAATGAATGTAATGATTATGTAGTAGAACAATGTGTTGCATAGATTCAACGTAGGTTGGTATCTACCCATTATTAATTCTTAAAAATAATATCGAGAGTTTTTTGAGATTCTGTAACTATATCAAATATAACAATTTCACTATAAGATATCCTTAACCCCCTATAATTTTTCTTTGTTCTATATTTTTCAATTTAACAACCTATTTATCACGTTGAAAATCTAACCCCGAGGATTTTTATCGTGAGTCCATAATAAACAAAGAACCCCAATCAATCGCATAAAAATATTTAACGTATAATTTAGTTAATAATATTACGTAACCTTACAAAGTCGAAAATTTGTCTCAATTAACGCCAAAACCAGTTTTGATATATTTTTTTATAACTATAATTTACTCATTTTCTATATTATAGTGCCATTTATTTTGAGGAAAGCCACAGCCTACACAACATCACCTCAAATCCCTAAAAACCTGTTCAAGGGCTCAAAAAAAAAACTCCAAACGCACCGAGTCCACCAACAGGCAGCAGTAGGTACATGTTATCGGGAAACGGCTATATACCTAATAAAATACCTTATAATATTATTGCAGAACCCTCCAACGAGGAACAACTATATAATAAAATACAAGTACCATATTATATTATTCAGAGAAACTTTTTATTATTGTCTGAATTTCCAATCGAATAGAATCAACTTGTTCAAGTATTACCAAAAGTGTAAAAATAAATGGACGTATACTGTGAGCACTTGACAATGTATACACTACTAAGTACATAGTTATTACACCTATACAAACACTACACATCATTAAGTGTCTACACTATCGAAGTATGCTACAAATTTAAATAAAAATAGCAAAAAAATAGGTTCTGCCTAATTGGTTAGAAGATATTGAAGAATTGCCTATAAATAGCAATTTCTAAGCTAAAAGGCTAAGGTAAAATATTAGACGAGTCATGAAAGTTTGTAAGATTGAAATGATTGATGTTATTACATAAAAAAATAAAATCTACATGCAGGTATATCTCATAAACAACATTATCGTTAGTTCGTTAATTATATACTTTCTTTCTCTTAACTCAAACATAATCCGATTAAGTTAATACTATGGCTTACGTGGCTAAGTCCATTCAGACGATTCACATTCTAAAGGAGATGCTGTATATTGATAGTGCGTGTTTCGAATCGTTATAGATAGATCATTCTTCATTGAAACATCAATAGTTTTGGAATGATACAACAAAAAAAATCACGAGTATCTTACTACCATATTAACTACCATATTGTTTCGTTATATTACATTTGCTTTATTAAGAAAATTTTACATATTTTGAGGACATATAAATTTACAGCATACACAAATTTGTACATAGTATAATAGAAAATATAAAATAGAAAAAAAAGTTATATGTCTATGTATTTTTATGCCGGAAAAAGGATGGTGTTAACAAATATTTAATTTTCAATAAAACGTTTAAATTACTTTTTCAATGTAAAAAAATCAATTTTTCTTTACATTTGTACGTTTAATGATAGGTTTATATATTAAAAGTATAGTGTGAATGTAATTTTGAAAACTTAAACAAATTTTAACCGTCTCTGTTAAATCCGCATAAAACTATTTTGTTACCTCATTGAGTTGAATTTATTACTTATTTTTTGACTGAGTTGTTTTTCTTTATCTTATATGATTTGTTTGATTTCAAAAGTAATATGTATATCTTACTAAGTTAGATAGATAATGATATATGTATATATCTTTGGTAGCGGTTGAACTGTTTCAGTAGTTTTTGTTTTCTTTGGGTTATTTTTCAATAAATATATTATAGAAAGGGTACGGAAGATTTACTCATAAATAAACATGGAAAGGAATTGTAACTAGGAGATTACGCATCTGAACCTATATCATCTTGATGTAGTCTTCGCAGACTACTTTTTAAATAAATAACTATATTTACTTAACTTAGGTAATTTAGGACACGAACTCACAATCTCTGAGAAACCTATAGATGGTTTATTCTACATTTATTTAAATTTAATTAAGTTTAACATGACCTGGTACTAATCTAATTATACAATTATTTGTTTTAAAATGTTTTGTACAAAATACATTAATTTTGTACAAAACATTTTTAAACACAGGTAATAAAACTAACTAATATATTAAAATATTATTTGATATACATTTTTACACCAAATCGTTTCTATTGTGAGATGTCTTAGTGATTTCCTTAATGTAACTAAGATTAGTACTTAAAACTTTGTACTATAATTTTTTGACTGAAGCGTATAACCGACTGAATGAATAATTATACGTTTTCAAGAAAACTACCTGCAGCGTTTTTCAGTAATTAAATATTCCTTTGTTTAAATACACATTATGCAGGTATACATATTTTTTAAGGTTGAATGAAATAAATTCTTGTAGTATGTCGTAAAAAGATATCTTATGTGAACTATCATCTAATGTACCTATCTATCTATAACAGACAATTACAATTGTACACTACGAGGACTCAGGGATGTCGTAAGCCGTCATAGTTTTTGTAATAATAAAAATAAAAATAAGGCACCCAATAATAGAAATTTTAAACCAGTTATTTTTCGAGTCGATTTTACATCTGCCTTTTAAAAGTCAATTCTGTGCTTTTAATTCGTTAGCCACCCTTTTTAAAACTATCATTAAAATAAAATAATACAAATAAAATTTTGATGAATTAACTTTTAATATCGATACTTATGTTTAATTAAAAAATATATAGTAATAGTAGTTATATTTAAAAAAATACTTAAAAATTAAAAAATCCCTGATACAAAAATATCTCTAAAATGGATACAAATAATATTATTATACAGTACTAATTGAAGTTGTTGCGTCGGGGGACTTTTGTACGTACGTTGACCATGGTGTCACAGACGCACAGGTCAAACTTATAACTCTTTTTGGGTCCTCTTTTTGGTTCGGGGGTTAAAAAATAAAAGATATTTTAGTGCGATAAAACACCTTTACTATTTGTTTTTGTAATACGAATCAGAAAGGGAAAAGACAAAGAAAATACAAACATCTACAAATCTCAATAGACATTATTTTCTACACAGATGGACAGACTGATAGAAAAAAAACGACAAAATTCCTGAGTCTGACTGCAAAACCCAGTTTCATTTCGAAACTATCACATGTCAAATAGGAGGAACCTATCCAATGTCAAATCTAAATCGGTCTAGCATAACCTGACATATGTTATATGAGCAACAACCTTTTTTTTCGGCAAGAACCTCGTAGAAACATGTGGGTTTAATATACAAGTATATTTATTTTCATGAAGATCATTTGAACTGTTTGTCAAATGCATATTGTTATCAATTTTCATGACCATTGGTAGACCTTTTTAATACTCTTATATCCTTATTTAATTTATATTATGTATTAATTTACTTACTGGTCTTATAACATAAAACTGTTCAGTACAACTAAAGTTAAACTCAAAAAACATTCGTCTATTACTACTAAACAAAAAAAATAGTAGATAATCAGTTTATGTACAAAGGAAAAGGACACATTAAACTGTTTTGTCTGCCTTTTTAATATTGTCACTACCTAGACATTTTCATGCAAGAGTTAATATAATAACTGATTTAGTTACGCCAACAGTTCGATAAAACTTTTACTTTCTTTAAATCGTAAATAGCCGTAGTTCCTGATGTTGCGCGCATCCTCACCCACGCCACCCGTTCATGTGGTGCGTAAACAAATCGCGCACAACGACCTTGCACCCTGTACTAGCGTTGTTAAAGACAAAATTACTGCAAATATCATTCGTTACAACTGCAACTAACAGCATAAAACCAGTCGTCCGTACGTGAAACGTGACTTCAATCGGTCACCATGGTACACGCTAATCTGAATTAATTATTATACTTCTAGATACACACACGTAGACCTAAAATACACAGTAGACTTTGCAACATACGTCTCGCTTTTTGTAGTACATTTTATCGGAGAAATTAGCTTGGAAAATTGTTCTCAATCATTTCAAGTTCAGTTACATAAGTGCGCGTGCAGGAGAATTGGTGCGGAATAGCGGATGTTCGGTGGTGTTCGCCGGTGAAGCGGCTCGCCGTTATAAGCTCGCAGCGCTGCCCTCGATCATCAGTCGCTGCTAGGCCACCCTCTAATACGTTAATTTCAATTAAGGTGTAGTGTAAAAAAGTATTTAAAATGTGTAACTATCTTCGGTTAACCGTTTTATCAGTTATCTGTTTGGCTGTTGCCTCTGCCCAGCCTTCTGTGGGGTCAAGAAGATTACGGCGAACTAATGTAGAGGATACTGCGCAGAATGAAATTAATAGTGCCGAAGATTCGAATTCAAAGGGCAGAGCCGACGAGAGTTCATGGTGGCCTTCGGCAGAGTTCGCCGTTTTACAAAAAGTTTATGATGATTGCAGTTCGCAGAAACATTTGTCAGTATGTCTGAAGGGCAAAGCTCTTTCGGCGATAACAAGGGCAATGGAGCAGGTGAATTTTGTGCTAATAGTGCTAAAAGGAAAAGTGCTCAGTGAAGAAGTTTATGTATTTAAAATTTTATTGTGTTGTACAGGAGAGCGTACAGCTCGCTGATGGTCTCACGTTGGTGAAACAAGCTGATTCACCGGTTGCAGTAGCGGAGCCTCGGTTCATGCCTGGTATGTCTACGGAAGACAAGCTCGACACCATGCTGCGTACGCGATTTGAGCAATTAATCAACACGCATACAGTGTCGATGGATCTTGCATCAGAAGGTAGAGGTAGAGGTGAGTGCTTAAGAACAGTTACTTTTTATAAATACTCATTTAGATATGGTGTTAATTATTAATATTTTTCATAGGAAAGAAAGTTTTACCTTACCTGATGCTCGGTATCTTCACAACTGTGAGCATTGTTGGAGGTATGGCCCTGAAAACGTTAGCTGCCATTGCCGGTAAAGCCCTCATCGCCAGTAAAGTGGCGCTGACAATCGCTGGTATCATTGCTTTGAAAAAACTGTTTAGTCATGATGGAGCCACTGGAGAAACCACGTTCCAGGTTCACGCAGACGGCCACCATAGGTAAGATATTTTTAATTGCTATACAAAAGTAATACAGGTAAGATTTTCACACACTTACACTTTCTATTACATAATTTGAAGTGAAATATAACATAATAAATTCGACCTGAGCAACTTTAAAAAAAAAAATAGTTGAAAAAATGAAAAACATATTTTGAATGATTTTGACAGTTATTTTAATTTTTAATATTTTAATTCTAGTCTTTAATTCGAAGGCGGAACTTGTATGTGGTGAGGCCAGCGAGGTCGGGCGCGGTAGACCCTTACCGATACTACGCGGAGGAGACGGATAATTCAAATGCATAGATTCTCATACGACAACTTTCACGTGTGTTCTATCGCCCACGCCTCGATCCTTGCCATTCTACAGGACCCAATACAAATAGACCTTAAAGACCTTAAGCCAAAGTTATTCCCTATGAACTATATTTAAATCCATCGTTCATGTTTGAGTCTTGTTATTCTATAGTAAATTATTTATTATGACTACGGTTTTAGGTGTATTTAAATGTAAATTATTATTATTTAAGAAAAAATAAAAATATTTAAGTAGTATGTTGTCTTATTTTACCTATTACTTTAGCTATAGTAAAGTTATGCGTTACAACAGATACATAAATAACAAGAAAGTAACATAAACATACATTTATATGTGTGTGTAATGAATATCTTATCTGTATTAAATATTTATTTATTTGCTCTAATTCGCTTTCCTCACATGCTTCACTGGATACGGAATAGAGAAATATGTTGAGATTTTCCATTAATGTTCACCGGTGCAGCTATGAACGTGGAAAGTAGAAAGTATTAAACGTCTCACTGCACATGCATGTATATAGAACAGAGATACGAGTATATCTTGCACTTCTGCATTTTTCCTAATTGGATAATTCTAAGTATTGAATTTAATACACGCTCCTCACTGATAATTACACATATCTGATACACTAAACAGGGTACTGATAATGCACTGGAGTGTAATATAGCAGTATAGAGTTTGTTCGGCGGCGGAAGGTCAGTCCGTTGATTAGTCGGGCTCCGGTAAAGGCCGACCACATTGCGCGTTTGTGCTCCCGAACGCTGTTTATAATGCAGATATGTGTTTGCCCAATCGCTGCACGCTACGTTGGCTATATGGCATAGTTAATGCGGCTGGAGTCTCTTTGCATACGCAAATATAGGGCGGGCGATCCAGCTCTGATTAAGCGGTACGCTGGCGGTGATGTTGGCTTCATTTCTGTTTTAGGAGCAACGTCACACTTGATTACTTTGCCGGATTTTTAGGTAAAGGGTAGTCTATTTCTCGTCTATTTTGGTAAACAGCAGCCAATGCAAGTTAATACGTCTAAAAACACGTACACACAATTAAATGAACTATACCTAATTTTTGGAAGGGAAAGCAAAAGCTGTTTTTAATTACATTTATAGCAATCATTTTCCAAAATTATATAAATTAAAAAGAAGAATTAAAATTATAAACTGACTTGTTCTAGTTACGAATTAGCAATCAATTAATTACAATAAACTATACCAATTATATGGATGTTTTGTTACTATAAATGTATGTAAATGTATAAACTGTAAGTAAGTAGGATATTCTAGACGTAAGTCTGGTCCATAGGGATCGAACTGGCTACCATTGCATTAGCCAATATCGTCTACTTACTCTGCTAGTGTCCATCACTAGTCGCCTTCAATAGTTGATGTTTGATATCTCAAATTAGAACGCTATATATGCATATAACATACGATAAATAGTATTAATAGTAATTCTATGTAGTGAGGTATAAAGATTTATGTAATGTTTTTGTTACTCTGAATAAAAAGTTACATAATTAAATAGTTTTATAGGTACCAATAAGTAATTTAAATGTACTTTGTGAATAAATATTTGGGAGAAGTAATTTCCAAGAAATATATTTTATTACAAGTATGGAGGTAACATATGAGACTGTGGGCGTCAGTCGTAGCGAAGTTACTTTACGGGCGAATGGTCAAAGTATCCGGCATAAACCTATTTTGTTCTCTTCTTATATTGGATGTACGCTCCCTTCTTCAGCCGCCGACCGTTGTCCTTTGAAGCAGGGCTGTCAGAAGAGATAATTATTAATTATTTTTTTACAAAAAAAATCAAAATATTATTAATTAATTTCTATTTAATTTAATAAAACTTTAATATTCAAAAGGAAAAGCTTTCCTAAAGCAGAACAAATAACTTATACTCGATACTTATGTGTATATATTTATGAGAACTGTCATGTTGTTCAAATGATTTCTTTTCATTACAGTTAAAAAGAGAAAGTGCAACGTTAGAAGGCCAGTGCTAAGTCATACGTTAAGGATCCTATTACAGTAGAGATTTTTTAATTTTACTTAATTTATACTTTCTTTTTGGTAGTAATATAAATGTTATGTTTTGTTTGAATGTTAGTCCGTTAATATGCAAAATAGCAGAGATAGAGCATGATTTGGATAATGATTTACTACCATTTATGTTGGAAAACGCAATGGTTGTATGGCAAAAGCTAAGAATCGTTTGTTTGTTTTATTATGCCCTTCCCCCGTGAAACCGTAACCATAAGTTAATAGTATATCTGAATATATAAACAATATCGTTTATTTTAAATGTCACTTGTGTAATTTACGTAACAAGGATTAATGACTAGTATATAAATGTTTGAAAATATCTATTAACACATTAAGCTTATTTTAATTTCAATAAATATAGAATGAAAAATCAACCGATACGGGCAGGGATTCGAACTATTTATTTTTTTTCGTTTTATTTTTCATTCTTTGTTTATTTTTCATTCTATATTTATAACAAAGTAAATAAATTATGAAAATATAAAGAGTGTTAGTGGCAGCCCTGGGTTTGGGAGGACTGTGAGGAAGTTTTGTTGGGAATTATGTTGGTACGTGCCAAAGCCATTATTGCTGCGAGAAAAGTTCATCAATTTCATTTATATCTCCGTCCACGTTCAGTGTTCTCGATACGTTATTAAATCTTTAAACACAGCATATTAATACAACATATAGGTAATTAGAAGATAATTAACAGTATAACTGTCCAATGTTAGATAATTGTAATTAAT
Source organism: Napeogenes sylphis (assembly GCA_959347405.1). Classification (NCBI taxonomy): domain Eukaryota; kingdom Metazoa; phylum Arthropoda; class Insecta; order Lepidoptera; family Nymphalidae; genus Napeogenes; species Napeogenes sylphis. Next base: position 21,699,106 of record OY365786.1, read on the forward strand.
TAGAAGATTTATTGTTCTGAAATCGTGTAGTGGACATGATTTGTAGACTCTACTTTGACGGATCGTGTATAGTGGACTTAATACGTTACCGGCTTAAAACATGTTTTCCTTGCTGCTAAAAGAACAAAGTGAAAGTAAGTAATAATAACACGCTTGTGGAAAAGGAATTATTGTAAAGTGCATTTCGAATTGAATTATAAATAGTTTCTCACTTTCTAATTTTCTCTGAAGGAGTATAAACATTGAAAATATTTCACACTTACGCTATTAAAGATATCTTTTTTTACTCTAAAACATTTAAAGATTTTTCTCATTACTTGTTTATATATTATAAACAAATAATAATTTTACTACTCCCATGATTATGAACTAAATAATTAATTCTACTGAAGTGTACTAGAGTCGATAAAACCATCAAATGACAAACGTAAATGACAAAGGTAAATAGCATATTCATACAATTTGTGCTGATTTTCCTGATTTTCAGCGGACGTTGCTGCGGTTTGTGTACCGAAATTAGGCAGGTGAAACGTGGCCCAACTAGTTGATTGCCAGATTAGATAATGAGATTTTATTTATGTGCTTTATGTTTGTGTTTTAATTATATTAAAAGTTTCGCTTGAAATATTTGTTATACAATTATTATGTTATTTAAAAATCAAATTTATACAAATAAACAAATCGAAAGGGCAAGTTAAGTTATGTTTTTTGCGAAAATGTAAAAATAAAAACACATTTTAAGTTTATGGTGGAGTTATAGGACTTGTTTTAACTAAAAGTAGTTATTTTAATATGTTAATGACATGACTTTTCTAATACTTTCTCTAATAACCATAACCTCCTTTGGTTTTTGAAGGAACATATATAAAAATATATATATATTGCAGTATATACGGATTTATGAAAAGGCTAGATTATCCCTAAACACAAATCAAAAGCCATAAAGTTTCGAAGATTTATCATCTTTAGTTACATACCATGATTATAAAGTATAATTTGCTAAGTAACGGTGGTAGTGGACTATCAGACATACGGATAAGTGCATTTAATTTTCCACAAGTGCACGCACAGTCTAACAAGATCAGTGGGCCACTCGACCGCTGTGCAATCACGTGTACCACCTGCTTCGAACTTGGATAAGTTAATTTTTATCTTAAGATTTTTACACTCTTATGCTTTTCTTTTCTTTTCTGGTATCTTTTGTTAGATTATATCTAGATTGACTAGACGTATCGTTCGTGCGTATATAGAAAATACAACTGTAAAAATGTTTTAACAGCTTTCTAGTTGAGATGATAAACATCTCACATATTTATTGTTTGTTTATGTATTTGTTTTATCTATTGATAAACTACAATACTACTCTTATATGTGTGGGGGTATTATTTACATGATTTTAAATTTAAAAAAAATATTCTGATTATAAATAGTGTATAGGTAATCAAATGGATTAAGAAAAGGTATATATGAAATAGGTAGATGAATCTCGTTAATGGCTATAGAATATTTTGTCGGATTACCGTGGGAGCTTCAATTAGCTGTGGCTTGGGTGTGCAGGTGCCATCGTCGGCCGCGACTGTACCCCGAAGACCTCCCAGGGAGGCCAGCTAACAGACCTTGACTGATGCGCGTCGGTCTCTTCTCCTTATTCTCGTACCATAAAGTCCAGATTCCCATATCCAGGCACTAATGTAATGTTGGCAGGCAGCCACCCTCTGCACGTTAGTCCGGCCGTCATTATGTGTCATTAGTTTTGCGACACTGACCAAATGACTGGTCTGTGATATCGAATGACTCATTCCGTTCGTGATTAGTCTCTGTGATTTTCTAAATGCACAAAAGTAATTTCTAACTAAATTGAACGCTAACTTTAATAAGTGGTATTAGAGCAAACAACGGCAAATTGAATTGATTAAGGTTAATTAGTTTAACATTATTTCTATTTGTTATTTCTATTCTTTATTTAAATTATTTCTATTCTTTATTTAAATTCAGTTTTAGTTGGAATGAATTGCCTGAACTGCAACGTTTTGAATTAAGTTAATTATATCAGCTAGCTAATACTTTTAGCGATAATCTATTGGAAGGTGGGTTTATAATGGAAGCAAACAAATTTACGGCGCAGTCTTGTGTGCAAAGCTAGCAATCTCCCGCCCTAATTATCTCATAAATTACACTTAGCAACGTAAGTGACATGTTATTGGAAATTTGCCATAACGCGAACGGCTTTGCAATTAAATTATGTCAAGGAAAACTATTATTCCGTACAGTACCTAATAGAGAATCAGGTCAATCTCTATTAGAAGTTATAGGAAGTAAGTAAGAAGTATAAGTTAAAACAAGACATAACAACCTCATTATTTAAATACCCAAACCATCAGACACATACAACAAAATAAGATTTTATAATTGGACGCCAGACGGTTATATGGATCCCGTTTATAGCTTCGGCGTATAATATAAAGTGTATCTGAAGGAAAACGTTTCATTCCCGCCGGAATATAATCGTCCGTTTGTAATTTATATTGTCTGTTGCAGAGGCGAGTTTCGCTGCACATTCATTTATTTTATGTGCCATTTACAATTGTCGGTCGATGGTCAAGGGAGCGGCGGGGACTGAGGGAGGCTGGAGAGGTTGCCTTCGCATTATAAAACCATGCGGTCATCTGCGAAGTCCGTAATTGTATTCGTAATAGAAGCCGCCCGGATGAATTGTAAGCCGGTGTCGGACATATGGGGCTCATGGGTTTTAAAGATTTCATTTGACATTGTTCATTACAATTTTCTTTTTTATTGTCTAAATTTATAATTAAGAGTGTAGTAAAGTTTATCAGTACTTAAGCATTTTAATAACTGTTTAAATAATTGTTCTTAAGTAAACAACCTGTTACATTAAAAACAATATTATTTTTATAAGACATCTAGCAAGATGTTTTAAATAATATAAATATATGAAATGATGTATATATTATATTATTTATGAATACTTTATTAATTTAAAATTTAAGTAGGTAAGCATAGCCTACAAGATATTTAATTTAAGTTTAATCTATTTCTTATATTTCAAACTCAATGAATCTGTTAAGCTCTGGACAACGTTACCTTTATATCCAATCTAGATAACACATTCCGTCGTAATATATTTTTTCGCATTTTCGCTGAAATATACTTTTTTTAACTTTAATTAACGGGCTTTTCAAGATTATAAGTGTTAGTAGTATCTAGTATGGATTATCTTAAGACAGTATAAAATAAATCAAAAGAGTGTACGGCAATAATTTATTAATTAAATTTTAATATTTTAAGCATTTTTTAATAAATATCTTTATTATTAATGACATTATTACACGCATCCTGCGAAGACATGCATAATGTTACGAGCATTCTCTTCCAGCTAACCTTTAAACATACAGTGAACTAACATGCATAGAAAACAAATAAAAACAATGATAAATAAGGAAATATATAAAAGAATATATAATTGCTTAAATTTCTAACCTAAAGTCAAAAACTCTAGTCTAGTATAAAAATTGCACCCTTGGGTATAAAGGCAATTAAAATTGTAAATATTAATTCGTATGTAAAATTATTGTAAATAAACAATAATCTTGTGTGATAAAAATAATTAGAACGTTTGTTTAATGAAAAATGTGGCTCTGTTGTTATTTTCGATACTTAAATTTTCTGTTATTAGAAATATTATCCTTATTTTATCGTTTTGCACTAGACTCGTTTTATTTAAATGAACGAAAGCAATTTTATGCGAAGTCTTAAGAAGTTTTCAATAAATATTGTTCAAAGCGTAATAAATATAAAAAAAATCAATACCCATTTCTTTAGTCGCTGCACTTTTCTCAAGTCGAACGAGAGGCAGCCAAGAGGCTGAGTGCCTCTGTATTCTTTTGTTTTTTAATTATAACGCTACCGAGATCGGGGTGGCACCCCCTTCCCCATCCGTGGAGGTGTTTTCTTGTTAAGCGCGACGGGCACTCGCCTCCTACGTGGCTCGGCCGTTCATTTCGTAGAACTTATAACCTGACTCGCGTACTTATGAGCGTCGCCAATAAATATAGCAATGACCGGAGGCCGGTGCGACGGTCCCTGTCGGGCGAAGGCAGGGCGCCCTGGCGGGAGCGGGACGGAGACGGCTAGGTGGCCGTCCGCCGCGGCGAGGCATTGTTAGCTAAATATCTAGGTGGTCAGTTGGGCGGGCGGGGTAGGGGGTGGCTAGAAGACGGGAGGCCGGGGGCGGCGGACGTGCCGGCCCGGCGCCGGCCGATGTATTGAGCGCGTATTGCAGACGCGGTCACGCGCTGCAATATTGCGTTCGCTCTGCGATATTGCCCCTCAGTAACTCAATTTGATAAATTGTGCAAAGTTCGCCGGCTCTGTATAGCCATGAGCTCGATCGACACGTCGCTACAGCTCTATGTAATGAAATTTACTTGTATGCACTTACCTATTCTAAACTATAATAGCTTTTGATATTAAATACCTTTATAGAATAAGGAATTTAGAGAAAAAAAAGTACTATGTTTCTGGGACTATGTCGCTATGTCACCATATTAGCCTCGCTTGCGCTGTGTGACTCAAATCAACCTTAACATTACAGATAAAAAAGTAATAAGCAGTATGATTTTCATATTTATTACATTAAGATTTATTCAAAAATATAAATAAATGTATATATTAGTTACAATATTTTGGGGTATTATAATAAATAATATATTATTAGTATATACACGTATACACGATGTAACATCCTTACGGTTATACGAAGTACAAAATTATTAAGTGGACTTATCATTTTCTTCGTTTTTTATTGTTGGCACTGTTTTGTATAAATACTAAATATAATTCCACATTTTATTTTTCTATAGCGATTAGTATACCTAAACAATATTAGATGTAGAATATATTAAATATTGGTTACTGAAATAAAAATCTTTTAGATTTATTACCTAAAGAAAATTTATAAAAATCTCTATCTTTAAATTATTATTTATTAACGGACTGATTACTTTATTCCGTTAAATGTAATATTAAGATATATCTTCAGAAGAATTATGAATAATCGCATATAGGTACTTATTATTATTTACTTAGTAGAGCGAAATCCAGAGTACTAGAAAAATAAAGGCCGTTTCATACTGTTAACGTTTTACTTTATTCTTGGCAAAGTAATGATTGTAGTAATTTATATTTAAATGTAATTATTTGCATATGCTTAAACTTTAAGGAGAATTAATATGCTAAAACATATTTTAAAAGTTTGGGTTTATGTTTTACATACTTCTGTATTTTAAGAGCTTTTAAGTTTTGGTTGTTTTTTCATAATCATATTAACAAACAACAAATGTTTAAATTAAAATTTTAAGTTGTTACTGTAAAGCCTTAAAACATAAGCATGCCGAATAAAATCAAACTCTTAAGTATGGCCGGCCGCGTTTGTAGATTGCGTGTGGTCGCGGCTTGAGGATTGAGAAAATGATTTATATTGTTTGTGTAGTGCTGTGGGGGAAGAGGGGGGAGGTGGTAGCTTTCTCAAGCAGATCCAGTCCACTGCAGATATGGGCGAGTATTATTATTGATCCGGCTCGGGCGGTCGGCGGTCGGCATTTCCTACCGCTCATACTCGAGCGGGGGAAGACCCACTCCCAACATATTTATTGAGGAGCGGGAAGGGAACGATGCGGGAACGTATGGACATACAACTTATTAAAGCTCAGTGCACTAACCTTTAATGAAACGGGGGGGGACGTCTTGCGCCCTTGTCCAATCCTGGCTCGTTATGATATTATATCAACATAACAGCCAATAGCAGTCGGTTATGATATTGTAGGCGGGCGGCGGCGAATGCAAGCTTCAGTTTTTCCGTGTTGGGCGGGCGGGGTTATGATATTTGTTATGATTATAATAGGGTGCGAAGTTTGTTTGAGTTATCTGCTCCAATCGTAGGCTCTCAAGATATATCATTGGGTTATTATGAAGTAAATATTACAGACCAATTAAGCAACTTTTAGAGAATGTATTTTCATATAGTATAATTAATATTTCTATATATCAGAGAACAGTTAAAATAGGATATAGATTACGAATATTAACATTTTATACCAAATAAAGTTTCAATATAATTTATTGTTATTCATTCTATTATCTTTCTTTATCTTAGGTTTCTGGTTCTGGCGTAAACAAATAATCTTAAATGTAAACAAATGAATTGATGACTTTGATAGTAATGTATGTTTATATTATTTATCTTTTGAAGACGTTAAGTCAGATTCAATTAAACGATATCCTCGTTCTGTAAATGAGCTGATAATAAAAAGATAATAAACAAGCGTCTTTGAAACAAACTATAACAGATCGGTAATTGCTTCCACGATGCCTCCTCGCGTTATTACGTCTTTTACGACGCCGTATGGGGCGAATAAAACATTTTTACGAGCGGCCATACCTGTTATAATACGATACACACCTATTTAGTTTCAGGGCTATATAGTATAAAACTAGTAGATATACTTAGATAGAGTTGTAAGCTAAGGTTACGCCCTTTCATGTCTATTTCTCCTTAAGATAAATTGAATTTATTTGTAGGGTATAAGGAAAGATAAGGAAAAATATTTTTATTTGATAAAACATCTGCACAGTATTGCGCAATGGTTCCACGAATGTCCTTCAAAGCTTCCTTTATCAGAGTTAGATAATTCAATATAGATCTTAAGTCGGAAGCAGTAGATATATGTCCCTCGGCGATAGCAGGCGCGGCACACATGGCTCCGGTCACTCAAATAGATTGCGTCATACTATAATACCATCCCAGGGCACCGAACAATTATGGCATCTAAATGAATAAGGAATCGCCTCCACAAGACTGTTTCACTCAGCGCTACATTTTCTTTGTCATCCTCATACGCATTACATCGACGGGCGTAGATACAATACGAATACTTATTTTTTATTTTTTACTCTAGGGACACTTTTTCGACCCTCGTCCGAGCGGCCTCTTTGAAAAGTGGACATCGGAACGCGAGGGAAGGAGCCCCCGAGGACACCGAACAGAAAATGCGTTGTAAACATTGCGACTACATTCAATTTCCCGTCATTTTTCAAACTGATAAATAATTCTGTCATCGAACTCTCGGACAGGGGTCGGCTATGAAGTGATTGTCGACGGACAGCGGCCGTAAAAAATAGCAGACTATGAGCTCCGGAAACTTCTTACATGTGTGCGATAAATTTCTTTTTTATTATCAGATATCGAGGGACTGCGGAATCAAATAAAACGCTCATATTTAATTCATAAGATACCGGCCATATAGTACTTACGCTATACTATTTTATTTAAGACGCGGACGATTGAAAATACGTAACAGTTGTTACGTATATCTATATATGTTTGAAATCAATCTTGTCATAAAATATTTACGTGCAGACAAATTGTTCTTCATCAAACAAATGGTCTGTTATAAATGTAAGCCTTATTATTATTACAAATATAATTGAGTTAGGTAAAGAAATGCATACCAATACGTATAACGTAATAATTTGATGTTTTAACAAAATCGATTCAATAATTTTAAGATTATAATATTTATTTTGAAGTGCCGTGAAGACTAAATTTTTCTTATAATGGATTCTTAATAACAATATTTTTTTTTTTTTCATTAATTATTAAAACAATAGTATTGCTGGCAGATGTGTTCAACATTGGTAGTGGGGTCACTCTATTAAGTAACTGTCCGACAGCTAAATGAGACTGGTGGGATTTAAGCGCCCTTTCTGATTATCTAAACGTAATTTTGAAACCAACTTGGAAAGATTTTCTAAATTCGGATTTCAATGAAAATTATCTTTTATTTATTTAATTATTTTTATAACTATTTTATTTATATAAAAATAGAATGAAAAAAATGATAAGGTAGTACAATTGGTAGACCGACGGGAAGGTTTCCCAGAGGTCGCCGGTTCGAATCCCTGCCCGTATGGTTTTATTTTTCATTCTGTATTTATATAAATTTAAATAAGCTTAACATGGCTGCTGGCATGGCATGAGTGTAGGTTTATAGCTATTTTCATGGCATGAGTGTAGGTTTATAGCTTTTTTCAATACAAATATTTTATTGATTAATAAATTTTTAATTATTTAAACAAACGTTTAACAAGGTTTTGATATTATAAAACTTAAAAGTAAAATAAATATCCCATTAGTTCTTATATTTTCAACCAGATGGCTATTGAGCAGTCTCAAAGGAGAGGAATCGTAACGGAGAGATATCGAATGGAATGTTTCAGATTTATATTAAATAATATTTATGACGAGTATGTGTATAATTAACTTAGAAATTATTATATAGTATTAATTCGGACTCTTTTTTTAACAAACCTCCTTTTTAATTTTTTTTTAAAAAACGAGTTTAATTGATGTGAAGTTAAGGCTGTTTAATAAAATCGTGTGTAATATTATATGAAATGATTTAAAAAAAAGATTACTATATCTTAATAAATTTATTAAAATTGTTATATTTATTTTATTAACAAAATATCCAAGGTATTCTTAACAAATTACGCATTTGGTATAAAAACTTTTGCTATAAAAAGAGCATAGTATTTATTACAAGGAACTTATTTCTTTCAGAATGTAATGTTGTCCTAAAATTTATCATCTTTTACAAAAGAACAAAAGAAATAATTATTTTATTACAAATTAATTATTTTAAATACTAAAAAATATATTTTTCACGTAACATAGATCTGAGAAAATAAAACTAACTCGAAAACAGAATCAAATAATCATAAACTAAAATTTATTACGATATTCCCTTTTTACAAGCATTTGGATATATCCTTAAATATAATAAGGCTAATAAAAGTGGCATACTAACTATATTATACGTGAAGGTACATTACATAAGCTGGAAATAACAAGAGATTTCTCCTAAATCCAAGCGGCGATTGCAACACGCCTGATAGCAACTCAGTTTATATTTTATTCATACATTGTATTGTTGGAATATCAATTGCCTCGCCCGGTAGGTAAAGGGTACATTTCCAATCCACACGGGATTCACTTAGATTTGAAGGAAAATAGATTTCGATTTGGAAAGCTGCGACAAAGCAATCCGATATATTTTTCAGACAGATATTGCTAGCGATTTCTTTGAGCGTTGAAATATAAGGGAGGAGATCTTCAGAAATACTTCTTATTTCATTTTTTATCTCTAGTGATCGGATTTGTGTGATGCTATGTTTTCTTGTATCGTATAAATATAACGACGATTTATTTTGTTTTTTTTTTTAATCGACAATATATATGCGTTTTGTTAATAACATTAATTTAAATTTATTTATGTAGATAATTTGAGAAAGTGCTTTGTTGATATAAAATATTGTTAAGTTATATTAATCTAGAAGAGATTATACTAAGATATATGTATGTATATATATTTCACATAAAACTGTCGACTTATTATTTTCCAAACAAAATATATATCAATCCGTATCTAACGTATGTAACATTTACTTATAACAACAAAATATATTTTATATGTAGTGTAGTTTGAATGTATTGATATATTTGGTAAAGGTCAATGTCATTTTAAGTCTGGGGACTGGTTATTTTCAGTGTTTTTAATTTCACCGGCAGACAATGCATTAAAGGAAAACGCAAAGGAAAACATTAAAGGGGGAGAATGCCGACCCCTTTTGGGAAGTGATTAATTTATTATGTTCTTTGTTTCTATTTTGATTTGGCTTTAGGAATACAATAACGAATACCGTATTCTAATTAATGTTTTTTTTTATTTTCTGTGTAATTGTATTTTCGAATAAATTGTTTGTTTTAAATACATATAGTTACACACCATGGCTATTATTTAGTTTTTTTAATATGACGTCTAAATCGAGTAAATATTCTTGTGTATGGTTTAATATAAGTTATGTATCAAAGTCGTAATAGTATCACTCGTGCAATATAAAAGTTAACGACACAAGAAAACGCGTTTTCCACAACATTAAAGATAACAACAATAAGGGGGCGAGCGAGTGTAGAGCCTCCCGCGGGTGGCAGGAGGGGGCGAGAAAAATTCAATATTAATATGAAGGAGGTGCGAGGGAGAAGCCTTAGCTTTCTCGCTTGCGCGGCCAATGGCGACCCACAGTGCCTCCGCGATATGATGAATTTATGGATGTAATAAAACCGAGGTGCGCGATTGGAGGAGCGGTCGTTGAGAGCTTATTTTTCTTTATTTTCATATTCGCAATATGACCCTAAGCTTATTTACTTCTCGCAACATTTTTATATATTTGGAGATTGAAGTAATGCTTAAGATTCAAGTGAAGGTATTGGTTCTACAAAGGAAGGTAACTGGCAGTTGATTGAGGCGTGAACGGCGCTCGACCGCGTCTTGGAGCTTCTTTCTTCATTTGCTTCTCGAGTGGCCGCAAACGACACTTCTATTTGCATGAACGTATTTGGGTATTCCTCTCCAAATTTCAGTGTTTACTTTGGACGTTTTATTTATACGATACTGAGATACAATACTTTGTTGTTTTATACTTTGATGTTGTTTATTCATTCATAGTTTTTTCATTCTAAAACAATATTTATAAGATGAAGCCTAATTTATTTTTAAATTATAACCTTGAAGTTTGACGCTTTTTAAAACTATCTAGTACATTTGTTATTAAAAAAGCTATAGTTAAATAAAAAAAGATAAGAAAACTTAATAACAGTTTATTCAAGGAGAACTCGACTCAATTTTAATCTTTAAGATCCAAAGCTGCGTGTCAATAAATCGGAACATCTGAACAAAATTGATACCCTTTATAATGCGTCAAATGGAACGTTCAAAAGGCAAGCTGACAGCATCAGTGTCAAAGACAAGGCAGACAAAATAAATAGGAGGGCGAAGTGGGAAGCGGAGCGGAAGTATTGGGGATCTGCGAGCGCAGTTTTGAAGTTCAATTATATCAGGTGATTCAGGTACAGCTGGAGGCGTCGTCTGCGTGTCTCTAGCACCTCGCGGCTAAGTCTGCCAATCCCTCTTATCCTGTGACAAATGTTTACTTTGTTGACTATATTTAATAATAAACATATTTTTGTCCTATGTATTATTGAAATTAATGGAGAAGGGTATAATTGTAATGTTCAGGAGTATGTTCATATCGCAAAGTTAAATTGAATCGAGATTTTTTAAAATATAATTTTTCTTTCAGGAAAGTAAATAATAATGAATAAAAGAAAATCATTAATTGATTTATATTAATATCCGAAAAAGAGCATGTTTTTTTATTCAAAAAACATTTAATGCAAGAAAAAATTCCATTTATTGGTATTTTGACAAATATTTAGATTACAATAATAACTTACAAAATACTTACAGCCAAATAAACAATATTAAACATGAGTTATATCGAAACACGAAGCAAAGCTACTTACACATATGTTCGACTCTACAGAGTACGAGCTCAAAGCAGAAGTTTTCCCCGCAGTGAGATTCCTTTTTCTTTGTTTGGTGTATTTATTGTAAATCTACTCATACCGCCCGCCGTTAAAAGTATTCGAACATAACTTTTGGCTCGAGCACCAGCACCGTCTGTGGCCGGCATTGTTAAAATTAATGTGATACCATGAACGCAATTTTATGTTCAAATAGAATGTTTGCTTTTCTTGTAAATTGTTTATTTATATCAACCTATGTAATGTTTGTATTTTATAGTTTAATTTTTAAGTGGAACTTTATTTTTATTATTTGTGAACTTTTAATTTTAATTAAATTATTATTCTTTATTTTTAAATAATAGTCCAATCTACGTAAATTTGGCTGTAATCGTTTTCCGTTTTACATATACGGAATAATTGACCAATATTCCTTGTGGTTTATTTGGGAACGGTTTAACAAGTGCGAGGTCGGAAATTGGCAGTGAAATAGTGGGACAGAGTTAGATGCGAACGCGACGTTCCTGTTAATATCATTTGCTCCTGGTTCAGCTCGTCTGTTCCTGACGGCTTAACCAACTTACGACCACTCACTTCATTTTTACCATATGTTGACTGTTTCTACATAGGCTTGTTACTTATAAACCTTTTATAATTAAAAAATATTAAGCATTACCTAAAACATTTATGAAAATAAAATAATTAAAGTACATGAAATAAATTTAAAGTATAATATACTTGTTTTACTCTTCATTTTGCTACAAAAATATCTCTAAAATGTTTATATTATAATTTAAAATAAGGACAGTTAAAATAATATAATATATTATAAGATAACATAAAGACCCTTTAAAGATCGGCGAGGCCACGGAAGTGCTAGAGAAGACGTCTAGTGGGCTGGGGAGGTGGAAGTCCAGTCTTGAGATACTTGCGAGGTGTCCCCCCTCTCCCGCACACCCCCGCGGCGCCGGACGACTTGCTTATTCTATCAAGCGTGAACACACACGCGCGCGTTGCATCGCTATACGCACACATGCACACGGCATTATACGGCCGGCCACCACTCTACTATGTCAATACAATACGCTCTCTTCAGCTGGACTTAGATTATTTAGAAAGCACTTGTAATGCTCATATAAGAAGCGCCACGGAAGATGTATTCGACGTCACAATGGCCGCTACGTGTCGGCAGGGACTAAGGCGGGATAGCTAAGAAAGATTACGATCCTAAAAAAACAGAGTCCACTTGAATGTATACCGCGGTTTAATCATTTCATTGCTAAAGTGATATAAAAACTGTCTCTTGAAAATCATACATTGCGAACAAAAAAAAAATAGAGTCTATAAGCAAATTCAAAACAAAAGAGTGGCAAATGAGGGTGTAAATCTGAATCATTATTGTATGCAGAGCTGAGAGTTGCATTAAACATGACAGGGAAAGACCATCAGAGTCATATCAGCGGCTATGGTGGGCGTGAGAGTGCGCCGGCCGCGGATTATCTGCTACGCGGCTACATCGTAGCCCGTTGAGCCGCTACGCGTGTAGCGATCATAACAGAGATTGTAATCAAAACATTTGTAAACAAACACATTTTATGTGTACATAATAATCAAATTTGTATTATACAATTTTTATTTTAGATATCTTTTCTTAAGCCTACAAGCTCTCTAGTAACACATAATACCCAACTTTATTTTAATAGTTTTGGTTGAAATTTATCGGTAGTCGATACTCTAAAATTAATGATCCTTTAAATTAATAAGTGTCAAAGTTTAGCAGCGATCGGGGCAGTGCTCATGTGTGTGTTAATAAAGGCCGTGAGAGTGTGGAGACGGGGACACATGTGTGAGTACTTTCATAAATCTGTCGGGAGATATATGAGAGCGCAATTTCCGGTATCCGGCCATTAGCGCCGAGCTTTTATAAGCTTAAAGCTTAGGTTAAAGATTTTCAGGGTAGTTTAATGCGAATCTTGTAATAGGTACGATAAATTTTGTATAAAGTATGTGATTGCATATTAGGAGTCGATTCGGGACCTCTTAATGTGTATAATTTGGCCTAATGTCTGTTTGTGTTGTCTCCGTAAATGTGTATTGGTGTCGATTCTAGTTCATGCAATAGCAATTTAAGATCATTTATTCACAAATGTAACAACGAAGAAGCACTTCTATAAAATTACCAATAATGAAAATAAATCTGTTCGAAACTAGAAAATAGCGAAGAAAACAAGTTTATATATAAATAGAATGTGTGTATGTGTGTAGAAAGAAATATTTTTATAATTTCTAAATATATAATTTTATATCATAGCATTTGTTAGTAACTTCATCTTTTCCCCCTTTCCCACCCATTACTTAAATAATAAACTCCTTATCATCACTTGAAATGTTAACTAATCCATGGTTATTATATTTATCTATACTAATATTATAAAGATGAAGGATTTGATTGTTTGTTTGCTGGAATTGAATAAGCTCCAAAATTACTGAACCGATTTAAAAACACATTTTACCATTTTAATTCTGCATTATCCCTCTGATGAACATAGGCTATATTTAATACGAGAAAAAATAAGGAGGTAATAAATTATAAATGTATTAAGTAACATGTTTCAAGTCTTTGTCATATATATATACGAATATTAATAAATATAAACATTTAGAGTTCAAATTATTTACAATCACTAATAATACTATTATAAAGGGATTTATATTATCACTAGCTGTTACCCGTGACTCTATAAAGAGCCATAGCCATAAGGCTATGATCATAAGCCATATAAATATATTTTTTACAATCTACGTGGAAGCAGTCATGGGCAACATCTATTCCTAATAAAGTACTTTACCTGAGTAAGTAAGTGTAAAAACCTTTTGGCCTATATAACAAGGCTTTTTTTCCTATATAGTGCGGGCGAAGCCGCTGGAAATATGTAGTTGTTATTATATTCGAAATCTGTTTTAATGATCACCTGTGAAAGTTAGTACAATTTTCCAGAATGAGAAGCACACTATATAATTACTCTAGTAATAATAATTTAGCACCACGCCATGGTTCATTCATTTTTCATTTATTCATGGTTCTGTCATGTAGTTTGCGTACATGTTTTGAAAAACAGATAAATATAAAACTATTAAAACTGTAAATATACGCTATATTGTTGAAATATAAAACTCTAAATAGTTTTTAATATACATTTGTAATGTTCATTCGTTTCATTTTATTTTATGTTGTTTATTAATATTTTGACCAAGAGAATTGAGAATATTGGTTCTGTATGTGGCTCTCGAAACAGTTCCTTCAACATTCATAGTCTTTTTATTGGTTATTAAAAAATAACCCTTTTAAAGGTTATTTTCATTTATATTAAACTTGATTGGTATGAAACAACATTTTATCAAAGCTATTAAATTAACAATGCCCTACATTCGATTATAAAATAAACAGTCATTTGTTCCGCATGTCCACTTGTCCGGTGCATGACGTGCAGCTGCACTTGGTTATCAATAATGCACGCCATTGTTCTATGTGACGCGTCATGAAATATATATTAGCGGGAAAAGATTTCTTGTTTTTTTTTTAATGTTCGCATTTTATTTGTCACCAGTGTATTTTTTTATTTATTTAGAATATTTTATATATCGTATTTATATACAGTCTGATAATATATGTAACCCTTATAAAATATTATAAATGTATTGGCATTATTTTATGTTCTTAGTTATTGATTGTTTTAAGTGCGGTGGTGAAAACTGGGAATTTACATTTATCACATTAAAAATCTATTCTCAATTAAGGCAACAATCTTCATAAATCAATTTCCCCCCGAATTTAATGTCAATAAGTGGGGTCGGTTGTTAAACGACACGCTGTAAAATAAAACTTTTCGGAGGGCGGAAAGTTCTGGCGAAAAGAATATTTACATTAATTCTCTTCATTATGTTTTGAAGAAAATCATGGAAGCCGTTTCCTATTCCACTTTCTCGATTGAGTTTTTATTTGAATATTTTTTTGCCGTCCCCCGATTGCGTCTCTGTGCGACAAAAGGAAGTTTTTATTAGCATCTTAATGATTTTACGGCGAGTCCCCGGTTACAACAGCCTTTATGTTGTCAGATTTTCTTGAGCATTTTTTTGTCAAGGTTTTTGCATCTTACATTATTAAAGTTTTCGTTCCTTAGCTTAATGAAGCTCATTTCTTCTGTTCGTCCGGGCCTTGATTGCTTTTGTTTTGCATAAATGCAAGATTTCTATAGGTTCTTTCTTGCAAATCGGGTAAGTTCTAAGACTCGAAATTTGTACTCGGATAAGACAATTAATTGTCGCTTTTTCTTTATAGCCTCGTATTTCACTGATCTTTTCATGTTTGACATTTATATTTATATTAGGTTTTTAATTTTATTTTTAATTTCATATCTTATATTTTATAAATTTATTGATAAAGAATCAGAATATATTAACAGTTATTTTGAGATGGTCATCTAGATCTTTCCTATAATCAATTAGAATTTTGATGATATTTTTGTGCTTATCTGCGTATATAGATAGTTTATTAAACTTTTTTAGTACATATACTCTACTTTTTATAATTATTTATAGAAAATTCTAAAACTAATTACAACCAGTAGGTAGATGCATTTTATTTATAAACAGATTTATGCTCTATGGTCACGGGACCGATTCTGGAATTAACTACTTCCCCGAGACTGTCTTACGCACCACAAAATAATAATTGTCCGGAAAATCGACCAAAGCTGTATGTAATGTTATGAGAGGAAGGCGGTCGTTTTTCTCTGCTCTCAATTGAGTCCGAGATCTTGCTTTCTTTTTAATTTCCCTACGGCCTCCTAATGAGGTCTCTGTGGAGGCGGCTCCGCGCCGTTATCTATGATATTCTTGAGGTTGATGCTTATTGTGCGTGTCACTGATGACTTCCCTTTTTATTATCCTCCCGAACACAATTCAGTGGTCGCCTAAATGAACTCTTCTCATTTGTTTTGCTCTTTTTATTTCTCCGGGCGGCAGTTTGTTTTCTGTAAGTTAATTTCTTTTAAAAATAAATTCTTTAAATGTTCCAACATTAAACAAAGTTTTATAAAAGTAATCATAGTAGCAAATAAACTATGGAATCACTGGTCCTAGTAACAAATCATCCGGCCTTCACTTATCTATTGAAATGAGAGATTATTATCAGCTCAATGTTAGCAAAATAGTTCGGTGTTATTTTCACTGGATTGTCCAATATTGTCACAATCCCTATGGAAGGGCAATTAGAGACGTGTCGCGCGTGTCGGCCACGTGGCGCGGATCTGTGTATAGGAAGCGCACGCGCAGTTCTGCCCTCATTATGACCTAATGTTTATACTGTGCGCAATACGAGATGACGCTCCGACAGCGATATGTTTAAACAAAATCCTTAGGATAATATCAGATATAAACACCCTGCATTCGTAACACCTAGGGCGAAAATTTATTGCTACTTTTTTATCCCTATATGCAAGATTTACCCTCCTATGTGAGGTCTAATGTACAACTGTTTGTTGAATTCTTTGTATCGTGTATAGCTAAGTAAATTCAATACTAAAAATGTTTTTTTTTATTATAATGAAGTGAAGGAAAATGGATTATTTTGTATTTATATTATTTAACAGTATCTATGATGACATTGCAAGAACTAATGACACTTTTTCGATTATGTACATAGAGTACAGCTCTATGAACGCAACTAATAATCGTAATACGGCTACGGTGGTTTGCCAGATTTATGATTAAGTATATATGAATACAAATATTGCTTTTTTGCTAAATTAGATTAAATATTTATTACTTGTATTCAATACTAGAGATGCCATGAAATGTAGAGCACATATTGAATTACATTCACTCAAATGATTATAATTCTAAGAGCTTTCGAAATGTATAATTGTTTAATTTAACATCAAACGCGGCGTGTTTATTTTCCGGTCTCAAATCGATGCAATAATCTGGAGCTTATTGAATTAATAAATGGAATGAAAATTGAAGCAAATCCCCATTGAAGAATTCACTTCATTTAAATATCGCATTTTTCTTGAAGATTATACCGTACGACAGCTATAAAAGAAAACAGGAGTCCCCTCGATAATGCGACGAGCCTAAGGAATTTTTATTCCGTTCAAATCTCTTCTGACGTAGGTATATTTATGCAAGATCGCCTGGAGATTTTATACCCGGTTTTATTTAAATTCGTTCAGGTGGTGTGAGTGACGCTACAGGCCGTTTATCGCCGGCTCGTGACTGTATTTTTAAACTGAGACGACATTTATATAAATATTTGTACTTTAATTATAGAACATGCTCAATCTAAACAACGTAATATCGATCCTTCATTTAGTGAACAAAACTCCGAATATGTATATAATTTACTTTGACCATACAATGTTAAAAATAATATTAAGTATATAAAGTTAAATCTTAAGATCTTAATCTCATCATTCACTTACTTCTTGTCATACTAGTTGCAATCCCTCCCTTAGCGTAATGCGCTGCGGTGATCATTCTTCATTTGCAGACGTTACGACATCTACCTGACCGCTGATGCTATTTATGTGATGCTATACGAAATCTTAATGGCCTTAAAATATCCATTAAAGATAAGCAATTGGATTTTGCAAAAATATATTTACAACAAAACATGTTATATACAAGTTCTATCTAGTTATATGTCCTAGAAAAATGTGTGTAATTTATCATCCCGTTTTGTTTCCATCTCAATAAATTTCACCGACAAAATTTTCCTTGCCATTTGTTTCCATCGCAAGATCTTTTCGTATGAGGCGAGTTCTCTGTTAATATATGTGCCCGGAATACCGTGGTCATATATTACGCCGACCTCTGCGGGACCGGACATAACAATCCTCGATTTGCTATAATATCGGTCTTACGTCCTTGTTCAGACGGACAGACAGCGGGTAGGAGCGAGTGAGGAGATGGCAGAAAACGCGGGGTGGCGTTACGTGCGGCGTATAATAAGCATTTCATGCACGGGGTGCGGGCGCGGGTATAACGTAGGTACCATTTTCCGTAAGTCGTACCTAACCGGACCGTACATTATGAGCCAAGGGTCAGCGCCTCGTGCCGTCTCTGTCGCTCCTACACACATATCCAAGTATAATTTTGCGTGATATATCGTAGAGGGTCGCTGTGACCGTTCTATATGAGAAATATTTTACGTGCGTGAATTCATACCTACATTCGTTTTATTTGGGCGTGCGTTTGTATTTTATAGCTATATGAGTTGTAGTATTAAAAAAAACTTCTGACAGAAATATTTTTAATAAGCTATAATTCATATATTGTTTAAACATTAATATAATATTAAAAATGGATAGATAAATAATTAATAAAATTCTAATATGATATTACATGACAAAGAAGTCAAGTGAATAGTTTTTAAAGTTGGCTTGTCGGATTATGTCGCTCATAAAGTAAAAAAAACTCATTGGTTTAATGCCCTATCAACAGTTTAAATATCTTTTACTTAATATTTTATTTTCATCTAATAAAAACACACACTCATTTTGATTTTTTACTTATTATCTAAGTAACATGTAAGATAACAACATATAAGATACTTTTAATATGAAAAATCGTCTATATTTCGAGGAAAACCTATATGATTTGTAATTTTACAAGAGAAGGCACAAGGTTTCATATAAATAAAGAACGGTCTCGAAATTCATCTAAGTTATACCTATCTATACGATTTATGTGAAGCCATAAAGCGAAACAATAAAAACCCAAAACAGTAATAAATTTGGAGAAATAGGAAAAAAGGTTCAAGTTTGTCTTATCAATTCCTACAAGGCATAGGCATTAAATCGCACAATAAACTTATGAAGCTTTCTATTTAAGTTTACTTTGGACTACTCTTTGGTGGCCTTATCAAATAAGATTGCGTTGTGTATAAACATTTTAAGAGGAGACGCTGTTTACAAGCAATCAACACTTAGTGGACAATTGTACGAGGGTTAACACAGGTAGACAAAACAAATAGAATATAAGACCGGTGAGCCTCCAAGGGAGGGTCTTCTGAAAGGACAAGGAAATGCGGTACTGAGTAAGCCACAAGATGTTCTTTATGCATTAGTAATGCAATCTAATTGAATCTGAATTAAGATGACCATTGTCCCTCATTATATATTCGAAGCGGTCATGTATACAGATTCAAATTAGATTCAGCTGTACCTATGTTTAACGTAAATTTCCATTTTAATTACGTAATTAAGACTTAATACTGTGATACAGTTTCCCAGACAAGAAAGCAGTTATTACGGAAACAATGGTTAATAATTCGTTAGTGCGGTCCGGCGCACTTACAGCGTCGATTCATTATCGTTACGGTCTCGACCGACGGAGATATACGATATAGCTCCCTGATTGACCCCACATTAAAAATTACATACAAATAGAAAGCGGGAAGGTGGATTTTCAAGTGAAGTACGTGCTTTCTTTGTTTCGCTTCGTTTTCCAAGATATAAAAAATTCATGGAATAATGAATCAGTGTAGCTTTACGGTGAAGTTCATAACGTAATGGGTATTCGTCCGTGGTTGGGATCATTTAATATTGTCTTTGATTTTGAGGTTAATTTTGTTGGGCCTCGAGCCTAGCGACGTAGCGGTCTCCGGAGGGTCGAATAAATATGTCCCAAAGAGTTAAGTGGGAGAGAAGTGCGAAGCGGAGACCGCGTCCGACGTTTGCTCTTCTACTCGTGTTGTTGTACTACTTATTACACAGAAACTTCTGTTAAAGTTTTCTCTGACACTCGAGCGTGAGTTTAATTTACCCGATAGTGTAAATAAAGCAAGTGAGGCGAACTTTCACGGCGAGTAGTCCCCGGCGACAGCGACACTTGCTGCGGTCGAGTGATAATAACGTCCCAGCGCCCGGGACTTCCTTATTAATCGAGAACGACAAATTTTAACGACAAGAATTAATGAATCTCGTTACATGGGTTAATTCCCCGGTCGTAAAGTGTGCGCTTCGAGGTAGTTAAGGTGCGCAGGGCGGCCCCCGCGCTCTACCTACTCGCATGCTTTGTCTTCACATTCTATTAATTATTGTTCGACACAGATAATGGCCAAAAATAAACAATTTGTAGACATTATTTTTATAATGTTCTTTTAGTGTCTTTAAATAAATGACTGGAGAAAAAAACATAATTCGTACAAAAAGTAGGAAATTTGTGATAATGATTGTAGTAGATGAGATAAGTGTGCGAGTATCATGTAGTCTGAAGACTAAGATATATCGTTCAGTTAATGAGCATGTATGAATGGGACTTTATTGTAATAGCTTTTTGTAAGATCGGGATAAAGCAATTACGGACTTAATACGTTTTGCTGTTATAATGTCCTTTTGTCGACCGATCCGGACAGAAAGATAATTAATGACACTCAATATTTAACGTAACGTATTGTACCAATATCGTGTATAAGTATATAATATTTAAAGTATGAATGAGCTTAAATAAAAGCAATTTTCCCTGTTAATGTGACGTAACGTTATCTTCTAACGGCAAGTGATTGCGTTAGTATCTACAAAACGTAAGATTTCAATTAGGGGCAAATGAAACGTTGATATTGAATTCTATCAGCGATGTGTATTTATCAGGTGAAGAGGCGGGTGCCACATTAGGGCGGCGTCGGCCTCAAAGCCAAAAGACTGATTATGTCTATTCGAAATTTCTCCGGCCCTATTCTCGCGAGCTAAAACTAGCGAGTTTTCCACCGCACTATTAAGCGGTCGCTTTTACATTTGTCCTTATAATGGAAACGTGCTACTAATTAATTTGAAGCGAAACTCATTTATATCAAAATGTGTGTCTATTAAGCGATGATGAGACTGCGATACGGTCTTCGTATAATTATTTAGATTAAATTCTTCTATTCCGGTTTATATTTAGAGAACGGAGAAAATTATACATGGTCCGGTTACAAACCCTCACCCCATTAAGTGAAGGCGAGCTCATTCTCGGTAAGACTAATCAAATAACCGTCCCCCCGTCTCCCTCCCCCCGTCCCGTCCCGCTCCCTCGCGGCTAGTGGTCATCTCTCTTATCGATTGTGGTGGAATTCGTGAAGAGAATGCGATATTTCCCAGCATTCGCTACACGCGCCAAGAAACAAACGAAGAAAATGATATTAGACATCCTTTCAGGATTATGTTCCAACAAGAGGGAACTTTTAAAAGAAATAATATATTTTTGTATGTGTATAGGGATTGTTTACTTAAAAATTGTTTTTTATTTATAAAAAAGTTATATATTTTTATTGACAATATTAAACAATATTTTAATTGTCAAAAAATACAGATAATAAAAATGTAATGTTTTGATACGTTGATAGATTAGCGATATGTTAGCGCGCCTGGCGTAAACTCATCTACATCGCCTCTGACCGCAGCCATTGAGCTTCCATCAGGCGCTTTTGAAGTGCACCGTCCAATTCAAAATACATGCACTTTGTAGTTCGTACATAGCAAGGTATTTTCATCAGATTCATAAAGCGATTGGATGAAACACAAAGCGAGTTTATTACATCTTCATTTGTGTTTAAACTGTATTATAAGGTTTTATAGTTATAAATATTTAAAGGTTATTTTTTTTTTACTTTATCAACAATTATCAGTCAGATTAGATTATTCTAAATTCGAAAATATACAAAAATTTTTTTTTTAAAAAGGCACATGTTATTAATTGGTCCTGTGATTATTAAATAAAGAATTTATTGTATTTGAACCTTAAAGCGATTTAAGCTAGAATTAGAAATAAGACAAATGTGTCATTTAGTACTGCGGATATGGGTAAATCCATAGACCGTAGCAGGACGTGCGGCGACGGTGGACGCTGCAACCGCTTCGTTCCGCCATGTAATTCTAATGAGTATTAGTGTCGTCTGTCTAGGTCCCCAGTCCTGCCGGATTCTATTCACCTACTCGCAATTGGAATTTGGAATTCATTTCATACATACGATTATCCGTTTAGAGTTTAATAATATCTGATGTTGCAATAACGAAGTCTTTTTATTTTCAAACTTTCGCTTACAGAGAGTTATTGATATTTCTGTTTTAATATCATTTTTGTGTAAAAGTGAAACCAACTAGACTTAATAGGAAATTTGTCACCATAAGGAGTATATCCGTCTGTACCAACACCGCTTCACTGGACTGTGAAAATGATTTTGATTTGACCCTTTGGAGGGTGTTTGTACCGCAAAATTACATTCCATCTGCACCTACATATGTTTATGTTTCATGTCTTTGAATATCCATTACTAATGAATGTATCATGTTTACTTTTATCATTATTTAATAATTAACTATTTCTTGTTTTTAGTTAGAAAAAATACTAATATATATTTTTTTAATTCCATTTCATTGAGGCCCTTCATCCGCAAATGTGTTGGAGGCGATAATTTTATTCTGAAATATATCTCCTTACTGCTGATATATTCAACAGAATATTCCCATATGTGCGTAATTCTGCGGAATGGCAAAAAAGGTCTGTTTGAGGGGTGAAATATGTAAATTTATTGTCTTGGGCGGCTCCCGGCGGCGGCGCCCCTGTCATACGCCGACACGTAGAATAAAGGAAATGTTAATGCTTGCCAATTTATGTGCTTTTCTATGATTTCGCTGAATCGGGCTCGCTGTTTTCCCTTTATGGCAAAACGGAGTGAGAGTTTTGTTTATAAATTGAAGTCTTTCAAAATACACTTATATTATTTGAATTCTATACACGTATTTTAAAACATTCCCGCGTTTAAGTGTCATTAATTTTTGACAATTGATAACCATAGATAAAAAATATTTATAAAAATAAAATATGTTGGTGCTATGGTTTAAATCAAAAATA
The DNA here is from genome assembly GCA_959347405.1 of Napeogenes sylphis. Lineage (NCBI taxonomy): Eukaryota > Metazoa > Arthropoda > Insecta > Lepidoptera > Nymphalidae > Napeogenes > Napeogenes sylphis. The sequence goes on from OY365786.1 coordinate 21,722,441, forward strand.
ATAAATATGAATACTTAAATTGATGACAGGTAATATAGAAGTAATAAATCTAGTTCTCTTTACGGTCCGTTAACAGCAACAAATACCCTACTTCCCCCATGATATGCTTTGACAAATTCACAAAGGCCAAATGTGACATAATACCGGCATAATTCAATGTTTTGCTCACCATATTGTATTTTATTTATGAGTTATGCCCTGTTGAGTATCTCGCTACTCTTTCGCTCGTTTGGTGGATGCCACCCTCCCTGTCTGGCGAGGGTTCATCGCGGCATGAACGAATGGTTAAATAGTACGAGTTAACTTACACCGCATCCGCTACCCGTCATTTTGGGGTTCGTGGATCACTTTATGCAAAACTCCACAGTTTTAAAATTTAATAAGCTGCTGAGCTAGCGTTATTCAGTATAATTCTTCTATAATTTTTGTAAACATAAACGTGTTGATACTTATATTTTAAGGTTAAACTAAATATAATTCAATTGTGTTGCATTATTTAAACTTTCTGAATAAAACAGTCTTAATTATGATAAGATAAAAAGTTTTATGTCTTTTGTGAAGAATTTGTTAGAATATTTTTTATATGCGTTCCTTTAATTTAAGAGGGGTTGGTTGGCTGATATTTAAATTTTTAACCGTCGCCCAGACAGGGACGTGAGAGGCGCGCCGCAACGAATTTGTTTGTACAAATTTGTCAGACGAAACTGAAAGTTTCAAATGATTGCGGTGCCAAATTTTTCACCTTCTTAATGTTTTGTTAAAGCATTAACTTACACTGCGTTGATAAATAAATTGCATCTAAGTATATTAAACGACTTCCAATTATGTTTTTTTAAGAGATGGGTAGTTACATATTTACACATACTTATCTATCTATACGTATATAATACATCCATTCTATGTTTTTAAGTACATTGTTTTATGTTATTTGTTTTCAGGTTATTCCATTGTTTTTTTTAATTGTATAGTTTTATATCACTCTTTATTTTCTACTGTATTTTCGAATAGGTAGCAAATGCTTTTAAGCATTAAGTTTTATCAAAGTTTGATCAATTATCCTGTTTGATCAATTTTGATCAATAAAGATATATAAATAAGTAGATACAAAATGTTTATCAGAACAATATATCCACAACGTATAAAAAAGTTATTTATCGCTGTGTTAAAAAGTAATAAAACTCCACCACAGCAGATGATTAAAACAAGCTAGAAATCTGTCGTCGATGTATCACATTATAAATATTATGATGAAGCTTAATAACCGGCGCGTGCGCACGACGGGGGTCCTTGGATTTGTCAGCGTACGTCATGGGGTTTACAATTACAAATAACTTTATACTTTAATATCACCGAAAATTAAAAAATCGTTTATCTTTATTTTATATGTACAATGCCATCTGTTTCTGCTGAAGACTTATTTCTATGTGTTGCAAAAATAAACCATATTATTGAAGTCGCATTATTAAGAAACGCACCAAATGACAAAATGACAAAAAACAATATGTAGTAATATTAAAACTTTTTTAATTGTATGTATTTATTTAAGGTGCAACAAACCAAAGTAAGAATGTAATGATATTTTTCTCAAATTATTCCGCAAAACTGAAATTTTGAAGAAAAGAAAAAGATATTAGTAAAGCTACATCAGGAAAATTAAGGGTGCTCGTTCGTTCTACCGATAATACTCAATCGTGGGTAGACGAGGGGAAAAATATTAACTATGTTGTAAATTATGTACACAATAATTAAGAAAACTTGGTATATAAGCGTGGCGGCCTCATTTATTATTCTTTATAAGGAAACAAAGGCGAGGGTTAGCCGTAATAAGGCTCCGCCACCTCGCTGGCTTATCTTTATTGCCTCCAACCCACGTAGAATAATAAATCGTTTTCATCAAAAACAAATACTCGACAGTTTTTGCCGAGTCGAGCGAACGGGCGGAGGGGTGGCAATTTTCCACCCCCATAATACAATATTTTCCGACATTTTCCACGGGAATACAGTTTCGAATCGCTCGCTCACAACCGGCAGGTTCCTTTAATGTGTATTTTTCGTCCAATCAGAGAGTGGAGAGAGTCTCGATATTACCTCAACTGTCACACATAAAGTGGAAAATATGGTCGGCAGTTGTGGGGGGCTATCGGGAGCGGGGTTGCGGGTTGCGGGGGGTGCTGCTTGCCAGTCGGCTCGCGTACGCGACGCTTCGGCGCGTCGGAAGAAACGCTCCGAACAGGTTTATAGCTTTTCTTTCAGCTCCACTCAGGTACGGGCCGTATCATAACAGGGAATAGCGGCGCGTGATGTGAACCCGTGATAAAATAAATGTCGAGATAGGCTTATGTATTGTACTGTTTATCTTAATAATGGCTGTCGGGAGAAAAGTTTCGATTAAACTTTCCCTTTTGTTATCCGCGCTTTTTCGACAAATAAAAATAATAAGAAAATTATATAGAATTGGCTAATATTGTATTTTTGAAAGCATAATATTATGAGTACCACATTGATTGATTTGGTTTTTAATATAAGTGCCGACCACCAAGTTACGGGAAACATTCGTTGCCAGCGCTAGTATCGCGCAGAAATGAGAAAGTCAGCACAGCGAGTGCGTCTTGGCCGCGAATATAAATCGCGATTCATTTCTCATCGTAACTTTTTGTCGGTTCTTATCTGTTAGACTTCACTTTTCATCATCCAAGGGGATTTATGTAATGCCTAGTCATTTCTCGGCGTCGAGGCGAGGCTTATCGGCGAAGAGCGAGTTCACTTGATTGATGAGCGCAAAAATAAATGTTCAGTTAAATTATTCGATAAGTTTTAAACGGAAGTTAAACGGGAGTTATCTTTGTTCCCTGCCCCTGAAGATTTCATGCTTGTAGCTGTTATGCTAAGGGTGATTGATAGGAGAGTGAGCGAGTAGGTACTTATGACTAGTTTGTTAACGTCATTGAGTACAGCTACGGCACTATACAAAATATTTATTAACCACTGAATAGAATATGTTTGTTTCAGACATGAAATTCATTTTGCAATTGATAAGCCCTGGGAGATAATAGGAGAAGTCATTTCAATCTAATATTGGTTTGTCAATACAAAAAAGATATTACTAGTATATTTACCACAAAGCAAAAGTTGGTTACGTGTTTACTTGACCACATAATATTGTTCAGGGGAAGCCGAAGTACTATAAAATTAGTAATGAAAGCTAATGCCATAATTGTAGACAATCAGCGCCCCTCCTGATGATTTATGGGCGCAGTGCGTCGCTTGGACTGCTTACATTTACATCTTTTAAGCGTTTCTACTATCGCTATCTGTGAGATTTGAGGGGATTATTCATTTTATTTATTGACATTTATTTGGTTCCCTGCTGTTCGACGGAAACTTGGAGTACATATTATTATGCTAATTTCATGCTTAAACATAAGTTCGTTCGTTTCGTTTTGAGGTAGCAAGAAACATATATGTATGAAAGACTAACTTTGAAATATTTTCATTTACCTGAGTTGCTAAATAGCAAAAGTTACTTAATGTATAGCGTATAATTAAAACTGTACTAGATTCTTAAATTGCATGTGGGACCGTTGGCGGTCCACTTAAAAAGAGCATTGTGGCTAATCTCCAGCGACACATGTACAAACAAAGTTTAATTGTGAGCCGAGCGCGCCGGACTGCCCGGAGCAAAACCGATTACAGTCTTAGCAGCGGAGTTCACCTTCGATTCCTGCACCCCTCCACCCTCACCCCCATATTCAATTCCAATCAATCCAGCTACACATATTTATATGTAGACGTTCAGCGCATGTTTTTATTGGGAACTGCATTGAATGACGGCCGCAAACATTGCAACATCCGCCTCCCTCGCTCCGGTCGGAAAATCCTTTTTTTTAATTTCGATTTTGATTTTTTCCGGCGCACGGTCGTCCTAGTTTTATTTCGTTTCATTTCATAGCGCAGGGTGGGTGCGCGACAGATCGGAATTTCAGATATGTACAATTTAAAATCGTGTAAGTACGGTCAGCGTTCGGCGAGGGCGGGCGGCGCGGGTAGCGTTCGCTCGGTAGACTGACGCCTGTCGGTTTGTTTTCTTTGCTTTTTTACGAATTCTATTTTCATTTGATTGCATTTGAATTTCCGCCGCCAATATCCGTTAACTAAACACGATTAATGCGGAGCGGAGATGGACAGGCGGGCGGAGCGGGCCCCGGCCGTGATGCTATCTAGCTGTTTTGTCGTTTTGTATTAGATGCCAGCTAATTTATTGCCATTTGCGATGCTGGAATTCTACATATTATTTATTTATGTTAAGACAGTACTTTTAAATTGTTGCATTTCTGTAACTGAAACTTAGGTTAAAACTTTCCCGTAATTATATAAAATCTAGGCAGGCTTATCTCTTTTTTCTATGAGAATCATCTCTTCTAATGTCGTTTATAAAACAAACTAAAAAGATTTTTGAATTTCCATACTTTGATCTAAAATAAAATAAAACGATAAAACGATAACAAAAAGAACACAATTCAAAATCTGCATAATCATAGGTTTTTGAAAGAGCTCCTACGCTATCCTAAAAAGTAATAGCTACGTATTCAATATATAACCCAAAACTTAAAACCATAATTGTTTTAAACATTGTCTGTATCATTGTCTGTTTGTACCTTTATATCTTTTTCTCTCTGTCACGACGCAACCTATTTTGAAAAATAAATTATGAGCATAGGTCATGTTCAACATTTAGGATATTTTTTTATTTGAAAAAGTATCATAGTTTTACTGGAAAATGCATAAACTAAATTTCCCTTATAATGACAATACTACAAAACTACTGGACGGGTTCTAAACTTCGATGCCCGGTGAAGCCCATGTTAGCTTATTATCTAAGTCAGGCTTTTTTTCGAAAAAAATCTATTTCAAGGAAAAAACACAAAAGCATGCCGTACGTACATGTGTTTGTACGAAACTATTTTATAGCAAAAATGTATCTATGTATAAATAAATGTTATGCTTTAGTAAAACAAATGCAAGTAGTCCTAAATATCCGCATTAACATGTATCTTTGCAATCGTTACTCTATACATAATAAATGTAATGGTGTTGAGCTTCAAAGAGTTACAAATTTAAAATAATTAGGCATTACAATTGACGACAAACTAAACTGGGCGGAGACTACATTATTACTTACCAAACGTATAAGAAAGTTAATATACATCCGTGGGGGGAAAATCAAATCTAATAATTTTAGAACGCGCTCAGGGTTCATTTAGACATCCCACCAATGAGTTATTTTAGAAGGCAAAAGTATTCTCAGTTAAAAAAATATTTGTTTTTAAATGCATTGATAGATTTCACAAAACTACGAAATTACCGAAAAGTATTAAAGGACGCGAACACATTCATGCATGTGCAACGAGAAGCGTTTATCCCCAAAAAGATACTATGATTTTGTTGCACCGGGGCTTTACACCATATTAAATAACACACATAGCATACGCAGTCCCACAAGTTTTAAAATAAAACCTACAGTAATAGCATGGTTGGAAGTCCTAACTTACGAAGGCACCGAAATTCTATTTATTTAAAAAAATAAAAAGTGATTGAATGGACATAACACACACACCTACACACAGGCGCACACAGACACACACGCACACACAGATGCACACGCACACAATGATGACTTTCACACTTATACATATACAGTTTATGAACTTCAATTATGTTCTTTTATATTCCATAACTTTATGTCAAGCTACATGGGAAGGAACTGGCCCCCGAAACACAGTTTCACTACTTCGGGAGTCAGAGCCACATATCAACACTGTAAAATTATTTTTGAGAATAAAGTTTATTATTAGTATGATATAATTATTATAAAAAGAGTTTTGGGCTATAATGTCAATAATTTATGGATTTACATTACACCTTTTAAGTTAAGACAGACTGTTCATGATATGAGTCTGAGGGAGTAAAGCAATCTAAATTGCTAGTAATAGCCAGTGGTTCATTTATTAAATATTAATACATACGTAATTAGTTTTTACCTCTACTGTGATAGTGTAGAAAGAAACAATGCATAGAGATCTTTACTAAGATATTTACTATTAAATAAATATTGGCCCAGTTATGTTAACATAAATTAATATGAAATTTTCCCGACTAGTTTCTAGTTTATGAATAGGAACCCCGAATGAATTTGAACTTTTAATTAACAAAATTTGAATTGCAAAAAATATATATTTATTATTTACCCACAAATCTGGACTTAACATATTTTATTGTTTAATATCTATCAAAAATCATTAACTAAACTACTATAATTAGAATATATAATATTATAATCGGTACAGTACTTTGTGAGACACGATCTTAATAACATCATTTGCACAACAAACAACATTGTAATGCGAACACACGGAGATTGATCACGGCGGTCCGTTATTGGCAAACTTCTCCGCGACAAGGCCCTTGATTAAAAGTATGCAAATTTTATTACATCGGGGTGTCGGGGGCCCCCATTGGGGTCAATTGAACTCGTATTTGTAATGTAATTAGTATCAATCTTTACTTCAGATATGTAAACTAGTGCGTGTACAAATTATTGTAGGATAATTTTGTCGACATAATGATTCTTAGTTATGTTATTTTGAAGAGATATTATATTTTTCTTATTGATATTTGCGTTCTTTTTTATAATTTTCCTAGATAACTCAGCCAAACCTTAGCCAAAGTAAAAGTTTATTTGGATTTATTATTCGGTTTTATTATTTTTATTTTTTTTGACAAAAAAAAAATAATGTAGTGTATAAGGACTTTTGTAACATTGTATTATATTATTATTAAAGGACAAAGTAACATTTAATCACAAAAAGTTAATTGTTTCTTTTTACGAATGTAACTCAACTTTATTTACGAACAAAATGAAACAAGTTGTAATAAATTATTCGATACGTATACTGTAGTGGGGTATTGTTTATGTCAAATTGTAATTTATTGGTTCCTCAGCTCGGCTAGGATATTACAGGGAGGTCCGCCCTCCGCCCTGCGTTGAAAATTTGATATTACCGGTGTCGTCTGTGACGTCATTACTTTTTTTCTTGCCCATGACCAGCTAAAGCGATCTTTTGATTAAATTAAGGGGATCAGCAGGGAATTTTTAAACTGATTGATAGGTTGACGCAGCGCTACAAGAAACACTGGTGGAATTTTTATTAGCTACAAATGATTGAGCGTAAAATTCACTTTAATTTATACAGTTCATAAACATTAATGTTAGCCAGCGAATTGATCGGGGATTTTGTTACTTTTGAGACTATATAAGACTTAAAAACTGAATAACGCAGGGAGTTGTAGATGTATTGTCATATTGTGGTGTGTTTTATATATTACTTTTTATATAAATTTTACAAATATTTTTTATTCATTAAGAAATAAAACTTCGTATGTTTTTTGTTGTTATATTATTATTTTCATAAAAATAAGTTCATCTACGGAACATAAAATTTACCTAATGCGAAAAAATATCAAAAAAGTTTCTGAAAACTTTTTTCTATAAATACCTTAGAAATTTGTGAGCATAACCGTATCTTTTTCATCTTTTAAGATTGTATGTCGTAACGCTGTTAATACCTGCTTGTATCAATGGCCTCCCAGTGCGATTTCCGACTAGACCAAATGATATGTACCTACATGGATATATCCGTCTGAGTCTGATCGGTTAAGGAAAATAGTTCATAATTTTGAAAAAATTGACTAGCGTGGTGGATAAATAATCTCCGTAGTCATTAAAAGAAAACTGTGCCCAACAGTGGGACGTCTAGTCTGATTTACCGGCGTCATCAACGTATACTTAATTATGTGTCAATTTTGAAGCAAGGCCGGACCCAGCGGTTGAGGTCAATAAGGTCACTGTCTAGACATTTCATGTATATATATATATATTTCTATTATCACTTATAAATATTTTATAAATACTAATTTCAAGGTTTTTTAAATAATAAGTTAAAATTTTTAAAACTTATGTTTATTTCTATGTTGATACTAATGTAACGTTATAAATAATGATTTTTTTTATATCAAATGAAAAATAAATTGACTTAAAGTAATACCCAGAAAAAAGAATATAGGTATATATATTTCATAATAAGTCATACGAAGGTATTAAATTTATACTATATCTATTTGAATTATATTTTTATATACAAAGAAATATCTTGATAGTATATGCTATAAATTTAAGAAGATTTCTAGATTCCTTGGTTTCTCTGTACTTGGTAAGTGACAGTCAGTATTTAATTTTTACCAACGAGCAACTACATATTTATTAACTACACATTTCGGACCCTGACTTGAAATTCGCGCTACAACCTAGGTTAGGTCACAGAAACAACCACTTGCAAATGTTAGTAATTCTATAGCCTTTGTATTATTCTGGCACATAAGCTACAACATTACCAAGTTTCATCAAAACCTGTTCAGTAGTTTTGACGTGATTGAGTCACAAACATCCATCCATCCAAACATCAAAACTTTCGCATTAATAATATTTGCATAGACTTAATATCTTCAATAATTATTATAAGAAACATTAAACAAATGAACGAATTTATAATTCAGTTACGAAGTTGAAATAGGGTTTCATTCATGAGTCAATAGCGGGGTTGACACCCAAATATTTGATCCCCGCCGACCTCGACACCCCGAGATAGAATGCACCCTCATTGTTGCAATTTTTCTACATCCATTTTAACATTAAAATGCAAGTGGTATTATGTGTGACGATAATGAGCTCATATGTTCACTTATAATAGTGATTTGTTGTGAGATATTGCTGTGTAATTAAATATTTCTAATTTTAGGACTTTTTATATTGAAGTGATTGTATTAAACTATTTTGATTAATTTTTCAAATGATAAGAAGAAGCAATACATTTTTTTTTGTTTATACGTATTGTATTTATTTTCGCAACCAAAATTCATGTAGGTACTTTTTACATTACATTACATTTACAATACGGAGGTATCGTAGTCTTAGTAGTAGTTAATGTGTGTACTTGATTGGATGGGTTCGATTTCTGGCCAGTTTAAAATATATTTATCCTAGCCCTGTCTATGAAAAATATATTTGAGAAGAAATAAGGAATTATAATAGAATATAAGAATATAAGCGTTCTCAGTGCGGTATTTTATAGCATTATTGGCAGATGCCAATATAGTTTAATATTATAATATTTTTTATAGTTTACCAATCAATATGTATGAAAATCGTAAAGAAGAAGCTAGATCTAACTTCTAATTTGGCATACCTAACTCTGTCTGACCTTATTTTACTAACATAAATTTATTAAATTTATGTTAGTAAAATATATATAATATATATATATATTTTACTATATAAAAAACACAAAAAAATATATATAAATGTAAATAAAAAAATAATAGCATTCTTTTAATGTTAACGTTATTAGTGCAACGAGCATACAAATATAAACCTAATGTATTATTTAAGAGCAGTCGCGTAGTTGTCATGGAAAACTGTCTTAGCAAAGTTAGCTGACTCTGGCGTTGTAGACGAACTACGGACGGAATTTGTCGACTTAAACCAATTTCACTTTAACTCACCTAACAACTTATAATAGAGTAACTTTTGCAGATTAATCTATTTTTGGTTGAACACCTCAAAAGCAACATCCTTGCAAGTTTTAGCTTAGATTTTAAGTGGAGGGACCATTTTGTGAATTAACTATCTTTAAGAATCCAATTTAGCGTCAGAGCAATTTAACTTTTCTCAAGTATTGAGACACTACAACTAGCTAGGTTGTTGTTTTGTATCGGTATTTAAATACTTTTATATGAAGTCACAAGCTTGAAAAAGTTTTATTGTTGCTAAACAATAAATCAAGGTTTAATTAAAAATATAAAATGAACACTTGCAGGGAGTTGTTTGAGTGGCTCGTTCGCTATTACTTTTTTACTCGCAGTGACCCCGGGCCCACGGCTCGCTACTTTTCCTGATAAGCAGTAAATTGCTTTTCTTTCCATTTCTTAAATAACCAACTCACACCCCACCTCCCCCGGTACTGCTTCCGTATCCTGCAATATTGTTTTATTCTCTAAGAAAAGTTTAATTACAATTTTCCTTAAAAAGTCTGTTATGTTCTAATTATTGTACCGGCAATAAAAATACGTAAACGAGTGTATTATAACAATTAGACAGACCTCCTTGATCGTTAAAAGGGAAATTTAAATGGAATTTTTATGTTCAGCAATTAAGGATAATGTCGGCGTACTAGACATTTTTGTAATTACAAAAATAAGATTCGTGAAATGTAGCGCGAAAAAGAATTAGGAGAAGTTAGCGGGAAATACTTTGAATACTACAAGCTGACAGATGGGATAAAATCAGTAAACATTTTCTAATATTTATAGTTGTAATATCTACTCGACAATGAATTTACCGTAAATAAACAAACATATTTCATTCATTTAACACACGCCATAAGTCACATCGTAGTTGAGCAAGGAGGCGTATTCCACATGAAGATGGAGAGAGGTGAAGAAGCCCGAGGGAGTCTCGGATTTATCGTCGCCGGCTGACGAGCAGCGGCCGCGCCCGCGCCGCCCGCGCTCCCCCCGCACCGCTCCTCACCCCCGCTACCCAGCACTGATTTATACCGCGCAATCTCGCAAAACTTACTTCACATTTAAATTTCCAAACTGTCTAAGCTGTTCTTAACGTCGACCATATTATCTCATTCGATCGCCTATAAATTTTATGAGCTGACTCGCCTTTGTCGCTTCTGCCTTGACTTGAATTAATAGTCCAATGGGAGAATATGCGCATCTTGTATAAATTTGTTTTCCAATAACATTGCATTTGTGAAATCGATCGTCTTTATGTTTCCTATTAATCGTACCTTACATAAGCCATCTCAAATTTTCCATAACGGCAGTCATGATTAAATTATTTTTTATCTCTACATTTTATGAGATATCCAATATGCATAAAAGTATGTGACATCGGTCAAACATGTTTAACTTTTAGGTTTAACGATGTTATTCTTATCGTAGATCAATAAAATTATAATTTATATATTTTTTAAAAGGTTTTTTGATATGAATAGTTTGTGGTTCTTCTATTTCCGTTATGTAATAATCTCTGTAAAACTTTGAATAACCTTTACTTATTGAAATTAATGACGATTATTGTTATAGTTATATTTATATAGAATTCCCTATAATCTAAATAATTACTTTTTAAGCCATGTCAAAAAATTTATTATTTACTTTATTAATAACACATTGTGTAATATACATGTACAATATGTATATAGTTAGTTCATTCGCAATCATTAGGTGACGCCATAATCGCATCTTTAGATCCTAGTAGTAACGGTCCCCTGGGATTCACGAAATGAAGAGATCCTCGCCGCCTGTTATGAATATGTAATCTAAATTTGGAATTCTCGTAGTGTGAGAGCAATGTTTGTCGCAACTGTCTCTAGTAAACATTTATTCTGGTACCACGAAACTTTGTCACTTTATATGTACCCGCTTTGCTTAGCTTCTTAGTGAAACATTCCAGCGCTGCTCGCGATGACACCCACTTTGATTAAATCTTAGCTACAATCTTGGTACAGAGTCTATCGAAGCCCCTCTCATAATTCAGTTTGAAACTTTTTAATTAGCTTTATATTTGTGTTTGCAGATTGAGACTTCGCCTCTCAGTTTACCATTAAGATGGTTGAGGTTGAGAAGTAATATATTAATAACGTTGACGGAACCCTTTTAGGGGAGTGTTTCTTGATTCGAAATTAATTTACTTGTACTGTTAAATATTATATTATTATTTTGGTAAGAGATTACAAATGTTATTAGATTTAAAATACCACCAAAATATTATATGTATATACGAATAATGATCTCAGGTTTTTACTTTTAAGTTTATTAGTTTAGTATAATGATAATTGATTTCCTCTAAATGTAAATTTGCTACAATAAAATGATATAATATTGTACACTGAAATATATTTACCAGTTCGAATTATAATTAGTTTTAAGAATTGTAGTAGGCAGTATTCAAAAATCAAAAATTTAAATCAAAAATCTAGTAATCAAAGTATGAAGTCTATTAGACACTTACTGCCAAATTCAGTCTAATAAATAGTTAAGAAATCTTAGTGATAACTGTATTTTACTCTAACATAAAATCAAAGCTAGTTTAAATAACTAAAAAACAACCGTTTTAGAGTCAAAAGACACTATCTCAGTAATCATTTAGGTGAATATGTACTTGGAAGAGGTTCTACTACGTGGTTACCGTTTGCAAGTCTACCTGACTAGAATTGATCAGACGGAACTAAATTTTATCAGTTCACAAACATACCTGCCCGTTTGTCGCTTGTTAGTACCAAATGTGATTTAAGACACTACACAAATATTGAATATTGAGTCGGTCATCTAATTAGATAGGCCGGTAGAGATCCTAACCGAATAACAATGACTCTCCACTTAGATTTAAGGGTTAAAACTTAACCCTCGAGATTGTTCTGTTACAATTAGTTCACACGCTAAAGGATAATATTATTACTATTTTGTACAGATGTTTTAGAGAGTATATTAAATTAAATGTTATTATATATATTTATAAATCGATATTAAAGGCCACTATGTATGCATCAAATCTAATAAGATGATATAGGGTGCTGCTATCATTTGCAATGTTTGACACCCGTGTTTACTCAGCAACGCGTCACTGACTGCGTCACTTGTAACATCGACTGTGGCATAGATTTGAGTTTGACAGATGCGACCCATTGTTAATTAATTCTATGTTTATTTAGTGGGCCAATAAAGACAGGGATATGTTTGTGTGTGTTTTGTAATGAAGGATATGTTTGTTTTTTAATTTTAGTTGAACTGGTCAGAATTTATAATTTTTTTTTTCAAAATAATACAAACACGTTACAAAAAAAAACTTCGCCAAACTACTGAATAGTTCATAGGTTAGTTCATAGGTTAGGATATGATTCATATGTTCATTTAATTAATGCTAAATGTGATATATTTTTCGATTAGTCTAAGATAAATTTGTTTGGTAATCAATAAAGAATCAAAGTAACAAAGCCGAGTTAAGACTAAGCTTATATAATATTTAGCAAAGTAAGCAACCCGTGAGTAAGTATTGGATGAAATTAATCGAAGTTCGGATTACGGGTCCAGATTAATTTGGCGGAGTATCAGCGAGTTGTTATCTGTTTAATGTCTGGTAAACAACGGGATCAAGGGATAAGGAGCGTCCTTCTACTGGCCCTCCGGCTTGGATTACAAGGAAGATTGGTCCCGTCTAACATATTAACCAAGTTTCTATGCTTCATATAATTAATATGTGTGTACAGAACTCGTATAGAGTTGGGAAAATGAACTAACATTGCTTGAATATAGCACTTGTTTATAAATTTAACTGTGAATCTACATGCATGATATTTGAATGGTATCATTTATTTTATTTAAAAAACAACTGTTTTATTTTCATAATTATGTAATTTATTTCAACAAATATTGTCCATGTAATATTATTTATAAATTTTGAGATTACTGTCAAAAGGAAATACATCACTAATGATTGAATAGAAAATAATCTTAAGATAGATAAAATAAGATAGCGTGTGTCTGGCATCAGTGATAGTGCTGGGCTCAACAGGCTCACCGCGTAATCGCCTAACTGTTGTGGAACTTGTAATTGTCCACCGACAGCTGAATGCGCACCAACTCAATTGCGCTCGACTTAAGACTTCATGCAAATTCAATTTCGTGCCCAGGCTCACGTAAGGCTCAACATGTTATTGCTGGATTTATCTTTATTGCAGCTGTAGAACACTCCAACTAACTTCGACTGTCGAACTTACGCTATTAGTGAAGACACAGAAATACAGAATTGTTTTGGTAGGGGAGTTGTCTTATTGCTTTTAGTATCGGAATAGTAATGCTGTTTAATCTCAGGTTTGGATTTAAAGCTCTTGTTATTGATAATATTTTACTTATGTCAAATCAAAGTAAAATACTTAGGAACTTCTAAGTATTATGATAACTAATGGTACTTAAATATTAATAACAGTACCCCTAGTAAAAGTTTTGACGTTATGAAAATTATGACAGTTTTCGAAATCACCAATAAAAACATCATTTACCAAATGAAGAATTTTTATATACTCTATGAATAAAAATCCATTGATATATCTAAAAAAAACTGTAAAAAATTATATTACTTCGAGTGGTAATGATCCGAAATATCTGAAGATAAATATAATTTGATGAAATTTATCGAAAACTTTCATAGTTTTCGTAACGACATAACTCGTAATAGGTACCCCTATTACGAGTTATGTCGTATATACATACACATACATTATACTTTGATAAGAACTCCTTTTTATCAATTTTTTAAAAACCGTCAAATAGTTATGAAATAAACAAACAAATATTACATAATTAAATATTAATATTCATATCAGCTTTCACTTTGTTACTCGGCTCAGTAATAAATACTCATAAACTAATTCTCATAACAGGCCCAGTGGACTGCATATATAAGTATTTTCTTATCTTTTACGACTATACTTTTCCAATAACAACATACATAATTCAATGTAAATTTCTTTGAATACAGATTGGAAAAAAATATTAAATAAAAATTTCCATTGCTAACGGGTCACAGTTACCTACCAAACCGATCATATATGCATATAACATAAAAACCTAGGTAAATAAGTGTATAAATGAAATAAAATATATAATTAATTAAATATATACGTTGATCTCTGATTTTTGTAAGCTTACTTTTTTATAATAAACAAATTATTAATTTTAACTTAGATACTATATCGCATTAAAACTTTAACACAATAAAAGTCGAGCTTATGCCAAAACTTTCCACTTGTAAATAAACTAAAAGCGAACATAATCTCATATAGTATGAAAAAAATATATTGTAAGTTGTCATGAAATGGTATGCCATGATTAAATAAGTTTACCTTGCGGTCGTACCTTCTACCTGATCTGGATCAATATGAGCACTTCTTTCTAATAATTACCAGAGCTTTAGACCTACTTGTACAATAAAACAGGATGTTTTCATGATTGTCAACACAGAATTCAATTCAGAATAAAATAGATTGACAAAAACGTACATGATGCGTCGAGTGCTCGTCTGTTATGACAAAATGCAATGCACATAATATGCCGATGACAAAAAGACATCGCTTTAGAAAAGACGTCATCGAGTAATCCATCCGTAAAATGTCCCAAAATACAAAAAGTAGCCGACAAAAGTGTTGTTGTATAAACGTAAAATGAAATTTAATAAACATCATACAATAGAGCTGTAGATAGTTTTGGGAAGACTGAGATAGTGAATGGGAGATAAGCAGAGATAATCTGGCAAAAGGTTTGCGAACGTCGCGTATGTTTGATGTCGCCTCTCGTCGACGAAGCGTGAACGTTTTGGAGTGAAATTGCAAACGCTAGTGGCATCTGTTAAATGTACACTCCATACAAATAATAGTTTTAATTTTGTAGATTGGATGTCATAATGCAACGATAAAAAGCTTTTCAATAAGCACCTTAATTCCAGATGTAAGTACCTACTTGATAAATAAGATTCAGAATGTTATTTAAATGTAATATTATTTAGATCACCCTCATTCATTAAAAGATTGATTATCAAAGTCTTTGATTAATTACAACTTAATGTAGATTATTGCATTCAAAAATTTAATTTTACAGAAATCGCGCAATCATCTGAAGTGTATTAGATAAGTATCAAACGGTTCTATTTAACTTCTCTCCCGAGCACAAATTCCGGGAGCGCCATATTGAAATGTTTATAATTAAATTACATAAAGACGAAGAAAATTAATTTCTGTGCCTAGTGGCGAGAGCCGCTGCGCAACAAAGTGTAAACCCGCCCGAAGGTGGCGCTGGCTCCACCAATCTAATTTCTCAGATGTTTTCAAAATTACTGTGGAGTTGAATAATCACGTTATAACTTAGCTGTATTAAATTTTATACGTTAAAGTGTTAATATTTCATTTCAAGTTTAATTTAATTAATTCCAAAGTTAGGAATCTTTGGCGCGCAAATGGTAGAGCCCTCTAAGTTATATCTTATGTCTCTGTCTTAAGTCATTATTCATTAGTGAAGTAATATCGCATTTAATTATATTTATAACAATAAGACAAACATATTTATAACAAAATAATTTTATGTTTGATAAATACATGGTTACTTTATGTAATATGTATAAACAAATCAATTTAGTATTGGGGGTATATAATTTGAGATCACACTCGGCAATCTTAAGACATATCAGAGGTCTGAACCGCCGTGTGTATCAAATCCTCAGAAGGCGGTAGCGACGAAACAAATTGATGTACCGGGATAATTATTAATGCCTCACGAAATTTAATTGGAAAAGTTGAATTTGTATCGCGCTCACGGCGTAGGTGAGCGATTTTCGCGGAGCAACTCCACTGCGACTGTTTACGAGATAATTAATCTCAAAGTATTTACGGCTTTAATCGAGGCACTCCGCCCGATGGGAAGCGAATAACTCGTATATGTAGTGACGTAGTGCAATCATACATCCTTGTGTAGCACATGCATTGCCTGGCAAGTTTTTAAATTAAAAATAAATAAATTACCTCTATTTTAATTATTAACTTTGACTATTCAGGAAACTAAATAAAATCTTTCTTTTTTTTTTTACAAAATATCTTTCGAGAAATAGCTATAATTACAAAAAGATTATATCGAAAGTTAATTATACTATTTGTTTAAGTTAAACTCGTGAGCCTAAGGCTTTTTACATTTCAGATATTCTTATTAATGTTAACAGTAAAAAAATCAAACTATTATCACCTTACCCCCGGTGACGCTGTAATAGCCAACAGTGCTAACAGCATAGACAGACATAAAAAAATATTACATATCACCGTTCATTCTTTTGTATAGTTTGTCTATCCGACAAAAGATGTCGCTAGTTGTTACAGTTTTGCACAAGATGCATGCATAGTTCTGGTATTTGCCGTGCGTGTGCAGCGACATATTCTTTATTTGTTTTACACAATCCTTGTTAACGTTATGCTAAAAAGCTACCATGATTTAGTTTAATTAATTATGAATGTTAATCATATTTTTAAAATATGAATACAATATCAGTAGAATAGATGACTCGTTTAAGCTAATTAACAATAGATTGAATCGGACTGCAGCAACAATGAAACACGAAGAATAAATGTCAATTTCACAAACGAAGAGGAGGGTTCGGTTTGAAATCGAATTCCATTTAATAATAGTACCGCGTTAGAGTTGAACGCACTCTTAATAGTACGATACTTTATTGTATTGTAGACGTCGCAATATACTCGTGAATTATTAAAATGTGACTCGAATATTAAGTTTTTATCGGATTATCTTGAGAATTAAGTCTAGATTTCACTTTGCTAAATAAATGCAAAGGATTAGGTACATTTTTAAAAGGATGTCACCACAAAATAAACGCAGCTACTTAGCTTCCAAATAGAATCGGATGAAACCCCTAACTGCGGCATCTGATTAAGATCTGCTCACTGAATTCGTTCATTTTAAGCATAAAATGAGGTAAAAACTGGCGACTGAATGAGAAAAATCTGTTGCACTTCAAGCGTACGGGCACGCGATTTCTTCGAAAACTGGAATTAAAATACGATTACATCACTTCGCATTACATTTATTTAATACATTTAATTTAATATCTTTAATACTGAATACTCCATAATCTCGGTTTCGAGCAAATACCTACTATTGTTTAAGTATATATATGTCAGGATATTTATAGAAAAATATGCAGGCAATATTTAATTTATCTCAAATAGTCTTGTAATTATATGGTATTTCCTACTGGGAAAGCTTTAGTGGACTAGAATCTCGTTAAACTCCAGCAAATAGCTTAGAGTAAATGTCTTCCAGTATATTAAGATAAAGTTATATCAAAGTGGAACGTACGAGAATAATTATCAGGGTTGAGGGAGGTATGAGTAACTGACCCCCTGACCACTACGCGTTGCCTAGCAACCATCCGCAGCCTCATCATCATAAACAGAATACTCTCTATCTTATATATAACATAGTAATATAGTATATTCAGTTAGTTCATAATAAAATGTCATTATATAAGTTTCGCAATCTCAGAGACGAAATATTTGTATAAACATTAAACATAGAATGCTTCAGGACCTATAAATAACAAGGATAAAGTTAGCGACATTACAGAAAGGTAATCCTTTCACTTGAGCGTTTAACCCCCCATTTAAAGAGTAAGCTGAGTAAATTTTTAATAAATTTCAAAGAGATGTCAATCGGGTGTTTTATTTTGCATAGGGCTTAGCGGCAAGGGGTGCGCGAGTAGATTTCGTTGTTCGTCATTTGTTTGTCTCAAAAACCCCTCGTGCATCACGACTGCACTTATTTTTGACAGCATATCAAATGATATTTTGATTGTGTACACAATGCCTATAATTTTGATGGGGTTGATAAATGATACAGTTACATTAGTTAAACAAACTTATGGCTTGCGGAATCAATTACGGTTGTAGAGTTATGGCACTTTTTTTTAAGTTATGATTAATTATTTACTCATCGTATCCATATTAATCTAAAACATTATTTATTTTCTATCTTGATTTCTTTTATTCATGACTTTTACAGGCAACACACGAAATGTTCAAAAAAAAATTATCAAATTTAATAAAACATTTTTTTAATTAACAAAATATATAATGAACGAACCTGTGACCTCTGAAACCGCCCCGTCGCGTCGCTGTGACTTGAGATATCGTGTCTTACTTTA
This sequence comes from Napeogenes sylphis, assembly GCA_959347405.1. Taxonomy (NCBI): domain Eukaryota; kingdom Metazoa; phylum Arthropoda; class Insecta; order Lepidoptera; family Nymphalidae; genus Napeogenes; species Napeogenes sylphis. Next base: position 21,741,321 of record OY365786.1, read on the forward strand.
CCGACCTTGATACATTTAGCAATCTATTAATAATCATATCACTTTTTTAATAAATTATGATTATTTTATTACAAAATGTAATTAAAATAATAAAATATAAATACTCAATAAAATATATTTTTCAGAAACCAATTTAAAAACGCTATATAGATAAAACAATTGTAAAGCTAAACAGATTACGTGGCCCATTTAAATCAAACAGAATTAATTGAAATTATAGGAAAGTACCGTAGTCGGACCATATCATTTACCACGGGCTCTACTTAAAGGGCAGTTTCAACTTTAAAAAGGGTAATAGATGCATGCCTTGTGAGCTTTAAGCTATTGTCTTAGGTTAAACGCTTCCGTGAGACTTGCCTCGATCGAACAATCTGACAATTTCAATTTGTATGCCCGCCACCAAGCGACCACCTCGAGTGTTCTCACGCCACTTTTGCCTTTTGTCTAATTATTATTTACCTTTTTAACAAACACATGGTCGTTTAATAACTTCGTTTATAACACGCCGTGCATATAAATTTTGTTTTCCATATTACTTGATACATAAGTATTTTTTATAAAATATATATCTTTCATTAATAAATATTTTAGCTTGTTTTATATGAACGTAGAATATTAAACAATGATAGTTTTGGCAAATATTACGCGTAAAATGGAGATTGAAAGAATATTAAAACATGTATATTTGAGAAGCAATCAGTTGTTGTTGAATGGTTTTTCAACGTTTCTTGGATGAATGAAAGATGTTCCTACGAACCGCTGGAAGGAACCCGGAGCGGGCACGCTTTGCCACCTACCTATTCAGGATGTAGCGATTATGGCGTCGAGCTAATGATCGCATCTCGCTTTGGTACTACTTTAGAGGACCACTTTTTGTATCCTTTCTTGCCCATCTCAGTACGGGATGGCAGATAACGGTGAACAGGAACTTCTTATGATTCATAGTAGGCATAGATTAAAATTATTCCCGTCACATGAAGTCGGGACAAACATGAAATAATGTACTGCCATTTTATAATTCTCGTTAGTAACGCATCAGCTGCATTATATAGCATTCCAATTTCCCATATTCCACTTGATTGCGTGTACTTAAATGGCTTTATTTAATTAAAAGTATTTCTTCTTTAATGTATGCTTTTAACGTAATCGAATGTTGAAAATATATATCACGTTCGATATTTTATTGTTTTCTCTTAATGGCTTTTGTATTTGTGTTGAATTTGTGAACTGGTATTTAATATTCATTTGTAATGTCAAATAACATTAATATATCGTGATGTTTGTTTTAATAATTGCTGTTTGTTTATAAAACGAATAGATTAATTTATATTATATGCTTTTAGTATTATATAAGCAAAACGACAACTTTTAACTAAACCATCTGAAATTATAATATTGGCAACGCCATTAAAATACCGTATTTATGCAAAAACGAATACATTAATGTATGTATTGCGAGAATCACATTAGTGACATTAAAATCGTCCCTGCATTCGTTAGCAGGGCCTGTGTATGGCAAAATATGTGCACCGACTTGCTTTGCTATTCTCGCCGTATGATTTTCAGAAATGGTTCTGGTATAGGCACTAAGGATACAATATTTTTATGCAGTTCGTTTTTCTTAAGAGTGTGTTTTTTCTGTCATTACCTTATCTAAAGTAGGAAAATCACTTGAGATGCTACATTCTAATGACGGCTTGCAAGCCCGCGCGTGCGCCGCTACTCAGAGAGAGTCAGGGTTGCCTGCTTTATTTTTTATTCATATGTTTAATAATCAATCAACCTTATAATTATTTAGATTATTTATGGTAAGAATGCATATTATTATTTTTTTTACCAACAAAATTAATATATTGTTTTTGTATTTAATATTTCTTTTAATTAAATTATTATTTTTTATTTACAAACACTTTAGCTTTATTTATATTATCACTACAATTTATTTAATAATATATTTTATGATAAACTAAAATATTATAGAGAAGTACGGTTATATAAAATTATAATGACAGCCCTAGTTTTTGCTGCCTCATAGATATGGCGCACCTACATATATATCGTATATGTAAGAACTTGCTTCATATGATATTTTATGGTTTTATTATTTCATTACTTTATATCAATACGATTAGATGACTCTTACGGTTCTGTTATTTATTGTACCTTATAAATATATCTTAAATAAATATAGATTTTTATAAAAAAAAAACAAAATAGATTCTTTAAAATAAATAGACAATAATATAATAAAAAAAAAAAAGTAATCAACTTCTCAATGGGACATTAAGTCGTGATAACGCAAGGCTGTCGTAAAATGAGAACATAGTGAGCGTTTATCGAACTAATTTGAGAGTCTGAGTGTCGCTATACGATCGCATCTTCACGGCTCAGAATAGTAAACAAATGTGTCGCTCGGTCGCAATTACTCTGTGGGCAGGTGTGCGCGGGCGCAGGCCGGCGGTCGTCACGCCGGTACAGGGCGCCTAGAATCACTAACATCACGCTCTACTACCTCCGGACTTATGCTAATGGTCCCTGAGTCGCGTAAATTGGAGTGAGTTTGCTGCAAAACAAAATGCGTCCGCCCCTTTATCTTATTACCTAGAATTGGTCGCGAACTATGCTACTTGAAAAGAGTTCAGATGAAAATAGCTCTTATGTTGAGGGTTTATAGTATGAATTCGTTTGACTCAATACCCAGTATTTTCGATATCCTGTGCACACAGATTGGCGGACCAGGAGAAATTCGAAAACAAAAACTAACGCGGGAACGACGTGAAACCGATTAAAAGGCAGCATCACGATTTTGTATGCACTTTGCACTCCTTCGATCTCATGAAGGAACAGACTATTCCACGGGTGCTTTATTTTTTCTTTAGATAATTCAAAGGTGCCTTATAATTAAAGTGCTCTTGCTGCTTATCTTTTTGCTTCCACACTTCATGGTTTGCGTCTCTTTTATTAATCCTATATCTTTACTTTAGCTTCAATATTCTAAATTTGAAAAGACAGATCGCCCTATTAATAAATCTAGTTTATCTATATCAACTAACCTGTGGAACGAATGGCATGTTTTTTATAAATATAAGGTATCCATGTCGAAGCATCAAGATGATTGAATATTCATCCATGGATCAACAATAATAGATTCCATCAGTGACCGGTATGTGGCATCACATTTTATATAATAAGACTTCAATACATCGCACCGTGAAATGTGTCGATACAAAAACTTAACTATCTATAACGTGTGAATCGTATTAAAAAGGTGTTAAGTCATTCTTCATAAACGGGTGGCATTCTGTTTGAGGTGATTAAATTTCAACTATTAGGACACCGTTACCACGATCGATATAAACGGATAATGTGCACCTTCAATAATCCGACAAATAGAATTTCGGTTGCGAAACCGCTTTCCGTTATTTGGTAGTTTGGTAGAAACTATTACCAAATTATCAGCCCTGCTCGTCTGATAATAGGCTTTCGTTCAATATGTCAAATAATATCATAGTAAGGAAACAAATACCTACTTCTTACATATTATTTTATAACCAAGTAATTGGTTGTGATCTAGTTTTTCATACTGAGATAGAAATTTCCTGTCTACATTTAAGCTTTTAAAGATTTTTTAGTACTCCGTAGTGTCTTATAAGTATAAAGGAATAATGATACTAAATATATGAGTGAACTAGAGCCACGAGTAGATTAATTTATTATTAATAACGATACCACCTTTTAAATATTACCATTCTAAATTTTAACTAAAGCTAGCATATCTATGTTAGTTTGTGCGAGAGAAAACCCAGGTAATTCTTACTGAACCGACACGTAGTCCCGTTAAAGTAAGTAATTTTGTTCAATTGTCTCGCAAAGCGGAGCCAGCCAATAAACAATCGCTCATATTGAATGAAAGGAAATGTCTGTCTGGAAATTAGTCCGGTAACAAGAGAAAACCTTTAGAAGCCAGCTGTTTATTATATTTCAACGGTTTAAACTGTTTAAACACCAGCCTAGTAACGGCTAATGTATTTAACATGTCATATTATACTCTTAAGTGACTTTTTACTTTTGTCAATTAACTGGTATGGAATATATTATTAAAGATTTAATGTAGCGTAATATGCATTATAATTTATTATTTTATATTTTTTAAGTGTTTTGTTGTAAATAAACAGTAAATTACAAAAATAAATTGAAATTTGTGTTTTCCGCGAAGCTCTTGCAGAAATAAAAGTCGTCGTATAATCCTATTTCAAAACGCATTTCCCATACAAATACCTTATTTCAAGTAAAGTACGAACATTATACTGGCTGGTTCGCATTTAAATTATTCCAGCGGATCGTTTATAGGCCATAACCGAATTTGGGAATTAGCTATAAAACAACATTTGATAGGGGCAGGCGCGGGCGGTGCAATTTGAATGTTTCGAACGTTTCAAACTCATTGGTTTGCGATACGCGTGCACCGGCATCCAAAGCCCCTTACCAGCCCCTTACCACCTCTTCACCATCACGATTCTTTATGAGCCATTTCATACAACAAAAAATAATTAATAATAACTCATACTATAAAAGGTTTTTCGTGTTTCCATTATCTTGCGGAAAGAATTTGTTTATTACGATTAAATTTTTCATATTCGTTGATCATAGTGATTATCTAAGTATTATAATAGTAGAGTCACTGACACTTAATTGCTTTGCTAGAACTGCTGCTGTCTAGGGTTATAAATTATTTATTAATAGACCTGTCATTTCCATACAGAATCTGTGAGAACGGTGTGATACGATGTTCCAATAATATCAACATTCTGAATACCATTTACAGTATCAACCTGGGTGCTATGGTATAAACGTTTTATAGCGAGTGAATATGGTAATGAATTAATTTATCTTTTTTATACATGTAAAATGCTCACCCCATCCCGTGAAACCTGGGTTGTCAACTTTTTATCTTGCATATTTAGCTTCTAGTCTAATTATTAATAGTCAGATATAAAAAACGGTTTTTCATTATTTATTCTAATAGTTATTGGATATCTTCAAGTAAGGTAATCAACCTCAGACACTTGTCTTTAATGAGTCTAGAAAGACACGAATAATATATAAATATAATTAACCGTCGTGACTCTAGAAAGAGTTCGCAGCAAACGAGTCGGGAATTGTTTTAAGGAAACTATCCTTTGCAGCGATTTAAATTCCATTACAATGGAAATAAAAAGCCAATTTGAACTTTATATCGCTGTTGTTTGTGGACGGTACTGATAATTTCTTAGAAACTATTAAACTAATCTAGATTACTTGCCAGTTAATTTTGTTTCGCCTTTATATATTTACTGTGCGGAATTTTCATATTGAAATTGACAATATGTTTCATTAACTTTTTATGTACGTTGCACTGTGATGATAATCATCTTATAACTAAATCTGTTCTCAATTTAAATTGTAATGATAGAAGTCTATAATGAATGCTTTAGATGACGTCAAGTTATTATAAACGATAAAATATAAATTAGAATATTTGGAATAGAAAGATTTTATAAATACTCTCAAATTTATGTTTGAAAATATCTTTAAACATGTATAGCCATGTTAAGCTTATTTTAAATTTATATAAATATAGAATGTAAAAAACCGACACGGGCAGGGATTCGAACCCGCGACTACTGGGAAGAGCACGGGACGGTTTCCCAGTAGTCGCGGGTTCGAATCCCTGCCCGTGTCGGTTTTTAACATTCTATATTTATATAAATTTACTCTCAAATTTATTAAATTAAATACATAAATATAAATTTAAAAAAATAAAATGTACCACTCTTATCTATTAATGTACTTATTTGTATTTGTTTTAATGCCATTTTCCCAACTATATTTTTTTAAAGCTTCGCTTCTTAAGAACCTGAAATAAAATATTTAAGATTTTTTTTTTAGAAAAGTACATTTTGTATACGTAAAATAAAACCTACAACCTTACCAAACAAGTTGATGAATTAATAAAACAAATAGTATATAACTGTAATGTACTAATAGTAACGATAAATAAAAACGAATTGTTATGTAATGTATATATGCAATGATGGCCGCTGGGCTGCGCCGGAGAGACAGCCAGCCGTCACTTGTCCGTCAGTTCTGCTCATTGCACTTATTGCACAATTTACGCTCCTTCCTTCGATCTCGGGCCTAAGCACCGAGAACAATCATTGTTATTATACCCTCAGGTATAAAACCATTTACAATTGCTATGTCTTATAATGTATATAGGAAATTGTTTAAGATTTAAAACAATGCTTATCAAACAATAGATAAAGCTGGAAGAAATTATTGATTCTAGATACAAAAATTACATAACAGAATTTCGAAATTTCGTTCAGATTATCTCAATATTGTTATCGCCAATTAACCTATAACGTTATCACGTACTAACCTTTATTGTCTTGATAATGGCTGGTCATAACTTCAAAATAACCATCAGTAATTCGCAATGTATAGTTTTTTACCTACATTAGATGGGAATCTATTTGATATCATAATTTAACTTAGAATTGTGAAAGCAAAATGTTTGTACAATTTTCATTGTTTTTTCTATTGATATCTACTTCTTTAAATACTATTGTAAGAATACCTGGTGGGAAATTTTCCAATGATAACATCATATTGGAGCCAGTCGAATCTGTGAAAAAACAGACTGATGTCTGTTGATGGTGATTCCATGGCTGGATCATGTCAGGGATTTCATCAGATAGATGGGTAAAAAGTGTTAGGTACAGTTGTACAATTTATTGACGATCCCGAAGTTATGTGGTTTGTTGGATTCTTACTAAGTCCCAAGTTTATTTGGGAAAAAGAAACGATTGACGATTTTCAAGAGGTTTTACAAAACTTTTTTAATAATATGTTAAATATTTTTAATTTTACAATATTTTGTTTCATCAATGCATTTTTGAAATATTTGTTTATAGATAATTTTTCATGTAATGTTCAATTATACCTTTTTAAAAGATAAGGGCTTCGAAATGCAGTCTGTGATAGATGCTGTAAATTTACGCCTAAATTGACCCCCTTTTAAACCACAGCCAGGTCTGCGATATGATAAAGGTGTATCGGGATTCATTGCTGCAGTTATTGGTACACTTAAATTTGAAGACATAAATGAAACTATTTAAGAATAAATTGGAAAATAGTCCAGAATTTGAAAGCCGATCGAAGTATCAAGATATCCATGAACTCAGAAGAGTCATGGATATTTTGAAGAGAATGTTAAGCAACCCAAATATTTCTGAATTCTGAACGGTTTTTGAAAATTACGGAGTTGATTGAAAATTTATATGTGAAATATTAAATAAAGTTTTCGAGACCGATTATAATGGTGTCTTGTGTTAAAAACGAGAGTAGTACTGTAAAAATAGTATCATCAATGAAAAAATTAAGTAAAATAATAAAACTGTTCTTATTCTGACCCCTATAATATACATATTACGGATAAATGATAAAACACGTGCGAGTAAGTCATTTAAAGTGCAAAGACTCATTTTCGACAATGTTATCGAAATTTAAGTATGAAGCAAGTTTGAAAATTGGTTTGCTATGTCGTTAGTAGTTAGCAGAACTCATTACAGAAGTCGTTTATACTACACCAGTCCGCACTCGAGCCACAGGCCCGAAATAACCGATCATGTCAAACACTTGCTAACTTTTCGAGGTTCCGTATAGGTTTTGGCATTTTTTAACTCTCATTGTTTTATTTTATTCGAATGTAAAAATATCAAGTCGATAACAATATTTTGGATATCATAATATTTTTTCTTTTTTTTCCAGTTTCATCTTTTCTTAATTTATTATATCCCTTTCTGAGGTAAATTTGTAATAATTTTACAATAGACAAAATGTCTGATGTTTATTATATCACAATTTTACTTACAGAACCCTAACAATAACCGCTCGAAAAACAAATTAATTTCCAAAACACGCAACTCCACCTCTATTAACTTTCATAAATGAGTTGTGTTTCCTGATACTTACTTATTACTGACTTTGTGGTTAAACCCAGTTTTTACTGCATTTCTTGTTTAGATGTTTATCGACTTAGCCACTATTTCAAGTTTGTGGTTAATTTGTTATTATATTTTATCCCAGATGTTATATTTCGAATCAATTAATCGTGATAAAATTGTTATTTTCCAAATACATGGACTGTTTTTTGATTAATTTATAATGCATTCCAGCAAACATTAGGGAAAGACAGGAAGGCAACTATAAAATATTGAGATAAACAGCAAATATATTACTAGAAAAATAATAAGAAATAGTTGAACCAATAACGTCTATCATCGGAAGTATGAGGATAATTTCTGAGAACCCTGCTGGGATAAGTGAAGGCAGCATACCGGAAGTGGGCTCGTGTGTTGCTCTGCATCACTTCCTATCTGTCGCTACATCCGTTTCCGATCATCTCGTAACGTACTACCCGCCCCTACATACAATGTTTTTCTAAGTATCGTGCTTTGATCTGGCAATTTATTCGCTTGTCAATATCAGGAAGAGGCCACGCTTCTTGTATCGCATCAATAAATCTTGTCGATTAACGGCAAATATTATTAACATTATTTTTCGATAAAATTTCTGAATTATGTTCTTGTATGTTATAGTGCCTAAGTTGTTTTATATTTGAACCAAATAATGCTACGAATGTGTGTCTCAGTTTGTACATGTTGGTGATCAAAACATTTAAGGCGTGAAGTGTATTGACACATTAGATAATATAGCAGAAAGGACAGTAGATTATTAATTTGATGCATCGAGATAGCCGCTAAGACGAGTGGGGTAACATGTGGACAATCTTTCACGCTCATCTGTACGCACCCTTTTATTGATCGACCCCTAACTGTTATGATTGTATGGACCAGGAAGAGATAAAATACATTTAACAATTATATACATTTAGATTTTGTTATAAATAAAAATACATTATCTTATCCATATATGTTTGAAAATATCTATAAACATGTATAGCCAAGTTATGCTTATTTATATTTATATAAATATTTCCACATATTTCGGAGTCATTTAGAAGTAATTGCAGTGATAAGATAAAGATAAGCCGAAAAACAATCCTAATAAAGCTTCTCTAAATTAGGACTACTATCTTAAAATAAATTATAAGTAATTATGTACGTAATATTATGGTAATATCCATACTAATATTTTATCCGTTGATTAGAGTCCGAACGTAGGGCGTGGGGAAGAGAGCGTGAAATTGTCTGCTCACTTTTGTAAATATAATTTCGGATACAAAAGGACTATAAATGATATACCCGGGGTCGCAGTGCAAGTGCGTGTCCTATTTCTTGTTATACAAATTTAAAAACTATCCCTCGCTTCTGGTTATAAATTAGACGCTTTTTATGAATTAATTATAATATTTCTCAAAAAAAAATAACTAGCGCTACCAAAAGTTTAATTTAATAATATAGAAAATCAATTAAAATTAGTAATGTTATATAATTAGAAGTTAACACATGTTTGATTTAGTTTCAGCGATCAGATTGATTAATTATCCTAAGTTTAAGCTTGTCTCAAAGTTCGTATTATGGCTTTATGAAAGCAGCAGATTGTGACTAATGGAATCACAGGACAAATAAATTTGTAATGTAAATAGTGACACAGTGAAATGCTAATAATAAATTTCTCCATTTTAATAACTGTAACGATGAGGGGAGCTACTGGCCTGTTAAGTCAATATAACACTTCCATTACTCCAAATTAAATTCCTCGGGGAGAGCAATGAAGTTTTTGTTCCGCGCAGACAAAGGCCCGGAAGAACTGGCCCTGCAACCCTGGCTCAGTACCGCTTTAGGACTTGAATTATACTTATAAGTTTAAATAATAAAGCATTTAAAAGCTTTTTTTTATTATATATAGTCACAGATCCTGACTTATATATCAAAAACAATGACAGGGTATAAAATATAATAATCCTAAACAGCAAGTGTTCTGAACGGGTGTGATAGTTATTAATATTTAAGAGAATTAATCATTATAATCCTGGCGACAAACAAGTCTCCCTCGGGAGTGCGAAGATTATAATGAAGTTGTCATTTTTTAGGCTGCAAGGGAGGCTGGAGGAAATCCAAATTGAATCATGCGGCGAGGGAATTGTGCTATTATGTTATTAAACAGAGGAGGGCAGGACCCCGTCAAGTTATTTTTTATCCGGAGGGCGTCGAGGAGACAGTTAACAGTTTTCACAATAGAATTATGATATAATTTGACACAACAAAGGCGTTTGGCGCGAAGTCTATCGTGAAGTTGAATTTATTAAATGAGTGCATCGAGAGAGTTTTAGAATTGACAATGTTCAGTGAATTAGTTCTTTATTGGTTTACATTGGAATTATACATAATCTATTTTTGATTCTTATTCACTTTCAGGATTAAAATCAAGTAATAAAATATTAAGAAAAAATACAAAAATAAAATACTAGCTTAACATAATGCTCTTGAAACCATGCGTATTCTATAAAGTACTTTTTACCTACTTATACCCATTATCTAATTCTATATCACACTCAAAAGAGCTAAGAGTGAAATGAAAGCTTTTATCCATATGTCAGAGAGAGTACTTACAGCGGCTTATTGTCACCCCCGCTGGAGAATTTGATAAAGCGTGTGCGAATATTAACAAAAGGAATATCTTGTTAAATTGATATTGCTCCTCACTCCACGCAAATTCCGCCTGTAATTACACCTTTTTGTACTAAGTCATGGTTATAATTGATTGCAATAATGCCGGGAGTTGCGTCTATTTGATGAAACGAGCGTGAAATTGTCTCCGTTAGAAAATGTATAATTCAAAGGGGAAGATTAAAATATTATCCATGTTAAGTAAATATTCAAATGAATATTTTCCGTGTTAGACAACAATGAGCGCTTGGAGGGGAGGGTGCGTAATTTGATAGATACCTATCTACAAAATGATCGTTCGTTAAGGGACTGCGTTATCATAAATTATAAGTGAGATTTAGGATTCACTGATAATGGTTCTTAGAATCTTAAGGAAATCATTTCGTGAAAGCATCTTCTATCAGTTTAAGAATGGCTTTTGGACTTACTTTTTTAATTTTAAAAACAGATTTACTATCATAAGTACTAAAAAAATAACTTGTCATTGTATATGGTTGAACAAAAGTTCAACCATACAAAAGTACTACTAGTAAACCATCCATAACAAAAGTTCATTCAACAAAAACTAAAAAGTTTACCTAACTAAATGTTATAATATTCTGAGGACTAACACTTGAAAATGTTATTAATTTCGAAAGTTATTAATTAAAGTGCCAAATAATGCATACCGAGTGCATTGACAATGTGTCGTGTAATACACTTGCGCCCCGACTCGCGCCGGCTCCGTTGGGATTTACCTATTGTTATAATAAAACGCCATCTCGTGGCATTAGTGTATAAACGCAGGAGACTCCATTAATATAGAATATGGCTTTTTTATACATTCTCGTTTCCATCTACTTTGATACAATATTAAATCTTCCGATTTTTAAATATAAATATTTTTTTATTTTGAACAAAATACATTCCTTTTTAATTTACAACATAGCTTTTCCATTTTAATTAAAACAAAAATATAGGAGATTTACAATAATAAATCTTCCGATTCGAATATTAATATATTTTTTTTAACAAGATACGTTCCTTGTCAATTTATATCATTTTCCATTTTAATTGAAATAAAAATATAGGATCCCTTTATTAAAAAAGATCAAGTAATCGAAAATATATCAATTAATTATAACTTTTATTTTAACTCAGTCATAATGACAAAGCACCTGCGTCTATACACGGGGGTGTAACATGTTTATATGTTTATTTTAATACGCGTGTCGCGCGTATAATACGGAATTTATTACGGCACGACCCTCCATTGGATTAATGCGATACGGAAGATTTGAATTCAGAGCATTAACTCGGATTGGTTCAGAGGCTGCGAAGGCACGACCTGTCAAAATGATTCATATTCATATTATATACCTCAGATGGTGTTTGAGAACAAGAGAGGAAACTCTATTTCATCTCGTTTGTTGAGAATTATACAAATTATGAGAGTAGTATGCTGTTTCTTGGTTTTCATTTCTGTTTGCCATGATGGAAAAAATTGGTAAATGGATATTGTGAATACAGAAGCGAGATTTGTATCGATGGGGAATATTTTCAAAGCCTCGTTATCTCAGATCTTATTTGAGGATTGAAAGCCGCGGATGTGCAATGATTTATAACCACTAATAACAAGAAAAACTGGCTGTAATCTATTTTCATTCGTATACAAATCGGTTGAACAGAAAACCATAAAACACCACACACAAAGAATCTTTATGTAAACAACATTAAAAAGCGTTATATCTGTTGTTTTAAGTCATTTCGAAAGTCATTAATCAGAAGAAGAAGAATAATGTTTGTATTGTATTGAGGCAGACGGTAACTATGATTAGATTTTATTACAAGTGTATAGACACAACACCCGAATCTTTAAACGAACAAAATTAAAAAAGAACGATTAAAAGACCGGTGATTTTGTTTGAGATGAACGAATGAAATTAACACGCCTTATTTTCCCGCTTGATCCAAGAGACAAATAGTCTAAGTAAAATTTATGTATCGGAATCAAATTCAATTTCGTCTTTGCATTTTTTTACTTGATTTTTAGAGTCGTATAACTTTAACGTCGTATGTTGAGACAATATGGATACGCCTGGAATAAAGAATTTGATATATATCTTTTTTCTGAAATAAATAAAATTTTAGATAATTGCTTATTATAAAAAAAAAGTTTTTCTATCGTTAGTTTACATTAATTTTTATTAGAAAACATTTTTAATAAGACTTTCGTTTCTTTTTTAACAAATGATTGTTATTATTGTACGTGTTGATATAGATCTTATTTCCTACAATACCATGATATTTGATTTTGTAAAGGATTTTTCTAATCTTCTTTAGCATCATTTATATTGATTATAGCGTTCCTTCCTAATTTATATTCAGCAAGAGTTTTTTCATCACGCCCTGTGCTAAATATCGCAATTTGTGTCTCAGTAACGGTGGGGAACTGTCACCTTACTCTTGGCTATTCCTTCTGGAATCTTCTATTGCTATTAAATTTAAACAATCGATACGCTTTTTGTCAATCATGAATCATGATTCGAATTTGTCAACTGATTCATGTCTCATGGATCCAATGTTGGAACCACATTATCAGTATATAACGTCGAAAAAGAAGCTATAGAGGTAATTATATTCAAGAATATAAAACTTAGTTTAATATTATAAGTATCTATAGTAAATATATTTTAAAAGAATTATGTTGGCGAGTCAATTAATGTAGGATTCCAGTTGACATCCCAAATATAATATCCTGCATTCGCCAATGGGATGGTTTAGCATCGAAAAACTATGGCGCCACAGATCAATTAGTTCCAAGTAATAAACAAAGAAAATATGTCCGTTATGAAAAGAATTCGGCTGCCAGTAAATTTCTTTTGATACATCAATCAAAATCATACACATAATGAAATCATCATTTGGGTGGCCATAGAGTGGATGCTTCCGAGAAATTTAGACTCGTCTCAATGTGCTCCGCCATTATCACATTCCTGATTTATTAATTAGAATTTAGATAGCTGCAGATCTAAGGACGGCGAATATTTTTTTAGAGCTTTGTTTGAACCAGAATGCATTATATGAATATTTGAAAATACATTTACATTGTAATGCTTAAATAAACATTGTATAGCGAATATAATTCAATAAATTAGTTTTAATATTTTTTTATGTTTGCTGTTCATATGGCGATTTAATTATAATACAGGATGTTTAGAGGGGTGTATAGTTTGTCTTATTATTTGGTATATATCGTTATACATATTTAGTATTTATTTAACACTGTTGATAATTTATTTCGAAATGGATTCAATAAAATTTCGTTCATTTAGGTATTGTGTAATATTTTACCAATTTGAATACTTATACTAATGAAGTTTTACTGCAATGGTTCAATAAAATATCTAATTAAGAGAAAGTACCTACAATAGATTAACTTAATTGCATTTCATGTTTTACGAGTTACAATGATTACACCAACAATGAATTATTATATGTTAGTTTTGATATGTGCTACGATAAATACTCTAAATGGTTTGTAATAATTTAACTGTTTGCATATTACTTTTATTACAATGAATATTATTGAATCTGTATTATTTTGTGCACAGATACTGATTTCCGAAAACATTACGGCCTGAATGTTTATAACAAATGCGATAGTTATGTAATAACTTTTAAATGCTTGACTGCGTGCAAGAGTATTGGATATCAAGTGTTTCGATTAAATCGTTTTTGTAAATGTACCTGTCATGAGATGAAAACCAGCACCATTCTACCATTCTTCATGTGGAGAACCAATGGAACTACAAGACAGCCTCCTAAAACAGCTAGTCCCAAACTCTATCATGTTATAGGGACTCTATCTCCTCCTCCTAAAGAAGTTGAAGATGTAGAAACTACTTCTGATGACACAAACAAAGAAACAGAAAAAAGCACACACCTCATCACCACAACCGATTCTTCACTTAATAATCCTACCGGAGGAGGAGGAGGCAATTCTACTGATGCTGGTAACTCTACAGAAAAAGCTACTACAGGAAAATAGAATTTATACCAAGAAAAGTGAAAATAATAATTAATAAATATCTATAAATATATAGTTGACGTATTCTTAAGTTTGGATACTTAATAGAATAATGTGATGCATAAAAGTTGTAATGAGGATAATATTTGGAGTTTTATTTAATTTTGTAGATCTAGTCGCTCTGGTAGAAACAAGCACTAAGCACTTTAAGTGTGACCTTATATAAAACATTAACATAAAAATAATCTTAAACAAGCTAATTAAGAAAAGCTCATTATTTTGGAACCAGTAGTGAACCTTACAACGGTTATAATTTTCGTTTAAATAAGTTCGTTTTTAAGCAATTATGTAACATATTATAAAATATTTAAATTCAGAATTACAGTTGATGTTTATTGATTTCTAATACAATTCAAATGCAAATTAAAAAAAATCTTTATTCCAGTATGCATTTACAAGCACTTTTGCATGGTCAATTTGAAGCTACCACCAGCCCAGAATGCTGTTCTGGTCAGAAGAACTAGCCAGAAACTCAACAGTTGCTCTTTTTAAATGAAATTTAACAATATTTGACTTATACATTATAACATCAACCCTGCATATGAGTCAATGTTCCAAGTTCCACATATTTAGATCAACCAAAAATTCTTGTATGTTATAATAAGATTTGCTTAATAATAGATTTTTAATTTTAGATTTAAAGATCTAAGATATCTTCTGGAACCTTATTATATATCTCTATTAGTTAACAATGTTAATTACATTCTATTTGAAATACTTTATTGAAGTTTTATTACAAATATATTTGAAGTATATTTCATTCTTACTTCTAGGTAATTCAAATAATGATACTACGTAACAAATTTAGAAACTTAAACTACAGCTCATTCCAATATATTATCATTTAATTAAATTTTACGGAATAAAATTTCACACTCCTGTATCGGTAATCATATAATGATTTTTAAACAACATTAAAATTGATCACATTTAAAATGGCGGCGGTTGAAACAACAGTAGGAATTGTGTTTGCTCTGTTTGTACATTTTAATAATGGTGAAAATTTACCATCAACAGTTGGTATGTCTATCAAAATTTAAATAAAATTATACGACATTGATTAAAGTTGTATTAAGTATTATCCAATTATTTTTTCAGTATTTTCACCTTCCGAGTTAATAAGGGATAGTAATTTAGTCAATAGTGAGTATCCGTACAAGATTTTTAAAGTAATGTTACTTAAAATATACTTATTGCTTCTTTCATATCAATCTTTTTCTCTTAAAGATTTTTATTGTTTCAGATTCCTTGAAATTAGCTTTACGCTACGGGTTTCAGCAAACAGCACAATGTAGAGATTTCGCTAAAGCATTTGTATGTGTCCAGAAATGTTTAAGTTTAGGTTTCGATATTGCACAATCGAACAGAAACTGTTTTTGCACATGTTTTCATAAGGCAGGTAAAGCTAAGAAAACCTCTCCTACTTTAGTTCCCAAAATAAAATATGGGTTTGGAGCTCCAACAACAAAATTGCCAGTTTGGATACAAAAACTTGAAGAAAAGACAAAACACAATAAAACAGTGGATATTCATTACGATCTAATAGATGGAAATATATCAGATGTTACTACCGACCAGACAGAGAACCCTACAGGTGAGACAGAAACTGGTGTAACCGAGGATAATGCAAATACTACAGATGTTACAGGAAAAAGTAACACCGATAAGGATGCTGATAATGCTACAGATACAACAGGTGCACCCAAAAATGAATCAATACATACTGGCGGCACAGGTAGTCCAAAAGATGCTGTTACTGGCACTGGCAAAAAAGATGCTGTTACTGGCACTGGCAAAAACGATGCGGGCACGGGAACGGGCAATGCCGATGCGGGCACGAAAGTCGCAGGTAATTCAACCGGTGGTACAAACGGCCCAGGCCCTAATACAGGAGGAACAGGAAATGCCCCGACTGGTACAAAAGCTAATGATGCTCCAACGGGCGGTACAGGAAAACCAAAAGCAGAAACTGGAGCTGCCACTACTGTCGCCTAGAAATTATTTTGGAAATAAATATAGTATATGTATTATATAGTTTCATTTTTTGAAAGTACTTTACGTTTAACTTTAATATTTATAAATTTAAACTCGTAACTAAAACTAGCACAAATAACGATTTAAAACTCTGTTTAATCACTTTTTAATAATTGATGGTTTTAAGTGAATATAATTATGGTGTGAAATTATATTTTTCGTTATACTTAGTAGTTGGTTATACAAATACGTTCTAAGCGTGAACGGAATATTTACTGCGATTAACTGTGATAATTATCAATATATCCTGGTTAACGGCGGCATTAGGGAAATATCTTCTCTGTTTCTTACAAAATATGGGTATAAGACGGCATTACATTATATTATACTTAAAGTAATGTACAAATAAAAAGTTTCCAATAAGATTGTAATATATAATATCAATGAATATATAGGTATTGTAAAAAAGGAAGCAGAATATTAGGAATTAATATTTAGTTCAGTAAAATATAAGGTTTTGAACTAAATATTGATTCCTAATTTTCTATTCTTTCATCATCTTTATATTTTACTAGCATGTCCAGCCGACTTCGCCGGGCTTAATTTAAATAATAATTATGATTCAACCTGAATTTCATTTTCTTCTACTCGTTTCTCTAGCTTCTACATGGATAGTATCCTGACGTAATAATTGACCTTAAATAGTTAGAAGAAAAAAATAATATCAGTAGTAAAAAAACTGTGACTGACACTTCAATAAAAAATGCTCCAATCGTCACCAAACTTTACAGGATTACCCGCTGGATCAATCTAAAGATCTTCTTAAAATTTGGTTAAAATCGGTAAACCGTTTCGGAGTTTATCTGGAACATATATACATACTACTTACTTTACATACATACTTTCTTTTTGTAAATATAGATTCCTTTTCACAGTAGTTTTTTTCTAAGAAAAAAAAAATTAACAAATATCCAAAACTAATCTAGCTGAAGGAACTAAAAGGACTCTTATTCAAGAAGCAATCTTATTTTTGTTTAGTTTTCACCCCACTAGGTGATTATTGTTAATGCAAAATAAAAATCTATTTGGGGTATTTGGATATTTTATACTGTTTAGTTTTGGTCCCTTTGTCTCGTTCAATATCTGTAACATTTTGCGTCGTAAAAGTTTTTATGCAATACCCAAGAGGCGATATGTGAGAGTGACGGCTATGACGTATCACTAAGATTTTTTTACCAAAACACCGAGAACATAAATATGCTTTTATGTCAATATATCAATATATCAATTTCTTTTGTCAAGTTCGACGTTTTTGCCAAACACCATTTCACTATCGAACTCTTATGACTCGACTAATACGGTAAAAAAGTTTTTATAATATTTAATCAAAAATAGCGTGTTTTATTATAAAAGTAATTATTTAATGCTATACTGATTTGTATTAATGTAATTAAAAATCTATTCTTTGTTATACATATGTATAACATTTTTTAATATGTATGTTTCTTAGTATATAGATATACATTGTAATGACTACTAAATATTGAATACACATAAAAATAAAGTACAACACTCACTTAATAGAATAAATTGTTATGTGAAAAGTAGTTATGTTTATGAACTATAAACTAAAAAATATACAAAATTAGGTATAAACGTCTGTGTGTGGACTTGCAGCTTTATAATACAAAATTGCCTACTTTGTAACCTGCCCTTTAGATAAAACACTGATATGTAATTGTATGTTTTTATTACCTGCTTGCAATTCTTATGTCAATAGTGGTTGATATATAGTGCTAAGTTATTTAACTCACATTATCATTGTAATATTTAAATATTATAGCTTTTTTTTTGTTTTGATGAGAAACTTGTAATGGTATTTTTTTTTATTTCGAATACGATAACAAATAACTCCAATGCACGGGAATATTTGGGATTGAGCTGAATGTCGCTTTTCATAGTTTAGTCTCTTTGTCACCAGAGGCTGGAGTAATAAATCTTCGGATGACCCTCCCTTATGGCAGTCAGTGATACAAAGATAGGTCAGTCGGATGGGGATGGACGCAATAAAATTCGATTGTCGATTTTTATTTATGATTGACCCCTCGTTATTCTAAAATATTTATAGTTGCAAGCAAACTCATCCCTTTGATCCTTTATGGGCAGATTTTATTTATTCCTCTGATATTGGATATCTCTTAAGTTGTATATATTTGTAATATTGATATTGAGGTTTGATATTACAAGGTAGGACAAGACAACGATCTAGTATATGGAAAAAAATACGATTTCGCTTTTATATCGTTTATATATATGAAAAGAATTGAGAATAAAATAGGTATCCATTCGAAGAAAAGAGCATTTCTGATTAGATACTTAATCCGAGATTCATACTTTGATGGAAGATTAATTTGTAATGAAATATTAGGCTTTCTTTTATCTGTCCACAAACAATCGAGGGTAAAACAAGATGAAGGCAAACAATAAATCCTCCTTCATAAAAATTGTAGCAACTTTGTTCATAATACCGATGGAAGCATCATCAAAACTTGGTTTGTTCGCACCCTCGCGCCCATTCGTGCAGAGATTACCAATAAATCCAATACGGGATAATTGGGCCGCTTAATTCTGTTCTATCTTTCTACTTAGTTCAGTCGTCAGAATGCCAGCTAAGATCCCTCGGGAACGTCCACTTCGGCTACAAACCAGTTGTTTGCCAAACAAAAACCATCTCTTGGTTGTTTTGTTAGAAATTAATTTTAAATGTCAAAGATAAACAAAGCAAAATGAGCCGGTAATGAAGAAAGTAGTTCGGGTAAATGATATTATTTCTATGCACTTAACTATAATATATATTAATATACTGTGTTAGTTATGAAGCGTATATATATATTTCTGTTGTTTATTTTGTAATGAAATGAGAAATGGAAACAATTAATTGTAAAAAATATGAGGTAACTTTAAAAGTACCTAAAAGAAACGACGCTTATACGTGTTTCCACAATGCGGTAACTGCTTAGAGAAAATTATATCTTTAGTATAGTCAGAAATGGAAAACATGATGGACATAGGTGTCGCTTTTCCCTCTAATGGATGAGTATTATTCACAACGAGGGTAGTTGCGATTTGATGTTCACATCAACTGGCCCTCGGGACCCTGTGACGTGGCTCTAAAGCAAAACTACTATTGGCTTTTTGAATAGCACCCGATATAGGAAATGTGCTTCTGTAAATCAATCATGACAAAAATATCTCTTGTATACTCTTGTTTTGTAAGGACTGTTTTTTTTTTTTATTCTACAATCCTTATAGTATAACACCCTTTTCGTCGACTATTTCCCCCTTAACGAATCATTTAAGATGGCTTCCTTAAATGCTGCACTAATAAATTAAAGAATTAACATTAATTTATTAAAATATACTAATTAACCCTCTCACATAAAAAATATAAGCCAATTTAAAAACCTAATTAACAAAAAACCTGTCAGTGACTGCAGTTGTCATAAAAGGAATCTACAGTTTATATTCAAGTTTCTAACTTAGTTGCTTGAGTCATGCGTTGACATATCGGTTAGTCTGGACAAGTATTTTATATAAATATATTTATAAAACTATTTTACTTGCAACATTTACCTGAATTAAGGTAATGTGGTATTAAATCTTTACGATTGCTCTGAGCTTAAGGGCATTGTTAGTTGACCTTTACTGTAAGAAAACGAAGCTCTGATACAAGAATAGTTAATACTATGAGTCACGATACTCTATTTTACCTACGGTCATTAATTTATTAATAATGAACCATCGATTAGGGTTAAATAAAAGATATTTCAATCACCCCATGACGAGTTGAAATTAAAACGTCACTCAAAGTGGAAAAATCTCGTTCCGAAAAATTGGCCAACGAAATTCCGACAAATAATTAATCTGGAATAATCATACAAAACGATGCGAGCGGGATTCTCGAGCATTATTACCATTCATTTCAAATCAGCCGTGCGGAGGGTGCGGAGGGTGCGCAGGGTGAGGACTCGTCGACCTGAATAAGCATACATTTTCCAATCAGGCCACGTATCATTTAACTTGCTATTAAATTCGACTTCTTCCCTCCGAATTATCATTATGTCAAATGTTAAGGCCCGTGTGTAAGCAACCTATCAAAGATTCGATTCAATTTCGAAAATTAATCCTGTTTGCTTGAAAATGTTATAAAAATAAATGTGTTAAAAATTCAATTGACATAATTATTCGGGAGTGTGTAATTACCATAACGGTATCTTTGATGATGATACTTAACGCGATTAATTAATCTTAATTGTGTGCGAAAAATAACATTACGTTTTTTCAAAAGTGGCGGTGCTTCTGAAAATATCATAAAAGATCTTTTCGGCCTAAAATTTATTGTGTGGTGAGCATTCAGATGCCGAAAAAGGAAGCGTGAATGGTTCGTTATATAGACTCTCGAATACTTTTCATAAACGCCGTCATAACATTCATGCTTAAGACCTCTTACTGTAATTACTCGGAGCAAGCTGTAGGCATGGATTAGAGAATTAATTTTTATAAAAGAAGTCTTGCTTGTTTCTTACAAATCTACATAAATTATATAGAAGCCAGACATAAAATAAAGTGTGTAGATTCTTTGTGAGCTGAAAATGAATGGAACCTGTACGAGATTCACAAATTTTTCTTTGAGATAAATACTATTAACGAGCAGGAAGGTACTAAATGCATTCTTAGTGTGAAGAAAATAGAAAAGTATGCATTATCAATTAAATTAATAAACTTAGAGTATGGAGAAGAGAAATGGGTTTCATATGTAATTAATATTCCCCAATCATATGAATATATATGGAAATATGTATCCAATAGTTGGATTACCAAACACACCGAAGCGATGGAATGATAAGCCCTTCTGTCATCACTTGCCACGCGTCCATGCCCTCTCCCGCTACTCACCTGACGCGACATCCGACCTCCCCATTTATTAAATTAATAACTCCAACTGAACATCATTATCCAACTAATTGGAAGGGCGATGAGCTCTTTTAACACGTTACCTAAACGTTTGACTTGAGTTTTATGAAGTGTGTAATACTGATTCATACGAACCAGAACTACAACCCTGATACGAACTTGAAAGATGTAGAAATTATTTTATTTTGAATCTTTATGGAATCTGCATAATTTTGACACTAATATAATAAAATTAACCGATCAAGCCTTTATCAGAATTCGCACTGTTATCAGAAAGTATAATTAGCGTTAACGGTAAAATTTTGATGTTTACAAACATATTATTTCGCTGCCCTGGCGGCGCTTCGGGCTATATTTTACTTAGAAATTTAAGATATATAATTAAGAATTTTGCTGGGCGCAATAATTTAGGGATCTTTTAATGAATGATATCAGGTTCCGTGTAATTAGCGCCAGGGGCTAATTGTTATTTTTGTTATTAAATATATTAATAGTTCAAAAACAAATTTTGTTTTTTTTTATAACAGTTAACTTTTGTTACGGTTTCGTCGTACATATAAAAGCTAGCATATATTTTTTATGTTTGAAGATAGCAAAACGATAAACGCTAACTATATAGTTGAGAACAAAAGGTGCACTTCTCAAGTAGGTATGTTACAGTGAGTATCAGACTGTCAATGAAGACCTTGGCGATCGGTGTTCGTTTCACCGTGTGTTGCTGTTGAGGCCCTACAATCGCTAGCGTGATACAAATATACACATAATTTTAATGCCGGGGGTGAAGCATTAAAAGTCAGGGATCAAATGCCTTTAATACCGTTCTGAAAAACAGTGGAGTAGCTCCGTGTTTTATAAATATTATTTCGCAAGAATGGGTATAAATGCAATAACAAAATCAGAAAAATGTGGAGAATAATTAGGGTCTTAATATAATTAAAATTTTGATAATAAACACAATATTATCTCTTTGATTATTTTAAACAATATGCACATTCACAAATCAGAAACCTATTTAAACTTTTATTGAGGTGAAAATTTATTTGCAATAATTATTAAAGAGAATTTTTATCCTTATAAGCATGTTACAAAATGTTAATATAGTGAAGGTATTATGGATGCTCCATTACCTTTTAATAACAAAGTGTAAGGCATTTACACGGGCAGGGCGCACGCGACGCTCACGGCTTACCTGCCGTCCACACTCGACTTACTTTAATCTCCAATCATATTTGCTAATAACACTTGCTGCCAAGTGCTTTACAAGGTAGCAAATTATGTAACTAATAGCTTGTAATGTGCACTGACAGTCTGCTTTTACGAGTATGCACTTAGCTCAGTATTTTGAGTCCATGTGTGCTTTGTCTAGTTGTATTTAATAATGAGACTGGAATATATTAATCAGTGCTTGGTCCGCTGTCTGTTTTGACTGCGATTTGTCATTTTTTATGATTATCTGCAATATTTAGGATATGCTCATTATAAGTAATAGTGTTAAATAAATTAATAATTCAAAGGCGTCTATAAAAAAGACACGAACAAACATTAAAAGATTTTATGTAGTTATAGAGAAATGTTATTACAAATTATATAAGGCGTTTTCATATATAATTACATACACTTACAATTTTAGGGTTACCATAATATTAAATTATGTAAACATATGAAACTGGTGATATATTTTTAAAGACCAGATTTGAAGGTATGTATGGATTCCAAGTCCGTAAATGAAGTTTATATTAAATACTCATTTGACATACCAACGATTTATAGAATAGTGTTTTATCCTTACCATTTGGTATATACAAAAACACCTTAATTAAAAAGAGTAGGTAAGTCTCGTCGGTCGTATATCTACTATCTATCATCAAATATTGTTAAATCCGTTCACATATTCGCATCCGTCTCGTCAATAGGGTGAATCGTCACCCTTTTAATCTAGGACGAGGGGTTATTAAACAATAAAGTGTTGATTAAAAGCCCGTATGCGCGGGCGGCGGCGGCATTGCGAATAACTGTGCTTCCTGCAAAGGAGTCATTATTATATCACTGATGATTGACGCCAATCGTCTTTAGTTGCTGCGAAATGTTTCGGCCCCCATCGATAAATTACTGTAAAAAATCTACTTGATACTACTTTTGTATATATACGTTTTGTAGTATTTGATCTACTTTTAAGCATTAAATAGTGTAAATTCGACATTTTAAAATTGTATATTCTATAGGAATATATTAAACACTTTATTTTTGATTACTTTGTTTACTTTGTTATAAAAATGTAGTATTATCCCAAAGCAATACAAATCTATTTATTAATTAAGAAAGTATCAAGACTATTCAGCGTGATATTGAACATAATTGACATCTTGATGAACCACGGTCCAACAATAGAGTGGGGAGTAACAGATAATTACTTGAGATAATACAGGGAGCAATAAGCAGGAGGTTATTATGGGAGGGATTTCAGCTTCATCACGAATGGATTATACCTATCGTGATATTTATATAAACTATTTCAATCGCCCAGTTTTATTTTATACACCATAGTGACCGTGTTATTCCTTATTATGTGTAATGCATTCTGAATACCGAGATCATCTGGGAAAACCATTTATGGAAATTGTATACGAATCGTTAAAAAGAGAAGCGTCCTGTTAACAGATTTTAAATCATTGCCGTCAGCGACCGCTATTGTAACGTCAAGTTAGTTCAAAAGCGGTCGTACCAACCGAACAAAATGATCTTCGTCGGATCGCCACTTCCACACCTTTGGAATCAATAGATCTCATTCAAATAATAATAAGGTATAGATCAACGGAGGCTGTCAATAGCGCGACGGACGCTCTTTCTCTTAACTTTACACTTCTGCCAACATTTTATTATGGAAATATTTATTTTAGTTTTCTATCCGCCGCCTGTCAGCGGTGATTGTTGAGATGATAACGCCTGGATTTATATATTCCTTTCGAAGATCGGTAGCCATGCCTTTCACAGAGACGATCTTTTTTCATACAGGGGGCTACGAGATACGATTGAAATTCGACATGATTTTTTTTTATTATTACATTCATACATTCATCTCAGTTCATATTTTCTAGGTTATCACAGTGCACTAAACAATTTTCTTAAAATTAAATATAATATATTAAAAATAATATAAATCAACCTGTATATTACAAATATGATCGTTGTATGCAAAACTTGAAATGTAACCATAAATCTAGTTTCTTTTTTGATTGTTAAAATACGATTGGGGTGTTGTTTTATTTTGTTAGACTCAACCTGATTTGATATTTGTTTAATAAAGTTTATGCTCAGTTATCTATATCGATTACATAGCACTTACTTTTCTATTTATATTATATAAATAGATTAACAAAGTGAAAACAAATAAATAACAATAATAATAGTGCAATTAAAAGCAATGTCGCAAATATATGCAATGTTTATTTAGTAATGGCCTATGTAAGTGTATTCTCTGCTTACTCTTCGTTTTAATTTCTTTATAAATTGAATACAAGGACAGATTAAAAATTTATAACGAAGCTATGTCACGTCTTGGTTTAATTAGGTGAGGCGTTGGCGCTTCGGAGGTATGCGCCTGCGCCACCTTTGTTACCGTGTTTCTTTATTTTCATTATTATTGCTTTTAAAATATGCTAATGAGCAATTATTGGCCGTAATATTAAAGTGTCGTTATTTTATTGGAAGTAAATACCAATAATCATTTAGAGAAGCTTTTTGAAATATTTTTTGTATTCGAATTAAGGTATATGTTTTTAAGAGGTAACTGTGGTGCAGTATAATATGTCTTAACTTCTAAATTCAATAGTAGTTGTGTAATTCGAGAACAAGTAAATGGATTTTGAATGATATTGAAGGTTCTAGAAATATCTTCTCCATATGATTACGGTAACAATTATTTAATATTTGAAAATATCTTTAAACATGTATAGCCATGTTAAGCTTATTTAAATTTATATAAATATAGAATGTAAAAAACCGATACGGGCAGGGATTCGAACCCGCGACTACTGGGAAACCGTCCCGTCGCTCTACCAACTGAGCTACCGTATCGCTGTCCGTCTCGGTGAATTAAGCATTCTATATGTGATCGTCTTTATCGGGACGGTGGTGACATCTATTAGGTTTCTTTCGAAAATCCTAACCAATGTTTCTAACTTTGCAGTATAGATAAACATTGAAAAGATGCCACTACCGAAATCAATGTTTGAAAATATCTTTAAACATGTATAGCCATGTTAAGCTTATTTAAATTTATATAAATATAGAATGTAAAAAACCGATACGGGCAGGGATTCGAACCCGCGACTACTGGGAAACCGTCCCGTCGCTCTACCAACTGAGCTACCATATCGCTGTCCGTCTCGGTGAATTAAGCATTCTATATGTGATCGTCTTTATCGGGACGGTGGTGACATCTATTAGGTTTCTTTCGAAAATCCTAACCAATGTTTCTAACTTTGCAGTATAGATAAACATTGAAAAGATGCCACTACCGAAATCAATGTATGAAAATATCTTTAAACATGTATAGCCATGTTAAGCTTATTTAAATTTATATAAATATAGAATGTAAAAAACCGATACGGGCAGGGATTCGAACCCGCGACTACTGGGAAACCGTCCCGTCGCTCTACCAACTGAGCTACCATATCGTCCCGATAAAGACGATCACATATAGAATGCTTAATTCACCGAGACGGACAGCGATACGGTAGCTCAGTTGGTAGAGCGACGGGATGGTTTCCCAGTAGTCGCGGGTTCGAATCCCTGCCCGTATCGGTTTTTTACATTCTATATTTATATAAATTTAAATAAGCTTAACATGGCTATACATGTTTAAAGATATTTTCAAACATTGATTTCGGTAGTGGCATCTTTTCAATGTTTATCTATACTGCAAAGTTAGAAACATTGGTTAGGATTTTCGAAAGAAACCTAATAGATGTCACCACCGTCCCGATAAAGACGATCACATATAGAATGCTTAATTCACCGAGACGGACAGCGATACGGTAGCTCAGTTGGTAGAGCGACGGGACGGTTTCCCAGTAGTCGCGGGTTCGAATCCCTGCCCGTATCGGTTTTTTACATTCTATATTTATATAAATTATTTAATATATCTTTAAAAATTAATTATGTCGATATATGGTAATAAAATATAAATATCAGACATATAATTGAATTGATAATATAAGTAAACGAGTTGTTCTGTAGATACTTGATATATATTATTAAATTCACCATCGTTATAATAACTAAGACATTAAAGTTTTTGTACGGTTTTTAATAGATGAGATTCGGGATTGTTCTTTAGTTATCTTCATTGTTTGCATGAAAATTTTATTAAAAAACTCGGCCAAATACGAGTCAATCTCGAGAACGTAGGGTTCTGTACAATTATAAATAAAAACGGTGTAGAGAATCCTGTTTTTGTACGGTAGCATAAATACTTATTAATTTTTAATTAATTAATATTTTTTTGAGAGTATATTTAATTAAATATTCTGTGAATATACCAAGTTTATTCTATGGGATCTCGTCATAATTTTTTAATTTATTTTAATTTAATAAATATTTAAAAGTGAATTTAAAACTGAATATTCCGTGAATATTTGAAGCGTTTATCTGTTTCAATTATTAATATCGAACAATAAAATTTGTTTCTTTGAGCTTTCGTTGTGTGGGGCTCCCACTCAAATATTTGTTTTATTCGATTTTTTGGTGTTTGAATTTACAGCGGCAACAGAAATACGTCACCTGTACACATTTCTACTCTCTAGCTATCATGGTTCATGAGATACGGCCTGGAGACAGACGGACGGAAAGATGGACAGCGAATGACTTTTTGGCTATAGATTCTTTTTAAAACCCATTTCCTTAAATATATATTTTTTGTAAAATATCATCTTAATTATTAAATGTAATTAAACTTATGAACTTTGTATGTTAATAAGATTTGCTTGCGATTCTGCTTGTCGAGAAGAGAATAGAGAGCTAAGTAATTAAAAAAAATGTATGTAGAGTAACTTACTGTTTTAGCGTTCTCTCTGGGACGAAAGGTGGCTTTGCGTTCATCATTGTATTATTCAGGATAAAAGTGCACTATGTCCCTTTACAGGTTACGATCTCTCTAAGAAAAAAAAAAGAATACAATATTTATATAATATATATATATATATATACATTTGTGAACAATATTCATTAGCGAAACTATAACCACTTATTTACGAGGCTTGCGTATCTATAAATCAATAGTAGTCATATATATCCTACCCCTTACGAAGATTTATTTATGGGTATGTTCTGCCAATAGATTTTTTTTTTCTAAATTTATTTTACTTCATAAGCAATAATTATTAACAAAACATCAACTACTACTTTATGAGGTTGGCGTTTCCATAAACCAATAGTAGTCATATATATAAACCTTGCGAAGATTTATTCACCGGTATACTCTGCTAATAGATATGTTTATTTGTATTTAAATTTATAATACTTGTGTTGGTTATATATTATTATCGATAAATAATGGAGATGTTCCAGAGGCAATGAAATAAAGTTTATTTAATTAAAATACTTTTGCAATTAGAATACGCCTTAAATAGATAATGGATTATTTTCATTCCTTAATAGTTTTATGTCATTCATTATCCACTATAACAATAATATATTAGCAATAAATATAACCATAATGACTTTTATTAAGTAGGTTATTATGTAGGCAGGTAGGTAAATTGACATTACAAAAAACATCTGTTTTTATGATTGTTGGAACCATATAGATTGTAAAGTAAACTAGATTCCACAATGCGGTAGAACATTTTCACAAGGCGACCTCTGTGCCTGCGCGGGCGCATACTTAGATCTCGCTAACTAGCGTAGCCACGCCTCGACCAATGTATTGTAGGGAAATGTTGAGAGCAACACGAAACAATTGTACCGTATACCGTAATATCTGCATACAAATGTTAGGGTTCCTCGCTTTGGTATTTGCTTGCATGTGTTTATGCTTTATTTGGTTTACCTTGTGTTTATTACTTAAGAACATTGTTATACATCTTCAAGAACTGTATTTCCGTAGAGATGTTAAGTCCAAGATGTTGATGTTATACTTTATGATGATTATTATGTTTTATGATCGTAAGGTTTTTCCTATAACCTTAGATTTATTATAATCTATTATAATAGTATCAATAACATGCGTTTTACATTAATATACACATTCAATTAAACAGTTTTATAATACTTAGTCGTCCTTTTTTAGTATTTTTTTTCTTCTTTGTATTAATATTTATTATAATGAATGAAACATATAGAATAAACTAGAAATAAGCAATTGTAATTATATTATTTATTTATTATAGCTCTTTGCATAAATTCTTTTATTATGATGTAACGAGACGGACCCTGCATCGAGATGGATCATTATTGCAAATAATCTGGTGAGATACTACTAACTAATAATAATTAAATAGCAATATTTTATTAATAATATATATTTTACTTCTTAATATTTATGTTCCCAACATGAGACAGACCTATTCAATTCCAACCTCCTGCCAAAAACACAGACGGCAAAATTTATTATTGAAAAGCATGTAATGTAAATTCTATTATTACGGTCTTTTATTTTTCAATTACGAGGCCCCATCCCGCCGGGCGCCTGGGGGTTAACTCTGCAAGACCCCACAATTTTCAATTTTTATCCATTATTGCCATATACGTACTTTAAGAACAAGTCAACTCGTAACACATATACGTATCTTTGGTTCTAACTGGTATCTGGTGTTTAAATCACATGTTCATTATGTATGTTTGTCTGTTATCTATCACCTTAGCGTGTCATCAAGTTGTTATGACTAAATGGTGTTATAAATCATAGCAACCCTCGATAATAACGAGGTATGTTTTAAATTTGTTCCCGGGCACTCCATAAAGTCGACACTACCAGGTCACGCGACGCTGGTATGACGAACAGTGTTGGTGATATTTGACATAGATAAAACATAACAGTAGTTAAGTTTATATAATTTATAATATTTAATTATATACTTTTTTCATCGCCAATGATAATGCTTTTTCTAGATGAGAAGTACAAAGATTTTTTTCTTTTCTTATTTTATATTATTTTTACTACATTGTTTTAGTATGACCTTTGTGTTTTCAATTATTTGAGGGCTAGCTGGTAATGTATGCTTGTGGCATTTAACCTATCTGTGTCAGGTATTTCTTGGTATGATAACTTAGTATTATTTGAGTTTTTACACAGCATTTTTACTTACGTTTGATGTTTAACTGACAGCTATCTTGACATACATCTAACTTTCCAACCAACACCATTATAAAATAAACCGCATTGGTTGGATTAGAATTAAAAATGTATATTTCTTAAATAGGAAATATATAAACTAAATAAATATAATAAATTGAATAATATGCCCATGAAGAACTGTCAATAATTTCGAATACAATATAGACAACAGAAATATCAATCCTACTGAATAATTTATTCTGTGTAAGTCCCACAGAGCCACTCGAGAGGCCAAATTAAATCATTTCTGTTTCGTATGCTATTGACTGTACACGCAATGCACGCGTCATTACGAGGACGGTAGATAGTACTAACTGTTACTTATTTATTAGTTTATTGTTTCACTTGCCCCCTGTATTTAGGTTGGATTATAAGTCTCATTATGTCGAGGACGTTTATAGTTATGATGGTATTCCAATGAATATGATAACATATTTGTTGTTGAACTTTAATTGATTTATGTTTTAACTGTCAAAATATTTCGACATTTTCATCTGGTTATTGTATTTTACTAATTAACTCAATGGTGTATGGATTTGTAACTAAATATAGAGCATTTCAATAAAATATGTCAAGCCAGTAAACTAAATACAGAATTTAATGCTGTTACTTAAATAGGAGCGTTGGCAAACCTTTCTATATCTAACGAGGAATATAAAACATTATTACAATTTACTATTTTTATGATAATTGAAATAAATAGAATTGTACAGCCTTTACAGTACTATATAAGACGACTAAATAGAGATTTTATCTAATATCTACCACAGAAATGATCTTGACTGGAGATGACTAGTAATCCAGATTTAATGGAGAAATTTTATAACAATTTGTAAGTTAGGTAATATATAAATATATTGTTTTAATGGTATTTTCAACTGTTAGCAAGAGAATTTTTATAGAAATCTATTGGTTAATAGATAGATATACATATATATATATATATATATATATATATATATAGTTGTAAAATTATTTACAACTACCGTTAGTAAGATATATCGATATGTATCTATTG
The DNA here is from genome assembly GCA_959347405.1 of Napeogenes sylphis. Classification (NCBI taxonomy): domain Eukaryota; kingdom Metazoa; phylum Arthropoda; class Insecta; order Lepidoptera; family Nymphalidae; genus Napeogenes; species Napeogenes sylphis. The sequence goes on from OY365786.1 coordinate 21,772,367, forward strand.
AAATGAATATGGACAACTTCATTTGTTAGTAATTAAACATCGACATTAATATGCACCTCACGAACGTACAGATGAAGAATTCTCTTTTGCGGAATAAATACAAGGAATAATAATAATTTAGAACATCAAAAGAATACAAAGGAATGCGTTTAGTATTCTACGGCTTCGTATGGCATACCTATAATTATAGCTTCATTACTTTATTTTATTAAGTCAATGTTATTACATATATATCAAATTGTTTTTGTATGTATGTATAATATTATTTTAATAACAATTGTTCTGTAAGTTCATAGTTTATTTTGGCATATGTAGTGAAAGATGCGTTTATCAGACTATCGTGTAAGAGGGCGATAAGCAGAACGAACTTATAGTAATATCAGCCAAGTGGAAAATATAATACTAGCTTATAGTTTATTCTACCTCCACATCAAATTACGTATATTTATTTATATACATCATAAATACGTCATCTGAATAAAAATATTTTAGTAACATTTAGAATGCACCTTCAGGGCGGAAAAAGGTTCAGTATCTTCTTCAAACGTTTATTATTTAGGACTTTTCTAGGAGATCTATTTTGTGAAGTTACTTGACAGAATATGATCAAGCAAATGCGGGTTAATGAACGCTGACATGTCTACAATTTTAGTCAGATAACAACTACTTATAAACTAAATAACTTTGAACATATCCTAATAAATGGATTAGGTGATGTTCGTTATCTGATATAAATCTAAGCACAGCTAGAACATAAAAATGTTTTTCCATCGACCACTTGTTAACGTGTGTTATCTGTGTGTTGGTCTGCGCCGAATCACGTACTCTGAAATCAACGACGAGAACATAAACTATTTACAAACTATTCAATATTCAATACGCGATTGCAAAATACGCCAAATTATTGCATTAGTAGCGAACAGGGATTCCCGATATTGTGGTTCAGCGATCGGCGCACCGCTATATGCGGCATAAATAATTTAATAATTCGCAATACGGAATTTAACATACCGAGTGTCTTACCGTTCATCTGTTTCGTATTCAATGATAGTATTTGTTTCTCATAGTGCTGTCGCATTGGGCAACGCTCAGACGTGAGCTCTCCTTCAAGTGAAATGATGGCTTGTGACACGAGCGTAAGGTTGACATTGATGACTTGTCAAATACTTGGCTCTGATCTTTTCAAATTGCATATGTTGATATGTAGGTGAATCAGGCACGTCTGTACATTTCAATATCGGGAACATCCGTGTTATACGCGTGACCTTGCAAATCACAACCTGCTTTCCAAACGACTTCAGAGAATCGGTAGCCGGCGTCTGTATCGCCCGGCCGTGTATGAGGAATATTTTATTAGTTGTTACTTCTTGATTTATTTAGGCAATGACCCGCCGCTATGCCTATTACTCGCGTTATTTTTATTCGACAACAATAACTATGGGAACTGAGCCGCGCTAATAAATACACCCGATTCTATTGTTCTAGCTACAGATATGAATTCCTGACAATGTTAGATATAATAGAATGTATTTGTGTTTTGCAATTCTTATATTGTAATTTACTTTGCAATTGAAAGCTGTTACACGTTGCATGACTGATGATATGTTGATAGCATTAACTGCATTAAACTGCATTACCCACATTGTTTAAAACTGGATAGATTGACGGCAATGAGTGCATGTGTGGATGTGTGTTAGTACCTACAGGAACATACATACACACGCCTTGCCTCTACTTAATAAATAACTTAATTGAGTTCCGTGCATTTGGAGGAGAATTTTAATTTCAGTTAATCAATAAGTAAACATTAATGAAAAAAATAAATAAAGATAAATGAAAAACATTATCTACATTGGTCCCGGACATTTGTTTTTGAAGATAAATCCAAGAAAGCCTAATGGTTATTTTTTCTAATAAAAAAGTATCTTGTCTATAATTTATAAAATTGACAAGGGTGAAGATACCATACATGTTATTTGTGTAATATCACCCCAACTTTAAAAGCATGACTTCATGTTCATATCTTAATTACCACAATAAAACTATACCCGCTCAAAACCTCATAATTTTACTTCAGTGGAAAATAGGGAGACCAAAAATGTTAATAAAGGATAGTTGGGACAGCGGTCGACAAATTGACCGAATGGTTATATATGCTCGATAGCGCTGGCCTGCCGACACGCCAACCCATTCGCTCACGTAGATAGCGAGGCTTCAATAAATTATACACTAATATCTTTTAACGTCATCCCCAGTGTACACACTAAAGATAAAGATGCATAAAAAATTTAATTGCTACCTTGTCCCATTATATCAGCTCGGCGAATTTCTGAATATTTCTCTCCGAGTTCACCCTTTTAACCTGTGTGTATTAAATAATGGAGCGCTGGAGCCCTAAGCAATTATGTGGAAATTTCCTGACAAATACATATTATTGGTGGAGGAGACACGGTAGCGGGCGCGGGCGGTGCGGCGTGCTGGCACGGTGTCACCTAATGAGGCCGCTTGCTTCTTTTATTTATGTGACAAATGTAAATTGTTGGAACGCTAGATAGAACGAATCTTTTGCGAATATTTCGTTGGCAAACGCTACACGCCGTATGAATTCACAATACAATTACATACCTAATTTAACTGTATTCAAATTTATTTATATAATCACGGATATTGAAAAATTTTGTCATACTAAATTGTTAGACAATTTTCTATTTTATTTAATTATAGAGATTTTTTTATTTATGAGTAGGATATTACAATGCTACATTAGCGACGCTATTTATCGCTACACTGGTAATCGTGCATAGTTTACAACTTAAAAGCATGTACGTTAAAATTTATGCTTCAAAGATTTGTTCGCCACAAATAAGGTTGTCAGCAAGTCTTATCTATGGGATCGTTAATTAATTAGAGAAATTGAACGGCCGCGGCGCAGGGGACCTATAACTCGCAACCCGCCTCGTATCATAGCTTCGTTCACTTTTATTTATTTTTACCACTCACGTTAACAAAATTGAATTCAAATAGGTACGGTTAACCACACGCTAATGGTTGCATAATGATAAACCAGTGTTAACCGTTACGGATAGTAATGTTATGTATACCACCAACCGCTTCGAATTCAGATCTGCTTTCAAAGTCAAAGTTTTATATCAAATATATCTACATTGTTCTTACGAAACCTCACTATGGTTGCAACCTGCCATGGAGATGAATCCGCAGTAACTCGATGGATATTCTTTTTATTTTTAATAATTTTTATTTATTATTATGGAATATTGAGTCCTAGATTTAACTCATTTATAAGGAGAACAAATTAGTTTACAAGTACAAACCAAGTCACTAAGAATTTTATGTTATATTTTCACATTTAAGAACTAAAAATGCTAACAGACAATACTTAGCAATCGTTTACAGTGAAGCAACATAGATAGTAAATTCCTTTAGTCTCAGAAGAGAGATTTACTCGTAGCAAAGACCATAGTTTTGCTTACTTATATTTTTGACACATGAACTTTTCGCAATGTAAAAAAAACTGGACAATATAATAGATTAACTATTACAGGAATAAGTCGTAGGTTTAATTTTCTAATTAAACAACAATGTCAGGAACTCTATACAACTTTTAACCACGACTAATTGTCGTTAACAAGTGTGCCTTATATGGCATTTTACTCTTGCTTTTATTGCCGATATATATTTATTATTATTAATACTTATTATTATTACATAATTGCAATACTTATGCTTTAATTCAGATACATTTTTTTATCTACAAATAAAAATGATTATATAACATTTAAGACAATTTAAATTTCAGTTGTTATTATAAAATGTTAAAACATTCCCATGGAATATATTTGATTAGGGAGCGATTTTCCAATTTTTATATAACCTTTAACTGTAGAGTATCTTTTACATTTTGACAGATAAAGAATAAAACATAAAATTTATCCTCTGGATAATTTTATCTGCGGAATAAAAGGTCGGTCCTAAGTTAACTTGTTATAAGTAACAGGTTAACTATAGCAACCCATTCTAATAGATTGTAAGACATTTGTTATTTTCTCAAGAGTTGCGTAAGCTATCGAGATGAATAAATTTAAGGATAACAGGTATCGGGATTGAATATGAATGTTTTTATCAAATAGATAAGTGCAGATGTATATAAAGTATTCGAGACAAACAAAATGGCTCAATAAAATAGTTGAGCATAGACAAAACGCTACAATAACATCAGAACGGGAACGAATCACCAGTTTACGATGTGAGCACAACGAACGACTGCTCTACAAATGAATAAGCCATCTGTTCTAATAGCCACAATTAAACATGGTCGTCCCAGCATCGCTGTAAACCCTTAGCTCAATATTGGCTAAGAATCGATACTCGAATTAAAACTTACAGAATAATTGACGGTTTTTAAAAGAAGAATTTATACATACTCTACCTACAGTTTATTGGTAATATCGTACTGAAATATATGTTTTTATTTGGATAAGTATGTGTATTTTTTCCATTTTGAAATTATAGTAACTAATTTTTTATTAGAAAGCTCCACTTTTTATTTGAGTTGTAATTTATAAAGAATAAAATTTACTTCTTAAGGGATTATTCAAAATATTTGATATTTAATATTTCTTTACATCATACCGCCAACATCACACATTACATCTAAGAATATTATGCAAGTTTTTTTCTTTAATATCAAGTTGCTTTGTATAGGACAGTTCGTGCAGAACTCGTCATTTTTTGTAGTTGCGCGGGCGCAGCGAGCAAAGCATTCATATATGGTAAACTGTTATAATTAAACCTTAATAATGAACATCGTTCGATCCTTTTTACTAATACTAAGAATCGTCATAACTTAATGTCGTTTTGAAATGATAGCAATCTTTCAAGAATGCTTAAAAAAGTATTTAATATATTGTAATGTTTTGTTTCTCCAATAATATTCATAAATATCCATAAATGTTGCCTTTCCTTAACCACTTGCAATGTGTTGTAGCATATTTAAAATAAGAAATTAAAATAAATTATGAAACTAATAGTGTGTTTAGTTATTCTAGTCTTTAGTACTTCGTTTCACTTGGATTTTAATTTATTTTCACTTATCAAACACGATTGTGATTCATTAACTAAAGCTAGAAAAATATTTTTAACCATTGAGTTTCTTGTTAATTTGTTTTCATCGTATGGATGTTCCTTATGTACACTTATGTGTACATAACCTATGTGGAATAAAATAATTAGACTTTTTAGAATTTTCTTTTTCTTTTATTAATTGACATTTATTTATAATTAATAATTATAATTAAAGTAGACAGATGCTTATTTAATGATGAATAACTTTACTCTTGATCTCATTTTCCATACATGCATAATTAATATATGAATTTATGAGTAAATATCATAAAGTAAGTTTGTACAGAAATTATGACTTTAAAATAGAATCAGTTCATAAAAGAACTATTACATATATGCTTACTTATTTTTTTTCTTTCGTATAAAATAGATTGTTAGATGTTTGAATATTTTACTCATTTTTATATTTCTTATTAATGATTTCTATGTTTCTAATTCAATATATATAAAAAGTGTAATTGTTTACTGTCTGTGCAGAGAATTAATAATCAATGTTAAGGAAAAAATAATCAACAATGCAATATTTGTAAGTTGATCAGTCTTTTCTTTCACGCAAAAAAATAAATGTATATTTTAAAATTTCATGCATACAAAAGTTGTAATTACAAAGTTGTTGCAAGGTGCGTTTCAAATTGTATTACATTTTGTATATTTTGAAAAACTGGTGTAAGCAAGTCGTACATACGTCAACAAGTAACAGATTAATCGCCATACTCTGTTTCACTTACAATTTTTAAATGTTACTTAATTGTTGTAAAAGTCCGTTTACAATCAAAATCAATCAAAGTTTTTCGAAATTCCGACATGTCCTTTTTTGTTATTATAGTCATATCTTATTTAAATATTTTACAGAGGGGCAATTAAGCATACGGATCACCTGGTGTTAGTGTTCACCTCCGATCATCATTTTTGCAACATCAGAGGCATTGGAAGAACATTTTCAGTCTTTGACGCTCAAGTATTCACACTTTTAATCCACTGAAGAATGAAGTTCATTTTATATTTTGGTAGTAATTAGAATACAGCTTCTTAAAAACCTCACTGTAGAGGACACACTTGCAATTGATGGAAATGGTATTTTAGCCGATGACGTACAGTGCCATAGTGGAAGCGGGCCGCAGGAATCAGATCAAACAGTTTTTCAGTATACTGTCTATCGTAGAAGCAAAAAGATACGATATCCCTATGCAACGCTAAAAGAAACTAAAGGAGCCTTTTAAAGACCGTTAGACCTGCAAAAAACTCGAGTGACTTGTTATTAAAGGCAGTCGAATTGTAGTAGCTGATAGTGGGGTAATACGGAGCAGAGATGAGAATAGTACGTCCTTACTCCTCTATTCCTTTGCACGGGCTTTATACAACACGTGTACTTTATACAAACGTGTACTTTATACAACAGCAACAGCAGTCTAGCATGAAGTACTCGTTCTCAAGTTCTTCTAGACCCCCGTAGCCTTGCTCCAGGTGACCGCAAAATAGAATGTTTTTGTAGAATCTTAGTTAATATTTTTAATGAGTTAACAATGCTTGTAATATTCACGACAGTCACCAAAGAACAGCGACAGAGATTGTTATCGAAACAACAATCTTGTCATTTACAAGAATATAAACTAAAAAATGCGTTAAAGGAAAAGCTGTATTGTATAAAAAACAGACATTTCTGCAGTTTTTTTTAATTTATTATCCATTTGTCAAAACACTTTACAATTACAGTCATAACGGTTAGTAATTTATTTTATCAATTAGTACGAAGTGTAAATCATTACCTAGTTTAATAATATGCTATAAAACATACTGTTTATAAGAAAGAATTCTAACTTATTAAACACTTGACTATATTTGGTATAAAACTACCAGGAAAAAATATTTGATTGAGTCTAGTCTAGTCTTGAGTTTCTACTCTTATAAAAAAATATCTTGGATTATTATTACATATTTTTTATTTAAAAAAAGATGTTCTTATTTTAAATTTAGAACAAAGACTGTGACTTGAATAAATATGGGACATAATATACTAATAAGCAGTTAAAGTTAGCAGAACATTGAATATACCTAAATTAAATACGCAAACAGTCTCCAGTAAATGTTTTCACGTTTTACTTTATGACGTGACCCGTTGAGTTGGCCGCATGACCCGTAATGGTGGTGAATAATTTTACTGCACTACCGCAAAGGATTCGTGTAACTCAATATAATGATAACTGATAAGTGCTTAAGAGATTTAATAATAAGTGTTTTATTTTGGAAAGTATTTAACAACCTTAAAATACCTTAAAAAGAAATTAAATTAGTTATTAAACACTAAAGTATAAAGTGGTTTATATTATTGTTACGTTTATAAATGTCCTCAAGATATTGTAAGTTTATGATCAGACAGTGAGGGAGTGTCACCCATCAGAGAGGTCCAGCGTTTCTTATTTATAACTTCTAATAAGACCATAAATATTGATTTTAATTACGTCGCGGTTCGCAATGACAGTCGCGTAAATGGAGGCGGATTGACGTGTATCAACTGCTGGTCATTGACCTTAATCCACGATAAGTATACTTATAAAATTATGTGTATTCTTTTGTTTATAATGTTTATTCATATTATTAATTAATATTCATATTTTTATTAATGAATAATAGGAAGGTTTGAATTAACTTATAACCATGTTTAACCATATAAAGGTTAAAATATATGTAGATTGATTAATTCGTTACCACAAGAAGGAATCGAAACTGCAACCTCGATACGTAAATGGGAGATCATCCCGGTCACTTTACAAATTGAGCTACCGTGTCCTTTGATGAGTTCAGAAATCTATAAATAATAGTCTCAATCGGAACGAAGACGACATATATCAGGATTCTTTAAAGAATCCAACCATTGTTTCTAACTTGGCTTTATAGTAATTTTATTTAAAAAAAATGCTTTATATAAGTCCTATTTTCGAAACTATTAATACTTACTACTTACTACTAATAACTTTATTAAGACCTTTCTAACAATACCTTCCTACTTAAGTTTCACAATAATAATCTTTCAAGATTTGTTAGTAGGTATATCAATCATAAAATTACAAACTCTATATAACTAACTATGTATGAGTTGAGTCCAAATAAAATAGTATAACTCTTTCAATCAATTAAGACTGATCTGAGCAGATCATGTGACAACGAGCCACGATGATATATAGCTGACCTTATACTGTGATAAACGATCTTGATATTTTATTATTATTAAACTTTAAATACCAAGTTGTTGATTTATTTTACTCTTACAAACATATTTCTCGATGAAAATGATTATTTATGGAATTATGAAAGTATATAGCTCACTTTGCTAAATATTTTAACTAGTATAAAAATAAATTAATTAAAATCCTATGGTTGTTTATATTTTTCCATTTTATTAATATAATATTTGTAGGTTCAAATTATTGACGACAACCATTCTAAATATAAACTATTTAATTATAAAATAACATATACTCAAACATGCGCAGTCGCTCTATACCGACCATGGATACCAAAATTGGACTAAAATGAGAGTATTGTTTTGCTATTTTTATACCAAAATGAACTATCGTATTTTTATTATAATGAACATAAAGAGTTGCTCCCGTGTCCAAAAAACCCTGAATATTTGATGAGTCGTCTCATATTTTAATCTCATTTCTTGATTTGGAAGCAGACATATAAATCAAAGAATGTTTAAGCGGAAGACCGCTCCGCACGTCCCTTTAATTGCTGCAAAAACTTGACCTGCGGAAGACGGTGGCAAATTTCAGAATAATTCCTGTGTATCCCTTAATGTGACGATATTCTGCACTGAATACGAATGTTTGGACCAGGAAAGATATACAATATTATATTATTTCTTAATAAGTAACTTCTTAAAAAAACTTACAAAGAATATAATTGGGGCTTAGATATATCGGAGCGAATATTCAAAATGAATAAATAATACGGACAGGATATGGTCCTTTCGCCGGGAACTGATTAGCGAAGGCCTCGGATCTCTCAATGGCATGGAGCGAGCGCTCTCGGGTGCGTCATAAATTTCCATTGATTGGATTAATCTGATTTGGATGTCAATTTTGCAAGCAATGTGCAGACTCTTTATAAAATACATCTCCCTTTGAGTTTTATATATTCTGTGTTCGAAGCATAATAATGAATATATTATACTATCAAAATATATTATTTGTTTAGTAGAGAACGCGACGCACAATATATTTTCCCTTTCCTTTACTGATACAATCGTTAGCGATACAATGAAGATTTATACGTTCATTTTGTCTTATTAAAAATGATAGTTTTGTTTCTCGATTTCACTCGAGTAGGATTTACATTTTGAGACTGACGAGCCCACCTCAACAGGTTGTCGATTGTGCAAGACATGTTTCTCATTTAATGCGATTATACACACACATACACAAACTTAATATTAATTAATGGTAAACAAAAATGGCTGTCATAATTACTTTAAATTATAAATGTACAAGAAAGCTTCCGACGCACACATTTGCAAAAAATGGTATTTAGTACAGGAAGCTGTGTTTGCCATACCGCTTACATCCGTATATACAAGTCGTAGTCTAGTTTAAATAACAGTAGCATGATATGTATTCCAGTAGAGTTATATCCGGACAAAGCTTGCTCATTCAATTGCTCGTAATTAACTTAGATGCAATACTTCTTAGGTAAATACCAAATCAATATTTAACATAATTCTGAATATTATTTTTCTACTACTACTAGAATTATGATGTCACCATTTATAGAGACTAGAGTCCATGTGTAGGTATAGGTAAATTAACCGTCATCTATAGAGTCCAGTTTTCGTACCTGGAACCGATTTGGTAATACATTGGAAATAAATAAATTTCACATTTTACAGTAATTTTATTTGGTATAACATAAAATAATCTTTGCAACAGAGCAAAAACAATAATTTTATATATCTATATTATATTATAATTCATCACTTCACAAATCGAATATAAATGAAGTGGACATTCACAAATGATCTAACGAGAACACGGTATTTATTATTGCAGCGCATATATTCTGAATATGATTGAATTATGCAATGTCTAAGACCAGTCGACAAGCTCTATAATTCATTGTAAAATTTATAGTCAGACCGTACTTCACTTACAAACGAGGATATTTCCCACGTCAGTTTTGATTGCGATATTAAAGTGAACGATGACATTATAGCAAATACTAATTTCGTCTGACTGCGAGTCATTGCGTTATCTATAGAGAGATAGAACTCATGTATGTGTTACAAGGAATGGAAATTCCTCTTATATATCTTCGAGGGCAGTGTATTTTTCAAGCGTTCCTCAAGGAAGTAATCACCCAATACTGGACTGTTAGAGAGTAAACAAATCTTCGACATTGTACTCGACTCTATGCAAAGGAACATTGTCAAGAGAATGTACGATTATTGTGGCGCTTTCTTATGGATTATGTTAGGATAATATATATATCTCGTGGCAACGCTAAGGAGGGCTTCACTATCTGCTATTTCATGTGGTTTATCAATTTGAACAGCTCCATAGACATATTTGTTTATTTGTTCACAATGTTTGCGTTGTTTTATGAGATAGATTGCGATTTCTCGTGCTTTTAAATTACATGTGCAATGGAATTAATAGTATCCTGATATCAACATGTATTCGGTATGATAGTGATTTGCCATCAATGAAGTCAATGCATAAATAATATAAAAAAAATTAACGTTCTCACAGTTTTGGAAGAAGCTACAGACGGCTATAAATTTTTCCAATCATATAGTCGGTCATCTTTCTTTGTTATCATTTTGAACGACATTCCATCGACGTAATTATGCAAAAAGCTGGACCCTGGTCGCGGCGGCCCTTCTTTGACAACCGCATCATTATAGTTGACATAAACTAAGATTTATACGATTGATTTATTAGAAACAAATATGAAATATACCATTCACCTTGATATTAAAGCAGTCGTTGAAATAATAAATCCTTATCTTAGCATGATTTTAGCTTTAATTTTATATATTTTCTTGGATCTAAATGCCAAAGGACATATTAGGCATGTCGTGTTTGTTGCTTCGCAGACATTAAATATCGTTTATAAATTATATTTTTTATTAAATAAAATGCCTAGATATAGTTTCGGTGCTTGAGACTAAAATAACACGGACGCATATAAATTTTAATTAAATATAATGAAAAAATAATTTACACAGGAAGTGATTCAAACGGGACCTCTAGAAAACCAGAACGGAACTTTCATCAATAAAGGAGTATCAACTTGGGTTTCATATTTTTACTTCATCAATCATATACAACCACATTTACATTTAACAAACAAATACTGTCAATAAAGGGATATATTTTGCATAAAATATATTTTAGCACATATGTATATATATCATGATGATTTTTATAATCTATCATATTGTGTATGGTTTGTTATTAAAATAACACAGTTTTACTCTTAAAGTTATATACTTTTAAAGTTATCCACCAAGCAGTCATTTATTCGGTATTTGCAAACAATCTAATGAGGTGAGAAAGGTACATTTATATCATAACCTCCATAGAAAATAAAATTCTCTTAACAGCTAATTATTGATAATTGCTTGTTTGCTATGTTATGAGCATAATTGACGGATGAAATACCTACATATTTAAATATTAATAAAGTGCTACTATTTTAATCCAATTAATTTATATAAGACATACGTGTCAATAAGTCAATCTATAATATAATATAACAATTATATAAAATATTCGTATTACATATCTGTCCAATAATATTCGCCCGTTTAAATTGTTTTTTTAATTTTAGATTTCTCTTTGAATAGAAGAAGAAGAATTGTGTGAACTGAACTGGGGCGAATGAATGCGTAATTCGGCGAACAGTGGTTAAATTAGCTCGCGATGCGGGCATCTTTATAGTCCTTAAATTGGCAAAAAATCGCTACAAGCTTCGACTGACACCGATCGCGGAGGCATCAACGGAACAGGTGTTATCATAAACATACATTTTGAGATAAAAACAAAATGATTTTCATGAGTGGCGGTAGGCGCGAACTGCCGTTCGCTTCGCCGACACAATGGCGATTTTGTTTTTTTGTTTCGTTCTCGAAGTAAAGGCCGAGGATATTAAATTTAGTAAGCGGAGAGGTGTCTGAAATCTCACGCAGACGTGCGATCCGCCACACATATTTCCCTCCTCACAAAAAGCGGAACTATAGCCATAAATATGTCCAAATAAACATTAGCCAACTGGATGTGTAAGTTTTAGTAGGGTTCTGCTTAGCACACTCAGAACTAGTCACCACTTTTATTTTCACGGTCTTCTTTAACAAATAATTAAACTCTTAAAATCCGTTAGTAACCTTAAAAAAATTTAAAATTGAATATCGAATCAATAAGATAATATATTTCAAAAACAACTCTGCTTTTATTTGGTGAATCCCAAAGCCTAGTTTGTTGTGAAGAGAAGGAAGCAGAAGTGAGTGGACTATTGTCCGTTAACAAGAGCGGTGCGCAGGCGCAATCGCGGCGTGCGCTAAGATGACAGTCGAGTTGCGCGGGCGATAATATGTGTACATATGTAACATTAAACTGCAAAAATAAACAACACTTTCACACTACATGGGTTCAAGAACAAGTTTTTCCATAACACAAAAGACGACACTGAATAGTTATAGCTGCATCGAGTCCTCTCCGCATAATCCAATAAAACAATTCTCGGAATGTAGGTACGGTCAGGATAATATTACCAATCTATTACATGTTAGTATTATGTTGCCTAGAAATTGCGTGCCCTGAGTTTATAAATCTAAGAAAGTCTAATATTCTCATATTATTGTTCATACTATTTACAATGTAAGATGTATGTATTGAAATTTATCTGACTTTCAAATCATATCTTAGAAATTGATTTGCAAATCGATTCTTATATTTTAAGTCAATCAGTATATATGATAATCTACGAGTGTGATTTCTTTTTAAAAAAAAATACTAAAACTTGAAAAATATATATCTTTTTATATTTTTACTATATAAAAAAATGGATGTATAAATAAAAACAAATTATTTTCAAACGATGACAATTTCTTTTTAGTAGGTACTCTAACAAATCATTTCTAGAAATATCACCTAAGTTTCAAATCTAATCCAGGCTAAAACTCTTTATTTATATATGACATAGAAATAATAAAATATTTTTGTGCAGACTCTCCAAATAAAATTGGAGACTGAATCTCAAAATATATGAATTTGATTCAATGGAAGGGCAAGCGGCTTCTCTTCGTGGTTGCAAAGGGCTGCCACCGGGGCATTCGCTTGCCAAATTTCTTTATTTTTAATATTGTATATTGCCATATTATGCGTGGGTCACCAAAATATTCACTATCATATTGTGATTACTGAACAGCTCCAGTATGTAGTCAGATGTATTTGTTTGATCTTACTTTTATATATAATTCATAATCAATTTACTGACCTTTCAAGTAACTAATCTGTTTTACAACCAGTTAAGATGATTTGAACTATTAATAAAAACTTATATACAAGTACTTTGTTTTATGTATATTGTATTTTTTACACATTAATACTGTTTGTTTTAAGTTGAATAATTGTACAAAAAGTATTTATCAAACTTTCGACAATGATTTATGAATGAAAGAAAAACATAAAGGAGCCAATTATCAAATTAATAATAATATTTAATAAATACCAATACTACATTCCCACAGATAAATATTATTTTAATAAATTCGTAATAATAATACCATATTTGAAACCACGTAAAAGTGGTATTGCCTTTACTTTTGCGAGAAACTTTAATTGACCTTTTGGTAAGATACCTTTTAAAATATTTTAATTGAATTTAATTATAACTGACAAATGGGTCATAAATACGAATGATTTTTGCTCAAGTTGTGGTTTTCTTAAATATTTGACTATCTACTTTATGTTGGCAACATTGTTTTTATTTGTTGCTGCACGATTTCCTGGAGCATAGCCCTGGATGGGATTATGCAAGTGGTCAGTAACACGTGTAGTTGGCTCCCGCGCTACTCACGACACCTTCGCTTTTTCCATAATTGCCACAGTGTCGTACTCGCGCTTAACACCGACCAACCTTGTTTAGCTTAAAAATTCGGTTTTGTCACTCTAAATCAAGTAGCAAGATTTTAAGTGCGTTTGTTATTTTTTGTTATGTTATTTATTACTCCTTGTTTCAGATACGTATATGTTAAATAATTCGTTAGTTATTAGTAACATATGTTCAGATAGACAAGGTCTATTAAGATATTAATTTGGAATTGAGTGGTGGTAAGGTTCGGGGTTAATTTTTTAATACCACAGACGCTTATTTATTTATTTATCTATTTAATGTAGTTATTAGTGCTCAAAATATAAGGCACATTAGGAAGACTTAATGTTAAAATGCATTCTCTATCAGTCAACCAAAGAGAACAATATAACATAAATCTAATTATTACTACTAATATTATTTTTATGCTTTTTTCCTGGTTCAAATATAAATTATGCACTCTTAGTGTATGATTTAGTTTGTTTAAGTTTACTAAGGCGAAGATAAGAATTTTCTAAAACTCGTCATGAAATCAGAATTGACAAACTTCCTAAAAATATCATATTGCTCTAACTGATACTGAAATATGAATAAAACCATACCATACCATATCATACCATAAAAGAATTAATCATATCTTTATGGAATAGATTTTTTAAGTTAAGTTGATTTTGTATATTCAAGTTTATAAAAATACTTTGTAACATTCAATTCAATCCAAAATTGAAGGATCTGTTTGAAAGTATTTTACGATTTTTCGACGAATAATACCGAGAATTAATTGTCACTTAAGGGGATATTCCAGGCGGATGGTGCTGGAGTGAAATGGCTGGCTAATTACTGTGTACGCAACGCACGTACAGTCGCTGACATGTCACAAGACGTCTGCCACCGGCAGCGGTGATCTCTCAACGAATTCCAAACGAGAAGAGCGAAAAAGACACGAGCCAAGCATGCGTTGGTAAAAAGTAGCGGGGCCGGAGCTTCGCTGCGGGAGGCTCTGGACATGCGCCCGCGCCGCCCGCTGGCCGGCGACCGTTCCCTTACCGCTTCTTATGTGCCTTGGATTTATTGGATCAAGCTAAGTATAAGTACTTATCACATTACTTACATAAAATTCTAATGAACACTAACCATGTTATACCGTATAAAGTGCTGAAGGATGTTTAATTTTTTATAAAGATTTAAATTATTGCTATACTAAAATGGAAGTTATTTTTAGATCAAGAATAAATTTAAAATACTTTTACGATAATGAAAATTGTATAAATATTTTTTAGTATAAGGTTCTGGGTAAGCGGTAAAAGTGAATATAATAATTTTAAGCAAGGGACACGGCGAACGTCGAGACTCACAAAAACGTTGTCTGCTGCTCGTCGCATCGTGTGCATGCCGCTAGCTGAGCACTGTCTCGGCCAGTACGAAACCCACGTCGGTGAGTCCGCGGTTGTGTAGTTCTGTGCATCACACGGCCTCGCTTCATACGCGCGCTGTGCATGCTAAGCGAGCGTGCTGAACGCAAGCAAACATCAATAATTAATTAAAACACTCACCTATTTTGCCAAATGTAATGAAGTAATGTTAAATGAATTAACGATTAAGTGAATAGTAAAGTAGGAAACGAAACGCAGACTAGCATGGCAATAGGCTGAGTATGACTTCTATGTGGACGGAGGACGCTAGCATCATATGAATGATAGTTGTAACGGATCGTCCCGATTATTTCTGTCAATTTCAAGAGCTTCATAGCAATGTTAAATTTGGCGAAAGCAAACATATTCTCCTTGTTTATTGAATATTTTACGATCTTCACCGAATGAATTTTAAAATGCTAACCGGCTGAAAGATTGTTTGCATACAGAATGTTTTACTATTTCTGATATTTATATTACAGTTATTCATTTATTATTCTGATACCTGCTCGTATGTTTACCCTGAATCAGATGTTTATAGTACATGATACTTTGTATCAAATAAGATTTACATTTGTAGAAATATTATTTTGTTAACATCTGGTGAAGATGTGCTAGTTCACTGAATACTAAACTTCATTCAGTGTTCCCATTCTGTTATTCTTATCCTGTCAGTACAAACTAATTTTACTATAAATACTAATTGATATACTGAAACTAATAAAATATATAACTATGTAAGTTGCATAGATAATCGTTAGACTCATATTGGAACATTCACAAAAAAAACTAAAAAAATATATACCTCAAAAAAATAAATTTCCAAAAACATTAAAGATTGTTATCTTTCATTCTGTTGTTTACGTAATATTGGTATGATACGAAATAATTAAGTAAAGTTACTAATGCAGTTTTTGTGTTGCCTGGTATAGCCTCGCTTCCGTTCAGGTGACGACTTTTGATCGTATCTTTTGTTTCAACATAATTTGTCACTTGCCTAATTTTTAATGTTAACTAGCTACGCACATTAACATTTTAAATATTTTTAAATTATTCATAGATACCAAAGTAAACAACTTCGTACATATTACTTCGTACATATGGCTCTACCTAGATTTAAAATGCGTAGGTAGGTTTCTGGTACATGACCTATATTCTACTAAATTGAAGTTCGTCTAACCATTTAGCTGCTTTAATAAAATAAACAGTTGAACATAACTACTGCATGGTTCTTATTATACGACTTGTAAATAATACCACAATATCTAACACTTACCTACTTTTTAATGTCAGCAATAATATAATTTCTTACATTCAAGTCACCTAATTAGGAGAAAAGAAACTAGAAATTTTAAATAACATGAAAAAAATCTTAATTAATTTGTAACATTATATTTGTATTACAAGTTTAAAATATTTTAAAATAGATAGAGGATATATTTTAAACAATGTGTAGGTACTACTACTATATCTATATATGTTCATTTATAATTATCATTATTGTATCTGAACATATTATCCAGGCTCTCATTATCATTATTCATTACAAATATATAATTAAATGCAAGCATAGATTATGATTACACATTGATTTAATTTTATGAATAATAAACCGGAAACACTAACAATTGTATTCCGTTCATTTTATAAATGGCTTTTGTTATTTTTGAATGATATTTTATTAAAAATATGCAAATCGATATCATTGTGACAGGATGTACATTTTAGTAATAATGTAGTATTTGCATCTAAATGAAGTCGGTATCCGCGGATGTAGCCGTCACTAATTGTTACGTGAACCATCAGAGTTATAAAACGCAGGACGCTCGATCATCAAATAATATTGTACCAGTTTTACATATTTTATTATACAAGGTTACCTTTATCGCTTTGATAAGGTTTTATTAATTAACTATATATTTTTATCAAGTTTAATACTTAAATTCGACTTATCTTTTATGTTCGCTGTTAATACGCTTTTTAATGAAAACCATGAAGTTGTGTTTTTATTTAGTTTTATTACCAAATTTTCACTTGCAAGTTTGTATTGGACAGCACCAGCCAAGAATGGGATTAGTTCGGCTATCGATCAATAGATGGCGTAACTAGTACCATAACAAACTATGACTCAAAACTAAATTTGTTATCCTTTACAAGAAAGTTAATTCATTAATAAAAAAAAATAAACTTCAATTCCTATTGGTCGTATTTAGATCCTTATAAAATATGTAAAGAAATATTACTTAGAACTGAATGTCTGAGATAGTATTTCAGATTTGTGAGTATAGCGATCATACGAAGTGCATCGCGGAGTGCAGCGGGAGGTCGGTGCAGGCAAGCCCGCCCCCAGTCCGCCCCACGCCTCCCTCCCCCCCTGCCACCCCCCCCTCATCGCCACTACACCACTTGTTTTGATGTACTCTATGCAAAACTTGACTTGTTACCTCGATATTTCCCCAGTCGCAAGTTTATGCCAAGTTTGAAATCTCCAGGTGGACGTCGGATATCTGATTATTTTGGAAGAATGGTTTTATGTATTGCTGAGTCATCGTAAGTAGTCTTTTCGTTTGTAGATAAAATATCAATTATAAATGGCATTCATTTATTTTTTAACAACTTATCATTGTTTGTCAATGAGAACGTATTTGTTTCACTTTCATGTATAATGTAGGTACGTTATTTTTATTAAAAATAAATTTAAGATTTGTTATCATTTATTTTTTTAAGAATTCAAATATTTAGCAAAAGGCAATTAAGATCTAATCTGATATATTGTTAGGCTTTTTGTTTCGTTTTTTAAAACCATTGTCCTTCTGTTTACATATCTCCGGTGGCTTTCCCAACATACAATTTGACAAGAATTGGGGAGCCTGTCAATGTTGAACAAAAATCCACAAAAATGTACGTTAAACATTACTATGCTATGCATTTGGATGTGTCATCATCCATGTTACAAAATACCGGCATCGAAACCAGTTATCAGCAAAAAGCGAAGATAATTGATTTCGTTAGTTTAGGCATACTAATTTGCTGATAAATATTTAGCGGCTCCCATATACGCGCCAACGCTACAGATGGCACTTCGCTTTTTGTCTTACAATATCAAAGTTTTATGGTTCCCGCTGAACGACCGCTTACTTTTAAATACATTATTTTCTTTACATTCTTAAGTTTCTCGATGAATGGAGATCCATCGTAGTATCCTTTCTTATATTAACAGGATTAAAATCTCACATCTATCAGACATTTAGCTGAGTAGTTTCTACCTACCTACATGTCTATACAATTACCGACTACATGCTTCTCGTCGCAGCTTTCAATACAAAAACTCTTTATGATTGTAGTCGGGATGCTGAGCATTAAGCAAAAACAGCAGAAAGTGAAGGCAGTAGACAATTAATAGGTTTTTATGTGGTGTAAATCAGAGAGTGGAGTCAGCGTGCGGGTGGCGCTTGCGCAGGCGATGTATCACAATTAGTCTTGTTATGAATTTAATAAATATTTCATGCGTACACGAGTACCCGACAATTAATTACCTCTGTGTTGCTTACATTCATTAGAAGAATCGTGTTCTTTCTTCACATTTTAACGTTAATACGAACAGCTTTAGAAATAAAATACCAATTATTTACGTTATAACAAGCGAGTCAGATATCTTTATAAATAATAATGGACCACCCTGTTGGGTTCTTTTAAATTTCCTTTTAGTTTTAATTAGTAGGATTTATTATTACTTTATTGTATCAATATTATAGTAAAATTATATAGTCTGGGAATTTATTATTCTCCAGATTATGACTTTACAATCCATAATTTGAACCTAAGAAAATATTCAGATTAAATTGAAGGCCTTCATAATTATTATACAACTATATGTGATAAGTGATGATTTTTATTGAAGCAATCATTAGTAGATATTCTCGTTGATTTTATTTTTTTTTGTTTTATACAAAAATGTTAGAACTTTATATGTAATACCTAAAATGTAGAGAAGCTATTACTAAAACACCACTATTATTTCTTATTTCATCTAGTTCATAAAAAAAGTCCACTAAACTACTACTATCTACTACTAATAATCTTTCATATATAATCACAAGGATATTTCATAATGACCGTAGATATCTACACTTTATGACTTAATTGCTTTTGCAAATTATAACAAGCAGTTTTTATGAGACACCCAGACAAAGCGGACGAAGAATTCGAACGAACGTCCATTTTTTTTTTATTTTTATCTCATAACAGCTCAGTATCATAAACTGTTCCCTCTTTCGTTTAATATTTTTTGCAAAATTAATTTAGTACGTACAATACAGGAGATAATACACGAACGTTTTAGTCGACTGGACGTTCCAATCATAGGTTCGATCTACGAAGTATTTGTCGAGCGGTATGGAATATGTGGGGAATATTCGTGTATCGTGGATACAATGGCAGTGGTGATAAGGTGTGCCGGTGTCTCGTGATTGTCGGTGCATCGGTCATTTTCCCATGATTCAACCATGCATCCGATATGCTAGCATTGTCTCCTGTAGTAGCGATCATTCGGCTTTATCGTTATTCAACCTCGCATTATACTATTATAACCTCGTAACAAATACACTCAGGTATTCGATTTGAATCACAGTAATATTGTTTTTATTAATTTATATTTTATGATTGTTTCTAAATAAACTTATGTTTTAGAATACATGTTATGAATTTAATATTTATAGGATTCGACTGTGCCATCAATACTACCCAAGATAGAGTTTTTTTTTACTAAATTATAGTAGAGTAATATTTTTTCCATTTTTGTACTAAATCAGTGAGAATACTAAATCAGCTAATACCTAAATATTATATAAAATCGAATTAAAACGACTAATTAAAGTAGATTTCAAATTAAAAAAAAATAAATCCAATACAAAAGGAAATATAAATAAAATTCACCTGAAAGTTAGGACTGTACTAAGCAATTAAAAAGTTAAGAATAAATTAAACGAATTATAAAAAATAGAGCTTGTACCCCCGTAATAGAGTTCAAAATACGACAAACAATTAACCGAATATATCCTTCTAACGAGATAATCGTTTTGAAGTTAAGGAAGCCTTTAGAATGTTCGCTGAAATAAAAGCACAAAATGAATGTTTTTTAAGAAAATTAAAAACAGGGAAGTTTTCCGATCGCGTCCTTTAATCTGAGCTTTTTAAAAAGTAAAAGAGAATATTTATTGTATTTCTTAAGTTAAATTCTACTATGAGTGATATTAATGAGAGTGAATAATACGATAAAATTAAGATTAAGATAGTTTAAAAATATATAAACAATTAAACAAAACAAAAAAGTGAAAAAGGTTGGCTTGCATTTTGTTTTATATTCAGAGTACATACATACATACATATTAGTATTATGTGTTACAAAACTAGCATTCTTGAATATTTTTTATTTCGTATAATTAATTTGTAAATATTTTGTTCTGTTACATATGTTTTTTTTTACACTTTACATCTTCTTTTATAAGTTAATTAGACTGAAGTAAAAATAATTATTCAAAAATAAACGTAAAGCTGAATGTTGCTAGTTTTGAGCATAATAAAAAATAATTATTCCCAAGTTAATTAACTATAATTAGAACTTTGATAAATAATGTAACAGTGAATTGTTAATTACAACCGAACAATGGTATATAAAAAAACCGAAATATTTATTAATAACTTTTATTAATAAATAATCTCTTGTAAAAAGTTCACACTCGTTTAATTTAAATAATTAATATAGGACTTAATTCATGAAGTAAATAGACTGGAGTTTTTTCATATGTTTATTTAGATATTAATTAATAATAAATTTATCGTTAAGGTAATCATTTGTGTGCTTATTCTATTAAAAATTTTAGCTTAAATCTTGGACTAGTCTTATTTCTTCAATTGTAATATAATTATTTAAAAAATATCAATTTATTTTGATATCCAAATGATATCTAAATGTTTAACTATTAGGTACTTGTATATAAGTTTATATTAGAATATATACAAAATATAATTAAATTCCAACGGTAATTAGTCAATTTATTGCTCAATTCAAAACAAGTTCTTATATTAACAATATCACCCTGTATCATTTATTAAGACATGAAAGTCATAAACATCAAAATGCAAAAGGTTGACTTGCAATTAGTTTTATATTCAGAGTATCTAATACATATTAGTATTATGTCTTACAAAACTAGCATTGTTAAATATTTTTTATTTAGTATAATTAATTTGTAAATAATTTATACTTAGTTCTGGTACTTAATGTTTTTTTTACACTTTACATATTGTTATATGAGTTAATAACACTGAAGTAAAAATAATTATTCAAAAATAAACGTAAAGCTGTTCGTTGCTGCTTTTGAGCATAATAAAACATAATTATTCACTAGCATCCCAAGTTAATTAATTATAATTACAACATTGATAAATAATGTAACAGTGGAATTGTTAATTACAACCGAACAATGTGTATAAAAAGACCGAATTATTTGTTAAAAACTTTTATTTATAAATATTTTTTTGTAAAAAGTTCACAATCGTTTAAGTTAAATAATTTGTATAGGACTTAATTCATGAAGTGAAGACAGGAATAAGAAATATATTTCATTTATTTTAAATAAATAAATAAATTATTAACATAGTTTATTTAAATATTAATAAATCATAAATTTATCGTTAAGGTAATCATTTGTGTGCTTATTCTATTAAAAATTTTAGCTTAAATCTTGGACTAGTCTTATTTCTTCAATTGTAATATAATTATTGATTATTTAAAAAATATCAATTTATTTTGATATCCAAATGATATCTAAATGTGTAACTATTACTTGCATATAAGTTTATATTAGAATATATACAAAATATAATTAATTTCCAACAATATTTAGTCAATTTATTGGTACCTACGCTCAAATCAAAACGAGTTCTTATATTAACAATATCACTCGGTATCATTTATTAAGACTTGAAAGTCATAAACATCAAAATGCCTTTAATAATAATGATAAAACAAGTTTGTGTCGCTGTGTTAAGAATCGAGATGAGTCCCTAAACCTATAATGACTATTGATTTAAATTGGTTAGATTAAAAATCTGGGAAAAATTATGACGACAGGATGCCGCCTTATAAGTTTGGATGTATGTGGATATGATTTGTTAGTTTATTTTAATATGTACATAAATGACTGTGTTGCCATATCTTTAATAATATACTTCTATAATAGGTGGTAATTTAAAACAAAAGAACATTTTTCTTGTGCATGGAATACAATACATAAATATTGAATATTTAAATATATACAGTTTTATATCAATAATTTATGATGAGCTTATTAGGTTATATTCCATTTGATAGTTATTCCATATGTCAGGTCCATATAAAGCTGTCTTTAATTTTTTAAGAATAATGAGGTAGACATTTTTATAACAAAGGTCCTTGGCCGTGCATCTCGATCTTAATGTTATCTCTAATAGGTCAATAAATAAGAAGCAACGTGCGAGCTTCGGCGACACATACATGCCAGGGATTATTAAAACAAAATGAAGACGACCCTTTATTATATTACCTTCATTTTATTCATATTTAGTTTTTTAATAATTTATGTCTTATCCTTATATTCTTTTAATTAAAAATACACATTTTATTTTTATATTGCATTGTATAAGCTAGATGCAAATTATGACAATGTTGCAAATGTCAGCGGAAACACCATTTTGGATTTACAAGAATTGTAAGACTAAGTTTGAAAAAGCGTTGAATATTATATTACATAGATTATGGAATATAGAATACTTTTATGGTAACAATAGTATTATTTCGTGATCAAAAAGGTCGTAGTTTTATGAATGAAATGTAAACAGCCGCAATGAAATGATGTAAATGATAGCTGGGTCCGAGCGAGCGCAATCTAACCGCGGCATCTAACCCAACGCTGCGACGCTCAGCCGCCTTATGATGTCTCCTACTTTTTTATTTAGATATTTGTACAGATCCCCTCATTTTTATTCACCCAAAATCATTATGCATATATAAGTACACGTTTATTTTATTCTCATCGTTATTTTAATACGTTTATTTTGAAAGTTTCTTCGTCACCTATTTTATACCTGACTGTTAACCGCTGCGAGATGTGTTGACAATATTTCAGAGATAGTAAGATAAGGTCTCTTTAAAGCAGTTTGATGTAACTCGATTCTTTACGGAATCTGTTATATTTATGACATTGCCCGTACTAAAAGTGTATGTTCTTTTGGGATGCAATATATCTTCTTTTTTTAATGTCTGCGGGATATGAAAATATAATTTATTGTTAGCAAAGTATCCATAAATTATATCTTAATATTGATAAGATTGTATTATTAGTAATGTGCAACAGATTGTCTGTCTAGTTCAATTATAATTTAAGAAAATTATTTCGCGAGTGCTTCGAAAAGATATCGAATATTTCTTCAGAGCAATTAATTTAAAGGTATCAGGTATTACGTATGTATAATAATACCAAATAATTAGTATGTGAGAGTGAATTGATGGAGCCCTTCGTGTCGCCGATGCCGGTAGCGCCGCCCGCTGGGCTCCCCGCCGTGTCTGCGCCCGCGCCGCCCAGACACGCTCATATTTAATATCTTAATAACCGTTTAGGGTGTGTTTAAGCAACACTTTGAATAATTATCCAATTTATGCCAGACACGACACTGATTATCTAATTTGTTTGACACGGTTGTTATACTTAAAATAGTGTTATTATATTCTATTATCATTATCATATTTCAGCTTGCTTATTACAATAATTATAACACAAATTACACTTGAATAATAATTTAATGTTACAAAATTATAAAAGAAAAATATACATAACTGCATCTCAAGATTTCAATAGAATGAAGGGTATTTGATGATAAATGTTGTAAGAGGGTCGTTAATGGCTGGAAACAGTACGCAAGTAGATCTGCGCGGGCGTCGACGCGCTGTTATTGAGAGCGATTTGGGCAAGTTCAATACGAGTACATACGATTGATTTACGAGATGAACGTGTGCCCTTTGTACTCCAGCTGACTAATGGACGGACGCTCACGGACATTTATGTAGATTGATTGTATGAATTTTATTCACAATGTTAATACAGTAACAGATTTAGATGTCATTTAGAAATGGCGCTCTAAAGTTGAGCAATTTAGGCCGTGAATAATAGATGACGAATGGTTAGTTTCTATACCGGACTCGGCGATGGAGGTGGGTCCGCATTGTGTTCTGTAACATACATCACAGCCACTCTTGTTATACCTATTTTCTCTATTACTAATTTCACTTTCAAAAGCACTATTCAATAATTAATTATCTCAATCAACGTGTTTCTTTCGTGATGTTTAATTTCGTTCTACCGTATTCTAGAAAGTTATAATAACAATTTTGTAATATCTTTTTTTTTTAGTAGACACAAGCGGTAAAGCTGTTAAAAACGATCGCATTCCAAGTATCGAAAGGCAATATTTTATTAATATATTTATGAGCAATAAAAAGTACCTACAACAAAACATTTAGTTACGGCTCAAAGAAGGGCTATTGAATTGCTGAGTCATCTTATCGACACGGATCAAACGTTGTTAATCAAAAATTTTAATGACCATAGTTCAGAAAATAATAACTTTTCTGTAGCTACCTAATAAGTGGTCCAGTAGCTAATCTTGATAGTTTTATTTAAATTGTAATATATTTCTAACACATCCCATTATTATGCACATAATAGAATATTGTATATAAAAGAATATCTTTGTTCATGCATTTAAAAACAAGCAAAGTTTATCTAAAAAATCATCACCTGTATATGTTAATAATATATATAAAATTAAGTACCATGTCTGGTTTCTACTAGGAAAGTATCAAGATCATTTCGTCCAACATTATCAGACACGGCGTAGCGCGAGACAGTTTGGCATTTAGGTTCATTGTGATCATGTTATTGACTTCTTACGATCCATCCATCATTTACTACGTGCTTCCGTTTTGTCACGAGGTACTAATTATTGTTAAAGCTCTGGAGCGATTAGGAATTTTCTATTATCATACTTATCAAATGTTAACTAAGTAGGTTAAATATCTTAAGCCGATCATTTGAGTTAGTGTTCAGTGTTCTCTTATGGTAATATGATCAAAAAGGCTTGAATTAATTGTCAAGATTCTTTATGGATGATTTAATTATTATAGGTTTTGTCACCAAGAATAATATTAATAGGGCCTCAGATATTGTAGAGATTGTATATTATAATCATGCGAGTATAAAATATTAAATCTATAATATTATTTTTAGTGTATATATATTAATTAAGTTTTAAATTTTAAAACAATGAGTAATAAAACTGTGCTAATGACGAGATTCCAATGCACGTTGCGATGATTATTCAAGGAAAGTTTTGCTTAATCATGATACTTGAGGTACATAGTGTATTAATAATTAAATAAAATTAAACCTTATGCTGTTAATAATAAAGTTTAAATTGTAATATATGGATATATTCTTTTAAGCGCGTCCGCCGGTAGCGCGCAGTAATCGATTCGGTACGGTCAGTATCGAACGCAGTCGATTTTTATCAAGCGTGTTTCTAAATATGTTCTTATGATCTTTAAATCGATAGTCGTAAAATTAATACACTGTTTATTATCACTTTAATTGTATATGAAGTTGTTTTATGTAACTAGTTATTGTGGTTTTGAATGGTTTCCAGGAGTACATTAATTGACTATATTTTTAATAATACATATACAATGTGTATTAATAGAATAGGTTTATTTTAAAAACATATAAATTTACATAAATGTAAAACTTCGAATACCATTTATGTATTTTAAAGTATTTATTAAGAACATTCAATTTTTAGAATCAATTATTAAAATATTTATATATTGTACGCATAAATTTCGTTTCCACTTAAGTGACATTTATATTTTGTCTCTAATAATTACTCGTACACGTAATTAGTTTCGTGAAGACATTAAGATAAGTTTACATGTTAATTATATAAATACCAGAAATAGTACGTGGTAACGGACAATGCCTCGTATAATTATTATATATATAACGTCAGATGTTACACTTTTGGATAAATTCTGCTTATAAAATATACCTGTACAATTAGTCTGTTAGGGGAAATGTTATTAAAGATCACAAAAGCTATTAATAAATAAATATAAAAAATATTTATTTATCAACACATGAAACGGAAACTTTATAGTTATGCATCTAGAAAGTATCTCATACGTACAATGTAAGCTGGATTTAGTCCCAAAAAGCGAAAATTACAAATCTTTATGCGGAACCTAATGAATAGTTTTTGTCAAGACGAGCGCAACCGCGCGCAAAAGCTAATTTATTATATAATGACAATGACCAGTGAACAACTACTGCACCTGTTTATAAGGAATATCATCACGTTACCGATCGGTTTGCCACGCTTCATTGTGCTCAATAACACGTACTTCACGAATTATATGGAAAGAGACCAATCATTAAAAATTGTATGAAGTGATCCGTCCATAGTGTAACGAATTCTAGCCTCAGACGTGATGACTTCTTTACATTATACTTAGGAATCTATATAATTGGATTCTTGGAAGCATTTAATATTAAGTTTAATTTATGTATTTATTTTTTTACTACGAATTTTATAGTTTTTTGTAGTGAATATTAATATAAATTGACATGTCCGCAAATAATAGCTGGGTGCGGCGAAGCGGTTCGCTGCCGGTCTCATTGTAGTCTCTATAAATAAATGCCAACAACAGGTGAATAACTAATTTCACTCGTAAAATTAGCTCTCCATGGGTGGAGTGCAATATTTATCCGTCGACAACATCCGTCTATTTATATAGAATATTGCCGTGACAGATTACTTCACATCATATTGAATAAGTAGGCGCGATTGCGGCTCTATTGTACTGCGACTAATTCTGTTAAATATATTTATTGTCAACGTTGTGATATGTAGAGAGGACGATATCTGTTTCTGATCAATCAATTATGAAAATAATTGAGAGCCGCACTGGAAGCGGACATCAAATTGGCTGTTAAATATTCTCGAACATTGTTTTTACCGCTTTTCAATATGCAAAACTGGGAATGAAATATTTTGATGTAGCTGGGGCCATTATATAAACTGAATTATTTATGGAGCCAAGTCTCCAAATGTGCAATAAATTTCGACTATTAATTTGCTTATTTCAATATGTCCATATATTTATGTGATTCTATTTTTATTGATGACTATATCAAAATAAAAAAAACATTAACTATATTTATTGTATATAAAATTAATATTTAATTTAATCAACATCGAATTCTCGTATGTAAAATAAATAGGTAAGCTAACCCGTGGCTCGCCTCCCCACAAGTGTTCAAAGCGGGTGAAACGACTAGTCAACCCTTTTGCCGCTCACTCGCTCGTGAAATCACTCAAATACTGAATATTTTAATCTGAGCAGATAACGAGCTTGCAATTCTATTAGATGAAACATAGCTATGTGAGGTTAAACAGGAGCGAAGGGGCTCGCCGCCCGCCCTGCCATCCGCCCGCCCGAGACGGAGGTACCTACCCACTGCACGCAGAGTTATTGAAATTTGATGTATGTATTAGTGAATAATTATTATTATATAGATGTGTGAGGGTGAAAAATGATTAACATTGTCGTTTACGCCTTTTTACTTCGAAGTTAATAGTAAAGGTGTGTTTCTAATAAACGAGGTGATAAATAACAATTTATTTTTGTACTAAAATAATAAATTTGATATTAAATTATATCAGTGCAAAAGTAAAAACTAGTTTTTTTTATGACAACCGAATAAATTATATTTCCTGTTATTTCAGCATTATTTTTCTATTTCTCCAGCTAACTTTATCATTAAAAAAACGATATTTATTTATTGTAAAAGTTTTAATTATGTTATTTTCTTACATCAATAATTTCCCATATTTAATGGAGAATACAAAATCACTTGAAACATAATTAATATTTCAATACATAAGTGAACATGTCAGTCTAAACATAAAGTTTTATCACTTTCCGTAACGTCTAAGTTTGATCGTTGGAAAGCCATGTATGAAGCAATAAAGCTATCAAATATTTACTAATCTGGAACGGTGAGAGCGTCGCGAACCCTTCTGCAAGCGGCCTCATAAAATAAATTGAAATAGTCGCGCCACCCCCCAAATTAAAATATTCAAATGGGACGCACGCGCAAGAAAATTGAAAATTGTCGTCTATAGCCCGCAAATGAAACCTATAACTCCTCATATAACACTTCCGGCTGGATTAAGTGTACATCTTTATTATTTTGGATTAGAAATAATTCAAAATAATAAAGAATATATTAAAATAATAATATTTGTAGGTCTACGTTAATGATGATCAATACAAAAACAACACTTACATAAGCCAAAAATAAAAACGTTGTATAACTTCTTTGTAAATGTATAATTCTCTTATTTACTCTTTGCAAATCTAAATAATTTGATTGTGCAAAAGCTAATTCAAGTTTAAAAGCGTGCACTTTTTCAGCTCTGCAGTGTATTCAATACAGTAAGTAAGTTCCAGATTCGATATGCCGTTGAATTATGCCATAAATGGTCTTCATTTTTATGATCGTAATTTGGCTCAGATTCTATGTTTCAGTATTTGTTTTATGCTTGAATAGATTCAATTTAAACCGTGATAGATATAAATATTATTAGGAAGAAGAAATTAAATTAAAATTTTGAAAAACCTCCGATACTAAAATACGTCTAAAAAGGATAAAAATAATATTAATATGTACTTATTGAAGTTGTTGCGTTGGGGAACCGTTGTACGTACTTCGACGATGTCTATTTTACAAAAAATTTGGAGCTAATGCATGAGGATTTTGACTATACGATTTGATATTGTTATTTCGTTATTTGCCTTGGTAACTCATTTGCATTTTGAATTCTTCCTTAATTTAGCAGTCCAAAACCGTCCACGCGTTTGGCTACTAAATTGCCACAGACACACATACACAGATACACAGGTCAAATTATAACACACCTCTTTTAGGGTCTCGGGGGTAAAAACAAACTGTTTTGTTTATTATGAAAATTATTGTTTATGTTTTTTTTTTGTTTAAAGTAAATTAAAGATTACATTTGTTTAAATCTGAAGCTAACTGTAATTGTCCTTGATATTAAGTATTTACAAAATCACTAAAGTATTAAGAAGAAAAAGCTAATCATCATAATTTGGAAAACAAGCATAATATAACATAATTTATTATTATGAGATTTAACAAACATAAAAAAATCTCTTATAAATATTAATAAATATTGTACCATATTTTCAATAAGTCACAGATCCGTGAGAGAGAGGACCCTTGGCTTCCGATGCCTGGCAAGGATGATTTTGTGGTTTTTTTGCGTAACATGATAGAGGTACCACACATCAATGACCTTACAAATATTGTGATATATAAGTGATAATGAACATAACATCATAAATACATTTAACATTCATACTTGTACTTTAAGATAACGTTACATTTATTTGAAAATGTATCCAAACGATAACCTACCTTTTAGTATATTTAACGAATTTAAATTAAATGTCCTGAATATTGATATATGAGAATCGAAAATGAGAATTTGAAAAAAACATTGTCTTATAAACAAATATTAAATCTGGGAATGCAAGCGTCCGTCCGGTGTAAATGCAAGCGATACCCTGGGAATCAAGTGTCTTCCGTCCCGTCACCACTACCGACGTAACCAGTACCTGCGCGGGCGCACGATGAAAACACATCTCATTACTTTTAACACCTTGCTATATATTGGAATGACCTCAATCGCCCTTTCGAACGAACTTTTTATTCATTTCAACGCATTTAAGAATTTAAACGATTGCTTCCATTCATAAAATTATTAATGTGATCGTAAAATTGGGCAAATTTTATTGTCTTGAAGGCATAATGGGAAACTAATGTAGCGTGTTATTATTCCGATCGGTTGTAGCAGTAAAATACGAGTATTTGTGTCTGAGACCCGACGATGCGTCGGGGGCCCACTGCGTTCCCAGCGGAAGTCCCCTCTGCTATTTGAATATCAAACATATTTAGGTAATATTTCATTGGAACAGTTATGATTTTCTTCCTTTACATTTTATTGTAGCTACATGTATTCAATACTAATACAAATATGTTAATTGGAGTGGGTCGAAGTTTATAAGATCTTTATCAAAATAAATATTTATGACGTGTTTTGATGCATAAATAAAAATATTATTATTATAGTCAAAGATATATTATATTCTCTGTTATTGCAAGCCATTGATGCAATTAGAAGTGAATATGCAACCGTTTATTGATTTATGGGAACTCAGAGTGTGTTAT
Organism: Napeogenes sylphis; assembly: GCA_959347405.1. Taxonomy (NCBI): domain Eukaryota; kingdom Metazoa; phylum Arthropoda; class Insecta; order Lepidoptera; family Nymphalidae; genus Napeogenes; species Napeogenes sylphis. Next base: position 21,803,418 of record OY365786.1, read on the forward strand.
AGAGATGACCATCTCGACGTTCACAGAATCGCACAGAGGGCCGTCTGTTCGCTACATTACACTTTGCATTGAGCGGCAGTTCTTATGGAAATATTATTTAAAACACGTGTTAATACATGTTCGACCGAACGAGAAACACACTGATAAAGAATTCCTTTAGCACAAAGGCGCAATAAAGTCATTTACTTAAATAATTTATAGCATTATCTCCAAGGAATAAAATCTTCTTCATTATTTTTATTAGCGACACATACTGCCAAGTAGCTCTCAGTCATGGTTATCCCGTTAAAATCAGTACCTAAATACGCGAGGTCGGAGTATTTTGGCCACGAGAGATAAATATTAATAAAACAGCGCGATTGTCTTTCTTTTTCGTGAGAAAATAAGCACGAGAAGAGAAGACAATATGCTTTTGTTTTTCTTTATTGTTATTGCCGTAAAACATTTAGCAAGCGGCGTGCGGCGATAAAACACGTTATTTTGTGTGACAAAACGTCAAGCTTCATGAGAAAATATTAACCCGCAGATAGTGGAATAAGCGAATTATTAGTGACGGCATCCACCAAACGGAACCATGTCAAGATTTTTGATATTGTCAAAATAACTTTTTATCGGATCTAAATAAAGTCATTCTTATAATTAGCAATAAATATAAAAACGTTGTAAGCGTAATACATTCTATAAGAACGTCATTAAATAATTATTTAAATTTGACATTTATTATTAATTATGTAAAACTTAACTTTTTTATATATTTTTTTTTATAAAATAAAAAGCGTAGGTTTCGAATGAAATTATAATAAAATAATAGGTTTAAAAAATGTCTCTTCTGGGTAGATGCCATCCATATGTTAATGTGATGAACGATAAATTGGCCACAAATAAGATAATTGGCCGCGCTCTATACCGACGTAAATCAACATCTAAACAGCTGTTTACAGAAGAAACCCTATGACCCATGAAATTGTTAAAAAGTTAATATATTTCAGATATTGTTTAATAATGTATCATTTAAAAATCTATAAATCAAAAATGATTTTTTCTCATCAAAAAAAACACAGAATTTATTCAGGTTCAAATACTTAAAAAAAAACATACGTAGTAATGTTTCATTGTCGGTTGATATTTCTACTTAAAAAAAAATAAAACAATTAAATTATTGTAAACACACGGTCACCGTACACAGATGATTCACTTAATTGTTGTAAATTTTGGATCGATGTAATGTAAACATTGAATTAGTCTTAAATTACGATACGATCAGCACTAGTGGATATTTATTGACTTTGAAATTTTATAACCACTTCACTTATTTAATTGAAATAAACGACGCCATTTAGTTGCTATAGTTTAAGCAACTTGGGTTCGCTTTCACATATTTGTATCTTTTGAATGTTTATACTGTAGGTCTAAATAGACTTATTAAAAGAACTAAACTAATTCTTTTTGTAAGTAAGGAGATCGAAATAGTATCGGATGGTTAAACCGAGTTTTCTAATATTAATTTCTTTCCAGCATTATCGATCATATTTTTTTTACTACAATTTTAAATGAAATTTTTGATAGAAAAACTATGATAGTAGAAATACTACAATAATATCGTTTTTTGATTATTTTTTGTATTTCCGTTGTTATGTTAAAAAATGCAGAGAGCTAGTTATTTGCAAAACAATAAGGCAAGTGACCTTTGATATTTTAAACTCACGTGCTCAACTTCCGCTTCGCACTTGGCCTATGGAAATCAAGTCAAGTCAGTAGTCTTACATCTATTAGTTTGAATTTATGCTTTAATAAAAATTATAATCCAATTATAAGTAGACGGAAGACTACTGACTTGACTTGATTTCCATAGGCCAAGTGTGAAGCAGAAGTTGAGGTCGTGAGTTTGACTTTTGAGATAAACTAATTATATTTTGTTTAATGAAGTTATAAATTTGCAAGCAAAGACGAAATATTGACCTTATACAATTATTTATTATGATACACTGAATAGTTTCGTCATGGTATAGTTAGACTTTATACGACTCTGAAAAAAAAAATATCTTTCTATAGTAAACATTTCTATCAGACCTTATATATACATTCTTAACTATTTGATGGCTTGCAATTCTATTCAATTACGATAACACTTATTATTCTTTTTAAATTCCACGCTTAAAATATATAACGTTCAAAAACATTTACAAAAAAAAAAATCATATGATTGATAGCGATTGAATGAAAAAAACTAATAGCATTTCTGTCTAGTTAACTTGAGCACAAGTTGTAAATATCGTTTTAGAAAGAAAAATGTTGAAATCTTGAAAAGGACCAGATATGAAATAAAGTGATGCTGACGTTACTGATGTCTGTGATTTAATCTTTTGGATCCCTACTCAGTATCTTATTGGTTATTTTTACCATTTAGAGATCAGATACCAAGATATATACTTTTTATACTCTTGCCAGTTGCAATTCAAACCTTGAATATATTTTGCCAAGCTATTGTAAATTTAGATAAATCAACCAATCAAATCAAAGATGTTCTGTGTGTTAAAAAGGGTCTATGCGTCTGCGATGTAACGAAAGTGCATATTACACAGCCAAAATAAGTAATTATAAACAAATTGATCGCTTACAATCCTAACCATAAACTTGCTTGATCTTCCTCTTCTACAAATTTATTATCATCTCGCTGTAATTTATATTAAATTCAATTTATTTATTTAGGTTTATAGACTACGTTTTTTAGGACAAACACATTTATCATACGTCATCATAATAAATAATTTTCTATTACAATGTTTCTACTTATAATTAAGTTTTTTTTATTACAGTTTTAAATTTTTGTTCATTATATTATACTTTTATACATATAAGAACGTGAAGGCAAATCTGCCTTAAAGCATACGTAAAACCACAATTCTAACTCTTATAATTAATAACTAAACTAATATATCTTCAAAGTGGTTGTTTTTGATGTTTATTATTTTTAACAATGTCGCTGGACATAGTTATAACTTATAGTTTTTGGTGAACTATGGAGACCCTAGACTCATCAAAAGTATTTAGTTTTAAGTCCTCTATTTCATAATATAACTATATTTTCATAATCTGGAATGATCTGTTGATACATTTTATACTTAAAAATTGAAGAAGCGGTTCTGTTATCCATTAGAGTGCTCTGAATGTCTCGTTTGGCTGGATTCCCAGCCTTTCTGGAATCTGAAGTAACACTCAACAGTTTATTCTTATGCTAAAACTGAAGTTTTGACTCCTTAACCTCCTTTAATAATGTTTTACAAGACCTTTGTTACTTACATTAATGGTATCCAGACAAGTCTTGGAATTAGTGTAACCGATTTTATTTAAATATTTGACAGCTCCCGAGATAGTAGATCTCCAAGACCCTTCTGGTTTTCTTACAGAAGTTAACTGAAGGAAAGATTGTCTCTTTTATATCTTGACTATATATTGGACATGAAACATCCGATAACAAACAACCCAACACATCTTCATAGAATGAATATCAGCAACACACACACAAACACACACAGGGCTATAGCGTCGATGGCCATAACAAAAAATTGAATTGAATTGACTTATTATGTCAACGCTTGAGTGCGTTACGAATACTGTTTGAATTGGGAAACAATCTATGTTGTAAAATATAAATAATTTGTTTGAAACTAAAATGAGGGCCATTTGAAAACATGAGGGTAATAAAACTAGTGCGTGTCGAGCAAACTCGGCCGCGAATGACGCATCCAGTGTGACAAGAGCTCTGCTGATACCAACAATATTCTCCCTTGGCCTTCATGGAAGATAGCCGGCGGGGGCCAGGGGAGATCTTTATATAACTTATAATAAACCCGTGGATTTGTCTATATTGGTAAGCCATGCGTAACGTAACATATGAAATTAACATTCTAGACGTAGATGGACGTACGTGTGCTGCGGGCAACAGCAGGAACCGTAAGTGTTCTTGATGAAATCGATGTTTTGATATCAACAAGCCTAAAAATGTCGCAATTTACCCATTTTTGGCTTGCTTGTAGAATTGAAAGCACCTTATTAAAATGACATCTTACTCGCTTGTTTTCTCTTATGGAAAATAACAAACTATGGCTATTCATATATATGAGGTTGTGTATAGATTGATTGCTTTTACTTTATCAAATTTATTTCCTACAATTGAGAAAATAGTATAAATAATAACAATTATTTAAAATTAATTAATTATAAAACACGACAAAATATAAAGTAGTAGATATAGTCTGTCTGCCTGTCCAAAAATAGTAAGTTAGGCCCATACCAGTATTATGTATACATATTAAGTAATACATGACTTCCGTTCGACTCCAGTCTGAGAGAGCTATTACATATTAATAAAATATTCATATCGATTATGGGTATTTCTTTAAGAAAAGATGAATTCAGCTGGTCTATATAATACTGCATTACAATTTGTAGGATAACAACTTGCCATCGGGTCATGGTAAAGCGCCTCCACACTGGCCAGGAACTTCTCCTTTAAAACTAAAGTCCGTACATTTTTATGACTGCTATCGAATTTAAACTAATCGTAAACTTTTAAGGTTATATTGTACATCATATTTTTTTTATATATTCATTGATAGATATGGTTTACAAAATTGTAGCTGGCCAGTCCTACAAGTGAAATAACAATTATGAAAAAAGTTTAACAACATTTTTTTTGTTGATCATTTTAAAGCATCGTTTAATTTTAGGATATTTTTTTTCGACTTTTATTAAAATGTCACTTGTTTTGATATCTACATATACAAATAAAATACTGTATAAATCCATTAATATACAATATAATCCATTAATATACTGTATAAATAATATACAAATAGAATTTAATACGAGCTCAAATCAAATAGATAAATGCCTACAAAGATTAACATCTCTCGTATGAAGTGACTCTAAAAACCCTTTTAATATTAAAAGTATTGTTACGAAATACATTCTACCTACCTTCTGATAGACTAATGAATTTGAAATAGCATTAATATGAATTTCTAACGAGCCACGTGACAGGCAACGTGAATATTTGAAAATAATATCACTCCATTATTTTACAAATGCATGGACATCATTTTGTTATGAATCTGTATCCGCTGGGACCAAAACTATTACCATAAGATTTGCGTTATCCTTAAATATATAAGGTCCATTTTCTCAGCCGTGTTGAATTCATTCATTCATTCATTCTGATTATATATTTACATTTGAATTAGTACCAATATTATTTTTAATTGCAAATATAACTAAGTTGTTTCGTGTCCTCATAAATCTATTAGAATTTATACGTTCCTTGTATTATTTAATGCTAATTAGTTTAGTTTTGTTTTTCAAAGTACGAGGGGAATGAATGAAATTCCAAAGAGTGTAAATTGACGTGTAGTGTATAAAATATAGTGAGGCTCATTACATAAATTCTATTTCACGTTTTGAACTTGCGGCGTTTTAAACGCTCTTTTTAGGGCGATTTTTTTGTAATAAAAAAAAGATAAATTCTTTCATCAAAGATAATTCCTCAATAAACTTACTTATACTTAATAAATTTCTTAATAAAATTTCGTTATTAATACTTTATTGATGGCCAACTTAAAAGCAGCAGGTGTTAAAAATATAATTAAAGATCGATATGGTATGGACCTGTATGGACCTGTATAGACCTGTTTATTACAAGTATGATGAGTGGTTAGTCCAGAGTCTCCAGAGTGGCAGACAGCTGTCATCTGATGATATACACAGCACATTGTGTGGTAATTTCGTCCAACCATTTAATTGCCGTTTCACAAAATTCTGACAGGACGAAGAATTTATAGAGACATTACGAATGAATTAGTTATCATAAGCAATGAATCATCGTTAGAGAGTAACTAGTCATAATTATGGCTGGTTATGTTTTCAAACTGATTAATTACTTTAAAAGGGTTGACTATTGATTTTAAGAATACGTTCAAAAATTGAGAAATATGTGAACGTTAGATATTGTTTTGCTTGATTTTGCTATAATGATTGATTAATTATGGTATGTAGGTACTTAGTTACGAATAAATGTAAGTGACTAAGTAAATGGACATAAGTAATATTAAAAAATAAATAAATTCAATATCTACTTGAATATCTCCTTACAATCTAATATCTAAAAAAAAACAAAAATTTAAAAGCAGAAAAAAATGGAAAATTGAAACACAATTTTAGAAGAGATATATGGCGGAATATAAAAGATTATACTTTATAATTTTTATTCACGGCGTTATATAACGCTGTTTGGTTTAGACAGTTTGTATATGATGGGGTCCATGATGTTCTGAATTACTAATGTCACCGTTGCCGCATGCATTAAAATTGTATGTATTGACCTCATACATGTACGATTGAATTTATTAAAAATGTTACCAAGCCGGCAAAATATCGGGTTTCATGCATGTATTTAATAAAAAAATATTGTAAAAATTATTAAATAGTTTGGTAAAAAATTTAAGTAATAAAGTTGAACTTAAATCCGATTCTTATAATAAAATAGTTTTAAATTATTTTATTAATAGCATTCGTTAAGGAATTTAATAAAAAGGCAAAAAAAAAACAAAATGGTTACTCAACTCGGCTTTTACAAGGAAGATAGCATATCAGAGATAAGATCATAGATAAACATCATCTACAAATCATAGATACGAAATCTATAGACGGAAGACAATCAGCAAACAGGTAAGCTTTTATTAACTAAGAAATAAGAACGGACCTTCTTACTTCCCTTGCTCTTGAATGTTGCCATTTCAATGACTAAGGAAGTAAAAAAATATTACTAACCGCAAATAAAATATATTTATAACATGTGCATTCTGTTCCTAAAATATCCAAAAATGTATTCGTTGGAACGGTATTAAGGCAGAATAAATTTAGTTTTTTACTGGGTTGTCAAAAAAGCCCTCATCATTTAATGTGATCCCATAAATTATATAATAAAATTAAGTGGCGTCTGACAAAAAGAATCGTTTCAAATATGAAATGAGTTAAATCGCAGTTAACAACGTGATGCGTGTTTTTAGACTTTTTCTGTTGACACGACGCCGCAGCGGCATTTCCTGCTACCGTACCACGGGACAAGGCAACAAAATAGAATTTTATGTATATAACCATAGAGCACACAATCATTTAAAACTAAATTAAACTAAGCTCTTCTTAAAAATGGTGATTAATTGCGATATAAAGATCTTTATATTTCTGTTATCATTCTCCGTCGTCACATAAGGGTTGGACACAAAATGTCAACACTATCGATTATCGTATTTAATAAATTCCAAAATAAATTGCTCGTCTGTAGTATGCTTAAGATAGGCATTTAAAACATTATATTTGAAAAAGAACATGGAAGGAAATGTCCAATTAGGCAAAGCGGCCATCGTAATGCGATAATTCCGCGAGCTCAATTGATTTCACGTCTGCTGATAACTGCTGGATGTTGTCTAGTGCATGTTATCTGATCGACGTGTCGCTGTCGCCACATACCGCCCACTGTGAGACCAAGCTGCATTTACTCCAAGATTTTTAAACAATTATGAGTTACCTTAATAATCTTTAATTTAATCTGAATCCTACACAAAATTCAAATTGAATTTTTACGAGTACACCGTTTATATACTCCCTATTGATCAAGCGACATAAACCCAGACGTTTAAGACATAAATGATCAAATTATATATGTTTACATTCAGAAACATTCAATTATGCTAATTTTTATGGCTACTTACAGAGAATATCGACTTTAAAAAACCAACAAACGTTCCGCTCTAGCTTCATATTTTACAATCATAAAACGCGTATATGGAGCAATATGTGCATAAATGTCGATATTTATACATATAGAGACGCACTCATTTATAAGCGACTGTCCTAAGCAGCTCCGAGGCCGGCACAGCGGTATACCTCGTGTTATAACATCCAGCATCGTAATTGTCGATTAATTATCTCGCTTTCAATAAAACATACGGTCTAAAGATGAAATTGTATAATTTCAGTTGGTAACCATCACTAATAAGGCATTACTACCGCTGCGTTGGTCGGTTCTTATGCTGATTATAAAGATGGTCTCGAAATATTGAATGTGATGCGAAACGTGATCTCGTTCAGTCGTTACGGATCAAATGACTGGAGTTAGCGTACGTGAAAGTGTATGTATGGTATGTATGTATGGTTCAGTATTTATGTTTCATTAATGCAGGTTTCTTAATAACGAGGCATCACGTCCTCGGTTCACAAGCCACCAGGATCAAGCCACACATTTATATTCCGTCAACTTGTGGCGTTTAGATTTGGATTATATTTGGTGATTGTTATTCAACTAGCAGTTTGTAAATGTTTGTATCAATTGGGATACAATCATGGTCAAATTTATTAACTTTACGCTCATCGTTTATGAATTATCGTTTCTCAATTTATCTTCATTCATATTTCTTTCCGATTGTAAAAGTTAAAGGAATTAATAGATTTAACAAATATTAGGGTGAAAGTTATGTAAGTATGTATATATATGTATAAGTATTGAGTTGCATAACCAATATTCAGTTGCACCGTCAATAAAGTCCAGGAACAATTTAAATATTAAAAAAAATAATAATTAGGTACTAACTGCAACTTATGAAAAACGTAATACTTCAAAAATACGATTATTAAAGTATGAAATGTAACCAAAAAATTATACTCTAATATAAAGACAAATTTTAGACATCCATATAACAGAACACTTAACATTTGTAACAAAATTACAAAGCAATTACTTATCTCAATGCATGCATCAAGAATATAAACGTGATTAAGCTCGCAGTATAATATGACAAAAGGACAAATGACAAATCATAATAATAGGGCACACCTGCTATTCTTTTGATCCCACATTTCTCTCATTTATGACTTTAATCGAGCGGAATGCTCTCATGTTAACATAATTGTATCAAACAAAGCTCAGCATCCGAACAATGCTATAGTTTAATCATATTTTTTTGTATGCGACAAATATTCTCTTTCATCTCACTTTATTTTAGACCAAACCATAGTTCTTACATTTAGATCGCGTCATTGTCTCTTGTAAGAATTGGATAAGATTATTAATGCTCAAATTCTATATGCTTCGATAAAATATACCTTAAATGAATAACGTGAAGGTTCAATTTCAATTGTAATTGGTTTATGTTTCATGATGTTAGAGTTGTAAGTGATATATAATAAGCATTGGTAAACGACGGTGTATAGATGTCGCCTGAACGCTCACGTCGGTGTTACGGGTCGTATTAGGAAGATGGTTGCGTACGCGCAGGCGGTTTTGTCTAGCCACGCTCTCTGCACATTAATCTCTGCACTGGAGATGAAGTGATATGCATTTGTCATCGTGGTTACGATTAACATGAGACACAATGCACTGAATCAAATCAATTCAATATTCAATGTACATTATTAAGCAAAAATGTTATTGTCTTTTATTAGGTATATTGTAACTGTTGTCTACATACCTATGTTAATGTCATGTCTGTAAATAGTTAAATACAAATCTACATTTCTATAGCACTTTTGAAACTATAACTCAACTTGCGCACACGCACACACATGTATAATCTTATTGCTTCGGTTTTTGTGTTGCACTAAATTATGGGGAACAATTTTGACATTCGATAAACTTCTTACCCACCACACGCGAATAAATTAGTCAGTTTGTTAGGCGGTCGGCGAATATTCCAGAAATATTACGTGCATAGTGCGCCGTATGACGGACAGCAGAAAGGGCTGCCCTTAAACCTACCTTGTATTATTTTGTCATTATTAAATTCCCCTGTCACAGCCTGTTTCATTTCTCCCAACAAAATATTGTATGCAAAGTATATGACATTTGAATGAGCACAAAAACTTCGAGTCAGGATTTGTTCCTTGTGTGTAAGCAATTATATAAAGTAAATATATTTAATTACAAATATTCTGTAACCAAATGTTGCTTTAGCGTAAATGGTATTGTCACTTAAATATTAAGCGAACTGTAGCTAAAGAAGAACAATATCTAATGGAGTGTGCTGAAGAGGTAAAATAAAGCATCCTCATAGACAATCAAGTGCTATAGTGGGTGCCTCGACGCGTTATCGCCATGTCCTCGACTCCTCAACAAGCCGCAAAATGAAATATATTGAATCCGTCAATCATTTTCCCCTCATCGCCTCGAAACCGCAGGAATAAGAGGTCATTCACAATCCAAATACAATAAGTAATATTGTAAGTATTTACTTCGATAATAAAAAAAAATCAACATAACATTTTGTTCTTATATTCCACATTATTAATAAAGTTGTTTTAAAATTAGATAAAAATTTTATTTAATATAACAATTTTAAATTTAAAATAAAAAATATTATTAATCCCAAATACGGCTAACCAAAGCTCAAGACATACCGCGTCCAGACGTAAAAATATTTCAGAATTGAAATGAATGTCGCACGCATGTGTAGACGGGCTGTCTGTGCAAAACAACGTTCCTTTAAATATAGAACAAATTTATAGTCATACTCCGTGATTATAGATAAAAATAACCGATGTTACTCTCGCTGTATAATTTATTTATTCAAACGAAAAGGTAAATTCTGATAAAAGAGATGTGTTTATGATGGTTGGTTAAAGGATTCAGATTATACTAGAACTATTAAATATATAAACAGTTTTTTATCTAGTGTACGCAATTAAAAAGGTTTGGAATGATTTAATTGTTTTGTATGTGATAAGGTGATTGAGAATCATTTAGTATTTTCCACTAGTATGCTAATGATAGGTACATAATATTCTCTCTCTTTCTCTCTATACATATTTCTCTCGCTCTGGTAATAATATCAAGTTTAATAGTAAGTTAGGTATGATTTTTTTTTAAACTAGAAGACTTAAACTAATATATCTATATTTTTTCCGTACAATAAGTAGAGGGGATATACAAATTATTAATAATTAGCAGTACTGCATAACCTGACAAAATGAAGTAAAGAGAAAAAAAACGAATAAATGAACATGTCTTTTTTAAAATATTGTTATTTCAAATAATAATTGATAGCACAAACAATCATTATTTATATGTTCTTAAAGTTTATATCTAATAAAAAACCAAAACAAATATTTTATAACGATCGGTACTAAAAGACATCATTTTCCTTAAAGGATCATATATTAAGAACATCATATAATTAAATATAATTATAGCCGAAATGACAAACAGATAATTGTGTCAATAAATAATTAAAATAAATTCAATTTAAGGGTTAGCTCCCACGCGATAAGAGATGTTATTTATACACCCTCATCGTACAAAGGAACCGCTGCCGAATATCACCCATAAATATTGGAGTGAGGTGTAATTTTTCACATTCCACAACTCGAGCGTCGCACCTTTAAAATAAATGCAAACAAAATTTAATAGGGAGAGTCTCATCTCTTCGCGGGCTTCAGGTAAAAATAAACGATAGCAAAGGATGCTTTCAAATATTTTTTGTTTAAGAAAGTATTCGGACAGTAATAATAAATATATTTCCACGAATTAAATTATTGACACCCACAACTTCGTTCGAGGAAAATCATGTATTAGTTTTGCTGAATTTGTAATACTAACAAATACGCGGTTATTTATAAAGTATAAAAAACTAAATATAAGAATGGGTAAGTTGGAGTATGTTATCCGTAATGAGTCTATATTTCAGTAAATAGACCAGATTTTACTAGTCAGACTAAAAGTGATCTTCATATTACAAAACAATATCCAATGACCTTGTATAGTACATACGTTTTGGTGTCCGTCCTTGGCTTGGATAAGGAACACTAAAAAGATTAGAGACACATCTCAAAATATCAAAACATTTTTATGTGGAAAAATTGTGAAGTAATTTTGAATCATATTATGGTTTATGATTTATATCAAAAACAATTTCCAAAATAAAGTATGAATTCTATTCTAAAAAAAACACTTTTTTTATACATAGGTATCATTTTTTTTAAATATTACAACAATAGCTTGAAACATTTAAACATCATGTCACTTAACAAAAAAAAAAGATTTTTTTTTAAATATGCCAAATAAGTGAAGACACCCAAGTATGAGAAATATTGTGACAGTTTAATCCAAAGAAAGACCACTGCAGCGTAACCAAGGTAACCTTTTTATTATTATCTCCACATATAGTTAGATTTACGATTATTGGTTATAGAGAGTTGAGCGACGGATCCCGCGAGTCTCGTAAGCTGGACTTTGGCTGTGGGGTACAACTGACGGATATATCCATCTTCAGGGAATAGAGCGTCCAAAATTATAAATCGCTGAATCCCTTTAAGACAAGACTAGACAATCTTCAGAATATGCAATATAATTACTGAATTAATTGCTAGTAATAATATAATGATTCATTAGTCTCTCATCAGATAAATAATGAAACTATCATCTTCACTGATACATGCCATAATGAAGATAAATGAAATATTTTTTGTAGATAAAAATAACATTGAATATAATGTCCAACTATTATTCATTCCGAGCAAAATACCATGAATCAAATCATTTTGTGGTAGTAAAAAAGAATAGAGACATTGCACGCATTTGTAATAAAAGTGGCGCCATAAATAACGTTCATGAAATATAATACACCTGCAATCTTCGGAAAATAGGAAAATCATTTTGAAGGGCGGGCGCGGTCAGTGATATTGTTATAAATGTACTTTCTAGATAACATAAATAATAATGTTGGCTTCGCTGGACGCTCGGGGAACATTTTGCGCTCACGGTCTACTTGCATAAGAATGTATGTGAGTTTTTTATAATCGTTTATTGTATTATTTTTATAATATAATTATTTATTACTAAAATTTCTTTTTCGTACATTAGTTAAGCAATTAGGGTATGGTAATTAATTGCAAAAAATATATATATTTTAAATCGAATTTATAGTGTATATTTCAGTTTAATAATCTTTAAAAGTTTGTTATTAATTAATATTTTGAGACGAAAAATATTAGTTGCAGCATTATGATAGTGACGTACCACGCGAGGAGTTGAGGCTACCTCAGGGAGTCATTTCGTTCTGACGGCTTGTAAATTCCCCATTACGAGATATGAAATATGCTATCCCATGCACTTTTATCTTCCTAAGATTTCGATAACGTCCTGATATTTGTCATATTCTTTGTTATGGCCTCTATTGTATTATTTAAAACATTTACTTGATTATTTCCCATTTTTATCAAAACTTTAATGTATGTGACCCTTTACTTTAGTATAAAGGTTGTTGAATATCATACTTCAAAGAAAATATATGAAAAGAAACATCTTCCTTTACGAATAGTGACTTGACAAAGAGGAAAGATTTTAAATGTAGGGAGTATTATTCTTAGGGAACAGAGTTCGGTGATAAAAATATCTGTAAGTATTTTTAATTCAAATATTTTATGTTAATATTCAAACTGCCCTAATTTAACGAAAATAACAAAGAAATTCCAGTCATTAAAATATCATTTTAATGAACAGAATATTGTGAATTTATTTTCTGAAAGTTTAACGACATCTCACAAAGCTTATACTAAATTATATATCTGAAGATATTAATGTACCCACCTCAAGATAATGTCATCAATATCTAAAAAAATACAATACAAAATGTTAGTAAATATAAGTACAGTGAATAAAGCGTTATTAAATTAAATATTCCTTAAAAGCTCTCTCGCCACTTACAAGCCATTAGAATGCTAATATGTTTTGACTAAAATAGTTTATTAATATTAGGCGACACCTTCAAACAATTATACATGTCATCGCTTGTCGTGTAGGACATCAAAATAAAATTACTACTATTTATGAAACTGAAAGCGTATTAAGTGTACGAACGGTGCTCTTATAATGTAATAAATCGTCTGGAAAATATAACTATCAGCGCTCTGTCATATGCGTGTCAGCGATGCGCCCGCGCAGTGCGCACGCAGCGACTTAAACCAATAACACTCATGCACTATAAATCGCTGAGACGTAAATAAAATCTGACGTTCCATAATTTAAACTTTATTTTAATAGTCCTATTCAATGAGATATTAAGATGTGTTTATTAGTTGAACACTCGTAACACACAAGTCCTTCCTTCATAAGTCTCTTGTTGTTCGCTGACATAAAACCGTAATCGTGTTATGACATTATAAACTTTGTTGCTATGACTTATGTTAGTGGCTCTTTAAAGAGAATAAATGTATTTTTAATAAATTAAAGATTTCATTATTCTATGAAGAGTCTTATTTATCCATTATCTTTCTTTTTTATCGGCATAAAAGATATAACGATCTTATGGAATATAATCAGAATTCTGTGCCGAATATATGATTCGGAAGAAGCAGATGGGTGAAGTTTTGTCAAAAGGAACAAGCATGTTTTTATTAAAAAAAATAATTGTTTTCCTGTTTTTCTTTCGTGTCCGTTATATAACTCATTGCGAACATACTAATACTTTTGTTGCTATTAAACATTTAAATAATTTATACCAGCGAGTGTAAAATCTATCTGAGATTTAATTAATGACTTAGAAATTAGGAAAAAATTTATGATCTTTCTAAAATTGGTTTGGAGCTGTTAAGCGACACCCACGACAGCTGGCCACCCATCAATTATGTGCTATGATACAGCTTTTGTCTTGAGAACTATTAAATTGCTCCACTTTATATTTTTTGTGCCAAATATCAACTTCATCTGCGAAAGAATGTTAATATTTTTCAACGTAATCTTAATCTTCACAAATTACTGAAAATTATAATACAATTATGCGTGTTAATTATATAAAATGTTACGTTTTTAAATTAATTGCAACCCATTACTGTTTCGACGACCACTTTTGAAACAATAACCTCTTTACAATAACTAAATTAATTTGAATCATTTTGACTCTGTGCCAAAATGACTAATTCGCGGTAACAGACCGTCATTCTCTTTTTATCACTTTTTTTATAATGTTAGATTATAGTTCAGTGAGGTCGTACTATTAATGTAATTGATGGCAGAAAGACAAGTTATTACCACATATATTACCGATTTTTCTTATTTTATTATTCTGTATTTTTCAAATTAAGCTTATAATATCTACGGCTGCTTTATTTAGTATGATAAGTAGTGATGATTTTAATTATGGTCTTTTCAGTCATGTTTAAGATAGATTAGAAGATATTTCGTTGAAAACAAAATCTTATTAAATTGATATGAAACGTTTTTTCACCACTCCTTTATTATGTTTTGATATTATGTAGTAATATAATAAGAAAGTTTCCTAACCAAATTTTATGAAATGCTAGCAATATGTAATAAAATTTTATAAAACCATTCTTATCGTAAACAGAAGAAATTGAAAATTTTACGAGGCATCAGTCGCGCTATTCCATTTACATGATACGAGAATGTCATACGATATCCAGGATTAAGAGCCATACCAGTTGTTTCATCGATATTCAATTTTAAATTAATTATTTATATACATAAATACGTTTTGTGGTATATTCTAGACTGTATAACACCATATGGTATAATATACATAACGACGCATTTAGAGCTGTTAGCGCGTCTTTATAATAAAAAGTTCTCAACAAAGGCCCATTAAAAACTGAAGTCATAACAGGAAACGTGATACAGTGGCCGGCGGGTTTTTAAAGATTACCTCTTTCATCATAACGGCGCGGTGAGCGGCAGCTGGCGAGCACTTTATGTGGTTTCCGTACAGCTTCTCTTTAATAATCTTTTTTATTTGTAAAGTGGAACACCCATCATATAAAGATGCCTATTAAGATGTGTCATTCTCTGAAATGTTCGTTGCATTGTTATTCTTAATCCCTGTAACGTTCTATTTTTAAATACGCCGATGCTACTCACACTTGTATAAAATGCTTGAAAGAAATTTAATAATACAATCGCTTAGAATCTATTCTCTAAGCTAAATATGTCCACGTTTCTTGTAATTTATACTAGTGTTTACGCTTAAAGCAATATAGTTGCGAGCTTCACAAACAATCGCAACAGAGGCGTACATAGAGAGAAACAGTTAGCAATAAGCGATCTCGTCAGCTAATAACAACACCAGCATCTCCGGCGATATCTCAATATCGTAGGTGAGAGTTAATTAACACATGATGCTTGTCGTGAAAATAGAATTCCTGTAAGCGAGAGGGTGCGCGCGCGCCCCGGGCCTCGGGCTCCACTACGAGCCACACCACCCGCTTGCACCCGCTGTTTGTTTACAACCAGCGAGACTTCATTACGCCGCTGGCTAATGTATTCAACTTCAGCCTCCACGTTAACAGCGACACTTCTCAGAATCAATATGCTCCTTGTATGTTTTGATTGGCTGCCGTTCTCAGCGCAACACAAACCCTGTCTAACGTTCCTAACAATAAAACACAATATCCCTCCTCATTCTCCTCCAACTTTAATGATTCCAAATACAACGAACAGATTTCAATGTTAATAATACACATCGTGTTATTTCCTATAGCTGTAACCTCTGCATTGAACTTGTCCAATTTTAGGGTTAAGGCGCGTTAATTTATTTTATTAACAGTTAATCGTTTTACTGTTTCCGGTTTGAAATTGTATCTGTGCCATTCTTACTGTGTGCTATTTTTATTCCCTAATAATATTTATAGTCCATATGTAATATGTTGCAACGTATAAGTGTAATCAAAAGATTAATTACGTCTATTTAAATTATTTTGCTCAAATTTCTCAATAGTAATAATAATCACTATTAGTCGTCAAAAATAAGCTTAGCAATGATATGACAAATCTCATAACATGACCGCCTGATCCCTCCGTCCCCAAAAATAATAATGTTTCATCTTATAAAAATATTTCCCTTACGACTGTCGATCTGTATATCACGGTATTTGTCACAGCGGATCACCCTTTATGTTCGTTTCCAGTCAAACCCCTTAGATAAGCGAGCCTTTTATATGCCAAATATAATATATTATGGTTTACATTTCTTATGAAAGCCCAATATGGATATACTTTATTGAAAATTTATTAACGTTTGGCAATGATAAAAAAACAAAAATAAGAGAATTAGCTACCAGAGAAGACATCTGTTTTTAATTAAAGCGGAACAGAAAAAATATCTCTTTTTTTCAAGTATTTTTAGGTAATATTATATAATTATGCCTAAATGTTTTTCAATTTAAAATTATTAATAATTTTAATAACAGAGTCCCTAAGTTTCTAACTTTCAACGCGCACGAGCCATTACTTCCGACATATGAGCAACGCAAAAATATCCGCGTATTATAGGTTATCAGAAGTGCAGTCTCCGACTCCGGGATCAAGCTTCGGTCGCTATTCACTTCTCGTTCCGATTTAATGGATTGCTTTCATATTCTCTAACGTATGTTTACTGCTACTGGATTATTGATTGAATGTCCGCTAGTTTAATAATTAAATTTGTCATCGATATACATGAAATTCACATGCGGGGGCTAATAGCATTTTCCGATACAAACTCGAGTGCGGAGAAACTTCACACCCATCTGTTTGCTCGTCTGTAGCTCCCCTTTCATATGAAAGACGAAAACAAACATAGAATGTGGCAAATAGCAAACAATATTATACGGAATGCACAATAATATCAGTTCCGGCGGCGTAGGTGCTGTTTGCTCCCGCGAATAAATATGAAATTCGAAGACTTCTCTCGAGCGAGTAAATATTATGGAGCTTGGCTTCGGTAAAATGATAACCACGAAGATTGAAAATTCGGATTTACCCGCGGGTGGAATAGTGACGCTATTGAATTCACTGAAAATGAAAATTGATAGGATGTTTTCAGTATGTATTAATGTACAATTTTTATAGGAAATAATGTAAAATGATTTTAGTAAATAGTAAATACAAACTGTTAATTCAATGGCATTTGTGTGAGAGAGCAAAGGTTTGCACCAACCATTCCCCTCATCATCCCACGAGAATAACTCCCAGATTTATGTTACACGTAAAACTTTATGTCGTTCTTTTGTTTCCCTGTTTCTAATTTATGAATATCACTTTTTCTAACATACGACGTGATTGCAAAATGTTTTGCGAAAACTCTTTAGTAGTTCTAACGGTTTCTCTGAAATATGTGAAATATGTTGACGTTGGTCTTTTAAGTATCTTTTTCTTTATCGAATTTGTATCTTGTTTAAGAACTTGTCCGCCTTCTGTTTAAGTAATAAAACATAGAGAAGACATTGAAGCAATCTCAGGGGGCAAGGTAAGGTAAGACTAGACAATAATATGAGGACGGCTTTACGAGTGTCACACCCGCTCTACTCAACAGTCGGCACATCTACACTACTTCGTATCAAAATAACCACTTTATAGTAACCACATAGAGTGGTTACGACACCGTTTTTAAATAATATTTTTGTTAGAACTTGAAGTTGCATCATGATTATTATTTTATATAATCATAACAAAAATACAAACTCGTGGTAGTCCTTTTGTCGAATAAATATATCTGGCCTTATCTTAGGCCTTATTTTCCTCATTTTAAAGTACAAAATCGGAGATGACCTTGACTGAGAGTGACAGTTATCATTTAAGAATATTCAAACTGATCATCAAATTGTTTCTATTATCAACGCCATAGAGGCAGTTCGATGAATTAAAATGAAAACTCCAAAGGGAATAAATAATAGTCCAGAATATCAGCTCATAAGATTCCGCTGGCCGGCACTTTCTGCAATGTCATCGTTGCATATAAAAAGTTATGACCGCCAATATTTCCGAGAGTCTAAGCCCGAGGAAACGATATGCAGTAAACGGTCGGGCGTGAGGTCTCGCGGGGCCACTGCGCTGCCTGACCGTACGATTTTATGCCAATTTTCATAAAAATAAATCTGACTCGTTGATTGAACCAGTCACTGCCCTGTCTCCCAATCGCATTTCTATTTTATTGTTATTAGCTCAGCGGTAAGGGTACGAATTATTGTTTTGCCATTTGTCGCCGATTTCAAATAGGCCATACCAAAGATATTGAAAAACAAATATCACACTAATGATAAAATATTGAGGATACAAATTAAAATTACAAAAGCATTCTGAAACGTATTTTTATCAAAATATTTTTTTTTATTTTTTTTTTTAAATAGTGCAGGAAGTGAAAGAAAATCAATAATCATTACATTCTTAATAGACAAATGGATTTCATATGTTATAGTCTCTGTATCAAATTGGAAAGTTATTGGATTGATTTTATCTTAACTGAGATCTCTAATAACATAAGTGCAACGGATTGTTCTATATTTAATAAAATTATTTGATAAATATCACACTTACCAAGTTATTAAATATAAAATAATATGCTATCTGGCTGTTTTAATACCCATTATTATAAAAGATCATTTACTAAGGATATTCTCACAGTACAAAACAAGTAATATTTGGACAAAAGTGCAGTGAAGTCAAAGAAACATGGCGGGCGATCGAGATTTATAGTCGGCCGCCTTTTGAATATTAAATAATCTTTAATGGGAGCGCATGATCGGCCCATTAGCCAACGTCGTTGCTTTCACGTTTAATAAAGAGTCATTTATAAACCAGCGACGCTTTTCCCTTATCTGGACGAAGTATGTCGCGCGACTGAGAGGTGCCGCCCTATCGGAATTAATTCATAATTTTTATCCTTATTAGTGAGCTTAGAAAAGTACCCATGTATTTTGAAACATAAATGATTATCGCTAATAACGTTCACATTAAAGGCTTTCACAAATTCTATTGTTTTATTTACGAACGTATTTATTTTGATAATGCTGAGAACTAGCGCCATTTTACAAAATGGTTTCACTCAATGTCACAAGTATTGGCTTGATTCTCACGATGGTTAACTATCACCTCATTGGACCATTAGGAAATTACCCAGTTTCCTCGCCTCGCGAACAATCGCCCTTAATGTCTAGACCTCCGACATAAATATCTCAAAAGTGAATCCCTTCCACACAATTACATTCAAGATGTTCGATACAAGCAATTTATCTATTGATCTAAGTAAATAGCATAGATTACATAATTATAGCTTCGACATCAAAGGCATAATGACAGCTGCATACGTAAGTTTTACCGCAACTATAGAATATTTATGAGTGCTTTACAAATAACAAAATTTAATTCATTCGGTATGAATTAAAAGTATAATATAACATTTCGGCAAACAATAATTACAAATGACGGTAAAAACACATTGATTAATTTCAAGAGGTTCTCATCAATTAAACAAATTAAGTCCCGAAATTCACCAGCGAACCAAACTCAGCTCATACGAGACGTCCAACTGAGGAGATAGCATAGGGTATAAGTTCCCCGCGCGACGAGCAAGATTACTCGAAGTGCGTATCGTCGGTTACGACTTCCTAATGACACTTCGATCTTAGCCGCCGCTCATTATCGCAAAACATTCGATCGCTTAGTTCGAATTATTTCTGTTAATATCTGCGCGGCGTGGGCAGAATGACCGGGATATCGTCACGTATGCCTTCCACCGACGTAATTATATCGCCGCAATTAAAGAGCAACTAATATATTATAATCGTCCTGTTAGCAACAGTTTTTACTAGAGTGTTGGAAGCCGACGCGGCGTGTTTTGATCGAGTCAGAGCTGCGTCTCAACACCCTGTAGGTTACGTTCAAAGCAGATTGACCGCGTGATTGGGTTTATTCCGAGAATCGCGTTTTCTATTTTATACTACAAATCAATCCTGACAAACGACGAACCTTTAAAGGAAAACCCTTTAAGTGTACCATAACCTTTCCTTAGGACTAGTATAGATTTTGTTCTTTTGTTAGCCCTACGAGGTTGTAATGTTTAATAATAAAATTACAAATAATAGGCATTACGTCAGATCATTATTCAGTTTAAAAGCACACAATAAATACTTACATTGTTTTGTAATGTATTTATTGTTAACTCCACGGCAACGATTATACAATGCGAGATAGATAGACGGGAACATTAGGCAGTCAAGTCAATGTGACTGCTTAATAAAAGGGTAGGGTTGGTTTGATTTGCTCGCGAATCATGAGAAAATTATGCTGAAGCACACGTCTAGATCGAGGCAGGCAGCTCTCAGAGAACATCCGACGGATAAGAATAATTACTCACAATTGAACCCTTATAATCTGAGTTATTTAATAGTCGACAGATGTTAATCGGCGCTCTGCCTACAATAATTATGCTTCGATAGCTGACGAGAAAAACGTTTAAGCTCGCGCATATCCAAAAGGCTCTCATGACGTTCTACTAACAGCGGGCAAATAAATTATTAAGTGTACCTTTATAAATGTATGTAATACAGAATATACACATATTAATAAATATTGTTATTCCATTCATATACCATAACAAAGTATAACGTTAATAAAAGACATGATACAATCAAATTATATAAATAAAACTAGAATTTCCCGCATAAATTGAGACCAAACAACAATAAACCGTGGCAGTTTTAATTAGCGTCTGTGGAAACATTGGTATTTGTTGTATTTTTTTATTATTTTAACCATTGTATGGTAAACAGCTCTGCCGTCCATCCATTACATCATATTAGTACGAGTAGACAGCTACCACAAAAAGGTACGCGTCAAAATTAATTAAACACCTCATTATATTACTGTATATATTTGTGTTACAGAATTATAGCTTTCATGCTTTTGTTTCTTAATGACGTCACAGATCCCTTAATACTAAGTATGAGTACGTAATGAGTTATCAATGAAATTAGATATTTACAATATATTTGGGATACATAAATTCATTTCGTATTTAACAACTCTACGTACATTATTTTAAATTTAAACCTATTTATATTTATATAAATTCAAAATAAGCTTAACATGGCTATACATATTTATAGATATTTTCAAACCTTAAACCTATTTTTACCGCTATAAGTATAAATTTAATTTCCTCTTATATTAACATTGCTGTAATATGTCACACACAGTCATATATATATTTCAGATTTATATATAAGCACATACTTCCCTACAGACATTAATCATATTAAGTGATTAAAGAAAATCTCTTGGTTCATTAGAGAAAGTTTGTAAAAGCGAAGAAAGTTTCTTTTAAGAATTCTTCTACCTACACCTGTTTTATAAAGATTAATATAAAAATCTTTCTAAGTTGTACTCATAATTAAAATAATTTATTAGCTTTCCATTAATGTTTAAAAGAAAATATCAACCTTTTCTACATATATCATTAATTTTAAGAAGTTATTGTAATGTAAACAAATTAGAATGTAGTCCTGATATTCTGAATTATAAGAACTTTGTCTCCAATTCGCAGTTCCTTCAGATCGTGCTTCTAACATCCTGTTGGCGTTGAGAGGGAGGGAGCTAGGGGGGAGGGGGGGTCAGATATTTAAATATTGCAGTCATAAATGCTATACGCGTGCTAGTTAACTCTCGCATGTAAATTCAAATCCTCGTTGCATTTAGAACGGGGCCCAGTAATTATAGGCTTTCATTTGTCTGTTTCTCAGTACAACGAGCTAACCGAAGCTTCTTGTACCGCAGTTAACCGTACTCTAATCTCACTGTACCATTAATTTAAAGAATACCTCGTAACCGACTTCACAGACGTCTTCTAATACAATTCTCCTTTACATTACTTATTTGCATATTAAAATAATTTCGAGTAAACGAAACACATGAATCGCTTTCCCCTGCAGCAGTTCTCTAACGTATTTAACGAGACATTCAAAAAGCAGTCATAATTTTATGAAGTCAGGGTTTTTTATTGTCTACAGGAAGTTCAATTATTCTTTTATTTATCACTCGTAATGTTGAGAACGATGACAGATAAAGTCTGCTTGTGCCCAAATAGATAAAGTAGTGTGGAAATTAATGTCTACATTTACTGGTGCATAAAGTTTGTAGTTAATTATATGTTTATAGCTCACATTTTAAAATACGTATTAGTACAAAGGGTACCCATTATCAAAAGGAAGTACATTTATGTTATTTATACTCTTTCGAGTCGTATCTTGTGACGTATCAGCATGTATCATTATTTAAATGGATATGAATATCTGTGATGCATATAATTTGTTTGTTTTGTTTATTATTATATATTTATCTAGATGAAAGCTTTAAATTAAGCTATTTTAAAAATAACTATATTTTAAAATAAGTATACGTAATTAATGTGGAAATAAGATTAAAATATATTCTATTAAAAAAAATATATAAAACTCTTTTTTGTCTATTGCTTGTTGTAATGAATAGATTTAATAAACACTCATCAAATAAACAAAATATTTATACATGAATACTTAAACATATTTTCTAGATCTGAACGGCGAAAAACATAAACCTTTGTTTAACCTTTAAAATCTAAAGATTTTTTATTATTAACCTCAATAGTAACTAAACCGTTACAAAGTAGGACATCCATTGGGTATAATGTTAGCTCACTTTTCCATTATAAAACCTTACATTCAATTTTCAACATATAACATAACAATCATGAAACCTTACGCGCTAAGAACATAAGCCTGTAACATATTTTTATATTACATACGTATGTAAATTTATCTCGTATTGTAAATTGCATTTGCCAGTACATATCACAATATCCTATTTGCTAATCAATAAATTCTCAGCTACTTTATGACCTTGACATTATTGTACTGAGTATAACATTTTTAGTGAAATTAGAAAAAAAAATAAGTAGGTATGTCGGTATGTCAAACAATGTTTCAACAATTGTCAATAGTAACTGTATATGTAAAACATGTATCTACAACATTTTTAGTTTTTTAGTGTAAATTAGTATATATTCATTTTGTTTATACATAGATTCTTTTTTAAGGAAAACTTGGCATTGGAGGTTATATTATCCTTTCACAAACATATAAATAACAAGTACACCGAGACTCAAACAACAATGTGGGAATCGAACCCACTACCTTTGGTTCAGTAGTCAGGGTTACTAACCACTACACCAACAGATCATTAATCATTATCTAAGTTATGGTTATAAAAGGAAGCGTGTGCTCACCGACTGTAGCGTGAATATAGTTTATGAACAAATTAATAATTATAAACACTACACAGATCCCATTACCGATACACCTAAAACAACAACCGTGTAACTTTACGACGCCAGTTTAATATCTTAATGATTCTTTATGATATGTTAATTACTACTTCACACGTGTTAAATTATAATTATATTACAAGTAATTATAAATATTTTATTCAATATTAACAAATGTTCTAGAAATGTCAACCATCTTGTTGGGAACCATGTTTGAAAATTGTTGTTAATAATATCTGAGTAATTTCAAGCAATTTAACTTTCTATGTAACCCTCCTTGCCACGTTTAACACTTCACCGATTTTTAACGTTTGTAGTATCAATTAATTAGGGAAAGTAAGGGGGAACTATTGACTAGTGCAGGTACTCAAAAGGTATGGATATCAGTGGAATATATTACCTAAGTAGTAAATCGAAAAGGGGCTGTATAATACCTATTAATTATGATCAATGCTGGTTAGAATTTTTCACACATTCCTGGGAGGTGACACGATTATTCCAGGGGTTCCCACCCCGCAACCCGCCGGGAGCGCTCGGGCGTGAAATTATTATCATATAATACCCGGCTTTGAGCGCACTGCGATTATTCAAATGCTCATAGCCCCACGCCGTCGCGCGGCTTATACCCGCCTTTCGCGCAGACATTCTTGAACACTTCGCGCCAACGACGCCACTAAAATTTGTCAAATATATTCCTGTATAATGTGCAAGTCTTGTCATGTGAGAGATAAGCAAATGACAGAAAATGTTATGTAAATTCAAAGTGCCTATAATCCTGGGCAAACACCTTTATAATGCGAGCCTGTGGCGGGATAATGGTGGAAACGTGAGTTATCCGCGCTGATAAGACAATGCTGCGTCTAAATAACGAATTAGGGATTCTGTGTCTTTAAGTAAATGTGATATTACATGGTTATTACTTATTACGTATTGAGTTATAATCTTATTTCAAAGATATAAAACTTCGAAAATGATGTAGTCTTTTAAATAGCCAGTTATAACAATTTCTAAACTCTTCGAGTTCTATTAACTCTACCAAAAATTGTCTTCTCAGTTCAATTAAACTTAAAATCAAATTACATAATGTTGAACTTAAATAAACTTGTTAAAGTGGACCCTCCGCGTGACCCGCTCTAAACTTGCCAAGTGGAGCCCTAAGACGTAAAGTAAGTGTTATCTACGAGCGTATTTTGCTTTGGACTCTTTATGAGTTTGAAACGAGATCCGTCACGCAACGTTAACTCGGTATTGAAGTGATAAAGTGGTCGCTAATCTGTCCTATTCGGGTCACACTTAGTACACTTTATTAATCACAAAGCTTACAAATTACGCCATACTTCCTGTTCTGTGACACCTCTTTGGCGTATGTTAATTTTATCGTTGTTCCTATTGGTCAATTTGGTTTCAAGTACCCTTGTGATAGCATGTTAAAAATATCCATACAACACTGTACTATAACGACTCTATCTTTGTTTAGAACTACTTAAAGAATCGTGGTTTTCATAAAAATAATAAATGATAAATACCTACAACTTAATAAAAATTTTAAATATTTATAAAATAATGTATCTTTGTATTTAAATTTCTAAACGTTAATAAGGACACCTTGGTTCGACCTTTCATTGACATATTATGTGGATCATTTATTATTCTTATCAACTAGCGTTTTATTTCCTGTATTTATGCTCGATTTTATACATTTAATCGCAAAATTTACACTTTAAACGTGGGGTTCTCTACATGACGCCTTATGCAAAGCAGGTGCCACCTGATATTCCAAGTTGCACCGCACAAAAGGTCATAAGTACCACTAGCTACAATAACCAACCTCCCCTCACTGTATATAGATATTAAAGATCATTATAAAATGTACAAACAAATCATCAATCACCCCGCTTAAAGACAATAGAAGCTACAATTGTTGTGACTTTCGTTCAAATAACATATTACCTGGGTGTTAATAAGTATCATTTTAGCTTGAGGTACTACACTTCAGACCTTTTGGAACTACTATCTCTTATCAGTCACTTATCACGTAACGCTATCATAAAACGGTCATATCATGGTGGAAATTTACGAAGCGACTGAAATAAAATGGAAATAAAAAGTGAGTAACCGAGTACGTAGGTACCAATACTTATTAGTATTTAGAGATAAACTGAAGTTGGCCCGCTTTGGACAATTTATTGGGGTAAGTTATGGGAGGCGCGCGGGCTGAAGCGGCAAATTTATTCGCCGTGCACATAAATTAGTTGATTATGAATTCAACTCTACTGAATTATTCGTTTGTTGTTGTAGAGCTCTTTTGTGTAACAAAACAAAGATATTAGATTTTATCCGTCTTCCTATTAAGAAACAGTTGATAAATGTAAGCCTATTACAAATTTTAATTTAATGATTGCTTATATATATATAATAATATTATTTACGTAATGTTACATTACGTAAATAATATTATTATATATATATATATATATATATATATATATATATATATATATATATATTCATATACTTTTTTATTGGAATAAAAAAATTATTTATATAAAATATTAAAGAAGTTGATTGTACATTAGTATAATTTGACCGTTA
The DNA here is from genome assembly GCA_959347405.1 of Napeogenes sylphis. Lineage (NCBI taxonomy): Eukaryota > Metazoa > Arthropoda > Insecta > Lepidoptera > Nymphalidae > Napeogenes > Napeogenes sylphis. The sequence continues at coordinate 21,830,120 of OY365786.1, forward strand.
AATAAAAAGACAAAAAGATGTTGAAATAAAAATCAAACATAAAAAATATGAAAAATCAATATAATATAAGGTAAGGCTGTAAAGTCGAGTATTTTTCCGGGTAACGTGCGCAAGTCGCTGCAGCGCGGAATAATCGCGGGTGCCCATAAAAGATGTAATTTCAGATAAGCTGAAACAGACGAGCTCCTCCCCACCAGCCACCCTCCCTACTGCCTACTTTCTAATGACTAATTATTATGCTGTGCGTTACGAGCTTAACGTCGGCCTCTACCTATACCCCTCGTGCCTCGACTTTGCGGTAGGTCATCAATCTACACGATCGTAACATGACTTGTTTCTGTTTTTCTTATCCATATAACGAGTGTTGAATAAACTGGTATATTCATTCACATTAAAATATATACTACTTTATCTTTTATGTGTTATTTAATTAAAATAAAATCGTTCAATATGTATTTTAAAAACAGAATGAAAATATAATGAACTTGACTTTCTTATAATGTCCCAATTAACGAGCATTATATTAAATAGTTATTATTTTATATAGTCGGTACGAATAAAGAAGCAGTGTCAGGACGTGTTGGCGCCGCTCGATGTCGCGATAGAGGGCGCCACCGCCGATGAACGATACCACCACATTACCATACTGTTCGCACCGCACTCATTATCTGCGATTAACCCTAATACTAATGTTCGACACTACTGCTTATAACGAAGGTTTTACATCTTTATTTGTAACATTCTTAAGTAATTGGGTTGTGGCATGTTTGCTGTTATATTTTTAGTGCACGGACATACTCTGATAGTTCTGATTAGGCTTCTAGAAATAGTGCACTTATTATACGTGTAATTATTTCGATCATAGAGTATCGTAATTTCAAACCAAATTGACTGCTCTACATTCTCATACTTAATACATTCATAAATATAATAAAATGAACATATTCTGTCTAAATTAAACAAACCTACGTATCAACATATCGGCATATGTTCGTGACTGGTTTACGGGTGCCACGACAACGCGTATTAATTGGTGTTGCTATCAAGCTCTATACGACCTAGCTTCCGTGCGACATACCCGCAACTAAAACCTATCTAGTGTTCACACTGCTATACAATAAAATACCTTTCGCCAACATAGATACAGACAAACATTGACTAATATATATAAATTTTAGCTCTTCCAACCAAGCAATAAGACCTGTTCTTGTTACAAACAGAGTTATTACAGGTCTATAATATTGTACTTATTGGCTAGAGTTACAGATAAAATCATCGGGTATCCCGAGCAGCTACAAAAGAAGTATACAAATACCAAACGATAACAGCGAGGCACTTTATTCAAACAGATACAGAAATCCATTTAAACTTTGATAATGTTCATGTTAATATTGCAATATAAAATGCTAATTTAAGCCTTGAATAACTTCATTGGATTCGGTATTATAATTAATAAGCTCACTTCAAGTCTAATCATTAATTATTAGATATTTATTAATAATTAGATTAGTATTCAAACTCTAAATGAATAATTTACTAAAACTTTACAGAAGAATGTAAGTCTCTAGCTAGAGAACAAGAATGTAAATACAATTTTAAAAAATTACATATATCTAGTTTTAAATTTATTTCAAAATATAATATATGTTTATTAAAAAATTGTGTCTCTACAAGTCACCAATAATTACCTGCTGAATTGTTGCTGATATATATGTCATTCTGCTTTACTGTCTGTCTGTTACCGATGTTGAAACAGTTAGCATTCAACCCCCAGTGACGATAGAGTAAGCGCATTCGAATATGCAAATGTATTTAAATTCTGAGCCCTCTTCATTACGCCGTATCGATCTTAGATATACAATTTGTAACCTGATAGGTTCCCAAAGCCTAACAAATCAGATGCTCCTAACTATACTGCTTCAAGTGGAGAGTTATAATACTGGGCTTATACTTTATATTGCTAATTAAAAACTGATATTTTATTAATTTTCTGCTAAAAGTCTTTATGAAATGTTATAATAAGATATTAAAATATTCAAATTCCATATCGAATGTAATATTTTTTGTCAGTTTTCTTAATAATTAATTGGTTTTTTTAAACTCCATGCATAAAATTCACATAAATTAACATAGATAGATTATTGCCTAGAATATATATATGTTACTTGTTTGTTTTGCTTGACAAAATAATAACATTTTTAGTTAATTATACAAAAAGTAGTCATAAATTTGCAATATTTTTTAAAATCCTGTTTTTTGGCATTTAATAAACTATTAATGTAAATTATTCTATTTTCTGTATATTTAGAATTAATTTTTAATATTTAAATTATAGTATATAATATATTATAATATTATTTGTAACAGTGTAAAATAACAATTAACACATCTCTGTATATTCCCAATGTATTCCAGAACAGAACCAATACATAAAGCACAGTATAAATTTGAATAAGAATTGAAATAAAATATGTTTTCGCTTGAATCAATTCCCATTAATTTAACCAACTAAAATAAACAGAAAACAAAACTACTATTGCAAAACAAAACAAATTCCCCGCTACCTGTTTTATAACCGAACAGACCCGAGTCTTTAGTGATCGTTAGTATTCTGCTAACTAACTAGCTGCGGACCCCAATCAGATTAATCTTAAATATTTATTGCACATAGTCTATTGGACAGAGCTGTGGAAAATTAGTATGACGATGACTACACTGATGGCGAAGAAAACGGTAAGTACCTCGGACGTGGGTGGGCTGTTGGGACTGATTAACTACTTGATGAATATTGATTTTACATTACCACAGCTTTCATAGTTCATACATAGTTATAGAAGAAAGCTTGGTGCCGTTTCTGTGGGAAAATTTTGTCCGTATTGTTACATTATATAGTACATACATAGTATGTATAGCGACTAGTTACTGATTTTTTCTAAGGCATAGTAAACATTTTCGAGTATTAGGAATTTTATATTGTCATATATATGCCTAATACTAGTCGCCATTATTAAATCATTAAGAAAACATATTATATCCAATGGATATCATAATATTGGGATTAGATTTATTATCTTCTTAAAATTGTAAGCACTTATTCAGGATATAATTTTCCTTAAAATAGGTAAAATAAAGGTACCGTGACTAATAACACAGCGTAGGTACTTAATAAACAGATAATCCTACACTACCGTGGAGGAACAGAGTGCAACTATGAAACTAATAAAGCTCTTCCCCTTCCGTATCGAGAATCGATTAGTTCCCAGCTAATCAGTAACCTACAGCGAAGCAAAAAGGAGAACGACTCCCCCCACCTGTCGAATCTGATAAAACTGTTTTTATTTAAATTTATTTGCCTCAACTCAAAAACGAACACAAAGTTGTATTTGTGTCTTATTAAATGAAATTTATAGTAGTGCCATAGAGGCTGATTGACCTCGGTCATTGGAAGGATAACAAGGAACGCATGCAAATATGAGGCTGCAACTTTACGCGGTAGATTTTTTACGGATATCTCCGAAGTGGCTATTCTGAATACCGTTAGATGCATATCTACTTGGTACTAAGATTTATATGAATGTGCAGAAAACTTTTTTAAAATAAATGCGAATATATAATCTTTTTGGTCTATAGCATGATTAATCATAATCATCTTGCAGGATATTTTATTAGAATACGATTTAACTTAATAAGGAGTTGTCAACAGAAGGCGCATACTCATCGATTGCTTATTTAATTGATTTTGCTTAGTTTTCATGACTTTTTCAAATAAAACAAAAATAAGCCTGCATAAACGTTATGCCTATTTGTCGAAAACAGACGTCATATTTATTCCGTATTACATAAATAATAAAAGAACAATGCGAGCGCTTTAAATAAAATAGACATTCATTTTGTGCTCGGTAACAAAAACAAATTGTGTTGCAAGGTGCGCCGGAGCACGTGCCCACTGCTTCGGGCTTCTCTACGCATATCTGTTCCAAATTCGAATTCGTGTCATACATCTTCAAGTTTGGACGAAATTATAAATAAATTGGACTCTACTTCCCTTGCATAAAGGCGTTTTAAATACAATAATAATGATAAAGGAAATTGATTATTCAAAATAATATCACCTCAGGGTTAACGATTACTGGTGCGCATGCGCCCCAGATGGCGGGATAACCGACGTTTGTTTCCGCAGTGATATCTGAATTAAACGATATAAAGCGTTGGAAAGGTGCTCATTACCATGATAAATGTAAGATAATATTTTTTAACTTTATTCCTATTGTGTCTACTGAAATATGTTTATGTTTAAGATTAATGTCCCGATAAGGTAAAAGTAGAATAATTTTAGAATATGTAAGGTGAGAAGGAGTTTAACGCTTCAGCAATGGCGATGCGGTACGGCGCGGCGGAACCATCCTCGACACCGTCCATCTCGGCTCGCTGGCTCACTGAGTACATTCCCATGTAAGTTTTTACACCTATTATTTTATGTGTCGGCGAGTAAAGTTCGGTACGTGAGTTATAAACTCGCTCGCGCCTCTTTCGCCCCTACTTTATAGGTATTAACGACTTGTCCGAGAGTTTTCTTATAAATAAATTTGAAGGGTAACAAGGCTCGCTTTTGTCGGATTAGTAGAGTGGGTCTTGTTTCACTTTGTTGCCGAGCCTCTTCTATCTTTTTATAAAGCGAAAATTATAGTGGGATATGCCCTTTTACTTATCGAGCTATTTTTAGATATAAATTCATTACACAATCATGCTATAAATTTGTGCTTAACAATTTATTTATTGTAAGTTAGTGCTGTTTTATAGACTTGCGTATATCTCAATGTAAGAGATGGATAGGCACATACATTTATGTTTATATTTTTACATTTAATTATGTTTGAGAAACTGAACTAGTTAAGTATCAAGATTTTTTTTAAAGTGATATATTTTGTGATCCTAAAAATATTTTTTATGGATGCTACATTCTTGTGACATAAGAAAATAAAGATATCCTAAAAAATGTAATACGTTCTTAAATGACCTACTATTGAAGGCAAAACTTTTTAATGTGGCAAAACAATAAAAGATTTAATTAAATATATATATGGGTGAGTGATGGTGAATAAAATCAGAAGATCACGTGACACTAGGCTATAACGCGTGGACTATAAAAGAGGACATATAGAAGTTAAGAGCTTCTACCTGTGAAATATCAGAGTAGTAAAGTAACTGCAGTAGTAGAGGAACGTGCTGGCGTAACCAACTGAATATACTAACATTTTATTAGTCTCCAAATAACTATATGTATGTTCCATTAAATATAATTGCTTTGAGGTATAGAGGTTAAAAATGCCAACATTATCTTCAAGCAACAATAAAATGTCACGTGTCTATTTAACAATGTATATTTCTGGAACGCGTATTATAACAACAAAAGTGAATTTATGAGTGCACTCTCGAGGTTTCAAATATCTCTAATGGAGTAAGAGTGAGCAGCTTCACATCTTCATCTCCCCCACAAACTGCATTATAATGTCTTCGCCGAAAATAACCGCACATAAATATAAAACAATGTGAAACCACTTAAAGCGAATAAAATACACGTCCACTTCAACTCAGTAAAATGAATTTATTAATAACGGAGACAATGAACGTCTGAAACAAACGTTTCACTTTTTGTATTTTTAATTGTCGTTCAGACGACAGCGAAGACGCATTAGAAGAACGAAAATAAACTCGGGATCATATTCGACGCATGCGGCTCCGGCATCCTCATATACACCATGCCTTATTAGTTTATTACCCTTAAATATTTTACTCCATTATCTTCAGTTTAAGTATCGTTTGCGTTAAAACTCTGCTTTAAATCATTATCCCTGCTTATTATAAAGCTTTAAGAATAATTATAGAATTGTAATTCCACGGTATGTCGCGAACTTATAGTGGGGAGTTCAGTTCGTAGATGATATCTCGGCCGTAATTAAAAATCTTGTCGTGACATTCAGAGCCTCGTCCCACCTCCGCACTCTTCTGCCTCCTTTAATATTGTTGGCGATTGAATCGTAATTAAATGTAACGAATCAAACTACACTTTATAAAAGAGGCCTGATAGCTCAAAATGGATGCTGTATATCGCTCGGAGGAATCGAACGTGCTCCCGTCGAAATGCCAACCATTTTATTTATTCTCCTTAATTATGTATCTTGTCTTAATTTACGATTGGATCATACGATAATCTGAAACGTTATTTATTATAGATGCTTAGGTATTCCATCCATTTCCATAACAAGATTTAGGATTACACAGCATCATGTAGCTCGGCTCTCTGCGTAATGATTAAAAGAATTATCGACGTTGATTCGTATTTCGCAATTAAGTACAGTGGATAGTTCGGCCTTCGATAGCGTCATCGAGTTTAATTTTGTTATGTGTCAATGGCATGACGGTCCAAGTAGCGATAGGACTGCCGTTCGCAGATAGCCTAATGAAAGTAATGGAGGTTTATTAACGATATATCGACAACTCTTCTCGCACATACGCCTTCATTTGCATATAGTAATAGATGGGAAAGCAATGCAAAACGTGCCAGGAGAACAAAGAGGGCCACATTTGCTAATTACCAACGATTTTGCTTGTGTCGTGCGCACAGACGCCGGGTCGTGAGCTCACAAGATATGACGATAACACATTCATAAATAATTAGAGCGAAATTTTCTCATTTGTAAGACGGCAGTCATGATATTTGGTAGCAGAGCTGTGTTCTCAGAATGTTCAGATCTAGATAGCTGGTGTACGACACGCCTGTTCTCCTCTTATTGTGTTCATATCGAGATGTATTATAGACAGCCAATAGACTATTTTTATTACCTATCCAAACCAAATAACATTTTCAGTACATGCAAATCTGCATTTTACAATCTTAAAAAGCGCTGTTGTATTGAATTGCAAATATTTGAGTATATGAGAAGAATTAAACGATTGTAATATTTTAATCAATATTAATGTTTTACTTATTTTATAGATAACACAAAATATTTATCTTAAAATATCGCTTATAAGCTAAATATAAAAAAATAACGAACGATCCAGACATCAAAAAGAATATTTGATTATAGACAACGATAGACAACGAATCCAAAAAAAATATCAACAAAGAATATGACACTACAAAAGACAATACTGCTATTACTAGAATTTGATCCTGCAATTAATTTATTAACAATTATAATTCGTGTGGGATAGGTCGGGTTGTAATAATACTCAACGAAAGTAAATCGAGCAAGTCGTAGCGGGTGTCGTTGCCACAACTGATAAAGTTTGGACAGGTTAGTCTAATAAGAAAAGTACTCTCTGAAAGCATTGGAAGTATGGCTCGCTTAATTAATAACATAGTTAAGTTATTTTTTGTATTTAATTTTCGTGAACCATGATGATTACTCAATATATATTATCCGGGTAGAATCACATCATTTAATCAAAATTTGCCAGACTAGTTTCCAACTCATTCGGGATTCCGATTTATAACCTCAAAGTATGACGGACATGCGGGTAAACATATATTTAATAATATTTAAGTTACGTAGAAAATTAGCTAAAGATCTTATTCTTCATTAAATAAACAATGTTTTTGATATTTAATTACATTACTAAACAAATTGTCCCAAGTATTTAATTACTTCCATTCAATAGCAAGAAAACAATATAAAGTCTAATAAGAAAAAATAACAATATAACAATACTAGTAAGTTGTGGATGAAGCGTTGTGGTCACAGTTACGCTCAGGGTTCACAATACACCGGCTACTATTACACTTCCGGTTATCCACGGACAATCATATTGTTATTTTTATATAAAACACCATATTTATTTGAAATTATTTAGAATAAAGACGATAAAGACTATCACATATAGAATACTTAATTCACCGAGACAAGTAGCTCAGTTGGTAGAGAGACGGGACAGTTTCTCAAAGGTCGCGGGTTCGAATGGCTACCCGTTTTGGCTTACTTTTCATTCTATATTTATTTAAAATTATGTTGGCCTAATTGGTTTTATTTTTGAAAAAAAAAAAATAATTTGTATGAATGTAAAATGTACGAACACTAGAGTTGAGAGATGGTATCGTAGAGGTTGTAAAAATATATTTTGTTCTCAATAAATTGTTTTATAACTCAATATTAAAAAAACTGTAAACTAAAAACCGTGAATACATTTAGATAAAATATGTCGCAAGAGATGTCAATAAAATTATTTAATAATAACCGATATTTTAATCTATTTTCTGTTCGGTTTTTTTAGACATGTAGTTATAGATATTTTTTACAATTGTTATAACTACTGTATGAACAAAGTTTTGAATTTTCTTAGAGTTTAATATTAATGTTATTAAATGTAATTGAATTTTAAACCGAAGCACAACTTTATTGAATTTAATATTTGTAAAGTGTTGAATGCTAATATTATTAATACTCTGAAGCAGTTGTTAATTCGATACATAATAGTTATTTTATTCAGATCAAAATTATTATAATATTTCCAAAAAATATGCATAACGATACCGTATCATAAAAAAACAGTATTGTCTAAAATAGGGTTCCGTGGCATTTAATTGGATGAAGCCAGTCCTATCCGGGAATATGCCACGTCATCGTCAGTAGATTGAAACCCGTGATACGGAACCAATTGCTATGGTTTTAAGGAATAATAGATTACGAAGTATTTAACTTATTTTTTGTTTATTTTATTGCTATTTTGAAATACTGAAATATATATCAAAGCACTAATACATGTATACATATTTTACTAACTGTCATTTATATAACGATACAAAATCTCATATATTTTAATTTTAATTATATTCTATATTTCATTTAACTTCATTAAAATACGATATTAAGCAATTTAAATAGTATTGAAAAAGCTGTTTTATCTATAATAGAAATGAAATAACACTTGACCTTCCGATAAAATAACTTATTTACATATTACAACACGATTACTACATATATATGGCTTTTAACAATTAAATAGTTTTATTACCGTCACATAAAATATATATATTTTTTTTATTTCGTGGGCTTTGATTTAAAATATTCATTTGTATGTATAACCATAATAAATAAGAATGGCCTAAAGTAGGTAACTAACAATATTATTAAAACTAAAGTAAACTAATACCGACAATGTATAATAAATTGTAGGGTGGTGGTAGCTACCAGTGACTACCATCAGTGTAAAGTACGTAACTTGAAATTATTAATTCATATAAAATAATCTTAAACTGGAAATTGTATTGTAATATAAGGAGATAAATTAAAATCTCATCTCAAAATTACGAATTTCAAGAGACCAATCATAGATCTATAAATTTATAGATCGTTATAGACTGTATAGTATATAAAATATAAATAATTATGAACATTTTAAACATTATATTATCAAAGAAGCAGTTAAAAACGTTAAACTGCTGGTAAGCTGTCATTATGTTTTTCGTAGGAAATGTTTTCTTAATATAATGTTGCTTTCGAATTACAAAAAGCGAAGAACTACTTACAAAATACTAGATGTAACTCTTAAAATTGATGAAATCGATTTTATTGATAAAGAATATAAAAACAGAATTCATGTAAAAAGAAACAATCTGTAGCATAAATTAAAATATCCGTTCACTGATGTCAAATCAAGCATAAATATGATTAGGGGAATGACATAACTGAGTCACATTCATATTTTACTGCCAATAAAACGATATGAAGAGAATCAATGTTCTGAATATAAACTACCCAGAATTTAGAAAACAAAATATCAAATAACATGTCACCTTTTAAAATAATTTGTATTGGGAATTAAATTATAAATTCCATTACATTTGTTTTAATAATGAAAATATCACCAAAAAATTAAGTTTCTCTGATTGTCCAAACATTATTGTATCTTCAATTACGTTATATCGCTTCATATGCACTTGCCGTGATTAAAGGAGTGCTCTTTAAATGCCAAAGTGCCATTAAAATAAATAAACACCTATCGGAAACAATTTGGAGTGTTAAGTGACCAATGGCTATCAAAATTACAAGATAAGCAAGACAATGCCGGTCCGGTGACTTATGAAGTGAATAAAAGAAAGTAGAGTCAGCATAGCAAACTAACTTATAAAATATAACATTCACGAGAATATTATTATAGAAAATTATGATTTTATAAATTATATCTCAAATGCTATATCGATTATAAAAAAAATATAAATGTCAACAATTGTATAAATAAAACCACATATTTCGACAAGAGTCCTCGCAATGAATTATATTTATATGATAAAAAGCACATGAAACAAAAGAAGAATAATAAGGCGTATTGTTTGCTATCTCGCTCACTGTATTAGTACGTAGTACGTTTACGCATTCTCTATTACACTGATAACCACAATCAGGTAACAGCTTGCTTGACATCTTTATGATGTTTCAAAAACCATTACTGAAGACACCTTTTTAGTTACTAGCGATAGCCTCGTTTAAAACAAAACGTCTTGACGACTTGTGAGGGCTTCAAGTGATACCATTGTATTTACATTTATAGTATTTATATGACAATTTTTAACTATAATATGGCCACTATAATTAAGATACAATAATATTATATACACCAAACTTAATTACATGACAAATTCTCAAACAATAGTTATTGACACATTAGCGCAGTTTGCGGCTTACCTTAGCAAGTAGCACATTCAAATACCGCTCATGTTAATTATTTTTTTATACAAATAACTTAATAAATTTTAATTACTCAAAGAAATAAATTAATGCTAGATTTAGTAAGGATTGGAATAAATCATGTATCAATTAGTTTTCTAGCTCTCAATTATCATAATTAATTAAGTGTAAAATAGAAACTAATACAAATGACATATACAGTATTAAAGTAATCAGGTCTGATAAAGTTATTTATTAAAAGTATCATGATACAGTAAAGTTACCTGAAAACTAACAGAAATGAAATAAGTAACATATTCCCGATCACTTCAAGACTATAAAAAGCTACGTTTTTATTTTAAAAATGAATGCTAAAATGAAATCAATACTATCGTTTAGAGAGAAGAGCTCTACGTTACGTGGACATAAATCTCATAAGCTACACCCCACACTACCCGCTACCCGCTACCCGCTACCCGCTACCCATCGCGCCACATCAGACGTAAGATATGGCACATCCAACTTGAAAGTTATTCATTACGTCTCAACTACCATTAACGTTGAATTCTAGAACTGATATAAAGTTAGCAAGTATAGTGTCTCTACGTTGAGTTTAGAGTCGAAGTATAAAAGGAGACTTAAACACGATACGACAACGACAAAAATATTTTAAAATATCGTATATATCAAATTTGATTTCACAAAAATGTATTGAAATATTAATAGCTTGAGTTTGTCATGTGATTTATGATTATTGCACTCATAATGATATTAACTTGGTTAGATTCTTATTTGAATTTGAAATGAATATAATATTCATAAGATACGCCGGTTTTCAGAGGCTAAGTGGCAACTTATTAATAAATTATTGATTGCCCTAATAGATAAACGTATGGGTGCAGCGTAGACGTGAGTCGGTTACTAGGAAAAGCTGGCATTTCGTTCGACAGATATGACCGGAGGAGTCGGTTATATTTTATCGCTGTAACGGCGTCTAACGTACGGCCAATTTCATAATGCCTCGCCGCCGCCCGCCGTATTCCCTCAATGTGCCTCACTTATCAATTTGATATCTCGACCTGGGAACATAATGCTCAGACGATTAATGTACCTTCGATGTTTTGCTGACTCAGATGCTGAATGTTATGATTTCGTTTATAAAATGTAATAATGAATATATCAAACAAATATTTACAATACGTTCTAATGAATTCATTTTCAATGAATAACATTAACACTCTACAAATATTTTGACATGAACTAAAACGGAAGACTAACGCTGATATGGAGTAGTAAAACACACGTCAAATAAGTCATCAGTGCGTCAGTTAACTCAATTACATCGAGATCAACATAGGACTACCGTGCATGATTAACAACCAGATGAGAAGAAGAAATATGAACCTTATAATGAAGGCAACTACTTTCAAATTTGAACAAACTACAACTACCATAGTAATCCTTCTCCATAAATCATTTAATAACACAAATGTGCAGCCACACAGTAAGCTATTCCTTCCGTTGTAGAAGTTTCAAGTAAATTCTAAACTAAAATGCATCTTCACCCATTGAAAATAAAGTTTAAAATCCGCTATTAAACAAATTATCATATGCTGTTAAGAGATTATCTAAAACAAGATTTGTTTTCGAAAAAGTAACAAGTATGAAGAATAATTTCATTGGAGATAATACAAAATGGCTTAGAATTTTAAATTCATTTTCGTGTGAGTATCACATTGGGATAATTAATGGTGGAGCGGAAGGCACGTACCGCTGTCAACCCTTGACACGGAGATGAGTTTGACAGATCATATTTAGGACAAGTGTAAGTCGGTCGATACTAACATAACACTTAAATATTATCTTAATGTTATCTATATATCATAAATCAAACATTTTATTGACAAAACCTGTTAAAAACCGTTTCTTTTTATGTGAGAAAATTTATCATATTCAAATTAATTTTAATGTTGCCAACGTAACTATTTTACTATTATCTTAATTATATGTAAACTATACCATATGTTTATTATCAGATGCATATTTATAAATAAAAACTCATAAAATATAAATAAAATAAATCACCACGAGTGTTCAAGTTAAGCTATCACATTATATTCAATAGAGCAATTATTATATTCTCATTTCTAAATCCCATTATTATATTATTGTCACTTAATGCATATAAAGCCTATTCATTTCTATCATCATTCTAATGTAAAACCGATTATGTAAAATCTATTTTACATAACCGGAAAGTGTTTTATTTTATGTCGACTAAGAAGATTATCAATAACACCTCCCGCGATACATTCAACAAGTCAATAAATATGATTATCAAGTAAACCAGTAAATTATGAAAGTGTATTTTTTATTATATAAGATGAAGTTTAAGCAACATGTGTTGAAAGAATAATTGTTTTGTTAAAGATGTAAATTCTAAATAGAGTGGTCTAATAGGTATGAAAACTAAAAATATATTATTACTATTTTACACACATTTTATCACACAAATAATAGACAAATTATAGATTAACATTACGAAGATTATACCATACAATTAAATTTAAAATAAAATCTTAAATATGTCTTGCCACATTCACCGTATATTTTGTAAATCAAATGTTTAAAGAAAATTTGAATTTAGAGTTTATTAAAATATACCTATGTTTTGACGGTTTTTACGGTTTTACCACCGAAAAGTTCAAACTTATGAAACAATTTCATTTAAATCTTCTTGGGAAGTAAACTTTTAAGGCATGTGTACGCTAAGACAGATTTTATGGTTAATAATTATAGTAACAGCATTGAGCATTGATTGATTGATTTATTTCATTAAGATCAAATAGCAGTACCTGATTTTGTTTTTAGAAAACTGTATTGTCTCTGCCCGATATTATTAACGGACTTAAAATTGATGTCTCGCTCTAATGGTCATCTTAAAAACTATGACAAAAAATATCTCGTTATCAACGAGGTGATCTACTTCGCAATCGAGATATTAAATGGTATAAAAAGGTAGTTAATAATTTTAACTAATCAATGGTTTCAAAAGGCCACGGGTGCTGCTACAGCATACACAATAAGAAAACGACGATTCTAAAAACTATTAAACCCATCTTAAAAAACAAACTAACCAAGAACTAAAGATTTATCACGGAAGCTGTTACACTTCGCTGTCCATAGAGATCATCTAGTTTCATCGATTTATAAGAAATATAAAACCAATGATTTTCAATTTTTGTTAGTATTTTTTTGTAAATATTATTCCTTGTAAAAACATCGGAAATGGAACGCTTTAATCGATTCTGAACTCAGCGGTGACGTGGCGTTCGATTAACTGAAATTATATGGCGAAACGAATCCCGTCAACTTTGTTTTGTGTATTGTAAGCTTGGCCTTCAATTGTAGAGAAAAATAAAAAAATAATAGCTCAAAAACATTATTGTCTTAAAGTCGTCACTGTTATCAATGACTTTGAGGAAGTCTATTGAGTGCCAAGGTGAACAATTAATTTGTGTCTGTACATACCTATTAATATAATTATATCAATTGTTTGAACATTTTGCAATTCGAATTTGGTCGGTTTGTTTACAGAAATATCAGACACGCCGCATATGAGCTACTGATACATGTTCACATTAAAAATTAATGTCAAACGAAAAGATGGGGCCACTCTGCAAAATTTATTTCACATCTCCACTCTAGGAATGACAAGAAAACTGTTACGGTTTGCAGCGGTCTGAGTGTAACATTAAAAATTCAAGTCTCTTACCCACTTGTGTGAGGGATTGCCGCATACTCGCCTTTGGACAGCGTTTATATTTCCTTTGATTTGAGAGATCACTTCCATCAAGGAGAATATTTGAGATCAGATTCGTGTTTAACCAAGTATTTTAAAAAATATATGCGGCTTGCATAAGAAACATCACTTGTTATCTCATTATCGTAAAGTACAAGAATGCACTTTAGAATTCCATAGTAGGTTATATTAAAACTAACATAACAAGTGCTTACATGTTTAATGTAGGGAGAAGCATGACCCATGGGTCTATTTTATTTATTGGTTGTTTGATAACTACAATCAGTAACAATGATTAAAAAGTTATTGTTTTATAATGCGTTTACAACCGTCATGCTATTTTCGTTAAGGCCTTGCGAGGCCTTTTAGGTGCTTAGATTCGATTAGCCTAGATTACGGGATTGAGTTATAAAACGAGATAGACTTTACAATATCATAAGAATGTAATTATGGTTTAAATTGTTCACAAAACTTATAGTATTACTAAATTTAATATATCTGTCATATTGCTAATGTTTCTTTTGAGGTCTTATCAATATTGATACTAATTCATGAGATTTATTTTTATCAAGTAGAAGCTACTCAATGAGTTCTCATGAAGATTTTACAGAACATGCAGCTTTTATCAAAGTATATATCTATAATCCTCAAGGAAGAAAATTTTCTGATCTCATTCATACTTTTTATCCACAATATCACTAACAAGATATACCTACATTCTTAACACACTGTATGCATTATTGTACATATTATGGATTTATCTACATGGTCAGGAAATAATTGGTATCAAGTTTATGAGGCATCGCCACCGCACCGGTATCCGCCGGGCCTCTGTCACGACTCACTGCACTCATAACCACAACACCTCTTCCTTGCCTTTGTTGCAATTGTTATATTTCACTCTATGAAACAGGTAACCGTACACCATATATTTGAACTGTGAGACAAAGACTTACATTGATTGATTGATTGATTATTTATAAATTAACGCCTTCTCTTTAGGTCCTACGCCTCGACCTTTAGGTCCTACAACTGAAAATGCCTACATTTTATAATAAAACTATTTTAATGAGATTATTCTAATGAATATCTAAAATTGTTAATTTTTTTGAAGTCTTTTTTAATGTGTACTTTTCAATATTGTAGTTGTAAATTTTAAAAAATGCAACCAATGTTAACTTTAATAAAATTTATGAAAGCTAAGTAATACAATATCAATTAACTTGACAAATTTACTGATTAAATAAAAAAGATGTAATTTCACACCCTCTTCTTTTCATTTTAAATAAACCATGTAAGGTAAGCAATCCTAAGCAATCCAAACAATATAAATTTAATAAACTAAATAGCTTTTATTACCACCTCCATAAGGATTACATTTGGCGCGAGATTTTGACAGCGGGTGCGCACGCGCTGATCGGTTATTGACAAATCGTAGGACAGCACACATGTCGGAGTTGACGGCTTCCGTTTCATAAACTTTAATAGCGTGGTTGACCCAGCTTTGTTTGCTTTAGCTGCTCACAACTGCACCATTCATAGCCGTTCTGGTTAACTGTTAATTGCGGAGCTGAAAATTACCCCTTGTTTAAAGAAGCCGATTGGAGAGAAGCTGCTGCGTTATTTTCAATCAGTTTAGTACGTTTGTATTTTTATTTATTTTTAATGATTGTTTAGTGCTGATACATATCATAAGGTAGATTTATATAACTTTATATTTATATTTACATGTCTACTAAAGTTTCCTGTATGATCACTTTCCTGTACCTATTCTTACCCAGATACTTCCCCTCTGTAAATAAATTACGTTTCACATTAAAACAAAGTTTAATTAACAAAATAAGCTAAAGCAGTCCGCCTCACAAATATCAGGTCTTCTTAATCAGAGGATCACATCTCTTAATATACGAGCCGCAGACGAGTGAGATCTGACACGAAATTCCCTAAAAATAATATTTAAAATGTTAATGGGTACCCGAGTTCATAAATTGCCTCACCATATGTCCGCTTTGCACCTTCTTTGTACCTAAATATGTCCACAATTGGGAAAGATACCTAATGGGAATGGGAAAGATACCGTATTTTTAAAAATCAAGTAAAAAAATACTCGGAATATAATTTGAAATTTAATAAATGTTTTTATGATCTAACAATGTTAAGATCTATTGAGGATTGTTATTGATAAGATATTTTATAGAACTTTATAACTATTATTTTGTTGATTATTTTTGGGTTTACATATAAGTAGTTAGTAGGTATTTACTATTACTAGTAATCATATAGAAACTCCTTGAGAAGTAGGAAAATAAAAGGCTTTTTTAGCTTTTATAATATTTAAATGATTTTCTAGAAAGAAAGTGACACACCAACATTCCATCATCGAACTAACCATATGTTAGAAATAAAATTACGAATAAATATAGTTCTATTATATCTAAGATTACAATAAGCCTTGGAACTCGACTGCTATTCCGGCCATGTGCGAACTTCTAAAAATACCACCCACTCATCACCTCACCAAAATAAAACCTCGTAAAACTACAAAGTGATTAATTTCATATATCCATAGTAATGGTATTTAATATAAACAGATATATTAATGGTATGTTATTATAGAAACGTTTTATTTTGTTGTTATAGGTCTTATTTGATAAATGAACTATTCAATTATGTGTCTTTTAAGACCAATATAATAAGGAAATATTGTTCTATAAAAAAAGCTTTCTCATAAAGAATATCATATTAATTATTAATATAATTAAGAATACTTTAATGATTTTAGGAAAACAATAAGCAAACATTGTATTTTTATGAGTTGTATAAATTACATTTTTAACTATATCTATACATGGAAGAGTAATTGAACAGAAAGATATTATAAATTTATTTATATATTAAGTATTAATTTATATTATTCTTCTAATGTTAGGACCACATAATGCAATAAATCGTACAGACAACGTGTCCCTTGGGTACCCTCGGAAGCTCGCTATTTTTGAACTATAAATAAATGTGTAGATGGATTGATAAATATAAATATTAGGGGCGAAATGAAGAAAAACAATGTTTATGAAATGGTGTCGTTCGCTTCATAACAGTGAGTTACGACTTCCGACGCCTGCGAGCATATGGGCTCTATGCGGAATGGCAATTTTTTCTAACTCTAGATGCGTCTTTATCTCTACATCAGGACACGTTATCAGGACCGTTGTATCATAATGGATTCCTGAACTAAACATCGAATTGTGTTTTAGTAATGACGTCGGAGTTAATATGGGCATTACAGTACACAAATGAAGCTGGATGTCAAACAGGGTTGATGGGAGATAAATTTTCTGAATATAATAAGATCAACAAGATTGGGCATGCGTAGACGCGGGCCGCCGGGACAGACGGGACGTTAGTCACGATGGGCTATACTTAGCCGATTGCATTGTCTTCTGAAACATCTATTAGTGATTATTGACAAGGCATCGGCACGCGAATTCTCTATAGGTACGGGAGCGTCGAACTGCTATATATATTTTGTGTGCGAATACTGCGAAAGGCGGAGTCGTGTGTGACAAATGTTCTTGTTCCGGGGAACGCTTTGAACATATATATTCGAATCGATAAATAAGCATATAGATATATACCCTTTCTTATAATATTGATGTACTGTTTGTACCTATACCATTTTGTATAACAAAACTCATTTTGATGACTTTAATTTATGACAAAAAATACTAAATGTCTGTCTTGGCAAATAACCACTGGACTTTTAATTGCTAAATATGTACCACAATAACATTGACAAAAATAAACGGTCCCGATTCACAGACGGACACAGTATAGCAAGCGTGATTGCATTAACAGTCCTAACAAATTAATGAATTCACGTCAAAATTGCAAACTGAAAGTACAAATTGATACAATTCGACAATTGATTACAATATGCACACAAAGCGCTATCGCGTCCACAAACACAGGCGAGCAGTCAGTCCCGACGTCGATTCATATCGAACGACGAAAGCGTTTCATTTTGTATGTTAAATTAAATTTCCATGAAACAAGATTGAATTTTTCGCAATCAGCACTAGCGGGGCTTGTCGAAACGAACTTATGCAATTTTACACCTACATGCGTCGACATACAATACTGCAAACACACAAATATTCTGAATACAAATGGGACATTTAAGTACTTGTATCTA
Source organism: Napeogenes sylphis (assembly GCA_959347405.1). Classification (NCBI taxonomy): domain Eukaryota; kingdom Metazoa; phylum Arthropoda; class Insecta; order Lepidoptera; family Nymphalidae; genus Napeogenes; species Napeogenes sylphis. Next base: position 21,848,781 of record OY365786.1, read on the forward strand.
ACCGTACAACATGGAGAATAAGTGTAATTTAGTCAGATTAAATGTAAATAAAACCACAGACATACATCGAGTGTGTTGTTATAAAAGGTACGTAGCACAAACCGCAACAATAGGAAGCGGCGAGCGCCACCGCGGCGGAGCAGCGGCAGCAAACTAGCATCGGCTTAGCTAATTTACAATTTAATTATCAGTCTGGATGATGCATAGTTAGCGCGCGCCAAACCGAGTTTATGGGACTAATCAATTGTTTGACGCGGCCGTTGCAATCACTCGCCACACACCGCACACCACGCTGCCCTCCCCTCCCCCCAGGATATGTGCCAGAAGTAACTAATTAATTTTACCTTAACAGCTCCAGGTAGATATTTTTTAATTATGTATATTACAGTTAAAATAAGGCACTCCATCTATTTTTGAAGAGTTCAAAGTTCTTACTGTAATAATTTATTTCATCAACAATGTTTAATATATAAGAGCAATTAATTAAAACAATTATGCTTTATGTCTCGTCTTGGCAATGATTAAATATAGTTCAAATTCTCTCTAGCATGATCGACTCGTGGTATGGATTTATGCGTTCATTATTCGACAGGTGCCAAGTGTGCCGACGCAGAGTTCGATGACTAACAATGCCCCAAATTATATTTAAATGTCAAATTATTTGAGCATTTGATCTGAGCCCAGCGAGGACCACTTTTCATAGAGTTATTATACATAGAATAGGGGAGCCACATGCATTCCTACGAGTGTCAGTGTCTGACAATTATAAGAGGCAAAATTAGAGACCCATACTTATTTTTGTCTAATCACACATGCAAGAAAGAGAAACAGATATGTTGCTCATTTGCTTTTTCTTTTTATTGGAATGGTCATATTTTAGGCTGGCTTCACCACTCTATGTAAAATAACTCAATGCCACGTCTACATTAATCTATCATAATGAATAATATTACCAATCATATGTACTTATTAAAATTTCATAAATTCATTGCCAATATGAAAAATTTTCTGTATTGCGTTTTAAACAGAGGATATAAATAATGTAGAGATTCAAAGAGGCCATACATGTTCTTTGGTAATTCAATCAATAATGTCATAGAATTGATCCACACAGAGCCATCAAATCTTCTTAGACTTCATAATTCAAACCCAGCATTAAAACAGTTCATGGTTAATTATTTCATAAGCGAATGCAAATTAATACCGTTCAAAGATAATTCTAATTAGTTTCATTTCTGTTGCCTTGGTTTCCTACTAGAAATGTAAACATTAGGCAATGTATACATACAAATAGTTATATTTTATTTCTTCTAATACACAAAAAAAAAACAAATTTATTAAAATGAATAATTCTAATATAACCTTGGATCTTATTCCTAATATATGTATCTAAGTAATAAACAAATATATTTTAAAAATTACTTTTATAATTAATTGTATTATATCACTAAAAATCACCAAGCTGATATTACAGAGTCTAATATGGTTTAGTGCGAGTCACGAAGGCACTTGTAATAGGTGTATGAACGTTCAGAATTCGCTAATCCCACAGCTACCGTTACATAAGACAGCTGAGTTGAATATAAATGTAAAACACAATAAATTTCATGCCCCGTAGGAAATGAATATTCATCACGAAATCGCCATGCATATTCTCTTTTGCTACGAAGTTTCGTGAACTCTACCACCGTATTAATTAAAGTTTAAATCTAAACTCTATGTTGTAGCTCTATGAGTTAGAAATCGCTTGTCGTGGACTGAACATTAAGGAGCGGGTCGGCGCCTCGCAAGCGGACTCTCGTAAATTTCAACATATAGTAAAGTGATTTACGAATAATTGTTGTGTTGGCGTATAACTAGAGAAATCTTTCCGCTGTTTGCCGTCGGTTAATTTATATTATGAGGCTTAGGTAATTCGCGAACCTCGAGTAATTGGTCTATAGAACAATAGCTTTTGTCATACCCTTATCTCGTATGGAACGTTTGGTTCTCTTCAAATGCCGGCTTAAGAACATTCACATGGCATTAATATTGACTACATTGTAAAGATTTTCTGACAATTGAATAAATATATCACGACGTATTTAAATGGTCCTTCCTGCAATCCGTGTGTGGTTTATTTGAACGTAGACCGTATATAACTATCATATGTATCATTCGTGATACGATAGCTATCGATATGGTAATACTATCCAAATTTGCTCCAACGTCCGTACGCTGCAATACGAAGGATTACCAATTGATGGTATTCGTCATAAACATAGCTTTAGGTACGTATACCATTTATAGATTTTTATTACGAAATTAATAAAATCTTTAACTTTAATAGGACAAGCTATAGCCTGACACTAATCGAAACATGTGTTTATCGCAACATGCGAATCGGCCTAAAGCGAATTAGTTCTCGCACAATGCAATTTGAATGCACAACGGACGAACTACGAGCGCTTTTTATTGCGGCATCGTGAGATCTTATCTTCGAACTGCCACTTCTAGCAGGGAAATTTCAGATCCTCTCCTCAACGCCCCCGAATTTGTGCTCTAACACCCTCGACCTATGGGTTCTATTAGTTTGACTTCTGTCGTAACTGGTGTGCATGATGCTCAAACCTCAAACACACCACACACACACACGCACCAACATACAACTTAAAAGAATTCAACATAAAATCAGCTATAAAATTGAAAACATTTTGTTACGTTTTAAATAAGTTTCCTATTCACGTCAAACCATTTTGATCTTTGTTCTCGAATCGAAATGTACATTTTCGTACGCAAGTTTAATTCTGAAATTATTTTTGGATCGATAAGAAGCGTTAATTTTACGAGCCAGTGATAATTTGCTAACTTCCGACAGAACATCGCCCTAGTTGAATCGTTCCGAACACTTGCCACATAAAATTATTCACGTACCTATTAACAAAGGAAAATCCTAATTATAGATACATGTAAGAAGGTATCTGTACAATCTATACAAGGTGTTAAAATATCTAAAGTATTTCAAAATACTATATTTTGAATACAGAGATTTATTTAAACAAATTCAAAGTTTTCAATAAAAGTATTTGTACGCAATTCTCTTTATTCTTTCGGATATCTCAGTATTATCAAACAAAACCTGCTTGAAATACTTGTAAGTATAAGTAATAATAATTATGAAGAATTAAGTTTTTATAATCATTTTAATTTTGGACCGCTTCAAATTTGGCTCGATCATTTGTTTTGGATTCTAAAAGAATTTAAAATTAACTACACTGATTGAATCTTTAAGGCTTGACAAGGTCGGCTTAATATAAGGTATATTAAACTTTTTTCGACGGTATCAAAGAGACCACAGGTTCAAGTCCAGCTCGTGTTGATAATATTTGCATTCTATATTAAAAAAAAAAAAGTTTAATAATCCAGCAATTTTTAATTTAAAAACTTACACAAAACTTATGACTTCATTAAATTTATGACAAAACAGATAAGATTTGAAAATGTAGATATGTCTGCATTTTAAATTTAAAGATTAAAAGTTATACGTACAATATTTGCCCAATTTATAACAAACAGACAGATAATATACTAATAATATTAGACGCACCATTGTCAGAAAAAAAACATCAGACACTAAATGTCCCGGCAATTATTTTCAAAGTAATCTGTCTGTGTCATATATATTGCGGTTGTAAGTCATCCTAAATTTATAGCAGCGTCAGATCTGATGGTTGTCTGTTTAAATGTTAATAACTGTATCAGTTTAGATCATTTAATTCTAAACTTACACATAACTGGTTGACATTATTTGCTTTATTAAATCCTTTATTCATATCAATGGAAAACTCTTTAAATCATCAATAAATATTCGAAAAGTTGTGAGAAACAACATTATCTATATTCAAGATCTAAATTCGTGTTTGTTTATTTGTGTAAAAAAACATGTTCTGTATATTCAAAACACATAAGTTTTGATATTTAATTCAGGTAGAAGATATTACTGGTGCGCTGCCAACAATGCCCAATTACACCCGCGAATGCTTTTTATTAATTAAATTTTCCGTTCTCGTTGTATTTTAATTGTGATAAATTCACAGCTTTCTTAGAAGAACGGCAGGCATCGAGCCATGCTACGGTTCTCCAAATAAATGACTTTATCATGTCGTGTGTTACGAATACAGATACAGTAATGAATATGTACGTGGTAATAAAAGGTTTTTGTAAATGTTTTACGCGAGCAAATAGGCGTATCGAGAATGGTAGTTATCAAATTAAGATGCGAAGCCAACTGAGCATTATATTGGTAACAGCGATTGTGCTTGCATCCTTGTAATTGTTGCTTTTTATAACGTCGTGTAGATTCGCAATTACTGCTAATTAATCAAGTTTTTTATGTAAATACGTCTCATTATTTTCTTTTCCCGGTTTTTTAATGTTATTTTTTTTAATAATATTATATATTTATAGTTAAAACTGACATCTAATATATCTACATATAAACAGCTAATTTAGCATCGACATAAAACAGTGTTCCATTTGCATAAATACAATAGTATCGTAATTTTGATAAATAGAAAAAGAATTTCCGCATATAATTCGGAGTGTAAGGTGTTGCTATACGAAGAGCGGTGCTATAGATTTTTGTTTCTCTTGAATACTATAGACAGATAAATAGTTTTAGTATATAGTTTATAAATAAAACCAGTATTCAATATTACGACGATTGCTTTGTAATATGCTTTTTATTATTAGATAAAAAATAAGTGTATTAAACTGACAGTTTCTTATTGGAATAGAATTATACTAGTTTTTGAGTGTTGTTTATTTAAAACATTTAAACAACTTAATTATAAAAAAATAAATAATGAAAAATATATTTTAATTTAAAATTTTATCAAAATTTGTCAAGTCCAAACCAAACTATAGGGTGTTGTTATATTGATTTTTTTATTATATTTAGCTGACACTAGCTGATCACCCTAATGTAGTTTGGACTTGCTGGCCTGGCCCTGCGCCAACAAGGTGAATGCCACGCAACCCACTTCAACCAGCACACGGAAACAAGCTTGTCCTTCGTATTCCATCTTCCATATTTATTAACTTAATATTATTTTCAACCAGATATTTAGTGGCGAAACAAAATCAGTTTAGATAACTATCAGTGTAAAAAGTTATTAGACAATCGTTTTTGTGAATTTATTTTAGCGTTTCAAAATAGTCTGATTAGAAATGCTTGTCAAATGTTATCCGATATCTTTATAAAAGCCAATAAGATTTTACCGTAAAATTCTGAGTTAGATGTCACTGGAATTTACTGATTTAAATGTTATTTTCGATGATCTCTGTTTATTTTAGTATGACATCAGTTATCATCTATAATAACATATAACGCAACAATAAATATACGTAGTTTTTACTATACAAGTATCTTTATGTAAGTCTGATATGGGTGTAAGAACAGGAACGAAATAGAAGACATTAGTTTTGATACATACCTTAGGTTATATAGAACCAGCTGCGAGCCGTCTAGTTATTTATGTAGTATATATGTAAATATAATTATGAATCGGTTACAGTAACCCCCCTGAAATGCAAATTCATATAATGCAGGAAACGTCTGAGTGGGTCTCATAGCGGGCGCCTATACTGCATGAGTGGTATAAGTTCGTTTACATACGACAGCCTGCTATATTTGCATCCCAAATGCTCTGTGCAACCGCACGCTCGGCCGACTTATCTCTCCTCCAGGCAAAATATTACATTTTGTGCATCGCCACTCGGAACATGCATATCTGAATTTCAATAAAGGAATAAAAAAGACCACCGGAGGCGTACCCGCGCATTCGAGGCGGATGTGCTTTCAACCAATGGGTGAAGAGAACTGAGCATATTCATAACGATATTACCGCCGACGGTGCTGCGGCGTCATCATAATTCATATATAATAACCCTTCCGACGTCGGAGCGACGCGGCGCGCCCTTGCGTCTCATTCACTCGCCGCTTATCTTACCGCGTGGAACAGAGACGCTCGCCCACACCCACTTGATCATAATTCATAATTTTATTTCTTAAAACAAGGCCAACCGTAACTACTCGAACGCTTTCCTTTCATTCGCACTCGAGTCTGTTCCTTTTGAATAGATTAACGATTGTGCTGTTTTATCTAGTGCTGTATAATTTTCTTAAAATAACAAAATAAAGGCAATGTTTACTTGAAATACGAGAAACAGAACATGTTTAGGTATGCAATGATGATGACAGCTATTTGTAATTGGAATATGACGGGACGCGGCGCGTGCGCTCGGCGAGTCTCATTCGTCAGTTTATAAATAGAAGCCGGCGTCTGCGCCGTGACGACTCGCGCCATTAATTTATATGAAATAACTGTCGGCAGTCGAAAAAAAAAGTTCGATCGAGAACGGCCTTCCAAACGATAATATTTATGTTTTACGAAGTGGCAGGCGAGTCCAACTCTGCCGCTGATGTACGTACATCAGAAACTATACTTACTTTCAAATTATTTACTTCCAGAACTGAGCATCAATGACTACCAACATAGCGAAGAAATATTGAGACAATCTTTTTCAATATGATTATACTATTAAACACAGCAAACACGAAAACTTAGATCGATTTCATGTTGATCGCTTATAAGCAATCGTTATTCGTTATGATAAACATAAACCTCTATTTTTTAATATCAGCTGTTTTCAACATATCTAATAAAGATCCAAAAATACGGACTTCAGACATTATAGTCTCCGTGAAGGACGCATAATACGAGTGAGGCATAAATTCGTTAGCGAGTCTGTAATCATCATGAATACACAAACAATAATTTACAGCAGTAAATTTAAAAGTTGACATCAGAAAGAACATTATAAAGACATATTTCAACTTCATTTTCAATGACTGTCCTTTTCGGTATTTGTCATATAGCAAGCAAAGAACTCTGTTTCTATATAGTTACGGATGATACGAACTTCAACTCCCACTATATTTACTAATATGACAATACCTAATATTTAATAAGTTTCATCTACAAAAAAGAGTTTGCTTTTTCCGGTAGGTAAACAGAATCTTCATCACTATTTGTGATTGTCTTAATACTTATGCCATTAAAGTTGCTTATATCCTAAAGTCTAAGAATTCTATATTCTAATCTTAAAATAATAAAAAAAGAAATAGCCTATCTCTCAGGACTTACTCACCTACTTCAAAAAGCTTATAGCTTTATAATTTTATGTTCAAAAGATAACTAAATTAAACCTAATGGATTCCCGAGTTACTCAAACTCACATTTAAATCTAAAGATATTTAAACACATCGCCCTCGCGTTGCTCTCTCCATAAATAAAATAAATACAAATATTCTCACGTAAACGAGTAACTCGAAAGCGTTCATTTACATTTGTGAATGTAATAAATGGGGCATCCTCTAAATACAAAATTAATTTAAACTGGAAATAGATCGTAGATGTTTGAATCTATCTGAGCCGCTACAATTAGATCGGAAACAGACCTTTGAGAGTTTGAAAGAAAACGTTTGAAATTGTGTACATCAATATTTTGACTGCTGATATTAAAATTTTGTCACAATCATCCAAAATACATAGAGTCCATGTATCCAGTGGAAGGGTTGCCACACCTGCACATATTCTACCTCAAACCCTTCTAGAGATTTACGACCAGGTATTGAGCCAACAAATAAGATCATCCAAAAAATTCCCCCAAAAAATATAATAAGAGCAACACAAAAAGCTCAGCAAGACACGTCAACGTCGACCGCGCTCCATTGGTTGCGAGAACAAAGAAATATTGCCGCATTATATTTACTCTCGATGTTAAATAATTTAACTTTCTCATTGTGATAATAATAAAATAAATTACTATCTTAGATCCTTTACGTCTAAATTAGTCAAGACGTACCGAAAACATAACCATCGCTCTTTCTTTAATGTTTATTAACTGGAAGGTTTAATAACATGGTACTAATTATGCGTTACTTTATTTAGATTATACTTATCTAGTTTATAACATATTTTAGTGCTCCATAAACAAACATAGCAAGAGTTTACAGCTCCTGACGGCCTCGACGCACATTCGAAGCATTGTGCCTCTTATAATTTTTATTAGGGGCAATCCGTCCGTCTTGATTTACTCCTTCCCGAACTGATGGATCTTTTATTTAATTTATGAGTCTACCCCAGTGTTCTGGACGTAATAAAATCGAACAAAAACAAGCAAAAATTACGTCGCCCGGGGTATAATTTTTTCTGTTTATTACAACGCCAAATTAAAGGTATTGATTCTTTAGCTCACTTGTTGTCTTTATCCTCTGAGAATGACATCGGATTTAATTTATATTGTGGTTTACTCATAAAATTATTTTAAGATTTTGATATATTAAAGCTATAAATGTTCTGTATTTATTATGTACCTGTTTACGTGTTTGTTATTGGCGGTATTTGTTATAATATCACCACTATTATATTTCAGGTCTGTGTTTCGGCCGGGCAACTGGAAATCATCAGAAAGACAGCCGCTTGGCAAGAAATCAAAGTTTGTTAATATTGTAACGACGCTTCCACTCATAACACTATAGCTTGGCTAATGTCTTCATATCCTCGATAAGCTATAATTCTTAGGACCATTAATGTCAAGTCTCCTTCAAAATTCTATTAAATGAATTCTTGAATTTATAACCCAATATAAAAAGAAGAAATATATCTTCATATACATCAGAGTCATAATACAAAGAAAGAAGCACCTCGTTATGTAGGGTTTTAATTCGACGCAAAAATTTTAATTATTCCTATGTATGTCATGACCGAGCGAACCCAACACGTACGCGGTGCGTCTCATTTGCAAGTTACAGGGCGGGTATTATAGACCCACGAAGACAAAAAGATAAAAAGACGCTCAATAAGGCGCGATCACAGGCAAAAATGAATAAATTGCTGCTGAATAAGAGTGGTGTGTGCAATTGAGGCAACACGGCTCCTCATTAGATGAGGCTACGAGCCCGAGGACTCGCGATTGCCAACGAAGCCGGCTACTCTGTCCAACAATCACAACAAATAATGTTATTTTATTGCATCAAATTAGAAACTTCAAATTTTTAAACTATTCTCGGAACGTTTCACATGCTAATGTTTATAGCATCTATTGAACAAAAAGTTCAAAGTGAGTCCGTTTGCAGAAATGCCTTAAAGTAACTAAATTAACATAACAATGATTGCCTATTTAACATAACAAAGTGTCCGTGTTATGCAAGATGTCACTTTCACTTATACGATTTTAAACAAAAAGAAACTAAGTTATTATTTTTTTAGATTAAATACTTATTTGCGAATGGATATGAAATTGTTCAAAACCGCAGTCTGCAATGTAACAATGTATAAATGGCGGGAGCCACCGAAGCACGTCGTGACGAGACAAAAACTTATTCCTCTTGGACATAAAATCGAAACTGGAGAATAATGGAAGGAATGTCGCAGTTTGCATATGGCGGAAAATTAAAAGATTTTTAGTTTTACTAAACGGGTAGATGAGAAATCTGTGAAGTAGTCTTTGTTACTAAAATATTTTTATTATCATTATTTTAAGTTAATATTTTTGTAATGTAGTTAAAGAATCCTACTAAAGTTAAGCTAGAATCTTATTGAACGAAAGGGAAAAAATTACAGAAATTAGTATAAAATTGAATATTTCTCTCAAATTAATATCTCAATATTTTATTTTTATAAAAATATTTTGTAAATATAAAATAAATTAAATAGTTACATATCGACTCTACAAGTTTCAATGTGTTGGTAACAAGGGTGGTAGAGACGTACGTCACACATCTCCACGCACCATTTGAATGCAGCCGAGCGCATCCCGTCGCATCTCGACAACAGAAATAGTATAATGTCATATTAAATTTCTTAAGACGCGTGCCGTGTAACGTGTATGTTGATCAGTCAAAAATAAATAATCTATATATTAGTACGTGAAGAGAAAGCTCCTTCCATATAAGCATATTGCGCCCTTGAAGTAATGAGAGATTTATCATCATTATATCGTGTTTGTATTGAGTAGGAATAAAGAAAGAAATTATGAATTAAAATAAAAATAGTTTAAGCTTACGTTTAAGCTGTCAATGTCAAGAACACATAACCTCAAATAATAGCAAAGAGTGGATCATCGCATGACATAATAAAAAAAAATGTGAATAAAACCTTACAAATAAAAAAAATAAATATTTAAAGAACAATAGATATGCATCTTCTTGAGAAATCAATAAAGTGTTAAAATTTTATTAGTGTTAAAAAAACAACAAGAATACACACGTCGCTGTCTAGGCCATAAATTTAAATTTAAAAGTGATTTTTTGTTTAACTTATTTCCTATAAATCCAATTTTTTCTCACTTGTCGAATGGTCATGACTAATTGGTCCTGCTATGGTAGAGCTCCAGGGTGCGAGAAATGATTGTTATGTTGGCTTTGCAAATATAATAATAAAATTTTATTACCCCGTTTCTCAAAGGGTTTGTTTCAAAACGCTTAAAGGGTAGTCAGTGTAACTTTACTTTGCCCATCATAAGTCAAAACTTGTTCTTTGTTTGGTTGCATATCGTCATAAATCTTGAAAAAAGAATGAATGAATGGAAGTCATAGCCTCAATACAAGATCATTACACAAATATAGATTTTAGCTATTTGTGCACGTACCACAGTTCTTTGTGGGTGGTGTAAAAATCTTCATTCCTTTCAAATATTTGCTCGCAAAATATTTCTCAGAAAAGAAAGCTGATTATAGAAATGGTTTGCAATGTTTATTCGTCTCCTGCTTTTGATTTATTGATGTATTGTTTATGATAAAATAATTTACTGTTTTATTGTTCTTAGAAAATATAAAATTAGTATTCTAGAAAAATAATAGTTAAATTAAAGTTTAAGCAGCTAATTTAATTCAACTAAAACCAAACTGTGTGAATAACATATATTCAATAAGATGTTTTTTTTTTATTATTTAGCGATGCCTATTAAAAAAAAATAGATTCCACGATTGTCAAAACAACATTGTGTAACTAGTGATGTGATCTTCGGTGATCGAAGAGCGATGGTTCGGGGTCACAGCTGGGGTCAACGGCGCCATGCGTCATCGCTAACGACGACAAATGACATGTTACTCGAAATATCTATCCCGCTTCTATCTCCGCGACATACTTCGTATATTTAATTTTAAATAAACTTTTTGAAGATCATGATATATTTAATATTCATAGAATAGACGCTTGTATGAGGCACCTGTTATGAGGCAGTTAGTGATCGTCGGTCAGTAAATCAGGTTTGAACCGGGGTCACCAGACCAATATCTCATATCTAACGACAGATCACATCACGCAAGGTAACTTGGAATATTAGTTATTTCTAACTAAAAAATATTACTTAACTTTTAACAAAAACAACAGTTAATAGCAACATTAGTGCGTATATGTATATTAGCAATACTATGTAAATCATATGAAGAAATTTAGTAAAGTTAGTATTCCCGATGACAGGTGTAAGTATTGAGACACGGAACATTTTTTAACAACAAAAGGAAGGTGTCAATCCTCGCTACTATCCATCAATGTTTACATTTCCTTTCTCCTGACGTTACTAAATAACATTTAAAAACAGTAGATACAAGTACATTTTTTATATTTAAATCGGAAACATCCTATACATCAACACCAAACTGTTATGAAACTACTGAAGTCGTTGTATTTATAGTTCATTCAATAAATCGTACCTAAATAATATAAATAGAATGAATATAAAATCAGTGGTAAGACGTGTTTCCCACAGAGATTTAGCATCGAGACGGAGCCGGCTGCACGCGACTCAAAAATAGCGCACATTTGTCGAAAAATAAAATTTTCCCCAAATAGACGGAAATATACAAAAATGTGAGGCAAAGAGCATGGGGCGAGCGTGCTGTAATGTGCGCCCCTAATTAAAATGTTAAAAACCGACTGCTTCCGAAAAACGTCAATTTCGAAGAGAAATGTACCATCTAAAGTATCTCCTAATGTTATTGTTATTTGTCAAATATACGAGAAACGCATAATTTCTTTAATGATAGGATTCTACTTTTAACTTAAGTAATAAGACGTTCAGTTCACATGGAATTTTATGGTATTATATTTACGACAGGTTTGGATTTAGGAATATTCTACAAACTTTAATATATAGCAACTATTGGTTTGGATTGAAGCAAGACAATTTTAAAATTTGTATTCCGCAGCTGTTTTGAATATATTAAATAACTACTTGTAGATCTGTTCTAGAGATTATGCGTTAATGCGTGCTTAGAATCAATAAATCAGAAATTTGCCCAATATTTGAAACCCAGTCAGACAACGAATTGATAAATCTAGCCGTTAAACCGATATGCAGATCAACATCAACATTCATTACCTAATTAAAATCGCAAGCCCCTTCCGCTGGCAACATTTCTCCAGCGCGCTGCCAATAAATTTCATTCGCCAGTCGCCCCATAACGATAACAAGTTCCTCGGGAACTATCGTTCAATCTGCCGTCGATGCCGTATGTTGATCCGGTCGTGTACCCGCCGCTCTTTGCAGACGAGCTTGTCGATTCCTATGTATTATTTAGTACCGCCACTAGAGTGAGTGCGGCGCGTCACGGCCTCCTCTGTGTGCCTCGTCATACGTATACCGCCCCTAGCGCGAATGTCTCGTCTTAAGATAACGAGTTCACATATTCATAAAGAATAAAGAATTATCCTACGACAACAGCGTCTCCTCTCCCTTCTCCCCTCGCCTGTGATTGTAATGCTCTCATTCACACTCTGCGGTCGATCTCGATCTATCCGTTCCCCTCTAAGAAGCAAATAAGATAGTCATTCGCGGGCTCAGGTCGCGATTGGATTATAGACTTTAATTTTATCCATAGAAGAAATATTTCATTCTTCATTTCTGTTCGCTCATGAAACCCTTTAGATTCCCGCGGGCCGCCATTGAATAGTTTTGAAACGATCACTGTAGACTTATTAGCGGCAACCAGTTTTAATTCTTATGGCTTTGTTATGAGGGACCATTTAGCGCTCGAGGACGTTCACTACAAAGGACCTATATCGGTTTAACCGCTCCAGGGTCCAACCCTCGAGACAGCATCTTTATGGGCGACACATTTGATTCGAAAACTTGTTGTGCTTCGTCCTAAATAAATTATAACGAGAAATTGTAATCATTAAATGGATATATTTAATGTGTGTAGAAGACAGAGGTGGGGGCAGGCAGTGGCGAGCGAGGACGCTGCCTATCTCTGCCTACATAAATGCTTGCTTCCAGAGATAGCGGGCAAATCTTTCGACCTTCCTCGGCACTTCATTTCTACTTTACTTACTAAACTTTTTTTAATCACAATATACTATAGCCATTTTTATGATTACTTTAATTGTCTCGTAACAAGTTGATTAAAAATATTTTCATGTTTACAATTGCTTGTTTCGTTTAATGTTAATTTAATTATATGTTATTTGTATTTTAATATTAACTTTTTCTAGAATTAAAGACAGGTTTATACGTGCCGATACAGTTGAGCCATGATAACCCATGTAATAATAACAAGATATACTTTGCTGAACTATTCGAATAGAAAAGTAATTAAATATTATCTTATAACTTACCAGAATAATATATACAATACCATTAAGGGTAAGAAATCTAAAAATAATTACCACAAAAAATGTTATGCATTCCAATTGAAGACCGGCCCGTATATTGAAGATTTTACCTCAAATATTAATAATTCGAGTTATAAGCACATTCAATATTTTATGTATAAACAGTGATTAATAAAAAGTAAAACCGACGACGTGTTGAATAAAAAAAAAAAACACAAGATGCGTTGAAATAAAACTTTATATAGTGATCGTTAACAAGACCCGCGTCCAATATTAAACGGACAGCGGCGAAGTAAAAATTAAAGACAAACATAAATATAGAAAAAACTTTGAATCAACATTGAAACTTTCACACTATTTCGATTGATGAACAGAATGAAATCCGATATTTTAGTGTAGGCGGTGCATTGTCACCGATTGAGCGGGTTTCGGTCAATTTTTATTATCTTAAACGTTTGAATGAATTCTATTATTATTTTTGTTTCTTGTTTTTAATAATTGAAGCATATAACTAAATAAAATTCTAATATTTATAGTAAAAAACGAATAGGGTATCTATTAGGAATCTTACGAAAGACACGGTAGCTTAGTTATTAGAGCTACACTAACGGTTTCGTATAGGACGCAGGTTTGAATCTTACCCGTTTTGATGATATTTTACATTTTATATAAACAAATAGTAGTTTTGCTTTTGACATAAAATATTCGATTTTATAATAGTTTCTATAATATTAACAGTTTATTTAAATATAAATAGGTACTTAAAAAAAGTTATTCCTCTTAATTATCGTTTTAATATTTGTATAATCTAATTCAAAAATTATGAAACCAAAACCGGTCTTTATCTGGCAGCGTTCAGCTCTTACTATCGTAGACTGTTAATAAAGATAAAATTAAGTATATTTTTTAAATTATGTATAATTACGGAGGTTCAAGGTGTTTGGGAAGGCTGCAACAAAACTGGAGTAGGAATAAATTAAAAGTTAAATTATGAGCGGACAGATCTAACAACATGAATGGGACCCCGCAACCCGCGCTTCTCCCCCCTCAACCCCCCCGCCGACCGCGTGTGGCCGGCCGGAGTCCCAGAGACAAACTCTTGATATCACAGAGTCAATTTATTGACTAAGTTTTTTATTTTTATTGACTATACCAGATAATTGATTTTCATCAGAAAAATAAATATTTTTAATATTATCTGCAAACCGCAAAATATCTGTGTTATATTATGTAATAAAAAATTACGATGATATGAAATCAAAACGAAAATTTACGTTAAAATATAAAAGACATAATTTATGTAAAAATTAAAATCGAAAATTATTGTACCCAATGCAGCCCTGTCAAGAGGTGAGAGGAGGCGTTATCGTCTCCGGTAATCAAATCCAAAATATTACGATTCAAAACTTGGTCAAGAACTTATATCCCGAATATAGTAACTTTGGGTACCATTAAAGAAAAAAGTGGTCATTAATAACTCCGGCTTTGAAATACTTTATTTGTTTATCCTTAATAAACCGTTGTCAATTAAGAAGAGTTGAAAATTAATGCTTTCATTTCCTTTTTGTACCAGGGTATCATAATCTTTTAGGAGTTGAGAGTTTTGAGAACACTTTGAATGTTGTATTGATTTATTGAAGGCCGATATCAAACATGTTTATTAGGTGTATTGTAAGGATAAAGGAAAATAATGCTTATAATTATATTTTATTTTATGTTTATATATTTATATATAACGGTTTATTAGTATATCACATTTATTTACAACATTTTAAGTTATATTTACCTAATGCGATTTTTGTTACGAATGCTTATTTTAGATCTACAAATAGGGTAATATGAATAAATAAATGCTTAAAAAAATATTATACTAAAATTCTGAAAATGAACTTGGGCAGAATTCGAACCTGTGATACCCCGAACCTGCGTCTCTGTCGTCTGTCTCCTCCGCTCTACTAACTGAGCTACCGTGTCATTTAAAAAACTTTAAAAAGTAATATAAAAAACTGTGAATACTTTAATAATTACAAATATAACTCGGGACTTGCATAAAAATATACATGTCCTGTATTGAAATAGATAATAAAAAAAATATTTCTTTATGTGTCCAATTTAATTGAGATCTTATATTAATTAGGGAGCAATGTGAGGAGAGGCGAATGTATCCGCCGCACGCATCTTCTGCACGCAACCTACTTGCTACATAAATATTGACTCCTGTATGAGGTGTTCAAGTACACTAAGACAACTGGGCTAACATTGTGGCCTGGGTTTGATTCTAGTCTAAAAAACAAACATGGCAATAACAATATTTATTATTACACAAAATTAAGATATTCTGCGAATGTTGGTTACCGCCTCGTCTCGTTGGTCGAGTTAGCGCAGACTCCTAACGTATAGCGGCTCAATGGGGCTCGGGTTTGATTACCGACAGGGACAGGCATGATATGTGTTGAGTATAGATGTCTGTATTTCTAGGTTTTTTTTTAATTAATATATTCTCAGTATTTATAATGTGTATTTCTATGTATTTCCATCGTTGTCTAACTCAATTAATACAAGCAAATAATTTACTTGCTTAGGGGTTAGAACAATTTGCGTAATTTTTGTGATATTATTATTATTATAAACCGTGTCTGTTTAATATGCAAATGCGTTATGCATTTAATTGGTAAAATTAAGATGTCAAAGATGGTTAAAAAACGAAAACATCCAAAAGTCGCAGTGGGCTGGCAGATTTATTATTAAAGGTAGGCCTCATCGGCTCGCGTGTCTGATGACGTGATACCACTTCGTCACGTTATAACAAGTTGTAAGCTAACCAACAAGCCAAGCAATATCTCGCCTCTGACATTAGTGAACGAAGCATGCGAGAA
This sequence comes from Napeogenes sylphis, assembly GCA_959347405.1. Classification (NCBI taxonomy): domain Eukaryota; kingdom Metazoa; phylum Arthropoda; class Insecta; order Lepidoptera; family Nymphalidae; genus Napeogenes; species Napeogenes sylphis. The sequence continues at coordinate 21,865,318 of OY365786.1, forward strand.
TTTCATTACATATCACACCGAAGTAGGTTCGAACTTATTTTATTGATGTAATTACTTTTTGATTTGCCGAAACAATCATGATGATCAATTAGTGTCATTAAGGGCTAATAATACATAACTCTTTGTCTTCGTTTTTGTTATCGAATACCTTTGATGATTCTTAAATATATTCTTAAAATTCATTCTGTACAAAAAATATAAGTAATCCATTAATATGGGTTTCGTCAAAGAAACTATATCCATATAATATAATTCAAATGAATTCTTATAGGCTATAACACTAAAGTTTTCGTAAATTGATTCCGGATGAGCCTCCTATAAACTGTAGATATAAAAGCAAGAACAATAAAAAATCCAAATAACTTCGTGATAACCTTATTGAGGCTATAAGCTTAACTTATTCGAACTACATTGTGTTTACACTTAATAGAAGTATAAAATTAATTAATTAGCATTGTCTTAATAATATTATTCTATACAGATATATGTGTGTGTGTATTTACACACACACATATATCTAAATAGCATAGTTTATATATTTACAGAAACTATACGTACACACAAATAAAATGTGACTCATAGATAATATTACTGATAAAGAAACAGCAATAATTTGTTTCATTACGAATTTTTTGTTTAAAATAACAAAAGAAACAAGGTACTCAGGTACCATTAAAACGGAACGGAATAAATAATAAAACGATTGTATATTATTATGTATGTGTATTAAATTAATATATCAAAGAAACCCATTATGAATAAAACGGAACAGAAAAAAATATCATTATATATGTATTAAAAAAGGTTATTGTTCATTTTATTAAATCCTTAACAGACGGAGAAAAAAATCTCAGTATTGTGAAGCACTCTAGTGCTGTGTGGTTTTATTTCATCTCCTAGTAAAGAGTGTATAAATATAAACACTCTGTAGGAATTAATTAATAACATCTTCTAGTAATTCATATACAGAATACTATTGATAATATGTAATCTATAACGCACTAATTCCAATGTATTTTAGTTTTTAGTCAAACGAGTGTACCCGCTTATATTAAAATAATTATAATAAATAAATAAATAAATAAATGTTCGATATCATAATAATAAATGAAAGAACCATAATATGCACTGTACGTAATAAAAAGTACGATGTTAAGATATAAAAATAAATATGCGAGTATAATAATCATTTAATAAATGTGCAATATTATAATAATAAATGAAAGAACCATATGCACTGTACATAATAAAAGTTACGATGTTAAGATATAAAAATAAATATGCGAGTATAATAATCATTTAATAAATGTACAAAATTATAATAATAAATGAAAGAAACACATGTAGAGTACATAATAAAACGTGCGATAAAAAAATCCTAACCCAATTATAATTAGTGGTAAGTTGAGAATCATTGAAGAAACGACATAAGCGGTATTTCAAAACATAAGATGACGGAATAAAAGCTCAATAAGGTCTTTTAAATATAATATTATATATCACGAAACCAAAGCTTTATGAAACGTGATATTTTTGTCATATCTTTATTTATTGCTCGTGAATAGAGTATTACTGGCGTCCGCGTTCAGAAATTCTATTGAATGTCAAGACAGAAGACTGGAAATTGTCGGCACAGATGGATATTTTTTTCTATAAAATTAATTATTAATGAATGGTTATCTTTTATCTTATCTTTACATAATATTGTATACTAGTTATATAATACATTCCTTGACGGTTAAGACGTTTATTAATTATGTTAAATAAAATATTTTAGTAAACAAATATGTTAAGATATTCCATTTTTGTATTACCATAAGAGATAACTTATTTATAAGATCCAAATGATGTCAAATATTCAACAAATAATAAACATAGGATCTAATATGTGTTTATGTCAAATTTATCTTGGCAGGCCTATTGATTAAAATATATTTTTTAAAATCGGAACTGAAACACAGTCAAAGACATTTAGAAGGTCGTGACATCACTGACTGAGAAACCTGTTTTGTTATCACGTGAGCGTACTATTTTTTTTTAATTTGTAATTAATATCTGTATTAAAGAAAACTTTTACTTTAAATACTTTTTTACATCAGATATTGACGAAAAATAAAATGTATATATGTAGTTTACATTTATATTGTATTCCAAAATGAAAATTAAATGTTAAATTAATTATATGTTAAAAGTAATTAATTGTATGGGTACAATAACATTTATTTACCGCTATCCAGCAAAAAGGAACTCTATTGTACTAAATATAAACGAAAAGGTACAACTAACCTGCAGATTAAATATCAATACTGGGACAAATTAATCCAATACATTTTATAGTCTCATTATGACGCAGTGAGCGTAAAAATTTCAAATTTTGCACAAATCTAGTCGTATTTAAAGTATTGTATTACACGATGTATTAAATAGCCGGTTGACAATGTCGTGCGGATAATAACCCACAAAAAATGTCCTCGAATGTCCCGAGGATTTTCCGCTTCACGCAGTACTGCACTCTCCGCGGCCGGAGTCGGCAGTTGACAAAATATTGCATTGTTCCTATTATCTACACGGTATTTATTTAAAAACGTTATTTAAATGGATGATTTTAAGCCCATTTTACTGATGCGGCCATTGTCCCGTATTACACACAGATGATATATTAACACAGATGATACATTAAATATTTGATTTTCTTGTAATACACATCACTGTTATATGTGTGTACGAAGCTTTATAGACGTAATCACTAGGGTATTGCTATGCTGGAAGACATACAATTGTTATTATCACTGATGGCTAACAGACGATAGCGTGCAACCAATTTATAACCATTATTACTTTATTCACTTTGTTATAGTCATCAAGCTATCGCGGCCATAAATTCGAATTCTCAGTGACAATCTATAAAGGTAATGAGGGCAATCATCGGTAAACCAATAAAATAATAGAAATAAATTTGATATGACCGACATATGGCCGATCTAATGTGTGGTGAACCCTGTTATTGCTGTCAAACATGCGACAGATAGCTCAGTAAAATTCCATTTAATTTCATCCAGCCGTTGATTACAGTATTGGTCCGTTAGACTACAATGAGAAACGTATAACAAAAACCAATATGTTCACACCCCTTTCTGTTTTTGATTCACTGATGACCAAAAGTAAATTCCAGTTTATTATTATTCCATTAGCCGTCGCCCCATTTTAAAAAATATGTCAGCAGATGACGAGTGGGGAGAGCGGGGATCTGCGAGGTTGTGACCCGAGAATATTCAATGTGTTTATATAAAATAATTTTCGTGTTCGACAACTGACGACACAATGCCGTATATTTTTTGCTTTGTCGATAAATTGGAGGGATTATCATTTAATGGAGGGCTCATGTTCACTGGGCTTGTCCCGATTCCCTATGACTGACGTGATTTTATTAACATAATATAAAAATATCGATGCAAATTGAATATTTAATAGCGAAGCGACAGCGTTTTTATAAACAGAATAAGACTGTTGAAATTCTTTATCTACGGATGTTATCGTCTTTTTTTGCAGCGTAGTTTAATATTTCTTTATGTGTCTATTTTTTGTTTTTAATGTTTATTAGAGGGTTATATTAAAAAAGATGTATTTAATTTAGAAAAGTATTTTACATATTTTTTCAAACCGATCAAATAATCAAATTTGAAGTAAACGAAACCGTTTGTCAAAATTGGTCAAAATCAAAAATAAATCCCAAATTATTTTAACGTATTTCACTTTAATAGCGCTAATCTCTTTTATGTCACCGCAAAAAAATCTAAATCCCATATTGTGATGTAGGAAAATGTATTTTTATGAAGCATTGAAACTATGAGATCTTATCGAGTCCCAGCGGAGTCTCCCCGTTTGTTTACTCTAAATATTTCGCGACACAATGAAATTACATGACATCTGTACTACAAATAACGGGAATATCTTTATTCATACCGCGACTATAAACACGGCCCCCTCGGATTTGTATTGTCACAGCGCGGAACGTCTGCTTTCTGTCCTATTCTTAATATTATCATGTCTAATAAGTATTTATACAATTTGTAAAGTGTTTGATTTATTAAACGCATTACGAATACTAAATAAGATATACAAAATATATAAATATTTATAACTAGCTCTATTGTAGTAGGTAATGTAATGTAATCTAAGATTATACTGATATTTGGTATCACATTATCTATCCTACATTACGGATATCATAAAACTATTTCAACTACAACCCTAAATAATAATACTCCTAATAGATACTAGGTTTGTCTTGTAAAACAAAACAAATCAAATACCATTTTGTTACTCACCTACAATCGTAAAGAGCACTGAGAGACAGATAATATTATTTTATTAGAGAAGGGCAAGGAAGCGATTTACAATAAATAACTTCAATATTAAAGTCCTCCCCCATATTGATATCAATAGTTCGACGACAAATACATACGCTTGCGGCGGTTCCAGATATCATGCACATTTTGAACATTATTGAAAATGTTTACCAAATCACGAATTTTATGTTACTATTTCATTCATAAATAGGAACTCAATAATATATTAAAATAACCGAAAATTTAATTTAAATAAATAGTATGTCTATCCAGATTTAAATCATTATTATATTTAATACAATTTAACATTGTTTTTTACCAAACCTATCTGAGCAATGTGTCAACAATAGTTTTGGAGCTCAATTAATATTTATAATATTCAAATAAATATTTATAATTTCGCAATATCAAAAAGAACCAAATGTTGTGAACGCAGGGATCTCATAAAACGGTAAAACAGTCGTTTCGACAAGGAAACCTCTATTAGTTTTCTTTACAAGTCGTATTGACAATAGTTTCGTCCTTCTGTACGTCATCCGTGTCACGATATCCCGCTGTATTATACTTACCTGCATACCCCGTGTTTGCTTACTACAGGTGTAGGTACGGAAAGAACATTTATATTCTACTCTCGTCTTGAACTGAACTTTACATTTTGTATTGTACGGAGATGTATTGTACGGACATGATATGTCAAAATTAATGTCACCATAGTTTTATTTAAGTCTATAAATACTGTAGGTAATAATAATATTTTAATTTATATATATTGAAAAATAACTAATTGTAGAGATACCGAGAACCTCTACACGTAAATTTCAACAGCAGATGATATCTATAGCAAATTGAAATCAAACGAAATATGAAAGAATTATGATTCCAATGTATATAAAAACTCCCTTTACAAGAAGAATTGCTCACAATTAAGAAATAAATCATAGAGAGCGCAGCATTGTGTTTGGAGCACGTTATGACCGCTCGGTTTTCATTCGGGTCGATCACTTTGCCCCAGTAGCCATTAGAAACGGTCACCAATTTATCATTAAGGCAATTTTTACAATAATTGTTTGCTTTTACACTGACAGTATCAACCTGCAACATGCTCTACCTCGGCAACTTCATTGTTAGTAACTGCGTTATACGATGTATTGTCTTAAATTTGATAGTAAATAAATATTTCTTTAAGTAGGCACTTCTTTTTAAGATTTCTTTAAAGATATATCAACAGATTTTTTTTTTTTAATAATAAATATATTTGTTATTTCTATAAAAATGAATATATATTAAAAATATTTTTGATGATGTATATTTTAATAGGCTCCATCGTTATAATTAACTTTTGTTTAATAAAGTTACAAAAATAACTTATAAACGAGTAGAGTATAATCCAGTCATGAGTAGACTGGCCAGCGTCCACCCACGCACAAAGACGCGTGGGTGTAAAGATTATTCTCATTCAATTGAACCGCATTGTGCGCCGGCGCATGCCACTCTCAGCCACCTCTTAATTACTACGCAGCTGCTGACCCGTCCATCTGGAGCATCACCACCTACATCAAAACTACTACAGGGTGATTGTACAGTTCAACTATCTATAAATCAAATAAATATTCCCTAAATGCCCTTTCTTAATAAGAAGAACTAAAATAATAAGCTCTATAAAAAAATTACAATTGTAATACCAACATATAATAACTTAGTGCCTATATCATTACTGAATTATTACGTTCTATGTTTATATTAGGAATGTAACGAAATATAAAATCCAACAAAAAAAAAATGAAGAGAAACAAGTACCTACATGAGAAATTCTACATAAAAATTCGAGTTACTTTTAAACTACGTATAACATACGTAAAGAAACATTGTTACTAGGTTACAAAATATTCGTTCGAATTAAAACTCTATGACAAAAACACTATGCATATACGGATACTACGATTTATATAAATCTAACCTATAAATATAATATTGTCAATCACTCTGTATATGGATATTTCGATGACTGGATATAAGGTGAGTGTCCAGTGACAATGGAGTATTGGTAGTAAGTGGCCAGACGTCCAGATCTCATTTGTGGATTTATCATTAACCGTATTCCATACACACCCCACAAAGCCTATTAAGCGGTTTTAATTTTATTTCCTATTCCAAATATCTTCCGGATTATTTGTTCAGTTATTATCCAAATACAAAGACATGTGCTAAATAAGTGAGTGTTCCATAGTTATTATTGTAGTGTTAGATTTATTATTATATATTATTAATAATGACTACTCTGAAACCGTTTTCCCAGTAGTCGCGGGTTCGAATCCCTGACTGTATCGGTTTATTTTTCATTCTATATTTATATAAATTTAAGTAAGCTTAACATGGCTATACATGTTTATAGATATTTTCAAACATTTGTAATTATTTTAATTTATTATTATTTATTAATAATGAACAGATGATATGTTTTAGTTAATCATGCTTTCAAAACTTAATATCACATTTTAATAATGATTCAGTTTTTTTAGGCACCGGTTGCATTTGATTCAAACATCAGGCCAAAATCACTTTTAAATTATTAGTCAAAACTTGTTATTCGTGGTTAAACTATTTGGATTAATATAGGACATATTACCTACGTCAGTAATTTAATTTCTGTAATACATTTGTTTTGTTAATATTCTCAATATATAATATATTGGAATTGGAATATGTAAAATACATCACAAAAAATCCGTATAAAATTTAATCGTTTCATTTGTAACCAATATGCGAAATTAACTTAAAAAAAATTAAAGGTGCAATCCTGATAAAGGTTTTTCAATAATATGATTATTTAATAAAATTTGCCCGAAATTGAATATAACATTAAACTCCTAAATCTACTTGGCTAATTGTTACTATAAATAAAAATGTTGACATTTAACCACTTTTCGTAAAAAATGGGGTATTTAAGTTAAATATTATCCAAGTCAGTAGTACAGTGACCAAACCAGATTCTCCTAATCGCGTTTCTTATCGACTAGCTTTTGTCTCAATTTGATGACCTGTTATTTATGTCCGTTTGCTCGCTTGCCATAAATTAAACAAGTTTTGCTGCAACCTAATACTAAGCCTACTTCGGTTCTGTCAAAATTCACATAAATAATGAGGAGCGATAGTAGGACCGATGTTATCGTACTCCTGACAAGTCTACGAACGGTTATAAACAATAGACAGTCTAATGACTGAATGAGCCATCGTAAACCCTTGATATTTACGCGCGACTCTTTCAGTTTACTCTTTGAAAAGGTTTTATACCTCGGTCTGGTCTCCCCTCTCCCCAGGCGCCTACGCCAGTCGCGTCGCTATATCTGATTTATTCATACCACCCGAAACACATGATCGGTTTTTGGGATAGCGGGTATTTGGTTATTTTTTTATTTTATTTATACCACTGCTACTGCCGCAATGTTTAATTGAGGCTGATATTAATTGTACAATATCGACGATACGATACGCTCGAATGTTGCATTTTTAATAAACTACGGAGAGTTCATCGTAATATGAATAAAAATGGTATTGGACTTTTTTTTCTATTCTACAAACGTAGGTATGTTGTTTTTATTCTTATTAATGGGTTGTTTTCAATCCATTTACTTACAAATTCTGTGTATAATTGGTAATTGAATATTTATATATAGGCGTAAGTTTAAAAAAAAATGAGTGAAACGTAAATTGTGTCGCAAGCCCGTCATTGTATTGCGCCGTGACAATGATATATAGGAAATATCGAGTTGCAATTAAAACTATTGCGACTTGTTAACTAAATTGTGAGTGGGAGGACAACTGCAGCAGATGTGCGACTCTAGCGACCTTCACGCTCACCCCTATATTTGCTAACCCATTCGTACATCTTTATATACTATTGTTTTTTCAAAACCGTATCTTTAAAAGAAATTGGGGGGTCCATTTCAGAATTTTCTAAGTCTGGTGGCGCGTAGATAAGGATTCAATATTTATTGTCACTTCGTTCGTCATTAAGATAGTGTCAAAACTCACTGGGGCTCACTTACGGGTCAGACGGAGCACTCATAATTATTACTAATGCCTTAAATATGTCAAAACAGGAATCCAGGTAAAAAGTCCCAATTTACGCGCCTCCGATAGAGATTTGGCAGTTGGCGCCGAGCTCGGGCAGGCTTCGCGAGGCGCCGAGTTTTTGTTGACTATTGTCTTTGATATAAATTTTAAATAGGAAATGTTCCTTTTTATGGAGATCTAGTTTACGGCAATGAAGACGGTATAAATCTAACGTCTGCGTCAATGTACCTTGCGATGATAGATCGATAAACGTTATTTATGTATTTCCGTTCAAATGTACGCTATTGGATGCTTTCGACGTGAGTAAATTCGTAAACATTTATTAAGAAAACTATTTTCGATTGATTTATTGGTATCTTTAATTGCTGCTAATTTATGTTCTCAGATAACAAATGCTAAAAGACATTGTACTTGTACGTGCTAATGACGTTATTATGTAGGTATGTTTTAATTGTCTTCTGACTACAATAAAATTAACATTTAAACTCAAAAAGGTATGTATTTTTTCATTAAAATTAGTTCAACAAGCATAATACTTCATCACTGACCACCATAAAAAGAAATACCTTCAAGAAATATCATCTAAAAAGTAAATGTCTTGTTAATTCCAAAATAGGTTTAGTTCATATCAATACAAAAAAACATGTTATTTTCAGTTTCTATACCGAGATACAAAATTCCAATAGTGTAAAGTATCGCAAGCCTAATATGGGAAAATGAAGTTCCTACATAAGCACACGTCTGTACTTGTCCAAGTAATAACCTACCTGTGATCGTTCATTGAATTTAAATCAACCGCCGACCCACATGGCAACACATACCTCAGGCTTATGACACATTTTATTTACATACTCATTTAAAAAGACCCGATTCGATTAAAAATAATACTCATCAAAATTCTGGCCAAATTTTTATTTGGAAAAAAAGAATTCCCTTTTTTTTTATAATGGCAACAATGAAACAATTGAAATGAATAAGGCGCGAAAAAGCAATCATGGCGTGGCCGAATAATGGTTATAACTTGACGATACTAACTTGCGTTTGTTTTTATTTTAGTCCCCTTCCAACCAATCTCTAATGAATACAGTTTATCTTCAAGTTTATATAAAAAATAAATCGCTTTTAACTGAAGAATCACGCCTTAAAAAAGAAACTCTTATTAAAATTTATTTCCTTCTCTCCTCGCGGCGCTGTCTTGTACATCGCCCAGAATAAAATTAAAAAGTCAACAATTCTTATTTATTTTAATACAATAAACCGCAATCGCTGAATAAAGATAAATAAAAAGCAATAAAAAATAAAATCGCATTAGCAATAAACAAAATACTTCAACGGATGTGGGCAGAGCGCAGGGCACGCACACAGCCATACGTGGAGACGAGCCGAGCTAACAACAATTATTCCAATTATTCTAGCCTCGACAACTTTATGTAAATTATTTTTATTTCTTACATTATTTATTAACTTACTTCATTAAAAGTGCATTACAAAATATATCTTTATATATTTTTTGTTTTAACCACAGAAACGTAGCATTATAGCTTTATATGTTTAAAAAAAAATAACCTAAAAACTATTCAATGGAACTTGAAACAAAAATTAAAAAGTTATTTATCAATAGCGACTCCATATAATACTCTGTGCTGTCTGTCACGAGTGCTACACTCTGTGGCGTATTCTTAATTGTGCCGAAATATTTATTTGATTGCAAACTGTGGCGCTGCCGTGCAACCGAAATGGTCATCGGCATCTCTGCAACCGCCACAATGCCTGGATTGTTTTGAATAGCGAGAATTAGACGCACGTCTTTCTATATCTTATTACGAATATATTTAATACTGGCCACTATAGATTAAGTCTGCAAAGCTGGATATTATACATTGATAGACGCTTACACTAATAAAATAAAATATAAAATATGTTTTTTTTATTTTTCAAATACTTATACGTTTAAAAAAATATGTTTATATTCACGCATATCTAACTAGGTACTTTACTTTATTACAATGACATCAACATGCGGGCTTGCAAATATATATTCAATAAAATAAACTATAAAAAGAAATTTAACAAAAATTAACATAAAACAATTGAACATTTATATAAATGTAGTCCACTTTACTAGGACATTCCTTAAAATAGAACAGCCAACGCGCGAGCCTTGTCCGTCAAACGTTGTCCTATCGTAGATCTAAATAGGCCACGGAATCAATACTCAATACATTCGTAACGCTGTAACTAAACTACGCCTTGCATGAGACATTCGAAAAGGAGAGATGAAATAAAGTATGGAACGGCCCGCTCGCGAGCGACTGGTTGGACTGCGACCGAGCCAACAATCGCGATGTGAAGAGGCGATAAGGATGTCAACTAGCGCAGCCTGTCCTCGCCGTTCCCATGATTTGCGATGCAGTTCTAATTGTTATAATTACCTCCTATCCATCAAACAGACATATGATAAACATGCGACTCTTGAATTTGACCAGAATCTGATCCGAATCAATCTTCAACAGATATATCTATGGTTTGAGAAATAGCAGATCATTTTTGCACTATTGACGTATTTATGAATGTCTCTCTCCCTTTGATCTGATGTGTCACAGGCGCTTTTTATTTTCAGTTTACAGATGTATTAGTGTGGTTGAAGTTATATCAAATGCTCTAATTTGTGCTATAACTTTCAAACAATATACGTGGATGGCCCTAACAAAGCTGACTAATTATCGTGGCGCGGCATGTCGTAAAACAGTGCATATTGACGGAATATAGAGAGGCCGGCACACAGTGCTTAATGACATTAATCACATTGATTTATTGTGGTTCCGAGTTATTACAGGCCGGACGGAGACTAGTGTGCGTGCGTTTACATCGAGGATGTGTCTGTGAGCATACTTCTTGTATAAATGTAATACGCAATAGGTACAGCGTGATCATTTTCATTCATGATGTTTCACGATCAAATTGAAATCAAAACTTTTTTTTATTTATTTTAAATAAGGAACGTAATCATTTAGTAGATCATCGTGTTGATGTATTAATTAGTTAAAAGATTGACAACTGTAAAACTCAAATCACGCGTCGCTAAAAATAGAAATAAGATCACCCTAGCTAGCATACATGTCATGGACTTAGATCCATGTGTGCGTTCACGGCATTAGGCAACAATTTACGCTGTTTGTGGCGTGTTAATATTGATTGGCTCGCTTTATTTCGACTAGCGCGAATCTATCTACAAAACTAGCGCATCATACTCGTGAGCAAAATATATTATCCCCCTCACTAAATCATCCCATTCAATACAACTATATTATAAACTAAAAGATCAATAGCTAACATATATTTCTTCGGGTATAAGTACTACTGGTATTGCCTTTCGAGATACCAACGTACGGAGCTACAATTTATTGCCTAAACTCTAGTTAAATTGCATGCTCTACTCAAGTCTACCTTTATAATTAATTTGTTTCAGAGTAATTGCACTTAGCTTATATCAGATAGATACTGTCGATATGCAAACATAAATCTACTAATAAAGCTAAATAAGAATAAAAGAAACAGGAAACATTTAATTTATTGATTGACCCAAGAATTGGCAAGCGTGTATGTTAAACTGTATCAGGAATTTATATGAAATCTTGCAACCCACTTGGGCCTGGGAACCGTGGCCGAGTATCATATAGTTCTCGGCCAGTGTTTACAATGTTTACGTGATGCCACGATGACCACGTACCACCCTCGTACCACGCATATCAATCAAGACATTATAATTTCATAATACATGCTTGTCAACATAAATAATACGCAAAATTTATGTTACGAGGTTCTCACCGTTCGACAGAGGCGCTGTGAATACTTAATATACTATCATTAACTATGAAACAGTCACTACTACTCATATTCATTTGAGGACGTGCATATAAAGTCAATTAATTTCGTATTATTCGCTAAGTTTGTTTTGTCCAGTATGTTAATATATTAGTTGCGATTAATTTATATAATTAGTTACACTACCTCACGTACTAGGTTCCTACTGTTACAGGTACTTGGGTATATTTAGTCGTGAGTGTGTTTTCGCATTAAGTATTGTTTAATATTTATGTGCAATGAAAATATGTATTTTAAAGTTTGACTTAAATATAATGTGATATCATACTATTTTTTAGAAACTTGGTTATCTATTTTGGAGGTCGAAAATCTACTAAACAGATATTTATGCGTTGCAAACTGTATCTTCTTATTCTTTACTATTAAAAGAAATATAAAGATATTTCTTAGTTAAAGAACTCTAAAGACATTTTGTTACCTTGTTCCTATGTACGTATTTAAAGGTAACTCAAACTGAATATCAAATATATTTAGCTCCTGATCCGAAAGACATCATTAGGGAAAGAAATTATAAGGTATATTAATAACAATGCAATCAGCAGATAAACGTAGGGCGCGACCCTTCATGATTAGACGTGTCCATTGTCGGTCATCATTAGCTCTTTACTCTTACAATTAGATTTTTTCCAGAATCTTCAATATCGCAGAAGAAACTCATCCCCCTTCGCAATTAATTCGCGTATTTATATCGCGGTCTAACAACCATTATCAAAACAATATTTTACATTTTATTTCTTAATTAGAATTAACATTTTGTTGTCTTTAGTATCCATTATTTATTACATAAAACGTAATAAAATTAAATACAATCATAAATACCAAGGCGGAATACGGAGGCCGCGACGGAAGACACATCCATCATCCGCCCGCCCTGAATAAAAACGCTCGTTAGACCTCCTCCCCCCATCCTTCCACCCTTCCCCCCCTCCCCATCCCATACCTGCTCTATTAATGTTATACTCAAGTGCCTCTATTACGCCTGTCATTTATTATATCCATTTTCGCGAAGTGATCTCGCGTAATGATATTCGTTATTTGTTAATGAATGAGGAAGGAGGTTTTATGTTGGATCAAAAAAAAACAATCGGAATTGGTTATTAAGTTTATTCGTATGTTTGTTATTATTATGATCTGAGATACATCCAAGATAAGAAGAATAAATCGAATTTAACTACATACAAACAGGATAAATCCAAACAAACCTAAACCCTCGAGGGTGTGTTCAACGCACAGATTGACGGGAGCGCCGACACTAGCGCGAACTCGGAAATCTCTTTTAAAAGTATACTGAACCCGTTGCGTATTAAAATTATTATGAAACCGCCGCACCGCGATAAGGCGGGATGATACCGGCTTAACACCCCCACCACCCCCCACCCCCCACTATCGCACGCTACTCGAATGCCTTTTCAGCGTATATCTACATGAAAAGTTGCGTCTGAGGTTTATGCATAAGTTTGTCTTGTGTACCTACTCTTATCTTAAAGCGGACTGTTTAGGTTTTAAATGAAATAGTTTTTTTTTTATTTATTATTCCCTAATTGTGTTTGTGTCACTCAAATAGTATACATGGTATTAAAACTTGAGTATCACCCATGTAAAAAAGTAAATGTTGATATAAATTTGACATAATATGTAAAAAATATGAAATTAAAATTTATTCAGAATTCCTTTAAGACAGTATGGTAATTTGAAACATTAACCAGTGCAAGTTATTTGAACAACGTAAATGTCGCCGACTAACTTTACGCAGTGGCTGCAATGGTAGGTATGTCGAACGACAATTATAACTTTGGCCCCGGACGCGACAGAACGTTCCACTGCAACAAATAAAATATATCCACGAAAACGCGCGAAGGGGACAGCAAAGCGAAATTTCGTATACGAGACAAAGATAAGCTTAACCAGCACGAAATTATGAGCGTTTAACTGTTTCTAGCTGTAGAATCTGGCACGGGCGCTTCGCCGGCTCGCCAGCGCGCGTTATTTACGAGGGGGGTAGCGCCCGACCCCCAGATAGCGCCTTCCCCGGAAGAGTCCCGCGATCGCTGGCTCTTCCCGACACCGGCCCACACTACACAGTGCATGCCCTGATACATACCCTCGTGCCACCACCTCGCTCATACAGATTGCTGGCCTGCACTTACCGGCTAAATGATACTCAGACTTCACCTCTATTGCCTCCTTTGTATGACAAAACAATACCGTCGATGCGCGGTCACTTTCAGCATACCACGGACATTTTCCTTTACGCTGTTGCAACGTCTGTGTTTCTTGTTTACGATAACATAAACGTATAAACTGGAAATTTATACAACAATATTACTATAGCCTTATTAATTTTAATACAAAGTAAGATGGAACAGTTTTATTTCTTATCGTTATAAAAGGCTTATCGAGAAAGTGTGTTATACAAAATAATACTGTATAGATCAATAAATGTTACTATAAGAAGCAGTACGAATTGAAACCATTTCGTATATTAGTACATATTTCAAGTAAAAGAGAAGCGAAGGGTCAAGTTACTTTATCATTTAAGTGAAAATATACGACACAGGGTAAAGAGAAAAATGTACAAAAACCGTCGAGAGCATTATACCGCGGGAGAACCATTACTTTTAATATAAATAAAATAACAAAATATGAGCGTCCGGCCGCTGAGTGCCCCCGGACACTTTTATATTTCACGAACGACCGACATTATAGTGAGACTTATTATAAATACAAAGAAACCAACTTTTATATCTACAAAGAAACTAGATTAAGTATAATATAAGTCATCTTAAATAAAACATTTAATTATAGACATTCTTATCGCCATCCCTATTCTGCAAAGGATAGGCCATTGCATATTTAAGAAAAAAAAACAAAATTAATTAAAAAATAAAACTGTCTATTCCTACACATTGATATTGGCTTGTCTACATCGAAAGGTCAAACGCTCGAGCCTTGGGGGGACGCATTAACGAGGGTGGCGCAATGTAAACTGAAACTGTGTGACATGTTGTACAATAATAAGGAACTTTAATTACTCTTTCGTATTCTAACCTTTTTTAAACATGATCGGAATGAGACAAGAAGATCAGATTCAAAAGACATTAATGACATTTGAGTTGTCATGTACGAATGAGTGAATGAATTATGAACCAAATGATTCATAAGTTGTATTTTGACGTTTGTCTTTTTGTCATATATAATTAAATGTCAAAGCTATTAATAATTATTACACAACTATAATAAGCAAAATGCCAATGTAATAGATCATTGCATAAGTGACATTTGACGAAACAATTTAGTGCTTCGATGAAAGATAAATAGCATTCAATTATGAATACTATCTACATTTATTACGAACTAGAATATAAATATATAAATGTCAGTAGCAAATATATTAATTTGTTATTTAACTACTGTTTTAAACATTATAAAACTAGTTTCTAAAAAATATTTGTGAGTAGGTAAGTTTCAAAATTATTTTTATGTATATTGACTTTATTTACAAATCAAAAACCTTTCGATGGTTTAATTTTCTTGACATAATAATTGTAGGATAAAAAAAGAATTACAGTTGTTTAACATGATTTTGACGTTTTAGTTGCCATATAGGTTATTATGGCTAAATTACTTTTGCAAATGGTGGGACAACACTCAAGTGTCGATAATTTGGCGCGTTTAAACTTTATGGTCGGTTAAAAAAATTAAAGCTTCATTTACACAAAGATCAAACATTAACTTTTTGAATATCATGTTTTAATTATTTTTTTTGTAGGGCCAATTTAAACATCAATAATTATAAAACAAAAGGTAAAAGGACCAATCAGATTCGTTAACCTAAAGATCAACGATAAGGAAAGCGCTGTAACCCTTTGAAGGTCAGACAAAGTAAATAGTAAGGCGCTAGTCACATCAATGAGTTCCAAATTCGCCGTTCACCGACCCGCCTCTGAGCGTGCGAACACTGCGTGCTCTTCCGTAATGCCCTTGCAAACCTCTTATCAATCAACGTCAAAATAATAACTTAATTTTTACATCAGACATTACCTTACGATCGCTTCATAAAAGAGAAAAATTGCGTGATTACCTCAACCCTCTCGTCATTATCGCTTCAATAGCCGCCCATCGACTGCTACTAATTACAATATCCCGACCTTACAAGGCTTCTACTAATATCGTTCAGATATCCACATACCTATAGACAATAGAACCGCGCGAAAATGGCAATTCAGAGGGAGATATTAAAATGCATGGAAATAAATTCGGCGTCGCATTCGGCACAGCTCTGGGGGTGCAGTAAAAATAAACAGCGACGCCATTAGAACTCACTTCCATATTCAAATTTATGAACGCGTCCGCACTCCACCGGTCATTCCACGCCATAATACATTTGATGTATTTAAAAAGTACCCTCGTTTCCACTCTCGCGAATATATATGAAAATTAAATTTTATGTAAAAAGAGATGATTCACTCGATTTGTTCTGAAACTGAACGCTTTTTATGAACTGATGCATAATGATTTGATCCTTTTAATGCTTATAATCTCTTAATCTAGTACAAGAGGTTATCGAAATAAATAAAATTAATAGACAGTCCACTCACAGTGAACAGTGAACAGGAGTCGACGAACGACGCGTGCTTTAGCTTACATAAACAGACGTTTTCAAAAATTTGTGTATTTAAATTGAATGTGACTTGTGTTACGGAGCTATTTCTGTTTAACAGCCGTACTGATGGATCTGAAATAACACCGATACCGTTCAAGGAACTCACATTAATTCATATGGGATTAGGTGTCATCATAAACAGGAATTATTTAGTCAACTGAGGTTAAAAACAACACGCTGTAGTTACTAATTACTTGAAATTCATTAAGAATATTTAGAAGCTTTGAAATAGATTTTTATATGGGCTTTTTATTTCAAGTTACATTTCAAATAGTTATTTTATTTAAATACTGTTTAAACAAAATCCGAATGTAAAAACAATACATTGAATTTTTATTAAATGCATGAAATTTAAAACCATTTTTGTTAATTTAATTCTATTATATAGAGATTTACACATTTTTATTTTCCAAGGATAATATCTGCAGTCAATTATCATACCTAAAGTCTGCTCTACTTAAGGGTGAATTTAACATATAAGATAGATTTGTCATAAATCTCCACTAGTATGTCAAACAATCTACAACTATACAATAACTGTAATAACTTTGTCGATAATTGATATGATGATAGATAGCCTATTAGTATGTGTAATCGTGTAGATAAACCCTTGATGGATATTGTTAATAAAAAATATTTATTGATATAAATACTTATAATGAGATACGGTTACAGTAGCAAGTGTGTGTTTAGTTACATTGTATTTAAAAATTGTTGAGGAATATATTAATGGATAGATTACATTTCTATGTATTCAATGGGTGTTGGGTGTAATTGTAAGGAATAGGTAATCTTTATTTTGCTACCTTTTCCTGATTCCGGAACAAAGCTTTCATGAGCTTTAACTGATCGACCTTACTGCTCTATAATATAGAGTCTCTCGTATTTTATAATATATTTATTTTTGTTTTTATTGAATGTTGATTTTGTACATACATTGATACAATATATTTTATATAAACATGAATTTAATCTCAAATATTTAATTATTCAACATATCCAAGTTAAACAAAAAAAAAATAACAAACTAAATGCAAGAAACCTACTTATTATTCTGCATAGGTACATTTAATCGTATCAAAATGAATCTTATAAAATCGTTAACAAGATATCTCATATCATTATTACAACATCAATTTAAATCATCTACGATACAAAAAATACAAAAGAAATTAATTAAAAACTGTCTATTTGTCATTGATAGTCGGCGGAGTCAGGGTTCAGACGGCCAGTGACTGGCAGATTCGGATAATTGCTTGATCGTATTATTATCGGACGATATATCGTAGCTATTTAATTTAAATCACACAAAGCACTCGACACGGCTCCCGACATCCGCTTTTTGATAACGAACGCGCAGTTTTAAAAATTAAATACGTAGCATCTAGTTACGGATGTCAATGTCCAAGGATTCGATACGTTTTTTTTTTATTGAGTGGGTATGATGAGTCAGCCTATCTGTTAATGATATATATGTATCATTCACGTGAACTTAATTATTATTTCTTTAATTCGATTACAACGTGACGTGAAACGCCTTGCAAATAATATGCTCTACCTGCGTACCTTACCCATAGGTAAGTTTTGTAGGCTTGGATTTTTTTTCTAATTTTATTCAAGGATTATGTTTAGTAATAGTATATTTTTATTAAAGTAAACATAGAACATAAAACAATATAAAGTACCAAAAGTCTTACACATTTAAATATTTGGATAGAGTTTAAGAAAATTTAATAGCAAGCATTGATATTAAAGCAATTGACAAACAAAGGATTATAACTTACAAAGTGTAGCTCAATTAGCGAATGGGAGGCTTCGCGGGGCGACCGGCGAGCGGCGACCGCCATCTAGCGGGCGTCTCCCGCCCACCGCCGCCTCGCACATGTCACTTATGAATATGAGGCGTTATGATTATGAAAATATGCCCCGCCCCGAATATGGAATATGGAGGAGGGAGTCTGGTGCGGCGCGTGCGAATGGACGAAGTTTGATTTATGAGCCGGGCGCGGCCCCGCCTCCTTGTCATAACCGTGTACCTGGTGCGCGCGCGCGACTGCCGCCGCCCGCCGCCCGGCGCCTCGCGCTCAGTCCCGCTTCAGATGGCGAGAGGTGCGGCCGCCCGCACTCCGCGTCCGATCACTCCGAGTCCGCACATCGCTACCCAGCGGGCTCTACGCGATTGAGTAGAGCGAGCGAGCCCCGCACTGTGCAGCGACGTCGCCGGCGAGCCCCGCCTGCCATGCCCCGGCTCTGAGCCGCCAGCGCGACCACCATGCCGCGCATCAAGCCCGCCTGCGTCCGACGCGTCTCCATCGGTACATACTTCTCTTCTCTTCTCCTCGATCACCTTCCACAGCATACACACGACGTCACAATAGGATCTGTGCAATAAAACCCGGGATATGCCATTTGAACCGTGATAATGTTTTCGAGTTTTCGTTTATTATTTGTTCTGGGCCGAGGCCACAATGTTTTTGTTAGCGGCGATAATGATTTAGCGTTTAAAAAGTGATCTCTGCGGTTTGTTCTCGGCGTAAACAGTGTAGTGATGTACAAAACAACCCGAGAAGTTGTCGAGGATAGTGTGCGCCCGTAGGTAGGTGTAGTGACCTCTTATTAGGGTCTAGGGATTTGGTAAGTCTTATTGATTGCTTATAAATGCCTACGCGCATATTATTTAATGCTTCTAAAAATATCGTTAAAAGATTAAATTTACTTGCAAGTACCTGATTAATATATACATAAATATATGATTTTGCATATGTTATAATTTAATATTTCTCTGTAAAAAAATGTTTTTTGGATTATAAAATGGAAAAAATAAGTGCGCTAACAATAACATGAATGCATTTTCAATATTTTTATTACTTAAATGATTCAAGATTTAATTCTGTACAGATTTATGAACAGATTGAATCAAATGTCATAAATTATGACTTTTATTAGTGTAACATAATTTTTGTGCAGTTCGTAAATCACTTTTCGGTTTTTTATTCTAGTTATGTAGAATGTTATTTCAAATGTTAATTAAACACTTTTTATTATAATACCAAATTAATTATTTACGCTAACCGATATTTTTTAACCTTCAAGAAGTGGTTATTAACAAATTCCGAGGTCATTTCATAAAGTAGGTAAAGTTATCGACAATTGGATGTTATTACCAGTATTTTTACATTATTTAACAACTCAACCAAAGTTTAGAAGAAAAGGTTTTTATAACTATAGTTTTATACATAAATATCGCATTTTTATTGATATTTTATACTAGATAGAAATTAATAATATTTTAGTCAACAATAAATTATTAATATGTTAAAAACCACAATAGATGACCACTTAATATTAAAAAGCACCTCGTAAAGTATCATATTTACTTTTATAGCCGGAGTGAAAACGTGTTTAGTGAATAAAGCTTAATATAAATAAAAATAGAGTTCACATTTATTAAGTGGTTCATAGTAACACATAGTAACAGTAACATACTGATAAGACTTAAGTGACTCTACATTAGGAGAGGCCGTCAAATGTTATTTATTAAAATTTTATTAATATACCTCTATAATAAAAAATAGCGCTCTATAAATTGTTTTGATTGATCATCTTACGAGTATATCTTATCATATAAATAATAATTATGAAATTATTACAAGGTAAATAAAAAACTTGTTTCATACTAGTTCCTTGATTAAAATTATTCTCATACTCATCACCTTGAATGATGAATAATAATTCCTAATAATATAAATAATATCAACTTTCAGTAAGTGGATTAATTGCTAAGTAATTTAAATTCTAAAACATATATTTGAATGACAATCATATTTATTTCCTTTGAAACACACAATAGATATAATACGACCCGCGACCTGAAACTAAAGTAGCCTGAATTTCAAAACATTAGTGTTTATCATTGTATGTACGTTGCGTTATAGTCTCAAAAATTCAAATAATATATACAAATCGATTACTTATAGTATTTGCGGCTTCCATAGCAATGAGATTTTTTGTGTGATTCTACGTAAGGCGTCGGAGGCGGCTTCCTCTTTGACTCGACCATAACAAAGCTTAGAGCGAAATTGCGACAAACAGACACCTCTAATCTTCCGTCTTACAAACTAAGAATTAACCACACCGGTATTTCGCTACAAATAAGACATTTAAGCCCTTACCGCACGCTTATCCGGGATTAATATAAATGTTTGGAGTCGGTGTTCACTTTTCACTGCAATTTCAATGTAAATATTTACAATAATGGATATTGGAAATATATTTTAAAAAATACTTTCAAATCTGTTAAAATATTCATAATATAACCATGAGATAAACGCTCTATGTTTATGGAGAAAGTTGAAAAATCTTAGCGATAAGCAAATACTTATAACGTGTTTTGGTAATTTGGAATATATTATAATAAACATGAACTTTTATACCTATTTCAGTGAACATAAATTAATAAAAGATAAAAGACGGAATGAAGAAAACCTATAATTGTAGAGCAAGGAAAAGACAGGAAAATAAAGTATATTGTATATTTATTCAAATGGCTCTTTAATATTAAAATAAATTAAATTTAAAAAATGATGGCGATATATCAAACCTATCTACATACGAATTACAACAATGCATGATTAGTGATGCCCCAATATCAAAGGTTAAATAGATTTCAGCTACTGAATATAATATACGTAGAATATATTTTTAATAATGACTTAGAAAGATAATCATTATAGTTTTACAATTAATTTTGTTGTATTTTTATTTAATACTTAATGTCATTTATATTTATTTATTTGATTTTAATATAAATTTCATTTTAACATCGATATTTTTAATTATAAAAGTTGTCGAAATCCACAAAGTAAAAGCTTGCAGTCTTCACATTTCTGTTACATAGATATTTATTGTAGTTATGTAAATATAGATAGAGTTAACTATTAATTGACTAAACTTAAAACAATGAAGATTTATCTATAGACTAGAAATAATTAAACAAACCCAATTAAACAATATTTATAACAAATCATTCAACATTTGTAAAAAGGGCTCTTCAATACTCCAGTATGTAGAGTTGTACCCATACATGTATGTAACAATATATACACTAAAATGTCTGTAATAAAACTGTATCTATATCTAACTACTGTTCTAGATTTCACTCTTGATTGTCTAACATTTATTAACTAGAACTAGTTGGGTCTAGAACTAGAACTAGTGGCGAATGTTTTGCAACAATTATTATATATTTGCACTTAGTTTCAGTAGATATTTTTTGTTCCATATTTAAAATGATTATTTATTTACTTTAAAAATATAAACCTCTTTCCTTAATTGTAAATAACCAATTTGAAATAAATGATATTAGAAAAAATATATAAAGACATTAATGTTCTTCCTGACAATAGTTAGAAATAGCCTACCTACTTATAATTTTATTTTATACCTTAATAAGCTACCACTATGATGGAATTTACAATAAATTATTTAAAGTAGGCATTAACTGGAATAATTTACTTATTGATATAATTACGCTGTTTTGTACAAAAAGTAGGTATTGGTGCTTATATAAATATTATTTATCTATATAAAAATAATTACTAACCGGTACTTAGGTAGAGCGAGGTTGAAGTTAAAGGGAAAAATAAAAATGTAATTCTTTCAACTAATAAGGGCCTACATGAGCCATTCCAGCTATCGTTAAAAAACTTATTTAATAAAACATTAAAAGTAATATATTTTTACATAAACATCTATTTAAATAGATTACAAACTTAATGCTAATTATTCGTACTTTCGTGAATGGGTAATGTTATATTGTTAAAATTATAAACGCAAATATTCAATATATAATGAATACATTTATTTATCTATGTAGTTATGTTTGTACACTCAGGTAGAAAATCGTGATATTGGCTAGATATTAATTAATGTAGCTTAATAGTTTCGTGATGATAAAAAGCCAAAATTGGCTTACTTTGCGGCCTCGTAAATGTGTTTAATAACTGAACAGACACAACTGAAAAACTTCAAAATTATATTAAATAATTTTATTATGGTTAAAAGCAAAAATATTTTATTTATATTTTACTGTTTTAATATTACAATACAAAAAAAAATATATTAAGAGATTTATTAAAATATTGACAGGTAGGTAATAATAACTAATAATAAATAATTTATCTTGTCCTTTTATGACAAGTAAATTTCTAATATTATCAAAACCATGTAGATATTAAAGGCTCTAGATTTTTTTTTGCGAACGTAAAAGATAAACCTTGGTTAAAATAGTTTATTAATTGGTTTGATACATCTAAAGTGTAGAGTAAAATAAAATTTAAAAATTGTATCGGTCCAATAGATGCAGTAAGTACATTACAAACTAAACTGGTTACTGCCGTAATTGACTACTAAATAAATGGCAAAAAAAGGAATCAAACTGAGACGACACGAAATACTTACTAAATATTTTCTTTAACATGTAAGCTTATATATATGGCAAAAAAACCTAGTTGTGATTTACATAAGACTAGAAACTACTTTTTTGCATAAAAATCTACTTCATGCAAGGCGAGTCCAAATTAGTTCAGTTATCTGAGTCTAGTAATTTAAATGGTCGCCTCGTAATCAATATAAGATATTAGATTCATGCAAGGTATTAATCAATCACTTATTTTCCATAATTATAGATAAGATACGTATTTATTAAATATTTGTAAAACTAGCTGAATTATTCTGTCATAATATTGAATTACTGTTGACAAATTACATATCAGTGTCATAAAACCTTATATAAAAATGGGGCATTGCCCGCCGTGATGGCAAGACAGGACGGTTAAACTTCTCCAAAACTTTTTGTCTAAAAATCAGCTTCTTTGAATTCAGCAGAATATGTTGCAGTGTACAACATAGTAAGAACGTATTTAAAAAGAAGGCTGAAGATACTAAACTTGAATTAATTATCTTTACAAATAAAATATAATAGTCAATTAAATGATTAAATAAACTAAACCTTCGAAGCAAGTTAAACAGTTAAATACGTCATATTCTTAATGAAGAATTTTGGAGATGACTCAGTAATTGGTTTTTAAATTTTAATTTGTCCTGGGTATTGAAGGCTGTCGGCCATGAAGAGCATTGTGGTAAATAGTTTAGCTTTTCATTGTGATATTCAGTTTTATTATTTTCGATCACAATATCAGTATTTGGACGTTTTGTATATTTCATATTTAATCATAAGTCAAAAATAATGCCTTCATAATTCAGTTAAAGCTTCATTAGAAATATAACTTTTTTATCTCTGATGAAAATACTGCATATGTTTTGAATGCGAAAGAACTGCCAAGTTGTTACATAGTTAAAATTTAGCTACTTATTAAACCTACTAAAAAACTTAATGCTTGAACATAAATGTACGTAATGATTATTACCCTTTATAGGCTATTTTCAGTACCTATGAGTTTATCGCATCTGTTATTATTATATAAAAACATGTTTTAAAAGAGATAGAAGGAACATACCATAATCAGGCATTAGTTTCTTTAATAATATGTAATTATTGCTTATCAAGCTTACAAAAACTTTTACAAGCCGTTTTTATTTAAAACTTGTACATTTCTTCTTAAACGTACATATTGACGATATTGTTTTACCTGCATTTATATTTCAATAATGGCATAAATATTATAATGAATACTGAAATTACAACAGTCTTATTAATAAACATGAAACACTTATAAAATATATAAAATATTTAAATGCAAGTCTAAAGAAAATTATATTAAGCATAACAGGCATTAATTGTAAAGTTATATGGTTTGTTGCATTAATTAAACCTATCTCAAAAAATATAGATAGAGAAAAAGATATGCATATAGATAATTTTAAATAGCTTCCAACTACGAACATATATGCATATATCTTATTGGTATGCTCTTTCATTATTTGAATTATAATTAGGTTGAATTTATTATTTCTTAAATTCTTATAAATTCTTATTGGAAACACAAAAATCATGTTAATACACATCTATCTCTACTCATTAAGAAATATGGTGTACTTTTACTTAACATAGTACATGTATCATTGTTTGAAATAGGCTTAGAAATAATTATCAAAGTTATGTGATGACTAGCGACATCTAGGGACGAGTAGTAGATAACTCACTAAAAAAATTATTTTATATAATTTTGAATAGCAATATTTCATGTTCTCTGGATTTGTATAAATCGGTTATTTATAATAAATATATATTACTTCTATAATTTTATGCATATCAAAATGGACCCGAACTCCATTACTTAAGTGGTTTTACTGTTCTAATAAGGTTTTAAAATTAATTATAGCTTAACATTTTTTTTTATTTATTGAAAGCTATTAAAAATATATATTTACGGCTATTAGTAATGAATTTGATTATTAATTTATTATACATAAAATCAATTTAAGAACATAATTTAGGTTTCCTGAGGGGGAGTGCTGGGGGACCATGGCCCCAGTCTTTTTAAATTTGGAATTCGTTTCATTACTTTGACGTCAAGTTGATAAAATAGGAAAACCTGATAGTATTTTTTCCTATAAATAATGAAATACAAAAAGTTAAACAAATTGATAATCTACGGATATAGGTATACGTTTTCTTTTAAACTCGGTTCCCATATTGAGTAATGTTTTTTTAACGACGATTAAAGTGAAAATAAGATTTGACCGCCATTGGCCTATATAGATATCAATGAGTATTATGTGGATTCCTAACACCTTTCAATCTTTAGAATATAGGTACTAAAAACCACCTACTTTCAAAAATAGGCTAAAATATAACCTTGATATTTGTTGAAGGTTTAATGTTATATGACTAGATAACTAGTAGGTGTTAAGAAAAAAAATGTAGAGCATATTAGAACGATGTTTGTAATTTATTATTTTCTTTGCAAACTTAACCTTGAAAAACCAATATATGCAATTTTTTTTTTTATGTAACGTTAACTTAAATTATCTTTAAAGTTATTTAAATAAAGTAAGCACAGAGGCAAATGTTTTAACACAAAATTTATGTGATAACAACATTGATTTAAACTCATATATTACTAAACAAGTTAGTTATTTCAAAAGTTTTATCGGAGTTATAAATTTTAGTTTCATGTTATTGATAGTTTTATGTTTTTGAAAGTATCTTACAGTTGCTAATTATGAGAGGATCCTTAAAAAATATACGTTATACGTACCTATATATAAAATTCGTTAAATTATCACTCAATGTATATCCAACTACTTAAGTACAAAGTAAAAGATTAGAAACTCAATTATTGATATAATTTATTCCATTTCATTATTATCAAAGTTATAAAAACGTTTAATAATAGCAAAACCCATTGTCAAACTTGTGGCGTGTAGGTACATATTAAATATACAGAAAATACACGTTTTCATTGTGTGAAATTACGTTATTTTTTTATTGTTGCTTTGACGGCGGCAATTAATAAATATTAAAAATATGTTTATTTATTTTGTACAGATTCATACACAATTAATACTTTGCGTTTATACATAAAAATCACACACATTTTAGACTTATATTTTTAATATAGTATAAAATATAATTATTATTATTTGTTCTAGGTGAAAGCTCGGGATCCTGCTCAGAAGAGGACATCAATAATGCGTTACCCAATGACGGGAGGGATAGGCCTGAGGCGCACATGTGCCCCCGCTGCCACGAACAATTCGAGAACCTACACGAATTCTTATATCATAAGAGAGTATGTGATGAGAAAGCGATGCAAATGGGTGAAGAAAGAATGCACTCTGACCCAGAGGATATGGTAGTTTCGGGGGATGAAGAAATGGATGGACCTAACAAAAGGTTAGATCAAGTAAGAAGGCATCGACAGGATGCGGAAAATAATAACAGTCTAGAGGATGGTGAGGCAGAAGTACCTGAAGCTGATATGCCTCCAGTAGGACTACCCTTCCCCGTGGCTAGCCATGTAACCCTCGAAGCACTTCAAAACACCAAAGTAGCCGTTGCCCAATTCGCTGCAACTGCAATGGCAAACAATGCGAATAATGAAGCCGCCTTACATGAACTTGCCGTCTTACAAAGTACGCTTTTTACTTTACAACACCAGCAAGTATTTCAACTTCAATTAATACGCCAGCTTCAAAACCAGCTGTCATTGACAAGACGAAAAGACGATCAACCTGCAAGCCCACCTCCAAGTGAAATAGAACACAATGCTCCGTCGACGCCAGCTCGATCGCCTTCGCCACCGCGTCCGCCACGGGAGCCATCTCCTGCTGAACCCACTCTTCCTACTAGCCAAAGTTTGCCATCTACCCATACACATCTTACGCCCAAAACGGAACCTATTTCAATTCCAAAGATTCCGACCTCATCGCCACCAATGATGTCCCATCCACCTTACAGCTCCATATCTTCCTCACTAGCATCTTCAATAATTACAAACAATGATCCTCCGCCGTCTCTTAATGAACCAAACACACTTGAAATGCTTCAAAAACGTGCGCAAGAAGTACTAGACAATGCGTCACAAGGTCTTCTAGCTAATAATCTTGCCGATGAATTAGCCTTTAGAAAATCCGGTAAAATATCACCATATGACGGAAAAAGTGGTGGACGCAACGAACCATTTTTCAAACATCGTTGCCGATATTGTGGAAAAGTTTTTGGAAGTGACTCAGCGCTTCAAATTCATATTAGATCTCATACGGGAGAAAGACCATTTAAATGTAATGTTTGTGGATCTCGCTTTACAACCAAAGGAAATCTTAAAGTACATTTCCAAAGACATACTTCTAAGTTTCCTCATGTCAAAATGAATCCAAATCCTGTGCCGGAACATTTGGACAAATATCATCCTCCACTTCTAGCACAGCTATCACCAGGGCCAATACCAGGAATGCCTCCTCACCCACTTCAATTCAACCCGGGTGGCCCAGCACCTTTTCCACCAAGCTTGCCACTGTACAGGCCACCGCATCATGACATATTACCACCTAGACCTCTTGTTGATAAACCTCTCTCGCATCATCCACTATTTGCTATGAGAGAAGAACAAGACGTACCAGCTGATCTCAGCAAACCATCTGCACCAAGTCCTTCTCGGTCTGTGTCTGATGTTTTTAAATCAGAACCACAAGACGAAGAAAGTCAACGCGACTGTAGTTTTGAAGAGACTGATCGTATATCGCCTAAAAGAGAACCTGAAGAAAATGATGCTGCGCAGGATGCAGATCAAGATAGATATCCATCAACATCGCCATATGACGACTGCAGCATGGATTCAAAATACAGCAACGAAGATCAAATCGGGAGAGAGAGTCCTCAAGTTAAGGCTGATCCAGACCAACCGGAAAATCTTTCAAGTAAGAATTCTACGATATCTGGACCAATTTCAATAGCAACGGGACTTCGTACTTTTCCTTCTTATCCCTTATTTCCACATTCCCCTCCTAGTAGTGTTTCTTCCGGGAGTCTTACACCGTTCCCAAATAATCCTATCTGTGGGGACACACATGTAACTAAAGATCCGATTTTTTATAATTCGCTTTTACCACGTCCTGGTAGTAATGATAATTCATGGGAAAGTCTAATAGAAATTACCAAAACATCAGAAACATCTAAACTACAGCAACTGGTCGATAATATTGATAATAAAATATCTGAGCCTAATGAATGCATAGTATGTCATCGTGTTTTATCTTGTAAAAGTGCTTTACAGATGCACTATAGAACTCATACCGGTGAACGCCCATTTCGATGTAAGTTATGTGGTCGCGCTTTTACCACAAAGGGCAATTTGAAGACACATATGGGTGTACATCGTATTAAACCTCCCTCGCAATTATTGCATCAATGTCCCGTGTGCCATAAAAAGTTTACAGAACCATCTATGTTACACCAACATATACGAATCCATACGGGTGAACGATTCAACACCCCTTTCAATCAAGTAAACGATAGTAGCGCTAATAGTTGTCAGTCTTATAACAACGAATCGGAAATAACGGATTATTCTTATCGTCCCATTCCACCTCCAATTTTTCCAACACCTTCCACTCCCGGCGACCGAAGGGCGGACTCCCGCGGGACCGACGATGAGAGCGGCAGAGACGAGCGCGAGCCCGATTCTCGGGAGTTCGACGACGACTCAGATATAAAGGATCGTCGAACTTCGCCGCTCTCCGTCTGCGCCTCGGCGTCCGAATGCGAAGTAAAAACCATCACCACAACGGCTTCCCTCCCATCGGCGACAGGTTCGGAGAGCGGGCGCAGTGCACGGGCCTCACCTCCGTCACCGTCGCCATCGGTGCTGTCGACTCCACCGCGGCTGCCTCAGCACTCGCCACTGCCGTCGCCGCCGACACCACTCGCAGCTCTCGGTGCTCTCGGGGGATCACCCTTCAGCCCACTCGGACTTGCTTTCCCTCCCGCAGGTATGCGATAGCGGGATCTTTAATATAAGTCCGCCCCGGTCGTCCGATCTTCCATTCCTTAATTTTATCCTAATGTTGTTACATTTAATAATACCTTAAATACCGGGCGAAATAACTATTCACTGGAATTGTAATAAACATTGACGGTACTAATGTATTTGTGTTCGCATTTTAATAGTGGCAATGAACAGTCCATTTATTTGTATACAGTGCGCGGAAACACAACATGTACGATCTGCTACAAGACGTTCGCCTGCAACTCTGCTCTGGAAATCCATTACCGAAGTCACACAAAGGAGCGGCCATTCAAATGCACGGTCTGCGACAGAGGCTTCTCTACAAAGGTTAGAGAATTTTATTTTAGCATTAAGTCATATACACAGATATATTTTATCATCCTATTTACCTTTACAGTCATTTCTTTTAATCACACTTACACATCGGTATACTTATTTAGTCAGTAAAATGATAAACATATAGCAGTCACGTTTTCAAGTATGAGATTCGATTGAATGTTTTTGGCTCACAGCCAGTTTATACTTTATTGTTACACAAATAGCGACACATATCTGTGCTTTTACAACGTTTAATCCAATTTTCACCACATATTTTAAAGACGAAAACAATCGAGCAATAATATCACTTTCATAAAATTATTTTATATAAATAAACGACATCTAAATTCAGTAATATTAAATGAAGACACTTGGGTATCTAAATAAACTTTAGCGAGTTCGCTCTAACATTAAACTGGCAAGTTTACTAAACATCGGAAGGCAAGGCCCGCGCACGACGAACTTTATACTCCGATTTCATTTCATCTAAGTTTCAGTGCATTAATTTTGCAGTTTGTAATTACAAGTCTCCGGTCGACGTGTCTAGTTCGCATTAGTTTTAGTAGTTGTCTTCAGGCAGTGCCCGAGCCTGCTGTCTTAGGGTTGCGTTTTGTTAAGACGGTCTGCAAACTGCCCAGAATAGTTTTACCTAGATAGTAATTAGAAAATATACAATTAATTAATATGAATAACTTATAACTAATAAATAAATCAAAAATAAAGACAATGAACCTAAATATTTTGAGTAACAATTTTAATATTTGTGACATCTTTTCTTTATTTGTTCCTACTATAACTTACTTATTTATCAGTATATATAAAAAACTACTTAAAGTAGATAAATAAGATAAATAGCAGAAGGTACCTAATATTTTAATTATTATATGCAGAATCATGCGACGGCCATTTTGTTTTGCATATTTATATTTATTCCATTAACCTTATATGTCAATAATGTCCTTTAAACGACTTTCTTTAATTCCTTTTATGTAACAAACTACTTAGTCCGATCGGCTTTCGCTGATTTAGCGATGCGTGCGGTAGCATGCGTTGGACACGACTTGAAATGCTAACTACGTAATTAGAGTAAATCCTTATATTTTTAAAAACAATAAATATAAGACTTTTAATATTTTTTTCATACTTCGAAAATGTATGTATTTGAACGTTTTTACGTAAAATTTGCCAGTATAACAAAACCACACTCACGTAAATAAAGTTTGGCACCTTTAAATAAAGTTTGATATATTTCTACAAGAAATATTGAATAATTTATGCTTATAAACCTTTTTAGTAATAATAGAGGAATAATATCAGGATCTAGAACCTAATCAAATTAATATGCAGGCCGTATTAAAATAAATATAAGCAATAAAAACGTAAATATAACCAATACAGGCAAAGCCTTATCATTTGATAAGATTTGACAATCCAACATTTTGCAGTATGCGTGTAATTATTAATGAAATGTTGGTATTATACGTAAATAAGCATATTTAGGGTAATGCAGCTTTAAGAGAAAAGCTTCATTTGCGTTTATTTGGTCCATTGTTGCGGGTCGCCACAAAAATGATAAGTCATAAACACAACGTCCGGAAAACGATCGGAATATTAATTCGTGTCGTAAAACATTTATTGCTTATAAATCCTTGAGCCTTTACCTACGCTTCTCGTCATAAAAAGATTATTTATGTCCGACAAAATAACATTTTTCGTATGTTTCTGAAAGTGACCACGCGGGATTCTTATCAATAAAATATAGATTATTTATGGCGGCGCTGCGGTTACATATATTTTCTATTACCCACATTGACGACAATTAAGTTGAAGTAAATGCGCTATGATTTATAATTTATAACCACAAAGAGTTATTTTACCAAATGGTACCACTCGCCAGTCATTTAAGAATAATATTATCTGCATAATATCTACAATAAAGAATACCTGATATTCAACTAATAATTATTCCTTAAACTTACATTTTATTAACTAATATTTATTTGTTTTTATATTGTTACTTGCCTTGTGATAAATAAATAATTCAGTCTATCAAAGTCTGTAATTCCTAAGTTAATGTTTGGTGCCTATGTAATAATATCAAAACTTAGTAGGTGGGTATCTAAATGAATGACCGCAATTATTAAAGTAATAACATCATTAAATATATCTAGGTTAATATTAGGACATAATTAAATATATAAAATAGTCAAAGCATTTAAAACAAAAACGAATTAAATGTTTAATTCATTCAGGCCGCAAATGACAATACTTAAAAAGTTATGTAACATATTAATAAAAATTAGACAAAGCTGTAGATTATGTAGTACTTTTGGGCTGTCTGTCATATATTCATATAAGATCTAGTTTATAAAATAATTCCCTATGTATAATATACAAATACAATGTTTTTTACGATATATTTAGCAAAGCCAATGATATAAATAAATGTATTAATTCATAAATCAGTTGTTTAGCTTATCAGTACACGTTGTCTTATCATAGAACCTTACAAACTTATTTGAAATTACAATAAGTGTCGCCAGCAACGACGCCGGCTCTGACTCAAGTAAAACCACCCGTAGTATCAATTGCTAGGATCTTAGCCTACATTGAATCAAAATATTCCGTTAATAAAATCACGAACGTTTTAAAACCAATTCTATTTATTTTTTATTAAAAGCTACCTGTTCTCTCGAAGGCTGTTTTTTAAAAACTTTATTAATACTCTGCTGAACCTTTGTTGGAGTTTCTGATTGGTTGATGTTGTGATAGACAGCCAATCACAGCTCTTAAGAGTGCTGTCATTTTTACTATTACCGTCTTTCCAAAAACTGGCCGTTACAATTGATAGCTGAAATAACTTTTCAAAATCGATTGATTTAAAGTAAAAAGTGGTCTAAAATCGTGATATTTCAGTTGTATAGGATACAAAAGAAATTACTCTATTTATAATTTAATATAATTTACTCTATTTAGATTTTATTGTAGGTGTAACTTATTACTTTTTTATTGGCTATGAATTAAATAATATATACTATAGTTATTTCAGACATGTACTAAAGGATAAGATACGGCCCCTAAATTCCTTTCAAACAGAGCTTGGCACATACAACTATCATAACACAACAAAATCTTAATTAAAGAAAATTAAGACTATAAAATTATAATAAAACGTTATTTAATTATAACATTTTAACGAATAAATTATCATATTAGCTTTTTTATTTCGTTAACTCAATATATTTGGCTATAAAATAAATAATGATTTAGATTTATTATCTTAAATGATAACATTACAGGACTAAAAATATTTCTTTTCATTCCTTTTTTTAAATCTCAGCGAAACTTGACGATAATAATATATATATATATTACGAAAATAATTTAAATTACATAAAACATTTTTTTATTGTGATATTTATTTATAGATTATAATTTCATAGTATTTACATTTTTAATGATAATTTTAATCGAAATATGTATGATAACATATAAATTAATATATTTAGGTTAATTGGCATTAGGGCCTTCGACGACTATAAATAAATATATAAATATTTTAAAATAATTATTTTTATCTATTTAAAGAATATATATTTAATTACTAGGTATTACCATTACCGAAATAGAATATTCCCACTACATATTTTACACTGTGTTTTTATAATCTTACCCCCACCCCTTTATAGAGAGCGTGAAATAGAATATTCCACTACATATTTTAAACTGTGTTTTTATAATCTTACCCCCACCCCTTTATAGAGTGCGTGTGTTAACTTTGCGTGTGTTTGTGGTTCCAGAGCAGTGGCGGCGGCTGTCGGTGTAGGCGCCCGCGCGCACCCCGCCCGCCGCACGCCACTGCTTTGGACCTCTGGAACGCCTTCGTCTACCCGGTATGCGAGAGCGACGCCTGAGCGTGTACTCTATACTTTATTATCCTCTATAAACCATTTTATTCCCTTTTGTGTTTTGCGATTTTGATATTCAATTTTACATGTCAACTCAAGGCCCTATATTTTTATTTATAAATTAGGTATCTTCAGGGTTCGACGTAAAACTTTTAACTTAAATGCAAATTGATAATATTGAACTGTGCATTTCGTGTTTAGGTTGCTTATATAGAGACGGTTGTTTTAATCATCTATTTCATTTACCAGGGTAACATGAAGCAACACATGTTGACGCACAAGATTCGCGACATGCCGCCCGGCTTCGACAAGGGTATAAGTGGGCCCACTGGCCCTCCGAGTGAGGAAGGCCGGGACCCCAGTCCAGACAGGCGGTCCTCTCCCGAGAAGATGGAATTGAAGCGATCTCCCCCCGCCTTAGCCCCCGTCTCAATGTCACACCCACCTCCTATTGATATGCCACCACTGCCAAAAAGACCAACAGGTTAGTTACATTTAATTTTTGTTTCTACTTGTCTACTACAGGTAAATGCTATCTAGAACTTCTACCAATACATACAACTTGGTGTAAAAGCTATGTTAGATATTAGATATTAGGACTATAATAACCACTCACTTCCAATATTGTTGTCAGACTCATTAGGCTTATATTAAGCAAGAATAAAGACTAGAACCTAAATAAAGAGTAAATATATATCTGACAATATGTAATATATAGAATTGATTACAGTACCCATCGTACCAAGTCACCCACCGCCGTCGCAGTCCTCAAAACACCTGTGTGGAGTTTGCCGCAAGAACTTCTCCTCATCATCAGCTTTACAAATCCACATGCGCACGCACACCGGGGACAAACCCTTCCGATGTGCCGTTTGCCAAAAAGCTTTCACCACCAAAGGAAACCTTAAGGTAGGACGATGACCTTTATTCGCAACTTTTTTGTGTTTAAAAATACCTACTTCACTATTATACTATGAAAACGACATTGCAGATGTAAATACATATACCTATGTATAGAGCGTTTCTTGATCTAGTTATTAATTACAATGTGTGTGTAGGTACACATGGGCACACACATGTGGAGCGGCGGCGCCTCCCGTCGCGGACGACGCATGTCGCTGGAGTTGCCGCCGCGGCCGCTGCACGAGCCGCACGACCTCCTGCGGCGACCCGACCTCTTCTATCCCTACCTACCGGCGCCCTTCCTCAACGGAATGCAACAGAAGGTTAGCTTTCTCATTATATTTTTCAAGTTTCTGATACTTATTGTTTGCCTCTATTATTTTTCTACTTTTATGTGCAACATTTAATACAAATTTGTTTTCATCAGCTGAACGAGATATCCGTAATACAGCAGAGCGCCGGACAGAATGGTGTGGCTGGTAAATTCCCTGGGCTCCTCGGTTTCGGGGCTTTCGGAGCCGGACGACCGGGAGCCGCATCCCCGCTCGAGAGGCCACCTTCACTAGAGGGAGGCGACGAGCGACAGGCGGCGATGCGAGAGCTTGCAGAGAGAGGACGGGAATTGGCGGAACGCAGCCGGCAGATGCGCGAGGAAAGCGAGCGGGAGCACTACCGGTCCGGTGGTGGGCACCCAGCGCACGCGCCACCTACTGCGCAGGCTTCCCCGCCCGCCCCACACGCCCTCCCACACCCTCTCGCCTCCCTACCGCCGCCCGCACGCACCGAAGGACTCACGGTCTAAATCTATCGGTATCCGATTCGAATTAGATCTAAACACATTCCAGAAAACGACTCCGACAGTGATCCATTATAGTGCGTGTAGCGATCGGTGTTACGAACGGTATAACTCATCTTGTACAGAAGAAAGCTGTCGCGAAACGAGTGTCGTGCGTAGTGATCCATAATGACACTGTATGTCTACCGCGTCGAGTGTAGCGCTGTGTAACGAATAATCATTATGCCTAGTATTATGTAGGTAACTTATATGCATGAGTACGGGCCTGGGGCAATCGGGGACTCGCGGAGTCCCATGTTAATGTCATTACTCTGTGATAGTGCACGATCCGAGTCTGCGCCTCGGAACCGGAGACGACATTCGGATAAGTCACAATAGATTCTAATCTATCTGGGGCGCAGTCTTATGTGCTATGACATCAAAAATTATTATAAATTATCCCAAAAATTAATTAAATTCATAAATCTATATATCTATAATTGTATATAAAATGTATAATAGTATTGTAATGAACGAATGATTAAATTTAATATTACGTTATAGATTAAAATTAATTATACTATATTTATACTATACATATAAACTGGAGTGCGATATGCATGATTTTATCTTATGTCACATTCCAATGCAGGGAGATTCTTTAGAAAGTATGGACATACTCCACTGCAACAATCTTCTACTTGTGGAAACATTGATTATGTACTAAGCTGTATAATATATTCAAAAATTGGTTAAGAGTCTCCGCGTGAATGAAAAACTTAAAGCAACAGATTCCTTTTCAATGTTTTAACTCAGTGAGACATCACTATTCCTGAACTGTCTAAAGAGTATCTACTCTGTATGCTATTTAATAATTTAAATAGAGTTAACTGACATATTCATATCATGTAAATTAAAAAAGTATTTGCATTTGAGGTCTACATAGTTGTAAGTGTTAGAGTCATAGCTATAATATTGCTTTAGAATACTTTGACATATCTTTGTAAAGTGTGAACGACTGGTGAATTATGTAGCAAGTAGACTTGCCAGTAACAATACTGACTGAGCCATGTTTCGAAGGAAACTTTAATTTCCAAATATGCATTTGTCGACGCTTGATGCTAATGGCCGTTGATAGATGAAAATATTATTTATGTGTTCTGTATTAATAGACGACCTGTTTTATATTTCACTCTAGATATGTGTAAGTCCCGCTAAATTATTTATAACTATGAATCATGCATACACTCTTAGTATTAATGTGACGCTTGCGAGGCTATAGGCCTCAAATCAGTTTAGTTGTCTAGAGTAATTCTCATAGCACCTAAAAGTTATTTTCAAGTTGCAAATAGAACTAGAGTAGTATTAGCCATGAATATGATGTGTCATGTCCATGTCAGTATAAATAATCATTGTAAATTATTAAATGTTTATGTAAATGTCCAAAAAGTATTCAAATTATTTAAAAAACAATTATACTAATAACTCTTTTCTTTTTTGTTATCCTTTTCCTTTTTCCTTGGTTTATTTTATTTTATCAATTAGACGGATTTTTCAAATAAACAAATTGTAAATGAAATTACTACCAGTTCAATATTTATTTTAAAATTGATTAACACTCAAATCTTTATTACTACCTTACATAATACAAGTTATTCTATAACTTTGTCATATTATGCGCTTTAAAGAGAAATAAGACACACAAGCAACTGAATCTTATAATATTTTTTTTAAATGAAACTAAATCAACATTAAATGAACTAACACAGCGCCAAAAATATGATGCTATATTATTTGAAAAGTTAATAACATTCACTAGGTTTTTCAGTTATATAGTAGATCCCTTATCATATGGGTGACAGTTTCGAATTTACTTGAGAAAAACTAGATTTTTTTTAGGATTTTCTATCAGAGTATTTAATTAATACTAGGTTAATTATATAGAAGAACAGGTCTTTTTTTTCGAATGACTCACCTGAGCATAGTTTCAAGAAAATTACGTAAAAAAAGCAGATTTATACATTTTAAGACTTTAATCCAAAATTAAGTAATTAATAAATTTGAAATATTATATCAAGCACAGAGTACCAGGCTATCATAACTCAGAAGTTGATGACGCTGGCGAGTTTCTTGACGCGATTTAGCAGCAGGTCTCCCTCGCGTATGGTCGCCTGGTACAGCTGCGAGCGGTCAGCGTCCGCCCCGCGCCCCGCGCCCGTCACCACGCACCCCGCTACAGCGTCGATACGACACTGAAGCCGACCAGCCGCCGTGAAACTACGGAAATATATATATATATACTATGACAAAGCCTAAGAAAAATTGTTTTATTTTTACACGAAAATGTTTTTTTTTTTTGTATATAATGAAAGTATAGATTTTTAAATATGAAATATGATGCTTTCGCTTATACGAGAATGGACATCGATGAGCATCGATAAACCCGTTTAAAAATTTTTTACCGCCACCTCGGCGTTTAATGTCTGCATCTTAAAATATTATATAATTCCCGTGAATGGAAATCTTTTGAATGTTGCCGGTTGATATGTTGCCGGAAAATTTATAATCTAAGCTTCTGTCTTTTTGAAATCGTTATTGTGCTGATGTGAAATAGTATTCTTGTAATGAACAGTGAACCTGCAATAAACCATTTTAGCAAGTTTCACCTGACGGCTGACACTCACAAAAATATATCGACGATGCGATGAAGGTAAACTGAAATAAACTGTATTTTCATATTTCATCACAGATGACAAAGAGATTGAGAATCATTTGAGAGCCACTTGAACAAGTTACAGCGTTCTTCCCACGTACACACGTCATGCAGTTGTTAATGCCGACTAATGGACTTGTGGATTAAAATGAGTCTACCTCAATTAGTCTTAACAAAATCTCTTTTCGACACGATACTCATTGTCGAGATATTTTTGAAAAAAAACGATATTTTAAAACCATATTGTCCCACAACTTGCGGTAACTACAAATGAGTATTAGAAACACGCAATTTCGTTTTGTATATATAATAATTTGTTTATTTTAATTTTATTCTCCTATTATAACATAACTATATATGTATTACTTTTCCTCTACCTTTCTTTTTGAACGCGATTGGGAAAAACGTTGAAAGTGAATTATAACAATGCGCGCGGACACCGACAGAAAAAGCAACAGTCTGAAGTTAGTTGCTAAATCTTTCATAAGTTTTGTAAAAATGCTACCATCATAGAAAAATAACAATATCTATTATCTACCACCTGTCTCTAGGCTTGGTGGCACCACCTAGCGGTGACACGCTGTACTGAGATGTTTCACAATTGTAGAAATGTTTTCGTTTAAGTAAAAATAGATGACATAGTTGAAAAGTGCGATGTAATTTAATAGTTTAAACATTTACGGAGAATTTATGTTACACTTAATGTCAGAAAAAAAAGATATTATTTGATTTTTCAAATTTAAACTAAACTTTATTGATTGGGTTGACTATCATTTTCCAGTCCTT
This sequence comes from Napeogenes sylphis, assembly GCA_959347405.1. Lineage (NCBI taxonomy): Eukaryota > Metazoa > Arthropoda > Insecta > Lepidoptera > Nymphalidae > Napeogenes > Napeogenes sylphis. The sequence goes on from OY365786.1 coordinate 21,904,162, forward strand.
GGATTATTTTATTGTAATTTATTATTTGCATGCAATTAAAAAGTATTTTTAATGACTATAAATAAGTATAACTTCTTATGTGCATACACACACTATTTTATCACTCTTTATAAACTTACCTAGATATCTCTTCCTCAACGAATTCTCGAGTGACTCCGAAGGTATCAGCTATATTGTCGAGACTGAGGGAGCGGTAAGCTCGGAGGAGTTGTACGTAAGCCTTGATGCGAGCCTCACGCACGTAGTGCTGGTAGTGCGGACGGAATACTGGATCCACGCAGATTTGAGTTTCAACCTATAAAATTAAGCTAAGGTTAATATACAATAAATATAAACCAATCAACAAAGTGACAATTCGATTGCTGATAGACATGCGGCATTATTTTTTCAGACGTGTTCAGTGAACACCCTACAATATGGCGAGTTGAGTTCCCACTTGAAGTGCTAGATTCTAGTAGATCTCATAGTAGTAATAAAATACATTTGTTTAATGGATGTATAAAAACTAAACCGAATTTTGCGTTTCAACCTAAGACTAGCCTATTACTATTTAAATAAATTAAGTTTCTAAAGCTTCATCATAGACTGAGTTGAGCATTCTCAATATAATTAAGAACAAAGGTAAATACCCAAGCAAGACTCTTCATAAAATCAGCATATCTGCATTCATGCAGGGACTCTACAAGTTCTCTAAGCTCCGGGAAACGAGAACGTAGAGCCTGCACTGCAGCACCTTGCCGCCTCAGTGCCGCTTGTAGAGCATGACGCTCTAGTGCTAGAGCACAAGCTAGCACACAATACTGGATTATTGTACCTGAAACCATTTTAAATTGTTTATAGGTTTAACCATAAAAGTGTATCACAGATTATCCAAAGATATTTATTCTTTTGTATGTGCAATCAGTTGGCACTCTGTATATAGCTAATTGCCTTCCCGTTTTTATAAACTTTCAAAATGTGGTAATGAAAATGCAAATATACATTCAGTAATCAAAAGATATTATTATAGAATCTCTGGATCAACATATAAAATTCCTGTTATACATACTCTTCGTACATTAAGTATTTATAAGTACTAAAGCTTTTATTACAATAAGTATTTTATTATTAATTGGCTACAAATTTTTACTATATTGATTGTAGAAAGAATGTTTCTGGACAGAGTAACCAACAGAATACAGTTCAATTTCTTACCAAAATCAACTAATTCATATGATTCGAATGTCGACACACAATCAATGAAGAGGTCAGCAGCACGGCTGTAATCTCTGACGGCCAGGCAATAGATTGCTTCATATGCTTTTAGTTTATTCCTTGAACGCCAATCACCACCTTTGTCAACAAGTTCATGTGCCTGACAAGTTTACACGTTTTTTGGTTAATAAATTTGAAATTTTTTACTTATTACTTTGATGATAATATACTGTTTTAATAGTACAAAAGTATATTAGGATGAATAAATTTAAAAAAGTTGAGTAAGATTAATAGTTAAATTATTTACTCATTTATTTTTTTAAATATTCCTACCTTGCTGACTGCTTTTCCCATATCTTTAACATTACATCCATGGAAGTAGGCAATTCGGAATAACGCAAAAATAGCATCAAGTCGTCTGTTAGTAGTTAAAGTTGAATCCTCATATTTTGTAGTAGCTAATAAAGTGGCTGCTTCTTTATCACCAATTGAACATAAATAGTCCAAGCTGAAATGATAATGACAAAGCAATAAGTTATAAACATATTCAATGTATACACTACTAGTATTTTTACATACATACAGGGACACTAAGGCAAGAATAGTGCTTTATATGTATTTTTAACCATTTCAACTGTCTATTAAAATATTTGTTTCTGCCATTAAAAGGTAAAAAAAAAATTAGATTTTGATTTGATAAACAGAACATTTTCTGATCCCTGTTATACATTTAAACTATATTTTGATGTTTACAGTAAATACTACAGAAGCAAAAAAACAAAAGTTAGGCAGTTGATATCCATTTTATATATGTTACATGAAAAACAGCATAAGTATCAGTAACAAAAAAGAAAAATAAAATGCTTTTGTTAGTCTAAATGTTATAATAGTAGTTAGGTATTAATACCACAATCATACTAATAAGAAGATATACTATTATTTAAAATGAATGAATTTTACTAACCGATCTTGCCACACGGGAGTTTCAGAGTCATCTTCTTCGAACTTGGAAAGTTTGTCTTGATTTTCTTTTGTCATTCCATCATATAATTTTTGATCTAAGGTCCACCCAAGATCTGCACATACTTCTTTATAGTAAGGTGCCATATTATTTGCCTTAATGCCTTGTATCAGTTGTTCCTTTAGTTGAGGATTACCTTTTAATTGTGGCAATGATAACTTAAATTTTATGCCTGCCAACGCCATATATTCAGGTGTTACACCTTCAGCGGAAAGCTCCATTTTGTAATAGCCTCGAAACTCTCTAAAGACTTAGAATCTTAAGCCTGCTTTTCAAAGCAAGCAACTCCGTAAACACAGAATTAAGACGTAACTAAACTTCACAAACTAACCAAACAAAATTAAGGATCCTTAGATCATGACATGACAATTTTAAAAAAGCTTGACAATGACAAATGTCAAATGTCAATATTATACAACATTTAGAATCATAGACAAATAAACCTATGAATAACCGTGATATGGCAGTTTCGATGTATTTCATTGGTGTATCAAGCAAATAAAAACACATAGAAACAATACAAAGTGAATCGATAGACAAGATAATAATTTTGTTACATTACGACTGATGTTGTTTTTACTTTTGAAAATCATAATGGTAGTTTTCCAATTACAGCACTAGAGCGCATTATGCGGCATAATGCTTAACGTTGAATGTTTCAACTACAGCAACGCTTCGCACAATCGAGCACTCTTAAAAGTAATGTTTTCGCGTGATATATTATTTTAGGTTACACTTACAGCCTACAACTGTTTGAATGTATTTATTAGTGATATCCTTATATCAACATTCAATAACATCCCGATAACTTAGTTCAATAAAGTTTGCATGTGATATACAATGGTGTGATATAAATTTGATAAATATTTATTGTTCTTATCGCCAAAAAATAATACGACACCACTATACTTATTAACCAAATTTTTTAATTATATTCCAAATAATTTGATGGCTTTTTTTAAAATAAATAATAAAAGACTAAACTATTGATTTTTTTATACTTCTTTTTCTTACACTTCTTTGGCTTCGCACAGTTTGTGCATTTAGATAACAAACAATATATGTCTTCAAGAAAATTGTATTTTCGACTAAAAAGTCTGTTTTTTTTTATAAATGGGCCTTTATGAGTGTAGTATGGAGCTGGAGTTATAGTGTTTCAAAATTTCATACACAAAAATAATTCGTAATAACGATACTAGAAATGTTTTTAAATGTGACTAGCCAAATATTATTAAGAAAATTAATTTTGAATTAGTAGTAAAATATTTTATGGTGTTTGGTTTATAAATTTAGCGACAGCGGTCTTAATGCAAATTTTGACACATGCAACGTTTACTTGGTTTTTTTAATTAGTTCGTATTAGTAAAAATAAATGACATATATTAATTAATTTACACTTTTTTTTCTACTATCTGGTTGCACTAATGTTTGCAAACAAATGATAAATTTGCCATTTTTTTAATGTTCGTTATCTAACGTACAATGGCTGAGCATTGTCGAGGATATTTTTTGAAATAGCGCAACAGATCTTAATATTTTTCCCCGCCGTGATCAGGATGTCTTTTTTCAAATATAATTTATTTTAAGCCTAGTTTTAAGTATATTATGAGCACTGTAGAAAAATTGTACCACATTTCGTTAGTATAAACTATAAAGCAAAGTCGCTTTCCGCGTCTGTCCCTATGTCTGTATGTATGCTTAGATCCTTAAAACTACACAACGGATTTTGATGCAATTTTTTTTAATAGTAGAGTAGAGAATGATGCAAGAGAAAGGTTTATAAGTATAATAATATACTTAATATACTAGAGAACCAATGATAATTTCAAGATTTCTAAACCGAAGTCGTAAACAAAAACATTTTTTTGCGCTTACATTGCAAACGCTAGCTGAACTCTACGAGATAGATCAAAATAATATACTAAGTATTGTATACCTTAAAAAGTTCTACAAGAAAGTTCGCGATGGAATATGTTTATCTCTTAGGGAAAACCCACAATAGCCAATTTTTATCCTTTACTTTGATCGAGAAATAATGGCTTATTTACAAAGCTTATTTAAGCAATACAGCATTAATCCTTATCAAATTAAGTAACTTAACTTTGATTTACTACAAATTTAAGGCGTTGCGAAGCCGTGGAAAAAAGCTAGTCATTTATAATATATTTTTTAAACTTATAATTTAATAATAAAAAAAAATAAGTAATTGAATGTTAATTAATTTTCTTATAAATGAAATTTTATTTTATTATTCCAATACTTGAAAATATGGACATTTGATATTAATTTAATTAATGGTTTGATTTAAATATAATAATATAATAATTTAAGTATAATAATATAATAAGAAGGGCTTTGTACTCATGGTCAAGAACTCAATAAAAAAAAATGCCATTTTGCAAATAAAAGTGACAGCTGACAAATAGCTAACTAAACAAATTAGAAATCTGCAATTAAAATACAGATAATATTTATTTAAACTATTATTATTTATTAATGTATATTTCTTAGTGTTTGTTGGCAAGAAGGAATGCAAATATTACAATTGTAACAAATGTTTAAATGTTATTAGTTGTTGGACAAAAATATAATATATAAACAACACAATGGACTTCAATCTGTTAGTCCATGAAAATCAAACAATAAAAATCATACCATCTTTAGAAGACTCGTTACGTGTAATTGGCCTTAACATTGATCTAGACGAAGAAACAGAAACATGGTTTAATCATTTAAAAACCAAGTGGAAAAATTGGAAAAAGAGTCCTACTACTGATCATCATTTTGACTTATTTTTCCAATTCTGTCAAGATCCCTACAGAGTAGCACTAGTTTGCATTGTTAAATGTGATGATTCAAAAGATCGCAAACCTAAATCTCTTTCATATTACATACTTGAGATTCTCAACAAATGGTCTCAGCCAAGTGGTAAGTTGCCAGATGAATGTTTGAAACTACCAGCCTATCAGATTGCAACACAACAAAGAAATCAGCACTTTCTTAATTTAGTTGTAAAAACATATCAACTGTATACAATTAAAGAAACTGTGCTACCTCTTGTAAAAGATATGTTAAAGAATGACAATTGCAAAAAGGCATCACAAATTGTAATTGCCATGGAGCTATTTGATGATGTTCCAGTTGAAGATCTATTGTTTCCATTAGTCTTACAAGATACACCAAACATGATAGATGATTACTTGTCAGAGTCTCCAAATCAAATTAAACCTTTTTTATTGTTTTTAGATAGCTTATTAGACAAGAATTTTAGCATAAGGGAATATGCTCAAAAGTTTATTGAAGAAAACAAAATTTATAATGTTAAATATGATAAAATTCACCATAAACCTCTAGGAAAATTAGTGGCTCGTTTATGTAATAAATTCAACATTCCCAAAGAATCGTGTAAGAATCTGAGTAAGAATCGTACAATAGGAGGTCTAAGATACTTAATACATCAAAGGTATATTGAGCATAATTTAAGCCCGTCAGTATGGGATGACTTGGTAAAAGATTCTCTAAAACAGAGTTTAGATTGTGCTAAAGAATTTGTTGATATGTTAGCAATTTACGATATTAATGAATCTCTCAAGTGGGCATCATACTTTGAGTTACCATCTGACAGCCTTCCTCAAACTCTTCAAAATTTATCTATACAAGACACTCCTACAGATGAAAAAAGCTGGGATAGTACTGATGGTGAAGCTCAGCTTAACTACTACAGATTTCCATTATCAGAGGACAGTATAGTTATTATTAATACAGCAGAAAAGTTTTACGATCTTGCAACAATTCTGACAAAATGTCATATTGTCAGTATTGATTGTGAATGGAAACCATCCTTTGGTGCTGCACAGTCTCGAATTGCTCTTGTTCAAATTGGAATATATGATCGTGTGTATCTCATTGATACCCTAATATTAAATGAGAAACAGTTTATAAGTCTTTGGAGTAGGTTTAACAAGTCTGTATTAGATAATGCAGAAATAATAAAGTTAGGCTTTGGTCTTGAGCAAGATCTTAATGAAATGAAGACATTAATAAATGGTTTAAATAATATTAAGGTTAAGGGTGAAGGACTATTAGATTTGGGATTGCTGTGGAAAAATCTTGTCAAGTGTGGACTATCATTACCAAGTAACAGTGATGCTGGAGGCAACAGTTTAAGTTCTTTGGTTCAAACTTGTTTTGGACTTCCTTTGGAAAAATCTGAACAATGTTCCAATTGGGAATTGAGGCCACTAAGAAATAGTCAGATCTGTTACGCTGCTTTGGATGCTTTTGTTTTACTAGAGATTTACAAATATCTTCAAAATGTTTGTGTTGAGCAGCAAATTAACTTCGAAGAGATATGTAATGATGTTATGTTGGATAGGAAACTAAAGTGTACAAAAAAGAATAAAGTAGTAGATTTTTTACAAGCCTCAATAATGAATATCGAAAAGAGAAATTCTAAAGATTTTAAAATGCTTCTTGAACATGAATCTGCGCATTTAAAATATTATCTCAGATATTGTGGTATTGACACTACTGTTACAACTTCACATATGTTATGGCATGATGCTGTTAATTTAGCTATATCAGAGAATCGCCTAATTTTAACATCAAAATTAAAGTTTTCTCCATCTGGTAAATTCTCTCAAAACTCAATTTTAGATTTAGGTAAAGGCAGCCTTAGAAGTCAGTTATTAAAAACATTCTCTAATTTTAATGTAAGCATTCAAAGTGATGCTCTTCTTACTAGATGTTTAGAATGCAATGCTACAGATCTAAAGTATTGGCCATCTAATGAGCTTCAAGGTCTTTGTAAAAAGTATCAGGTTAGTAGCCCAAGTAGTTCAGATCTACGAAGGTATGGCAGTGACAATGATGATGATAATGATTATTGTGACAATTTTCTAAGTGATTCAGAAGGAGAAGACATACATTTATATCAGCCAGTTCCAGTTCAGAAAAACTGGTATGTGACTAGTAAGGGAGCTAAAATAGATATAAATAACATTCAGAAATTATCTGATTCACAACAATCAGTTAGCATATGTGAAGAATGTGGTAAGGTATATTGGGATGAGGAGCCACTGCTAAAATCAATACATGAAGTAATTACATCAATAATACATTTTAATTAATAATATTTCTTTAGTGCATAGTGTTTGAAGGTACAAATTATACACATAGCAACAAAGCAATCAAATAATTGTGTATATTTTTATGTATACAATATATTAAGTATTATATTTTATAAAAAGTTAATTATATAGATCTGATAACTATGTTGCATTTGCTTAAGTTTTGATTAATATTAAATATTGTTTTCTTTACATTTGAAAATCTCAGTAATTATTCACATTCATTATATTGTTACTGTTAGTAGTTCACCATATAAAAAAAAGTATTAACAGTGTTTGAATAATAGTTTTAGCAAAAAGCATTATGCATAATTTCAAAGTTAATCTTAGCAACTTTAATAACCCATCATAATAGTACAATCTGTTATTCTTTAATGTAAGACATAAATAAGATATTAATGTTAAAAAGTTACACTTTTATTAAATAATTATTTTTGTAAATATGTGTTTTTCTTTAAATAAATCAATATCCTCAGATTTTATATCATTCCCTTTTAAGTTTAATTCTTCCAATTGTAATGTGGGAAATCCAAACAGTGTTGATATTTTGTTATTTGACAGATCCAATATCTGTAAAAAATTAAGATTATATTAATTTATACAAATGTATATACCATTAATTATGCTATTATCAGCCTTGTTAAAACACTGTACCCACCTTACAATGTTGAAGCTTAACTAAACTTGGTAATATTTTTGATGTTAGATTTTGATTGGACAGATCAACTTTTTGACAAAAGCTGTAATAGTGTAAATGAGGTATACTTGTAACCTTCTCACTAAATCTTATATTATATTGATCAACATTGCTTTCATAGTCAATGGGTAGCTGTTGTTCAATACTCCATTTGGATATTAAATCACCATAATACCCAGCCCTTTGCGAGTCTAATTGTTTTAATGCTCGCAAATTAGCTATAACTTCAGTATGGTGTAATTTGGCATCAATACAATGCAGGAAAACCGTTGTAGTTAATAAGGTCCCTGTAAGAAAATAAAAGTACAAATCTACTATTATCTATTCTACCTTTCATCTTAAAAAAAATCTTAACTTGCATAAATGGTACAAAATAAATAATTATTCTAAGTATACATAAGGTTCAGTCATAAAAAAAGACGATTGTCTATCACTCCTTACATTTATTGTCTGGTTCCAATGCAAGTAGCTGCCGACATGAATCAAGCTGCTCAATCAATTCATCAACAACAGGCTGGGAGTACTGATTTTGAAAGCTAATATCACTTTTTCCAATATATACACAAGGCTGATGCTCCATACACACTATTGTTTGTTTTTCATTACTATCTACGGTATGGTATACCTAAAAATAAAATGAACATACATAATTATTTCAAGGTTGAAATGATAAAATATTATATTTTAATCAATAATTTTACCTTAACATTAGCATTGGGAATAATTTCATAAGAATGCTTTAATACCCACAAGTCATCATATTCATAACCAGTACAAGAAACCCATTCACCAACAATATTTTCATTGTTAATACACAGCTGAACCTTAGTATCTAAATACTCTTTTGAAATACACTTACTCCATGCAAGTGTTGTTTTTGAGGTAGTTATTGTGCACGCAACTAGTTTTATTGTCACCTTCACAGCTCCTGGAAAACATTTTTTTTTTGATAAATTAAGAAATATTTATTTATGTTAAAATTAAATTAAAGGTTGTAAAAACAATAACAATGTTGTTTGCATTTGATTTTGTTAGTTTGTATCATATGATTAAATTGAGGCTACCCGCTACATTTTCCTTTTTATTTACTAATAAGGTTTAAATTTTAATATAGATTATATAATAATTATTTTTATGTTTATTTGCTTACATGTTGGGTAAAATTAAGGACGCGTTTACAGTTATGCCGAAAAATATTTTTCGGTATTTATTGCTACAAATTCAACCCTTATAGTTTATGCAATAGAACCAATAATTGACACAGAAAAAATATCTCTTTAACATTAGTTAATAAAAAAAAAACCAAATATTGTAGTTTTTAAAAGAGTTTCTATTACCTTTTTTAAACTGAAATTAGGTGCCTATTGACGTAGTTTCTTTAGGGTTTATTTTATTTGCTTTTGTAATTGATTGATTTTTGGTTACAAAGCTAACGTTCACGAAAAGCTCTGAGCGAAACTTGAAAGTGATAACTGAGCATCTGTATTGTCGCGCACACAATACTTTTATAACAAATATATATATTTTTATTTATTTTACATAGTAGGTAGTAACCTATAAGTAGTATTGTGTTAATGTGAAATTTAAATTGTATTTTTTTTAATATTTATTGCCTACCTATGGTTTATACTGTATCTAAAAAAATACTCATTAAAGTTTATGAGGTACAGTAATGAAAACACTAACAAAATTATTTATTGTTCAAAAACTGAAACAAACTTAAATAAAAATTAAAATAAACAAAAATAAAAACGTCATAAAAAACAATTATAAAAATTTAATAGCGATAACAATTGAGTACCCGATTGTATACTGGAAGTGAGCAGCGTGTCGTATCGGTGGGGGTAAGTAACGCGTTACGACTTACGCGACTGGAGAGTGGAGAGGCGAGAGCCAGTCTGCAGTCATGAGTCAGCGCTATGTACGTCAATTTTTCATCCTTCACAGTTCCCTCAGATACCTTAATTTAGACTACTGCATAGTCTAGTTCGTGAACGCTGTTTCATGCTGATAGTTATACCTCCTATTTTTTTGTGTTTTATTTTGTTACAAATACATAATGAATTATTAATAATTCATTTATTAATAATTTGTGTGATGGAATGACCTGAAGGTATGCTGATTAATGGATGCTATGAGATTTCCTAGACAAATAGAACTGGATACACGGTGCTTAGGCTTGTTTTCTTTGTTTTGATAAGATCTTATTGTCAGCCTTGATAGAATGACCTATTTAATTACATTATGTATATATATGTATCATATGGACATACAAGTTCTACATAAGTAAAATAAAAGAACATTAAAATATGTAAAAATATAAAAAATTAAAGATACATTCATTACCAATTTGTGCAAAGTCAATATTAGTCAATGTAGTGGATTGATTTAATGCCTGTCTGTTTTGGAAATGCGTCCTTAATTTAATTAACTTTTTAAAATTGATCTTACTCCAATACTAACCTAATAACCATCGCTGATAAAACCAGGCACTGGTATCATCAGGATCAGTGAAGGCAGCACTTTGGACCATTTTTAATTCACGTTTGTGATGGCTATCCTGAATTGGTCTTCCCCCTGAAATATGTAACATAAGAAACTTTAATAGACAATTCAATAAAAATATATTACAGATTACCTACAAGTTGATAAATTTATATTAATCTATATATAGAAAAGTAAGTACTATGAGTCAATATTAGTATTTACCTTTCAAATCAGGGTATAATTCAACTAACATTTTGCTTCTGTAATGCCAAGCTGAGTAATTGGAAAAGTTGTCATACAGCTTGTCAGTGGTAAAATCAAACTCATCTTGCAATGATGCATTACACTGGCTAACAACAAAACGGCGATAGTCCCATGTGTGAACTAAGTATTTGAATGAATTTCATATCAATAGTTATACAATGAAAGTAAATATCACTTTATTTTATAATAAAAAAACACTACATCAATTTTACATACAGTTTCTTTCATCTAACTTAAGATATATATTGCACAGTTCAAGCTCTTTCTTCCAATTTGGATCAGGTCTACTCATGAGGACCCACTCCCGGTGATGCCAAGCACAGTATGACTTTGGATTCATTTTAAGGCAGTATTCAGTTAAGCTTAATTCAGAATCATATAGTTTTGACATTTCTTCTTTGCATTCGATTTTGCTACAGAAAAAATATAATTAATAGTCAAAATTCATATTAAGATTCATATTCATATAATATTTCCAGATTACATAAAAGTTTCTTCTATAAAAACAAATAGAATTTGTTTGACCCATTATTGGTTACCTAAAAACATCCAATATTTCCCTTCTTATATTCCATAAAGTGTAAATATCTGGATTAGATGTTAAAACCTTTCCAGTTATTTCCAATTGCTCCAAGTCTTGTTCCCCTTCTTTTCTCTAAAACAATTTCATTATTTAAGTAAAGTTACATTAGTATACAAAACGATTTTAAATGATTGTTGTACTAGGGAAAATATGGAACAACTTGCTTTCAGTTGGATTTTCTGCATTGCATGTTTAAAAATTTTTAGCTTTTCCTGTCTTTCCTTTTCTTTTTTAGCCTTTTCTTCTTCCGAAGTACGTACTTTAATTCTGCCATGCTAAAATATATATATTTTATGGTTATCAATATATTGTCCATATACAAGATACCAATAATTTGTTGTTTAAGTTTTTAAATTACCATTTTAGGTAGCTTCTTGCTTGTTCTTCTTTAAATAAATATGATATCTAAGGAATAAAGAGTCTGGACATAAATTACTGAATGTAATCTTTTCTGTTCTCAAGTACGGTTAGTTTACAAACTAAATATAACCGTTTTGCAATTGCATATTTATAATCGAATTAGAAGATAAACCTGTATCTTAAATTTACCCGTACAATATTTTAAAGATTATGTAAAATGATTTTATTATATAATAAAATAGAGATATTTATCTCATAAAGTAGTAAAATATAAAGTATTTACTAAATAGTAAATTGTCAGATTGACACTCCTTTCTGTTTTGTTTTATTTTTCCTTTCGGACAGGCGAAGGTTTACAAACTCACTCACTCCTTTCCGACTCTGACAGTTATTTTTTCTTTTTAATCAGGTAGCAATTGGGAAGAAAAAAGAGGATGAAAATTATAAAATGTATTTGAAACTTATTATATTTAAACTTAAAGATATATACAATCATTTTTTTTAAATAACCCTGTTTATGTTTATTTTTTTATAAGAAAAAAAGCGTGTGAAAATTAAAAATGAATTCATTTAAAAAAAACCTAATCAACATAATATGTCAATATCCAGGGTTATATGAAATTAGTTGGTCACCTCTTGCAGGCAGTCTCTCTATATCAATCCCAACAACATTTGGTCTATGACTTTTTACAAATCTTGATAAACAGCACAAAAAAAAAAGAAGCCAAAAAAATGTTGCTTCTTGTTTTATTTATTACTCTGTATTTGGAAGAAGTACTTAAAAGGTAAACGTCCAGGCGCCATACCTACGCTTAAAATTATTGCCAGTTCAGAGACAATAAATTAATTTTTGTTTGGGAAAACTAAAATTTCAAAAACTATTAATTTTAAAAAGTTGTTGAAAGAATGTTGTTCGGATTGATGTAGACAGGCTGCCTGCAAAAGGTGGCCTATTAATTACAAATAACCCTGTATATCAATATGTAGACTTCTTTTTAGTGTCCCATCAAAAATCTTTAAGGTGGTTTAACTATCGGCATGAAGCAGCGCTCATAGAATAGACTGCTCAGAAGTTTAAATGAAGGTATCTGGGGGGACTGCGATAGCTGTAGGACGGGCTTACGTAGCGCTGACTGGTTCTCCAGTCGCGTTACGTCCCTCCCCCCCACCGATACGATACTTCGCTCACTTCCAAGTTCCAGTGTACACTCGTTACTCACTCATTCACTCGTGTACTCAATTGTTATCGCTATTAATATTTTCTTGTTGTTTTTTGTTACATTTCACTTTTGGATTTTTATTTTTATTTAAGTTTATTTGTGTCTTTGAACAATAATCAATTTTGACAGTGTTTTTATTACTATACGTAATCCTCATAAGCTGTAATAAATCATGTCTAAGCTACAGTATAAATTATAGGTAGACAATAATTATCAACAACATTCTTACAATATGAATTTTAAATTAACACAATACGACTTTTAGGTAATTATTACATTACCCACTATTTAAAATAAATAAAAAAATAATATTTGTCCCCTCCAAATTTCGCTCAGAGCTTTTCGTGAAGTCTATACCTATAACATTAGTTTGTTGTATTTAAACTACATTGGTAATTCCAGACACTTTTATATTATTGTTATTGAATTGACATTAGATAATTGATATATATCTTTCTTCAATAAACTTCTAATCTGTTGTTACAACACTGACGTGAAATTCTTCTGGAAGCGCTCCCTAATTCCTATTATTTCCTATTGAAATGTTTTTTGCGACCGAGTTATAATACATAATATATATATGATATATACAAATATTTAAGTTGTTACCGCCAAAAAGAACTCGTTATTATTTTGGGGATATATTAATCAGCTGATTTTAATTCTATGTTTTATTTACTCTGTGGGTCTTGGAAACAAAATAATAATTTCTATAAATTATAACCTATGAATGTCTCTCTTTGAAGTTTCAATCTTTGTTATCAGAATAGTGACAAATTCTATAAGATATTCTTATGTTTTTGATTTAACCTTAATGTGTAAGAATGAATAACGCACCACAGTTTTCTTTGCGTTGGAATAATTATGTTACTCACGTCACCGAGGCTTTTAATGTTCTAAGATTTGAAAATGATTTAGTAGATGTGACTTTATGTTGTGATGGTGGGAAAATAAGGGCTCACAAAATGTTGCTATCCGCATGCAGCAGTTACTTTAAGCAGATTTTTAAAGAAAATCCCTGCCAGCATCCTGTGATAATATTTAGAAACTTTAAATTCGAAGATCTCAATGCAATCATAAATTTTATGTACCATGGTGAAGTAAACATATTTCAGGAGCAACTAGAATCATTTTTAATCACTGCTGAACTTTTAGAGGTTAAAGGTTTGACTGATAATGTAGAAGATGAAACATCCAAGAATCAGATAAGAATTATTGACAATAGTTCATTAGATTTAAGTGCAAAATCCAGCCGGTCAAATGAATTGTCCCTACCTACTGTTGTCGAGGAACCCATAAACCTAGCAACATTACAGGCAGGCAGAGAAGAAGACATTCCACAAGATAATAATATAACAGTTCAAGAAGTTCATACTAATATATTGGAACCACAGCCTGAAACTTCAAAATCTGAGAACTCTATAACAAGACAAAAAGTAGCTACAACCAGTGAGGATATGCAAGTTGACTCCCAGCCAGGAACTGCTGAGGATTTATCTGACAAAAATAATTCAGGTATGTGTTAAAATATATTATTTATAATGTTTTACAATGCTTATATAACTAATATAGTTGAGTACCACTTAGACTAAACACTAAGTATTTGATAAAGCAATGATTTGAAGTTTACCATTGTGTATTTTATACATCATTACTATATAATCATTGTTATTTATTAGACATAATATTATATAGATTAGTTTTATTATATGTATAGACTTTATAATTTTTAACCATCTCTATTCAATTACAGAATCAGACTTGGCCAAATTCAGATGTCAACTATGTCCTAAAGGTTTTAAGCATCCTACATCACTAACATTGCATAAGGACTCACATGCAGGCAAGACTAGATGTCCAGTCTGCCATCGGTCATTTTCAAGATCATATGACATGAGAAGCCACTTACAAAGAATACATCAAGGAAAACAATTAACAATAAAAGAGATCAGATACAAAACTAACAGTGACAATGTAACACCTAAACAATTTACTCATAATATATAGTGAAACCTCTTGATTTAGGTTACTGTTTAGTATATAGTGTGACACAGTTAATATGGAAAAATATATATCTTATACACATTTAATATATTTACAAATAAAATGTATTAGAACTATAACTGTTTGTAAAGTCACAATTCAAATTTGTTCATTAATCTATAGCTTTGACTACTTTTATACTAGTCTGTAAATATATACCTATTTTATTGTTATTTAAAAAGAAATATAACTGTTTATGCAAGATAATAAATAACTTATTTATAAACCTTTAGCAAGCAGTATTTATCAGTTCATTTTCATAATAAAACATTTTTCTTTATACCTTGAAATACAATTGTTGACATTTTTGTGAAAATTTGTATCAATTGTATTGGTTGAAATGGCATGCCTAAAAATCTTTGATATATTTTCGCCCATCTGGCCCCCCCTTTTAAGGGCGGGTCTCCTGACCCACCCACTCCCCCGGTGACGCTGTAATAGCCAACAGGGCTAACAGCATATTATACAGACAAAAAAAAAAATCAAAATAAAATATTTAGGTATATATGATATATTTTATGTATCCATATTATTGATATCTTTTTAAGATTTTAGTTTTGGCATAAAGCTATTAAAATTTATTTATTTATGCAATAGGGCTAGTGGCTTACCAAGTCAATTTTTTTTTTATTTTACATTAAAACAATTGTTATTTTAAAATGATAAACTAAAAATAAAGTGATTGCAATTGGTTATTGTAATTTTTAGGAGGCAAAAAATAGGTTCTAGTTTTTTTTATCACTTACACAGTGTAGCTATATCTATTTTATTAAGAAGAGCAAGGGCATTCCTTGGAAACTTCTTAAATGAAAAGGGTTTTTTTTCTATCCAGACATATTTATCTGTTAATAAAGTGTTAATATATGAAAATTTTAAAATTTAACGATTAATCCGACAAATACAGACTAAATGTGAAAAGTGCACGGACGACGTGTCCGTGGATAAAAGTAAAAATTATTAAAAAAAAAAATGAAATCTAAATATTTAATATACACTACATCTATTCACATTTTAGAGTGGGATAAATGAAATAGTGAACTTATTTTTAGGAACTTGAATAGTACTAAATAAAATGAAATCAATCTAAACAAACAGAATACTGGACCTACCTTGACCTTTTCGTTGTTTTAAAAAAAGGTCGTGATTCACGAAACAAAATGAAAGATTGCTTAAATACCTATGATATTTTATTTGAAAATAATAGTGTGCAAAGACTTTTTACGTTAACAACATCGAATGTAGAATCTAAATTAGACAACCATACATAATTGCAATCTGAGTTAGTGTAGTGCATTTAAGTTTTAGGGGTGGAGTGTGGACTAATGCTACCGTACGTAGTGTAGCAAAAACAGGGGCGCCTAACGCGGGGGTGGCGGGGTCGGGCCACGCTCGATACGCGCGCGCGCTGCGGACTTCAAATCAGTCCACAACTAGTCGCGTTTCGACGCCGTTTGTGTTCGTGCGTTACGTATGAGAAAAATCATTCATAGTTCGGTACGATATCGTTATTTCACAGCACTTCGAATAAGTACGTATTTTGTAATATTTTCTAATTATTATAACACAAAACTGTGAAAGTAAAGTGAAAAATCGAGTGGTTAATTAATGAAAATTGATTTCATAATTTGTTTACATCCGACTTTTATGTTTATTGCATAAAATTAGCGACGAAATTTAATAAGTGATGTAGTATATTTAAAAATCAAGTGGCTTACAAAATAATTGGATAGATAGGATTATGTATTTCATAGCACATATATTATTATTATTATTCCAAAGGCGTTTCCAAAGTGTAGAAATACCTGATAGATCTGCATTGCTGCATTTCGTACACATTTTTGAATAGTTATTCTGAAATAGCGTGGGCTTCTATTCAGTTTAATAAGTGTGTGAATATTTGATGGTGTGTCGTGAACTGGAGCGCATACAGTCTAGATTTGCTCGCGAATCGTCGCGCGGCGGCGCAAAGGGGGTATTGATCGGCGGCGGCGGGTCGCGAGACGCCGGCGTTGCCGCCTGCCGCCTAAATAAAGCTCCGCATGTGTGCCGACTGCCTCGCCGCCCTACGTCCAAGGCGATGATTTAGCGCGCCTTGAGCTTTCATGGCATTTCATATTATGGTCACTTGCCTTCGGCGGATTAGAATGTTTTAAATACAATATTGATATTATTCGTTTTAGAGTTATGTTGGCTAGGATTCTATGATTCTAGAGAAATTAATATTCCCAAATCACAATATCGTATTGTTAGTTAGATTCTTAACAATTGGTTAGTAATTTTAATAGGAATTAATAAATAACATTTAATCTATATAAATTAAAAGTTAAAACAGCCTAATTTTTCAATACGACATAAGTGTTATTGTTAAGACAGTTCACAATTTTACATTATAATGATTTTGTTGCAGATGGAAATGTCAGGATAGCTAAGAATATCTTGTATAAGAGCTATGGCGCGCCCTGTGGTGGCGGGAGGAGCATTCCTCTATGTATTTTGTTTGGCGCTAGGGACGAGTGCACTCATTCTCTTGCCACATGATGTCCGCCCTGGTCACGCTGTTCGCCACTTTGTTGGTAATCATTCGCATTATACCTTACTGGACCCGGAATATGAACCATTCTTCACACTACTCGACGATGGATTACTTATGACAACAGCTGATCTCAAACCGTTGCTAAACCAACCTTTGAATCTAGCTATTTTAGAACAGACGCCATTCAGCAGCTCGGCCCATTCTGTTCATCTTTTAGTTATGGATCGCCGAAAAATGTTACAATTTTCAGATTCTAATAATGCTCATGGAGAAATACCAGAAAATGCCCCTATAGGATCTGTAGTCGATTTTCCTCCTATAAGAGCTACTGCCTTAGTAAATGTGGGCCCCATTGCGTATAAAATTATCAAAGGAAATGATCAGTCTGTTTTCGCTCTTCGTGAAAAGGCTCAGCATAGCAATTCCGACATAAAATCGGTTATAACAGATGCAGATGTAGAAATTATTGCTATGAAACCTTTAGACGCTGAAACTAAGAACCTCTACGATTTAGTTATTCAGGCCACTGATCTACATGGTGCAAATAAAGCTAGTCTTCCTGTTCGAATCAACGTCATCAACGAGAACGACCACGAACCGTTATTTGAACAGGAAATCTATTATTTTGCTGTAAATGGAACTTGTGATGAAAAATGTCACAATGGCACAGGGTATTGGCAAAGGTTTTCTACTATTGGAAAAGTACACGCCTTTGATGCTGATGGTGACCGAGTATATTATTCTCTAAAAACACCTTCAAACCTTGCTGTAATAGTGCCACAAACCGGTGAACTGATTCTGGCTGGTGAACCAGATGGATATGAAGCTGAATTGCAAGTATTAGCTCATGATGTAGGAACTCCGCCAAGAAAAAGTCAACCGGCACAAGTTTTTATTGAATTTATAATTCGTGAACGAAAAGAAATGCCTACACTACATCGTGAAAAGAGAAGAGTCACCCGCGCAGTTCGTCCGACTAAACGTATTGAATTCACTGAGGCTGATGGCGAAGTTGAAGGACGTGCTGTGTTTACTCTTGAAAAAGAAACTGACCGTGAGACTTTTAAAATCAGGGATGAAAATCCGTGGGTTACGGTCGAACCTAGTGGTGTAGTGAAAGTTAAAAAGAAGTGGGACTATGAGGAGCTGGGTCCTGAGAAGACAATCGACTTCTGGGTTACAATTACAAATGCTGGAAATGGAGGTAAGTTTTTTCGTACCATAGACCATTATTATGCATACCAAGTAACATATGCAAAATATTAAATATATTGAATGTAAAAAAAGTGCCTAATAACGGCGTATTAACGTATTTAAAATGTAAATAATTCTACATTTATAATGGTTATTCATTCTGTTACATTTTTAAAACATGCAGTTATTGCAAAAAACAGTTTCTTGTACATCATAAGGTAATAACAAAAGCGTGGCCAAGTCAACTCACTCACACCTGTCGTATCGAATGGTGCAATGGCGCATGACATTTGGTAGACAGGTCTTGTCTTCGCCGGCATTCCCATCACGACCGACATAATCGATCTTTGGATCATAGAACCTAATCATTATATTCCGAGAAATTCTATGCAGAATATCCGTTAAATCAAATGTATGAAATATACTAGGGTTTGTAATGAGTTGTAATACAGTGTGTAATCAAACGTATGGAGGTCTACTAGAGGCTATAGTAATAGTCTTTCAAATCTTACAAAATTTTAAATGTGAGGCATAATTAAATTAGTGAATAAAATATTATTTTCATTTACGTCCAGATATTTTTTAAATTGAATGTAGGACAAGATCCAAAGTCATCTTAAGTAAAAACAATGTCTATAAAATCAATTAGTCACGATGTAGGAGAAATTTTATAGAAAATAATTATTATAAGTACATTATCTCTGGCCCTGTCACTTTCTTATTTTGCAACCCAAATTGCCTTTTTCTTATCTGTATTTCTTGACTTTCTTTCGCCAGTATCTACTAGTTTTGTACTAGGATAAAAATAATTTAGTATTTCCATGTTCGCTTCCTAACATACACGATTTTATGGGTATATCTTGTAGGTATAACAGATATAGAATTGCAAATATTAATGACCAAAGCCCACCCATGTGGTAATAACTGAGAGTACACATTAAGTATTATTTAAAAATAGCCGCAGCACGAGACATTGTCGAGATGCGCGTGGCATCTTCATTACATAGATAAATCATAAAGATGAGACTAGTTCTTGCGAGCGTGCGGAATGCGTAAATAAACGAGGACCTGTCGCACGGCCCCGAGACGTAAGCCTATCATGACAATTCTTTACGCCTCAACCACTGATGAAAGTATTAGGTATAACTTTTTATACGGCATGTGTAACGAAAATAAAATTGATCAAAGTTATGGTATGGAGTTTTGATTGCTATTGTTTTTAATTAAAAAAAATATATATTTTATGGTTTTTTTTTTAATCTGTTTGAAATTAATAGTTACAATATTCTATATACATATTAACGAGATCAAATCTATAGCTGAAATATTTATAAAAAAACGTTACACAATAACAGGGCAGATTTGTTGATAGCTAATGCTTTGTCAACATATAGGATTGTTTTTGCTGTTACAAATTTTGTAATATATACAAAATTAGTTTGGACTGTAAATAAAATAAAAATAGAAGTATATTGTATTGTACATGTGATAATAGATGTCTTATTACTTGCAAGGCTATAAGCATTGCAATAGGAAGCAGGTGATTTCGCAAGAAACCAACTAAAGGGATAATAATCGTATAAATAATTCTAAAACCTGATTGACAAGGATTGACCGATATACTTCAATACACAACTTATTGTATTGTTTTTACAGATGTTTCAATTTATATACCTAGGTATGTACAGCACAGTTATATACAGTATAACATTACTCGCATTTCGTTTCGTTATTCCTTCTACTATTCCATCTCCTATCTATTTAAGAAATGTAATTCCTTGCTACGGAGACTAGTATTACGAGAATATAAGCAGATATTTTTGCGAAATATTGCAAGACTTTTCTGTAAAAATTTAATATTTTTATTTGAAATGAAACTGTATATTATTGCTTCGTACAAATGCATTGTCTTAAATATTTGAATAATTTTATTTAATTGAATAAGGGTGCGTTGACTGAGAAAACTCGAACACTCTGTTTCGTCTCCCTTTAAATGTATACGTAATACCAATATATAACAAAAGCTCTTAAATAATTATTTTACAGCTAAATCTATATGGTTCTAGAATTTTCTTCAATCGGTAATCCAAAGACATCTTTATTTGTATTTATAAACAATTAAAATAACGCTATTTATGTGACGTTTTTGAAATATGTTATGAGAATACACGTAGATTTATTGTTTATATTGTTTGTGTTGGGATTTCGCATATATGTAAGTAAATAGTGAATATTATAATATCAATATATTTATATAGTTATTTATAGTTATCTATAAATAACTATTTTTCAATTTGTATTGTTTGTCAATATCAAAGGTTGGATTTTAAGTAAATATAGAATGAAAAAATGTTACTTTAATACATGTTTATAGATATTTTCAAATATCAAAGATTGGGTAAAAGTTTTGAACCTTAGGGCTTTTATTTACTATTACCTTTACGTGTATTTTTACAGTGCTATAAAGTTTTAATAAAAAAAAAAGCTTAAAACGGTGTATCTAATACTTAATGTTCAATACCAGAGTATTAGTTACTAAAAAACGAATATTTAAAACATGTGAATGGGATGACCGGACCTCGCAAAACTGTTACGGTTCGATTGTCCAGTGTTTGTTAAAACCATTCATTCAATCAATGGCTATGGGTGCGGGCGTCGGTCGCACAACAATCCGGCACACTGGCCAATTCCCCTCATTGTGTCCATTCGCCACAATTACATACACTTCCTATGAATGACCCCACAAGTTACACATGATCTGATCACATCTGCTTGTATTATTTTTAACTTTATGAGGATGCGTTTAATAATGACATTGATCAACTGTTAACCTTCAACCTTAGTTTAACTGGAGCTTTACTGTTGGCCACAAATCAATAATAATTCTTATTGGTATTTGTATAATAAACTCTTTTGTTAATTTTGAATAGGAATTAAAAAGGTTTTATTGTATGGAAGATTCGTGATGAATTTAGTAAAATATATTTATCGAAATATCTATGTAGTTTGAAATTTCAAGTTACGTGCGAATTTTGGACTGTTAGTAGTAATGTAAACGAATGGGTCAAGACATAAGTGTGTACTGAGCACTTATAAATTGTTGGTAGATTGAAGTAGGTACTAGCCCGCCTAGTTTGTTTTCATTCCATTACTACAACTTATTTTACGGAGCTTAAACAATATGGAGCAGAGTTAAGTTTTTTATATGTATTATATGGTTTTTTATATGAAACATTATTTCTATTATTATTACAGAGACTTAATAAATTTTCTAAATCAAATCTAATGTAATTGATTAACGATTTGCTTGAATTAATAGTCATTAAGTAACCAACTGTAATTAATATTAGGTATCTACGCACGAGGACTTAAATAAATTCTGTAATAAGTGTTAAGAAATTGTGTGAATTCTACGAATTTATTTCAAAGTAAGTAACCATGTAATTAATGCTCTGAAATATGCTGATTGTGTACGAAGAAACTTAAAAGGTTAGAAGTAAGTAAATGAAACTCTGTTATTAAATTAGATCAGATTATCTAGATTAACATTCAACAATATTTTGAGCATGATAACATTTATTTGTAGAATCATGCGATGTAATTTATTCAAACTTACATTGGATATTTCGAACTTAGCTGCGTCTGTTAGAAACAATATGGTAGTCGTGACTTATGGTGAAGAACAGTTTATATAATTAGATCTAACATGTTGTAATGTAAACAGAGCACGCATGAGAGCGTGAACCATCCCAGCCTCCCGTCTATAGGCTTTCACTCTGATAGTGATTTGATTGCTATCATTTGCGCGTCTTCCTAAACGGCGCAGCGAGACATTTACACGCTAAGTACAACTTTGTAAAACCATTACGATAGACATGAATCTTTATGTGTAGATATTAAATATTTATATTGTATTTAAACAAAGAAAACTCTTTCATTGTCCATTGTTAGTTAGTATACGTTAATATTTCAATACTAACTCTTAACTCTTATTTAATTGCATTTACAAAGCTATTTATTCTATGAAGGGTTACAGAATGAAACTTTTACTATGAACTTAACGTTACTAAGGTTATTGAAAATTGAACTAGTGCGTAAGTATATATAACCGTAAAACCATTATTAAATAATTATTATATATAGGAATTCATAACACCATAGTTTTACTGCTGTTTAAAAGAGTGCATTTCCCGTAAGTACATCAATGGAGTTGGTTCACTACTTTCTAAGCCATGAGCCGTGCGTTCTTGCGTGGACGCCACTTCATATCGTATTGTTCGCACAGCAATGGTAACTCGAGGACTCTTGTAGCCCGATTGGCATTCACTACATGCTGTATTTTCACCCCTCGTCTGCTTTCAAATGTAAGTACTTATTACCCTTTGCTGACTTAAGATCGCGCAGTTTTGAGTAATTCGGTGGTATATATAGGTACATTTATGTTCTGAAGTAAGATAGTTCTTTAGTAATACTAATAATAACCTTAGTCCGTTACACATGATATCATTAAGGAGCAAAAGATAAAACATTATTTAAAAGTTTCGAGATCACAAACAGACCGACAAACACTTTTATGTAAAGTGGCTCTGGCTTTATAAAAATACTATGTATAATAAAAGAAAATTCTTATCTATTCTATGCAGTAGTAAATGATATTGTGTCTTTACAAAAGCGTTTTGATATGTAGGTATAAGAAAGAAGATTAGTTGTGTTCAGTTGGGAAGAATACTTCGATAAATAAGTTGTATCTCGAAATAGGTTGTTAGTTTCGATCGTACAGCTTCCTTGAGCAAACATCATTGGCTTTAATCAATGCACAGTTGATTTATTTTATACGTGATATACTTATAAAATAATAATATATTATAAAATATATCCTAACTTATTATTTTAGATTATTATTTATAGAGAAGTCAAATAGATTTGAGTTTCGGTATGAACATAGCATTTCTAAAATGTTGCAGGGCTTATATGACCTTTGGAAATTTATTAGTAAGGATGGATTACGAGGGTAACCTTTATTGGTTTATTGAGATTTACTGCAGGCTAGGGATAGGTGCAGTTGTTGGCTTTAGGGCCTTTGGGAAATAAGCTGAGCCTGATCTATTGCGTTAATGGTTTGCTGGACGACGTCTATTTCCTTATATGGAATCCAGCTAATATCACTGGCCTACCCCAAAAATATATGTGTATATAATGGTAACGAATTCTTGCTCTAGGAAGGTACAAAGGCAGGAAAGTAAACATCCTTGTTAGGGCATGTGCTATCTAATTAGATAAGACATTTTATCCTTTTTACTTATTTAATGTTAGAATTTGTTTGTCAGATAAATCTGAAAAATAGAGGTTTCTTATGCTATGAAAAAAAATTACTATTGCTTATTTTATTTTAAAATATGCTTATACAACGGTATTTGATTTTGGTGTCGTGCATTAACTATTTAGGCGAATCGTGTTCGGTTATTATCTTACACTGATGGCGAAAGCTCTCCGGCACAGATAAGCAATCGTCACACCAAATCATCTGTACATTTTTATTATTTACTTTATGCTAAATAACTGTAAATTTCGTTCGAATTTATTTGATTATTTGTTTTTTACTGTATCAAGCAAATAATTAGATACCATCAGATCTTGCTATATTAGTTATTAGCTTGCAAAACAGACCAGATTGTTCGAAATCAGTGTACACAACCTCAATCTATTACTAATATTGTCTCTGAACACATGAGTTTAGTTTGTTTAGAAACAAAACTTTCGGAACTTAATTGGTTGAGTCTGAAACTATGACGTACCTATGTAACAATTTGTAACAAGCAAAATAGCTGATAGCTATTTGGTTCGAGCACAGTTCCACAAATTTAATAGGGAGAGCTGTGTTGATAATGGATATGTCGGGAACCTAATGAAATTAAGTTCAACTAGGTGTTCGTGACCGAAGCCAGACTACCTCACTCTATTAAACGTGGTTTAGCATTTCATTGTACTATAAATAAAAATTTAAAAAATGAAAAATACTATTACTTTAGACTTCACATTTTTTTTAGTAATTAAGTTGTTAAAAATGTAATATGTTTGAAATAAAAAATGAAGGCTGTAATTAACATAAGAATAGACGTGGTAATAGTTTTATACTATTACCATTTCTATATAATTTGACTGTGAACGTATTATTCGGCTTTTAATAAAGTCGTTTCATCAGAACTCACGTAGCTCGGTATGCAATTGAAGAAGGTTCATTTATTACGTTGTTCTCACTAAGGGTCGAGTCAGAAGAAAATAAAAATACGAGTGCGCGCATAGAATCGTGTTTAATAGCCGATGTAGCAATGCGTTTGAGTTCCCGTGTAACAAAAAAAGATGACGGCTCTAAACTGATGATACAGCTTTTGATGTCATAATAGGTTCTAACAGCGTCAATGTTTATCTTAAGACCATAAATGATGCAGGTGTTTATTATTTAAAAGACCATATTGTTAAGTTTTATTGAACTATAACTCTAATAGTTTTATGGCTTGCAAATTAAGTTCAATAACGATACAATTACATACTTCTATTTTGTAAAAAAAATGTTTGGATACAATTTTGTACATACTTCTAAAGTTATAAGAAATACTACTACTACTATTAATAAAGTGATAAGAATTAAAATACATATTTGTATTTGTTTATAAACAAACAAACATAAAACATTTCAAATCTACTGATCAGTCAGATATTTGTTTCTGGTTTCAATTCAATCCGTCTCTGTTAGAAATGTACGCTTAAAATAGTTTCGCAAAGTGGTGGACGGATGCACGTGTGCGACAATCAAGCTCCCTTACTACGAGTTTTTATTGCACTCACACAATTACGCAGAGCGCACTGCTCACATCTCGACCGCAAAGACCTTCAGAGTCTTCTGTTTTATTCCATAATTATAATCATTATCACTTTAATCAATGTTCTTTCCAAGTCATAGATCAAATAGTAGAGGAAGTCCGTTCTTTTTACTCTCCCTTTTAGAGCTTTGTCGAAATATTTACGCCCCATATTGGACGTGAAATTCCAAACAATGAAAGCCGGCGCATATGTGCACCACACGTGCGCTAAGCATAAATTAGTGGAATCGAATAAACAAAATGGTCATGCTTTTTTGTTGGATTCCACGGGCGTTCTATTATTCTGCTGCCTCTGACCGGACACAGGCTATTAACTGTGTATGAATATTTCAATCAAGATTATTATTATTATATTGATATTATTCTATTAATAGTGTCTAGTGTTATATTAAAATGTGTACATATAATTCTAAATTAGTTTTTATTGTTATCAATATGATTATAGTAGATGCTCGAGATGTCTCTCGTTTAATGTTCAGAGATGGGTATGTGGGCGTGAATCGGGAATAAATATTTTTGTCTGTCGGTTTAAACACATTCATATGTGTGTTATTCAAATGTAAATCCCAAGCCCGTACAATTCTTATATTGGTTTAATATCGGTTCCTCTCTTCGGAATTTTAAATTAAACAACAAATACTGATTATATTTGAATATATTACTGGATATATTATAAGTAAACAATGTTTACTGACCTTTTGAATGTTTACGTTTAATTTCTAAAGATAAACAGATCAGTAAAATGAGATTTGAATAAATAATAACAAAATAAGTCGTTTAATGCTTGGTATAAACATCATATAATATTGAAACGAAGCTAATAAATACTGAATAGAATATATAAATACTGCGCTTTGAAATAAATATATTTTACGAATAAAATATTTCATCCGGGCGCTGAACAGAAATCTAATTGAATTGGGAAACTAGCTATTGACTTTCGTTAGATTAATTAATTCATCGCTGCTTGTTAATTCCAACAAAATTACTCTTGGTTCTATAACAATAGAAACTACGAACTGATGCGCTTCTAGAAATTTCGCGCAGATATCACTCTGGGTTATTTGAATTATGGGAGAACTTTGATTACTTAAATCAAGAGAGGTTAGTATAAATTGTATAATAATATGTATACGTAATTGTGTGTGTGTGTGTGCGTATGTGTGTGTACATATGTGTTTGTGTGTGTGTTATTAATTTGAATGAATAATTAAGATATTGCAAATCAATTGCTTTAAGATTTTGCTAGGATTAAAAGAAGCGTTAAACGAAGCCTAACGTTGCTGAGCAATCGATTGAGACGCAGACGACCGACCCGCAGACATACGATACTTACTGTATCATGTCTTCAACCGGATATTTCCTTTTATTATATAATCCTCAAGTTTAAAACTCTTGACACAAATTGAGACAAACAAAATAACATGAGGGCTCATTTTATAGCAGTTTTAATTATTAAATAAACACTTTAACTACCTAAACAATTGCTTAATAAGAGTTAAAACTATTCGATTTTAGATGTGTTGGTATTTATAAAGATGTAAAAAAAATCCATAATTGGAGATCATAATTATTGAAAAACTAATATTTACCGATAGAACCAATTTTAATTAAAACATGCAATTATTATTTAATATGACTTTAATGATAAATTTAGCTTAGAAGAATTCCCGTATTATTACGGGAATTCTACGGTGAACGGGGTCGCATCACTAGTATTGATCGAGACTGCACATTCCTTACCTACATGGTATGTACCAGAACTTCGCAACTTACGGCAAATGTTACATATTAACTATGTACTAAGAACAGATTTCTTTGAACACCCTTCCCGTTTAGTTTTGGATATTCAATCTGAAGCCAAACATAATCTGATATTTTTCTAATTGAAATTAAAAGGATTCATTAAAGCTTTTGAAAGCATTCTCTTTATTTATTTTTTATTTATTTCTAAATATTATTTGTTTTTTTTTAAGAATCAATCAGTTACCATATATTTAAAAAATATGAAATTGTTTATGTTATGTTTATAATACCGAGTACAATAATATACGAAAAACCTAAAGTTACTAACATATACCTTTAATTCTATATACTACCATGTATTTAATGTAAAAAGTACAACTTGATGCAAAATAAAATATTATTGTTATTATTTTTATACAAAATAATGAATACGATATTTTAGCACACAGTTATGACTAGGTTTTTTGTATTAATGATATCCATTTCCCAATGGACCACACGGAATGGGGTAGTACCTAGTATTGATGAATGTGGCGCCAAGAGAATACGAGGAATTAAAATATCAATCAATACAAATAAAAAAGGACATATATATAACTCTATGCTTTTCTAATCTATATATCTATAACTATTTACATTTGCAGTTTCATAAACTGTTTCTAGTGATCACTAGATGAAATTGATAAAGATTATTATATCCGTGCATGAACTACGTGATTAGTTCTAATAACTAGGATATGGGAATAGCAATTATGAATATTAATTGAAAATGTTATACATTGCTATATGTTTGGAAGCTTTTAGTTGAGTCTATCTTATGCATGAAGTCGACTTACTGTGGATCGAGTTTAAATTAAAAACTACTCTAAATCCCTGCACGAAGTTTCCTGTCAGTATTTGCGTGTTGAATATAGTCCCTAATGGATTTGTTTAAAATGTCACTGGCCGATTAAGGCGGGAAACCGTTTATAAAAAAAAAAAAAAAAAACATGCGTTTTTGATAGCAAGCTTAATCGTGTAAAAGTTTATCTAAACAGGTTTGTAACATTTCCACTGATAGCATCATGTTGTTCCCACAATAGTGGAGATCGTGACTGTTTTGGCGATCGGGAGCAACGATACCACTTAAACATCCAGCCGCCAATCAACGAAATAGAAGTCGAATCGTGAGGAAATTAAATGTAAATGCCGTCTCAATTATCCTTTGCTATGTTATTTATTCACGTAACGTAAACATAAAATATTTGTTTATGGTAATAAACTATCTCTTAAATTTTGGTTTTATGTTCTTAATATTGGTGTCATTTCATTTAAATGTAAGCGAATGTAAGAGACAAAAAGAGGTTCACCTACTACGTTTTATCACAGGGTTTGTCACGTAAGTTAACCGTTAAACAGGAATGCTACACTCGTTGATACTATCAAAGCTCCGAGGTGTGAAGAGATACAAAGGCAGTTAGCAAATCTAAACACGAATCGTCTGACTATGTAATCCACTGCCATGTGGTTTTTGTTTTATTCGTTGTTAACTTCTATAATCTACATTTGCACTTATAACTCAATAATAAATTATTATTAGTGCAAACCAAGCTTTATAAATGACGGCCCACGTCTAAGCGTATTAGTAATTATAGATGCCCTAAATCTCACGATTCGAACATTTCTCGACTAAATATCTACTCAAATAAATGCTGAAATGTTTTGACGGACAGATGTTGATGTTATATTTATTTATACGATGCGAATGTGCGAAATAATCATTGGTTGAAATGTGATAACCGTAGAGTTTATTACTCATATCGTTTGTTAAGTGGCTATTAGGAATAGCGGTAAGAAGTAATCAGCGCTATTCTTAATGTGAGTGTCTTAGAAATAATAGCGTTTATGAGTTGTAGATGTGAATTGTTTGTAAAGTAAACACGGCGGGGTTCAGCCCTATGACGTCTGATACTATTTTATATTCATTCATACTTTTAAGCTTTTTTGTAGTAATTATAATTCTTTTGAAATTTCGAGATTTATGTACTTAATTAAAATAACAATGAGCAATGCTTAAATTAACAATAAATTATCATTAATAAGGGGTGCGTTTTGTAAGCATTTAATTATTTAGTACTCACATTCCTAATGATAGGGGTATATTTGTTATAATATAATTTGCAGTCGTTTCGTAATCTTTTTTTCATGTTCTCCAAATATTTATTTAAAGAAGATACATGTAGATCCCATAGTCCAAACTAACCCTAAAACAAAACCATTTGTGAACACGCTGTCTATAGTAAGCTTGCATATGGAAAAAATCCGTTGGGATAAACAGACTGTCGGGTGTACGTGTCAATGGCCGCGGATCCCCCCCTCTCCCCTCCTCACCCCCGAGAGCAAGGGTGGCTTCACAACACTACGATATGGTATTAAGACCCTAAGACACAGTCTAATATCTTTTCACGCTTCGGTTTTATTAGTCGCTAGATGACTCTATTCCGCTGATTGAAGCTTTCTGTCTCTATATAAAAGAATTTTTGATTTAATATACTTTTTATTATGGTATTAAACTAAGTTTGTTTCCTGATTATTGGTATGTTTTTGTATATAAATATGTTGGATCTATTGGCTATTATTATATTCTGAATGTAAAATATTTAAGTAAGAAAGAGAAATAGTAAATTATTCATGACATTAATGTGACACTCCTGTGAACTTTAGTACTGAAATTTGTAACTTTATTTAAAACTGAAAGGTGAACCAAGGGATATTCTGCTATTTGAAGAGAAACTTAAGAAATATTTTTGCAAGAAGTTGTCTAAATTTAAATTTAAAATACACTGTTCTAAAAATTGCATTTCGAATTAAATGAAATATTTCGAATTTACATATATAAATATTTGTACAAGCGTAAAAAGAATTAAAAAAAAAAAAAAAAAAAAAATCTTAATTTCAATGAAGAGAAGAGATAAGTGTTCTTTTTAAACACTTCATCATCGGAACGTTTGAACTCGTGAGCACTTCACTTTCATGGTTCCCATCACTTATTACTAATATTATGAAGAGCGGTAAGTGGGGTTCGGATCGGACTTTATACCGTCCTATCATACCAAAGAGATGGCATTGTTTCGATCAAAGAACTTTATCCGTAGTAAATGTGTCGATAAGATTGAATGATAGCTTTCTTCACTGGAATCCGGTGTCTATTATTTTGGATGTGGCTTTGTGATGTATTTGTTGTAGAGTTAAAAACAAAATATAGATAAAAATAATAAATAGGAGTTGATCTTTTGAAAGCATTACATAATTTGTTTTAACGATTTTTTTATAATAAAATAGTAAAACTAGAAAAAACCTAAGTCTGTAATCACTAAACAGACAGTCAGCAGAAATGCTCGTAAAATAACGTCCTCTTTATCGAAGGGGATCTGTGATATATCACCGCCTACTTCGAAATATCTCGTGTTCACGATATATACCTATCATGTGTAGGGAGAGTAATATACTAAAATTGTCTTGTCTTATTTTATATCTATGGTTAATATTAAGGAGGATAAGACAAATATTAAAATCTAACATCAATAATATAACATGAGTTATTGTCCTCAATAACGTGTCCAGGGTGCACATTGTTCTAATATTTATGATTATAGAATATTTAGCCATAGACTAGACTAGGGATCTCATCCCAGCACGCTCCGTTAATCTCGTTATAAAATAGCTATTGTGCGATAGACGTGGTACAATAGGAGAGTTTCGCATTCTAAAAATGAATTATAGTTCTGGTTCCGCAATGCAGTGGTGCATGGGGTAGCATGGCGTCGGACAGAACACCCCGTCGCTGTGACTCGTGGGACGTACATCAACTTATAACCACTATATATTCATTACTTGATATTCTTTAGTTTGAATTTTGTTAGAAGCTGATTCATATTAAACATAAAATATTGAAGTCCTACCATATATTAAAAATTGCTTCTGGGAATTGACGTATTATGTTCTGTGATGTTCATTATCGATATTTTGTAGTAATAATTTATCGATAGAATGAAAGACTTAAATGACATTTATAGGGCACTACTATCCGTAAAGCGTAAGTTTGCCGTGAATCACAGAAAGGCGTTACACGTTCTGAACTATTCGTTAAAGCGAGTAAGGAATCAGAATTAACAGCATTGACCATTTTAGAACAACGCATTTAAAACACTTCTATTAATGGTTGTAAGGGTTTTAATGGGATGTAATGTAGCTTACAAAATTCAATTAATCAAACATATATTTTTTTTTAAAATATGACAGGTAGTTGGAGAAGAGCGTTCAAACAAATTATCACTATATAAAAACTCTTCAGCCTTTTAAATATAGATTATAGTCATCCTATAAAGTATTGATTTCCGATGAATTACAATGAAATGTCTTATATAATATAGTAAATTGCAACCATCATAAATAGAGTCTTGAGTTATTGTAAATCTAATTTGTAGATGGCTGGTAAATTTCGTATAGACACAAGGGGAGATCGGCGGATGTCAACGATTTAGCTGTGACGGCAACGTAGCTTTCGGATTTATTATTCTTGACATCAAAATCAATAATAACGACATCGTTCTTACCGTCTGCAACCCTGTCTTAAGAGATACTAATATTATATAATTAAAGTAATATGATAATTAAAATTAAGTATTATACTATTATATACAGAGTATATAGAATACCCTAATATGATCTATTGTAATCACAATATGTAATCACGAGATAATTCTCGGATATCAATTTTGTTTAGTGGATGAGAAGTCCATTTTAAAAAGACTTAAGACATACATGTACTTTATAGCATGTTTGTTACGAAATGATCAGAAAAGACAGTTTGATAACTGAGTAGGGTTGTTTTGTAAGGTAGGACAATATTTATTTAGTCCCTCGTCGGTTCTTCTCTACGGATTTACATGAAATCTTGCATCTAGAATCTAATGGTTATAAAGGTCGAATTAAAATTATTTATTTATTTATTTATTTATTAATCGCACCAACAAGGTAATCACTATAACAAACAAACATTGAAACAAGCATACATTAAATAGTAAGTTTTACCTCAATTATAGGAGCAAACCACATTGATATGAGCAATATACTATTATAACGTAAATATTATTTGTTACTATTATTAAACAAATTAATTAATTAGTAAAAAAACAATAAAAAAAATCCATTACTAGATTAAAGATGTCAAATTATGTCAGATTTTTAAAAGCAAATAGTGAAATAAATATTTAAGAAAAGTATAAGTAATTAAATAACAAACAATCAAATAACAAGCAATTAAGTAACAATTATAAAATGGTTAAACTAATTATATAAAAAAAAAATATATAGTCCTTTACTACTACTTAGTGGCTATAAAGACCTGTTTAAAGTTTAATTCTAATATAATAATTGAGAAAAAATACTTGCCTGTTTTAAAACTATATGGAGTTTCAAACAAAGATCTCATTTTTCTTGCTACGGTTTTAAATAAAGAAATATTTTAACATCCTATTTAAATCTGATTGAATTTTGGCAGTATGCTTGAACTTGAGCAGCTTCTGACCTACTTGCACGTCTGTCAATGCTAACTTCCTTAAGTAGTTCTGACTACCATTCGTTAACTAGATTGAATACTTTAGTCTACTTATACTAACCGTTTCATACTTTGACATGACATAATTAATGCTCTTTTAGATTTAATAAATTATCTTCAGGTTTTATATCTTAAGACTTACTTAAGTCATTTTCTCGCTTTATTGACATTTATATATGAATTATTATTAGAAAAATATGCTATTAATAATATCTTACTTTTACCAAGTAATAAGTAATGAACGTTCTAAATTACTTGTATTACGTATGCACATAAGAGGGTGTTTAAATTTAAACTTATAGTCTATTTTAAGACAGATGCAAACGGATATTTTAACTTAGGCTTCTTTTATTTAATTGTCGCTACTACTTTTGAAAATAAGCCTACAGAAGAATTGGTTAATTTATGTCTAATTATATCTTATAAAGTAATTTTATCAACAAACTCAAAATTTGTAAGGCACGAACTGCTAAATAAACTAAGTTATCGGTCAATCTGTCCATCCTCCATCTTGTTAAATGCAGCTTCCGACTATAGTTACTAACTTACTTAAATAATTTCAAGTTTTAGTTCATGTCAAATCTGATTTGAGAGCAGCCTGAAATAAAAATATACGAAACAAATACCTAACAACCATTTCATTAATTTTAAAGGTGGTAAAGCTTTTTTAGAAATTTTAGAAATTTGATAAGGGTCAATACGATATGCAAATTCATTTACAACCTTAGAGTACAAGTGTCAAACCTTGTTGTGTTCTGTCATTTGTCACAACCCACCTCAACCTAACCTCTAGAGAATCACTTGTCTGCTCATATTCTACCATAACGGATGATTTGGTGAAGACAGACGTAAACCACATTTTATTAAAAGTGCTACTTAACGATGTTTCTGTTTGTGGCCCACATTTCATTAAAAGTATTTCTTACAACTTTTTTGTTGGGCCACAAGAAAATGTTTTACATAAAATTTATATCCAATCTCAAAGATTAATGTTTAGAGCTAACCAAATTTTTTTATTTAAGTATTTGTAACAGGCTTTCTTTGATTTAGCGCTTTAATTGCTTTTAGTTCTAACATGACATAGTTTTATTTATTCAATGTCGGTTTTAACCATGGTTTATTACCCTCGCTTTGTTCGTGTTACCGTACTCTATGTAAAATCCTTTCCCAGTAAATTGCCCCAATCTTTTGTGATATGTGAGAGGATGCACTTGTGTGGTCATTATTTTCCTCATTTAATTTTGATATTTTCATAGAAAAGTTTTAAAAATTGTATGTAATATTGTTGGCTGTTCTATTGTTTTTAGTTTCAAATAATGTTAGCTATTGTCTGGTTTATATTTGCAATCACAATTTATGTAGCTCTACAAGTCTGAAAACTAATAAATTCAGTTTAATGGACACAGGTATAAGTTTTTTCATATTTTTATGTGCATATTTTCTGAAACCATTCACAAAATGAAATTAAAATTCAAGCAGAATCATCGCGTTACATCTTTTTAAAATAAAATAATTTTAATTTAACAGATATTTAATGAATTGATACGTCGTATAATTGTTATTTCTTCAATATTAAATCGCATATTCGCAATAAAAACGCAGCATTTCGTTTTATCTGGGACTATATGAGGATGGGGAGAGATTTCATAGTAAAGAAGGGTTCTTGCTATCGTACCCTCCGGTGTTAGTGTTCGCATTGTCTACGTAAACACCCTTTTGAGACGTCTGTGAGGGACGCGGGGGGGTGAAGTTCCTAATACATATCGGTCGTAAGTGGTACTTACATTTGACGCAATTTTCTTGATGGATTTTGTTCGAGGGAGAAAATTATGTAAAGAAATATTTATTTAGTAAATAATTAACATCCGAAATTATTCATTTTCAATGAATATATAAGCCAATATTGTATGTTATTATAATTTGATACAAGAAAAATATGTTAAAAATAGTTTGATTAGTAATTAAAAGTTACACACTAATTATTAAACTGAAAATCCTAGAGAATCCGA
Organism: Napeogenes sylphis; assembly: GCA_959347405.1. Classification (NCBI taxonomy): domain Eukaryota; kingdom Metazoa; phylum Arthropoda; class Insecta; order Lepidoptera; family Nymphalidae; genus Napeogenes; species Napeogenes sylphis. The sequence goes on from OY365786.1 coordinate 21,939,122, forward strand.
AATCTTCAATACACTCTGATTTGAACTATAGCTTTGTGTATTTACTTATTCTTTCTTTTATTTCTCAATCCCGGGAAAATAATTTGATTTTTAATCTACCAAACAAAAAATGTACTTAATCGAGCAATGATATCGATTTTAATATAACTTATACATGAACCCAATATATCGGGAATATTAAAAAGTCGTTTATAATGAAGCTTGTGTTTTATATTCGTATTCGGTTACAGGGATCCCTAATATAATGTCTCATAAAAAATGTAACCATTCAATGTCTGAGTGGTAAAACTCTCACAAGCTTACCCTATTTGTATGAACGAAAGAAATTTGGTAGTAAAAGAAAATTATTTTCTTAGATAAGATTAATTTTGTATTTCTTATAAGATATTATAGAAATGTATATGATTCAATACATAATATGATATATTATTTATACGAAGTAGTACAAATTTCTTGCCGCGGTTAATATCAAGTGATAGTTTTAATACTTATTGTATCAGTTAGAAGATATAACAAACTTTGCAAGTAACATCGTGTGCTTTGGACTCCGTTGATGAGTTTAGGAAGTTAATCTATGGGGTGTGTTGTTTCATTGATTCCTCTTCTTTCCTCTTTCTAAAACAAACACGTGCCAAAGAACTTTTGCGGCGTTGTTTCCGATATATTGCTTTATGAAATTTCTTTTGTGGCTTTACACTCAACACACAATCCTGTGAACTAATTTGTTAAAGTGTTTTATTGTTAATTTTCTTGCAAGAGAAGTTAATGTAAGATAAATTTAAATTTGACAGCAAAATTTTGAGATTGTTCTGTGACGGTTTAAATGTAAATTTTAATTAAAAATTTTCGTATTACAGGGGTAACTTATTTGCAAATTAAATAGTAAATTAAACGCTCGGTATGTGAGTATTTGAAAGGTATAAGTAATTATAACAAAATTATGTAACTTAAATTTCAATATGTTTAACTAATGCATATAAATGTATTTGTAGTAAAATTGACCTAGTTATTATCCAACATCATTAATTCTACGTATATAGTTCAGCACTTCTATTTAGTTCAACATATATTTGCATTGTCATATAACTGTATTGTTACGATGTATGCAATTTAGTTGGTATTTCGTAGGATGTAACTACGGATCTTCGTCCGGGAAGTGTATATTGAACAAGAAATATTACCGCTATAAAATGTTACTACCGGAAAATGTATGGATTATTTTATCATGCATCTACAACATTTTATATGTTAGTATATTATTCGTTTAAAACTCCAGGCTGGCGAAGAAGTCGCGTTGCCCGAGTGAGACGAAATTATTGATTTCGGCGCACCAGGCACGTAAACTTTTGCATTCGTTCTTCAAAACGAAAATTAGATGGGGCGGCTTAGTTATTTTATCCAGTAATATAAAAAAATAATTCTGAATAGCTGTATTATTATGAAGTTTTATTATAAAATAACTAACTAATATAAAATATATTTTTTTCTTTATATCCGTAAATATATACGAAACGTTAAACTTTCGTCTTTGATATGAAAAAACAAAAATAAATAATTATATTGTTCTTAGCTTAACATGTTTAAATTCTGTAAACGAAAATTTGTGATATTTAATTCATTAAATTATCAGTTCTTATAAATCTTTAAGCGTATGAATTTTCACGTGGAAACTGTGGAAGAGAAAAGTACGCATAATTTAATTTTACACCAACGTTGATATAAAATTAAATTATGCGTACAATTTGATAGAAATATGTAAATAAGATAACAACTTGTTTTTTTCTACTCGGTATCTTATAAATTGATTTTATACATTTTTTTTATGATTTGTTAGCATTTAGCGAGACATTTCATTTTTGACGTGGCCCGGGTTATGTAAATTAAAATACCAGAACATCTGATTCCCTGAATCACTTTAAATTTTCTGGCGTATTAAAACTTGCAATTATGACACTTGGCAAGTCCCTGTTCTTTACATGACATTGACATTTGATAAGAAAAGTTCCTGTAATGTTAAGGTTAAAAAAAAAAATGAAACAAGTTTGTATGTTACTCTTTAAATGTATTATAATTTGGAGTTTTCCTATTTAGACAAATGTATATAAACTTGTGATTTTTGTATTGTTATGTGAAGGTATTGTTTGTATCGATTTACCGTGCAATTTACGAGTAGCGTTAGCTACCGTGTGTTAAATATAGAGCCAGCCGGACATTGAACCGAGGAGCACCGGACATCATAGTAATGAAAGTGTCTTGTACTACCAATATTCAATTAAAATAGTAATTCTAATTTCAAATTCGTGTCAAATATTTGAATATTGAATTCAATTAAATTGTTAGATATAGATCGATTTATTATTTGAAGCTTTTTTTTTAAATGGTAGTTCCTATTAATTACATATGTTATTACCAGCTGGCGGTAGGTCAGTTATTACTGCTCAACGGATCGCGAACACCTACCGCTATGAGCAAGCAAATTCTCTATCATTTATTATGTCTAGAGCGCGTGCCCTCCCTATCATTTGATGACATGTTCAGTATGCATATTTTATAGCATAATCTAGGTCCTAATGGAGGACTAAAACGACACAATTATCCAGTAAATGTCGAGCGTCAAAACAGTTTTTATTCGAAACAAAACACACTGTCCAATAAAACAAATTGCTTTTGTATAGGATTTTTTTATATGAAACCATTTCAATTTATTGATCGTTTAGATTAGTTTGTATTGTATAATCTCTTAAAACTATTAAAATACTCTATTAATAATAAGTTAATATATTTTTTTCTTTCAATTCAGAGTTTAGAAATACGAGGTTCGTTGAAAACTGATATTACTGATCGTAAATAAGATCTCGCTTAGTTGTCTTATTTATAATCTAATAGGAGACGGTAACAGCAGATGTTCCAAGTAATGGTAAGTGGTTACCGTCGTACATGATTAGTTTAAAATATCTTAGGTAGGATCTTGAGGGAGGTATGAAGGAGAGTAGAAGGGGAAGGGGCATGGATTGGGTATCTGACTTATTCAGTCATGTCCAAATGTACAGTCATTTTCTGTAGTCGGGTAGTATTATTTCTTTCGGCCCAGACTGTATGAGTTGCAATCTTTTGGATACTGCTCGGGTACCCTTAAATCTTCAAGTCCTCCCAATGCCAAAGACCATATAAATAATAGAATGCCGAAAATTCATACTACTATGTATTTTCATTTTCATGTTTTGTTGGTATATATTTTTAATGTTTTTAAGATAAATATAATAAAAAAGATATTATGATATTTATGAAAGAAAAACGCAATTAGGGATCTAAATTGATCTTTTAATATCGCTTTCATCCTTTCTCGAGGCTCATCAATCAAATACGTCTATACTCTATACAATATTCTCATAAAATAAATTGTAACATAAAACGTAACAGAACAAAATAATAATAAGTACAGAACAATATAAGTAGGAACAATATATTTCAAATTATATTTTTAGGTTAGTATTAATTTTGAGTTCTTAATACACTGCCTGGAAATCCTGGAAATGCCTGGAAAATCGTAGCCTTATAAGTAATTATCTAAATCTGATGTATAAATAAGTTAATACAATCTAAGTATGTATTTTACCGTATTTGGGAGGTTTTTTTATAGTTTTCTTTTTCAAAAAATATACAGCATACACTTGATCTCAATTAACACATACTAAAATTTTAAAAGTGTTTCTTTTTAGTCAATAAAGATCTAATAACTATAATAATATAATACTTTGTAAAATAATGTTTGATTTCATGATTAATTGTTTGTATTATTTATGCAATGTGAAAAATTATTTACACTTACCTAAATATGTGCTAGCTAAAATTACAGAAAAGAAAACAATCTATGACTCTCGTCAAATAATGTCAATAAAGTTTGGGTTTTTATTTAGTCTCCCATTGAAAAAAAAGAAGAAAAAATGTTCTGCCGTTAAAACTACCAGTCTCTTTACATCATCACATCTTTATTGTATTTCTTGAAACTAAAACCATCTGCCGATGTGAAGATTCAATGAACTACACTTTAGTTATTCCAATTTAATACGCAGAGGTGTATTCAGTATTGTGTTGTATTCCTATGCATTCTAGTGGCTGTTCCAGGCTCCATTGTGGAGTTCATTTTCTTGTATAACCTAAGATAGAAAATATAAAGAGATGCAGATAAAATGATTCACAAATAAGAAGTAGATATATTAAAAATATATTTTAAATATTTACATGACCAACACACTACAGTTATATTATAACTAAAAAGTAAAACACATGAACCAAAAATATTTAATTGAAGTTTATACAGTACGACCTACATACGAAACGACTTTTAGGCCACAAAGTATTTAAAGGCAAAAAAATACTACGTCAAAAAAATTACAAAAATAATCATTAATAGTTCTCTTATCTGATAAGTGCACAGGAAGGCAAAGCCTGTGGCTTTCATCGGATTTAGCACCTTTCGAAAACACCTAAAGAAAGCTAGTCCTAGGGTGTACCTCCTCTTTTATGAATTGCTATTCCGCCCACAAAAGGATTAGTAAACGTCGTGAACGCAGGCGTAGGCAAGTCGAAGAATCCTAAAAATCTTTTCAGCCTAAGCTAATGCACATGTAACACGCACTTGGCTCGTTCTTTGTAAATGTAATACCTAATGCTTGTATCTACCAAGGAATAGGTTTTTTATTTTCAACAATGTAAATGCTCGTTAAACACGCAAACTATTATACTAAAAGTCTTATGTATCAAATTAAAAGCCAATCTAATTTTAAATGTATATTATTTTTTAGGTTTCGGTCAAGATGCATCTCTAAAAGAATATATTAATTCCAACAGCCAGAAACGACACGACTGTCTTTAGGACTAGTTATATTGTTTAAAAAAATGATCTTTCCTTAAATATCTCCAGAATTATATAATAATAATAATATTACAGGACAAATTACACATATTGATCTAACCCCTAAGTTAGCAAATTATTTGCTTGTGTTAGACAACGATAGAAATACATAGAAATAACATATAAATACTGAGAATGTATTTAATAAACGACCAAACCCAGAAATACAGACATCTAAGCTCATCACATACATGCCCGTCTCTGTCGAGAATCGAACCCGAGCCCCATTGCGTCGCTATACGTTACGCGTCTGCACTAACCACTCGAACTCAATATAGCTTTATTCTGTTAAAGAGCTGTGATATGTTTGAATCGCTAATCTGTTGATTAGGATTAGGTAGGCGAGTAGGTAAAATATAAACCATTATCGATTTACAACAAAAACACTGAGTCTATTTCACTTTGATACAGACCTGCGGTTGAAAATCAAAGCCTCAATGCTTAAATAAGGGAGTGGTTATTATTACCATAGTCAGATATATAGAAGATGTATTAAATAATATGATATTATTATACCGTAAAGTTCAGTCTTAGCTGGATAATTGGTTTCTGAGCTTTGGTAATAATTTGCCGTTAATTGAAACCTACTTTAACTTGAATTTTCGTTTCATTATTATCGAGTGATTAATACCTATACAATACTACTTATATTATATGTATACTACATCGTTTTTTAATGAAACTCTTTGAAACTCCTCCTATTAAAAATATCTACCTACCTACTTAATTCATCACATCACATCATTTGTCAATCAGTCAATTGAACATTATTCTGGTTTTGGTTCTTTGTTTTTTTAACTTTTGAATATTTAATCTATGAATGTCATTAGATTTTATAATTCAAATGCTGCTGATATTGAGTTTTGTATGTCTCAATAAAACATTATATTAGAGCTTAAGTCCGTACTGAATGTACATTACAGTATGTACATACTGAAAAAACAGTAATAAACAAAATGTATTAAATAAACATGTAAGGAATAAATAACTGAGCTACAAAATATATGTCAAACTGAAGTCTTCAAACACACACAAACACAATGTTTTAATACTCCTATCTGTATCTATAAATTTTATCTGTATAAATTTTAGCTGTAAAAACGTTATGAGAAAAGAACTAAATCTATTTAAATTAATATTGGTATGTTTTAGTGTAAGCCACTAAGGATAATTGTAGTTGTAGGGCTCTCGGAAAGGCCGATAATGAAGCCCTGTTTAATTGCCCCCTCACACCCATACCCGGACTGGCGTCAAATGACCCGACAAATTGACCGCCACACGCGATACTCGCCTCTACAATATTTGTTGATGTGATTGTAGATTTTTCTAACTCGATATCGATTTCTATGACCGACAGTTTTATTTAGGCTTTTATGTCTGATGGAAGTTATGACAACTATTTTTATAATACTCTTATAATACCAGTAATAAATTTTAATCCTAGATATTGCGGTTCAAAATGTAAGGAAAGTCTTACAACTCTATAGACCCGTCGTAAAAAGTTCGTAAAAGCTTTATTGCTCTAGAATGTATATTTTATGATCTGACATAACGTAGTAGGTACCTACAATACTTAATAATTGCAATAAAATATGAATTATCCAAAATTATAATAATTATTTATATTATAATAAAACCTCTAAATTCTCGTTTCAGGAACTGAGGTTAATATAAATGAATTCGCTTAAATTAATTAAAAATAGCCGAACTAGAACAAATAAAAGAAGGAAACATTAAATGAAATAGGTTCATTAAATAGTACTCAAATGACGAAGTGTAAATTACATTATTGTTAATAACAATGACTGTATTTTAGGACAATTAAATTGTCACCATCTAATTCAGACATGCTCTCATCATTTGTATATAGGCATCAATGTTATACTTATCCAGGACAGTTTAATGAACAGCTCGGAATCCGCGAGTTTTATTATTCATTGTCACATACATCATTTCACATGACGTCATTGCAGGCTATTTAAACGCGAAATATGAATTAAAATTAGATTTATGCCTATGTTAATTCAGATTCAGTGCTTTTACTCGTTATTGCAAATTAAAAATATGAAAATAAAGGGGTTATTAAGCTACTGTTGGTTGTATGGTTCATATCGTAGGTAATTACCTACCCTGTTAATATCAACTTCGTATATTTCTGTTAAGCGAACGTGCAATGTAACAGTAACTTCTAACTAGCCAACATTTCATTCTTAGAAAAATATTGTAGAAACATTTAAAATTTTATACAATTTTTTAGTAAATGTCCCATATTAAAAGTTTTATACAACTTCATGTTAGCAAAAAATTAAACTAGATATAATTACTACATACATTATTTTGAATACACATCACTATAATTTCATATGTATGTTAATATAGTTTGAAAGTATTTATAAAAGTTATGTAAAACTTCAAGTATATTTTAGTAGAACTTTAAAAGTACTTATTTGTTTAACTAAAACGAATTTATTAACTATTTCGAAGGACAAATTATTTGTTTCAGTATATATAAAATTACATTTATAAGTAGCAACGGAAAGTGAATGACAAATTATTTAAGTTTAAGTAAGAAAATATCTATTATGTTTACTAAAGAAGTAATAAATGGATGAACAATTATTTATGGTAACATTGGCATATAAATCAATATAAAGAAGTTATTGTAATATACATTAAACGTTGTTACTACGGTACTATAAATTAAAATTAAAGATTTTTAATGATTAATTTCATTTAAATTGTTATATAATTTTGGTAATACCATCCCACTTTTAAATCCTAATTCAATTTGATTGTATTTTCTAAGCTTTATATCAATTAAAAATATCATTATTGCCTCAGCTTTGTGTAATTTACAACTTAATCTTAATTTTATCTGTTTCAGGTAAAGATGGAAAAGCCGTAGATGTACTGCTTAATGGTATTGGGTACCGGTTTGTTTAAATTAATAATACATAGAGAAATCGCACTTTGTTATCAAAGAAAAAAAAAACATATTTATTACTAGAGATTGAATATAAAAAAAATAAAACTAATACTGAATGTGAAGGAAATTATAATTAGAAACTTGACGACTATTTCCTAATATAATTCATCTAAGCGGTGTGTAAATACGACTGAATATTTGAAGCGTGCTTAAACGTGGCGTCAAATGTGATAAATGTCCTTTCAAAAGGCGGTTGAATTGGGTAACAAATTATATTCTATCCGAGTTGCGCAGGTATTCAGATTTTCAGAATTTATTACACTCGAAATTGGGAAGGATTCCGCTCAAGTGCAACTTACTTGGTACGGAACTGCAAAACTTTTCTTATAGATTGGATGCCCAATTTTGGCTTATCTGTTACCTTGTAAAGTTTTGCTTTATAATATTTTTTTCTTAAGTACTTATAAGGTTTATGAAGTCTGATTAAGTTTGAGGTTCTGAGTTTGAGTAAAAAAAACTTTTTACATTTGAATTTGTTCTATATTTTTTCAACTTCAATTTTTGATATTAGTTAAAAGTGTTTTTACAAGTAAATTAATTTTTCCATTAATTAATAAATGAAGAGTGAATTTGATTAAAAATTACATATAATCCTGTAACGGAATTGCATTCTGTACAAGGTTCCATTCCTTTGTCTTAGATAAATAATTGTTTGTCGTTCCTTAAGAGAAATGGATGATAATTAGCGGCATGTTCATTTCGGAAGCCAGCAGGGGCGTGTTCTTGTATAAATTTCATCTAAACGACTTGCCTAGTTAACACTGCACTCGTAGATCTGACTTGCTGGGTCCAAGTTATCAAAGTTTCCTCGCTTCATTGTCGAGCAGAGCGCACTACGTTTATATTGAAAATGTTACAACTGGGTTATTCATGTCTTCTACGTGAAAGCGGAACATACCTTCAAAGTTTGTATGATAATAATGTACTACTGATGGAACTGTTGGGGATATTATAAAATTGTATAAACTAGATCTTTAATATAATATTTTATCTCTTGGTTTATAAATGCCATAATAATAAATGTCTTGTTTCAATGTAGGTACGATAGATTTTCAATGCATAATTCTTTGAAATGTTGTCTAGAATCCAGAAAGCCAGAATTTACATATCAAAGCGCATTGCAACATAAATTAAAACATTTAAATATTTCATTCATTAAAAAAATTCGTTATGCGAAATGAAGACAACGTAAAATCGTAGGTTGTAGCGCCAGTTCTACGAATGTAAGTTGGATTCATTCGTCATGGCCGTCGCGTAGGCCACGAGGAGAGCACGCGGCTCGTAGAGTACGCGCATGCGCAGGGCGACGGAACTAGGGGGTCTGGGCGGTTTCCTCCTATTTCTACCTACTTGGTCCAGATCCGCATCTAAATACAATATTAAAACCTGCCGTTTCTGCCTCAGGGTTCACGCTTTTAAGACAGTAATCGATTTCGTTTTAAAGATATTGTTTCTGCTCAAAAAATATTCGGATTATAATTAATTATGTTAGTCCTAACAAAAATGATTATCCACTTCATGTACATATGTTAATGGTTGTTTTGCTACGATGAACTTCTATTTTATATATTTTGGCGTTGCAAATTGGTTTCTTAGCTCTCAAATTATACACACAATAGAAGATATGAGTTTAAGTGTAAATCCTGTCACTATTATATACGACTCTTATCTCTATGCCCAATATTATCAATGGGATTGGTGGCAGTACGCCAAAAACAGAGTACGAGTAACAGAGTCTGTTCCAATGAGCAGATATACTTTCTTATAGGTATATTTATTTTACTTTAGTAAGATATTAGGAACAAATATCATAAATTATCCTTTAACTCAGTTCACATAAACTTTAATAACTTGTAAATTTAACGTAAAGATCAAGTCGAAGTCAAATCTGCATACTAAATGCATTACTTTTCCATTTTCTCTGATAACTTTTAGATTGATTAAATTTAAATATTCATTTAAATACGATAACGGACGGATAGGGATGAAGATTTATAACGACATAATATAATATGTGTATTACATAAGATATTACAATTATGTAATTGCATTATGCATTTTATTGATAAATATTTGGCACGTGATACCTTCGTTACAATAGAGATCGCTTAAAAATTGCTACATATATGAAATTTGGCAGTCACCTCAGATGTTAAGCTCAAGAAGATTATTGGGGAAAGTTTATCATGCTTAAACTTGTCTAGCAGCCAAAATTACAGTACCTACTGAAGCTAGGAGGTCTAGGCGACATTACTTCTATGTAATAAAATTTTAGTTTTTATCATCAATCCCTTATTAACCAAAGAAAAGCCTATTATTTCGAAAACTTGTTGATTTTGCGGTGGCCTGACTATTGAGCCAATTGTCATGGGTTCGATTCTTACACAAGACTTTTGTTTTCTCCTTAGATTTGTTGGACCGTGTTTGTGAAACCATTGAGATCTTAAAAAAACTCTACTGTAAAACAATTGGGCAATTCTAAATTATATTTATGTCAAATACGCGAAAAGCAATTAGTAACAATATGATTATTTCTTTAATGTTTTTAATTCATAACTGTGTAAAAAAAACACGATTCATTGTTAGTAAAATTCGGTTTTACGAGTATTATTTTTTTTAAATATTAAAATTAATGTACGTTTTTTATTCTCGCAAATAACACGAATATACCTTAATCATTTTTACTTATTTTTGTCAAAGTTCTTGTAATTTTTTTAACCGATTTGAAGGATTTGTGTTAGAAAAATAATATACTCACTTGACCGGTTTTATTATGGTTATCACAGATAAGGAACATTAGGATTCTTTTGTTCAGTTGTCTGTGAAATAGACTGAAACTGAAGCCGAGGGATAGGATTACAGCAAACGTCGGATTTATTACGGATATAAGTAAATCCCATAGGACGAGGGACACCGCATATTACGACATGACAAAAACATTCTTGTTTGTGACTCCTGACTTATGAGAATCTCGACACAAATAAATATGATTCGTACTCCTATTTCCTGACGGCGACGTGTACTCTATGTATTATTAATATTTTGTTTATTCTTCTTCTATAATGAGATTGTGTTTAGTTAACTAACTTATTAATTATATTAATTTAGTTCATATATTATAATACTTTTATTACTAAAAATGCTCTACAATGTTTTAAATATTATTCAAGTTTTTCTTAACATAAAATATTTTTTTAACTATGTTTATTGCTTTTATATAATAAAGTATTTTTCTGTTTTCACGCTTTCCTTAACAGTGGCACTCAAGTGTAAGTATAATGTATTGTATTTCGAAAGAAATTGATTGTTTCAATGGTCATTAATCTCATCATCGTATGACATTGATGGTTTTTTCGATAATTGAATCCTTCTTAACGAGGTGTATTTCTCTAAAGACCTTATACATTATCCGGATCGGATAAGTTTATTTTTAAGTCAGCGTCTAATAAAAAGAAATCGGAGAATGAAATGAGATCTTCATTACCTTGAAGTGTACTTCTTGGAAATGATCTCTTTATGTACTTAAATTATCATTCCGACTTCAGAAAAGCAGTTAATTAAATATTCTCCAATATCAAACAGACACCCTTAATTATGGTATGCTTTATTACTGGATTATAAAATCTACTAATATATTATTTTTAAATTTCAGATACGGACAACCAACGCGTGATTATTCACGTTAAAGACGTAAATGACGAGCCTCCCTACTTTATTAACCGCCCTCTACCAATGCAAACGGTGGTCCAACTGAACGCAGCACCCAACACTCCGGTCTTCACCTTGCAAGCTAGAGACCCTGATACAGATCATAACATACATTACTTCATAGTGAGGGACAGAACGGGCGGAAGGTTTGAAGTAGATGAGAGGTCTGGGGTCGTTCGGACCAGAGGAACAGATCCGTTCCAATTGGATATGGAGTACGTGTTGTACGTCAAGGCCGAAGATCAGGTATGTTGTTTGAAAATATTTTACAGGTATAGCCGTTATAAGCTTGTCTAATTTTTAAATAAATATTTAATTCAAACCCACAACCTCTAGGAAATTAGGCCGGTTCAGTTTTCATACTTTATTTATTTAATATTTAACGTCAGGTATGTAGTATGTATGTGTTGTATAATTCAAAATACGTAAATACATACCGACAAGAAAATAATTATTTTGATAGTCTAATGAGATAATATAGACTCTGTATAAATCATTGCCATATTAAATAATGTATGTTTTTTCCTTCGCTTGAAGAAAATTTTATCTATGAGTAATATCGTAATTCTATATATATTTACTAGGCTATAATCATGTAATATAATTGGAATTTGGCACAGTTCGCATGGTGGCGGCGTCCGCCATGCTACGAATGGGTTCGAAAGTAGTCGGTTTTTGTAGTTGTATTTTATTTATAATTCTAACCCTAATTGATTATAGAAGTTTAAATGGTATATTGTAATTTAAATAAGAATAGATGAATAAATTACAAAATTTCATACACTTTCATTATTTAGAGAGACAGAATTAAAAGACAATAGAAATGAATTATCTCTGAGCTTACATTGTTATTGTAATATCTATAATTTTAATGTTCATTGTTTTAATGACAGATTTTTACATTTACAGAGTGGCCGAGTAGACGAACGAAGATTTCAATCTACTCCTGAGGAAAGGTTGAGCATTGTCGGCGGGAAACGAGCCCCTCAATTCTATTTACCTAGTTACGAAGCAGAGATTGCAGAAAATCAGAAAAAAGATTCAGAGTAAGTTATTTTATTCTTTAAAAGTTATATTGAATAGGTTTGTATTAATATTGTAAGGTCAGAATAGTGTTCTTAGCTTTCATTAGTTTATGAGATAAAATGAAAAGATATCATGTACCTTTTACTTCGATTTCATTTTATTTAGACAATTATTTTGTAAGGACAATTGAATGAATGGAACTACATTTGTGCAATTTAGAGAACCCAATAGCTTTACAAAAAGTAGATATGGAGAAAGTATCATTTTTGAAACCCTCTTCTGCATAATAGTCGAATGTTTGTGTACCGGGTTATTGACGTCGACTATAAAAAGACTTTGTTTGTGACAGAAAAAATCTGGCCGTCAATGTAGGTAAGACCGAAAAAGACTCCAAATATTGACGGATAGAATTTTAAAAAATCCTGTCTGAAAGCAAAAAAATATTTCTACATGTGAATATAATGTGCATCTAGAACAATGTCACCTATTTTTCAAAGTGATTTAGCACTTTCAACCTGTATGAGAGACCATTATTTAACTCATAAATTTAAAACCAAAAAGGTTATATAATCAAAACAACTTCTTAAGTGGTACTTAGGAGGAAATCACAGAAAAAAAAATAACTGACTATTTTAACATGTAGAATTGTCTACTATATGTTCAAAGTTCAGTAGAAACATTCCAATGAGTCAAAAAGTTCAATGTGGACGTTATCCGATTTTAGTGATAGTTGGGTGGGGTGTTAGCTACCAAAAAGTCACTGAAAAAATACGATACAATTCTTGATAAAATGTAAAAAGCCTGTTAAGAACACTAACCAGGATTCAGCATCAGGTCATGAAGCACTATCCATCCCCGAATGGTTGAAACTGAAAGTTTCGGACTGCATTTGAGTTTTAAATTTTTAACCGCCCTTTAACCGCCCCGTTGGTCGAGTGGTTAGCGTAGACGCCTAACGTGTCACGGCGCAACGGGGCTCGGGTTCGATTCCCGGCAGAGCACGGGCATTTATGTGATGAGCTTATAGATGTCTGTGTTTCTGGGTTTGGTCGTTTATTAAATATATTCTCAGTATTTATATTGTATTTCTATGTATTAGTATCGTTGTCTAACACCCTTAACACAAGCAAATAATTTGCTTACTTAGGGGTTAGATCAATGTGTGTAATTTGTCCCGATATTATTGTTATTATTATTATAAATGGCCGTCCTCTAGTCCCGGTTAGATCTTAATCCGCTAAATTATATTTTATGATTAGTTTTGAAGATTATGGCTGGCTCTTAACGCCGCGGCGCGTCTAGTCATCACGGCGCGACTAGATGTCCCTAAACAATCCATAAGATTGCAGTGATTTTTTTCCTTTTTTCAGTGCTTGTTTTTATTGATAACTAACCTCAAGGTTTAAAGGACTATATTTAAGCCAATGGATAGATGAATAAATGGATGGTTTACTATTATTATATTATTATTTAGAATAAAACACACAGTAAATGTTTTTTTTTTACAAAAGTAAAGTTTTTTTACAGAATAAAATCTTTGTAACAGTATTTATGGCAATACTACCCCTAGTATTTTACTATTGTACAGTATATAAAACTACCTAGTATAGATTCTGTACAAGTCCTATAAATTATATGCAGATTAAAAGTATAAAAAAAATGTCAAATGTAAAAATGTACTAAATGTACTAAATGAGTACATTTAACTAAATGTACTAAATGGTGTCCTTATAACTGTAAATATTTATTTTTCAGTATAATTTCTGTCAAAGCAAAATCGTTTGCTGACCGTGAGATTCGTTATACTCTTAAAGCTCAAGGTCAAGGAGCTGGGACATTTAACATCGGCCCGACTTCGGGAATCGTCAAGCTGGCGAAAGAACTGGACTTTGAAGACCTGAGACAACCACATGTTTACTCCTTAGTTGTTACTGCTACGGAAGATTCTGGAGGATTTTCTACATCTGTGGAGGTAAAAAAATATTATTGTTTAAGAGTTATGAAAGTATAGCTAAGATGCCTTTACAGAAGTTGCGTCGGTCAAAGAAACCATTTTAATATTTTAAACTTCCCAACTGTCTGCAATCTAATAAAATAATAACGTTGTAAGGATTTCACTATCAATGCAATATTTAAATATCGATTGCAACCGAAGAAACTGATAAACTTTAAATTATTAGGAGGTATACTATCAAGGGCACTGTACTATATATTATTCTCTAAATCTTTTCTTACATATCATCGGGATATCCTATGACGGGACATTGCCCGGTTCAGTCCAGATACAGGGTAGTCTTTTTAATAGCGTGCCAAGCTCCAAGATCCTTGCATATTGCATATCATTGCATATCCTTGCATATCTTTGATCTTTTTCTTCAAGATTTATTCGTTGATTTGTAAATGTTCGCGGTATCTCAGTCTTTTGATGTTCGCTTTCGTGTGACGTGATTCAACCCATTGGAGCGTGTCCTTCTTTATTTACTCAGCATTTTAATTCAATTTCCAGTTTTACTCTCAATTACTTCGTTACATTAATTATTGACCTGAAAATTATTCTTCTAAAATCTGATGAGTATAATCAACGTTTTCAATTTTGTTATGTCTTATAAACAAACATTAAAAAAAAATTAATACGACAGACATTTTTGCTAATAGAATTACATTAAACTGATATTTTCTTATTCCAGTTAACAATTCGCGTGACAGACGTCAACGATAACGCACCAAAGTTCGAACTGCCTGACTACCAAGCGCATAACGTAGATGAAGATATACCTCTTGGCACAAGTATCCTGAAGGTGAAGGCAATGGATGCAGACTCCGGGAAAAATGCGGAAATAGAGTATCTAGTGTCAGGTAAATATAAAAAAAAACAATTTTAAAGATACCGCTTAATTGAAAAATAATATAATTGAAATCATTACGCAATATTAGGCAATTATAAATTTAAATGTGGAATCTAAATAACATGTTCTTTAATGAATTTCAGATGATCACTTTACCGTCGATTCTAATGGAATTATCACCAACAACAAGCAATTAGATGCAGATAACAATAATGCATATTATGAATTTTCCGTAACTGCTAAAGATAAAGGAGAACCTGCCAAAACCGGAACCGCTACAGTCAGAGTTTATACTAAAAACAAAAACGACGAAGAACCAAAGTTCTCTCAGCAAGTGTATACTCCAAATGTCGATGAAAATGCAGGACCTAATACTTTGGTGACGACTGTGGTTGCGTCGGATAAGGACGGTGATAATGTTCGATTTGGATTTGTTGGAGGCGGTACTAGTTCAGGTCAATTCGTCATTGAAGAAATTACTGGCGTAATTCGTCTACACAATAAAGCCATATCATTGGACAGAGACAAATATGAGCTTAACGTTACTGCGATGGACGACGGCGCATGCTGTGTTAACGGAGATGCTACTATACATACTTCCACTGCTGTAGTGGTAGTATTTATTACAGATGTAAACGATAACAAACCGATTTTTAAAGACTGTCCAACATATTTTCCAAAAGTTGAAGAAGGCGCACCAAACGGTAGTCCTGTGATAAAAGTACACGCAACAGACGAAGATAAAGGAGTTAATGGTCAGGTTAAGTATTCTATAGTTCAGCAACCAAATCAGAAAGGAACTAAATTCACAGTGGATGAAGAAACTGGTGAAGTGTCGACCAATAAGGTTTTCGATAGGGAAGGTGATGACGGAAAATTTGTTTCCGTGACTGTAAAAGCTACTGATCAAGGAGATCCCTCGTTGGAAGGAGTTTGTTCTTTCACAGTTGAAATTACTGATGTAAACGATAACCCACCTCTGTTTGATAGACAAGTAAGTAACGTTGTAAATAGTAGAGTAGTGTTTGCGCTTATTTGCATGAACAGTTATTTAGGAGGTCACAGGATTAAGAAAGTACACCTATACTAAAGATTGTCCTAAACACCTTCCAGAAATACGTGGAGAACGTTAAACAAGATGCCAGTATAGGCACTAATATCCTAAGAGTGTCGGCATCTGACGAGGATGCCGACAACAATGGAGCCATCGTTTATACATTAAGCGCTCCCTATAACCCCGCTGATATAGAATATTTTGAGATTCAACCAGAATCTGGATGGATAGTTTTAAAGAAGCCTCTAGACGTAAGTATTCAGTATATCCCAACCCGGTGTGATATGACAAGAGCGATGAATGAAAGGGATAAACTTTACTGAAAAGTTTGGTGGATGAGTGCTACCTACAGGCCTTAGGATTCAATTGGCACATACTTTAAGTTTGTTAACTGTAAATAGTTCTAAATTATCGCTGCTGTAAATTGCTGTGGAGGGGCAATCCGGGCCCTGGAGTAGTTGTCCATCAACGGGGCGGAGCGGCGCTTGTTCTTCTTCAGCACGATTACTTTCAGTTGCCGCCAGCGCCGGAGCACAATCTTCGTTAACATTTATTTCCGCAGCACCGTCTTGCAACTATCTTATTGAAAAATGCGACCTGTGTATAATACCTATAATACCTATGATCAAAAGACCGCTGTAAATATTTCACCGATACCTATGTTTAGTTCTAAAACATGTACAGTTTTCAGAGCACTTCTGTATATTTCGCACCGACTAGTTTTAAAATTTATTTTATTGTAATTTAATCGGTTGATTTGAGAAGCTTACGCTTTTGAACAAACCTATCAGTATTATATGTACGTACATGTTTTGTTACTAATCTCTGATATTATTTGCCCAGTGATCTCCCATCGGGGCAGTTCGATCCCTGCCTCGTCATACTCTTTCAGGATGCTAGACGACTACTCATGCTGCATATTCTCATTCTGTTAATATAGTCACCATAATATCTAATTGATTTTTTACAGGGTACCAGTATATTACTTAAAAAATATTAAATGTTAGTTAATAACTGAGATGGTCAGATTGCCCGACGGGCAATTTGGCCATCTGGCCAGTTGTGACATTATTCCTTCTGTGAAAGGGGCTACGTTCTCAAACCCAAAATTAGTAGAGTAAACCGTAACGTCCATCGTTTGTAATATATTCATTACAATGAGTGTCGTTTTTGTAGTCGTTACGAGGTCATTAAAATCTTCTTATGACAACCTGACCTTTCCGCCATGTCTTGTATGCAGAGCTGCATGCATTTGCCTGCTTTTTGTTATTTTATTTTAATTTTTTAAAAATTAGTTTAGTTAATTTATTGTAAAAAGTATAAATAATGTACAGTTTGTCTTTTCCCTAATGTACAGATCGGAAATGTATAATACCGAAAACGTATTATTTCCAATTTCTTTTCTTGCACCCTCTTACATCGGCTACATCGAGCAATGTACTGTAAGCTAGAGCACGAATGATGCCTCTGCGTGTAAGCGGACGTCGTGAGTGAATTTCAACATATTAGAGAACTCTTAATACCTATTTTCTTCTCTTGTTTTAGTTTAGCTTAGTGTATGTGTGTGCGACGAATAAACGTTTGATTTGATGAAACATGTCAAGTTATTTACGAGTCATAATTATTTTATGAAAGTGGTCTATTATTCGATTTATTTTTTAATTTTTTTGATTATTTATTAGCGATGAGTATTTATATGTTTGTATTTCTGTTATGTTATATTTTATTTTGTCCCCGCTGACCTCTGACCCGTGTATCTGTAGCGGGACAGGTATCGACTGCGCGTGCGCGCCTCCGACAGAGGCGACCCGCCCTCCTCCGCAGACGTGGACGTTGAATTAGACGTGGTAGACAGGAACAATAAGCCCCCCATCTGGGACATGACCACGTATGGCCCCGTTCACATCAAAGAGAATGTCACAGTGGGTACCGTAGTGACCAGTGTGAAAGCCAGGTTGGTATAAGGAGCAGCGGGTCCCCCACCCGCCGCCCCTCCACTCCCTAACACTACTAACGACGTGGTTTTGTCTGTTTCCATCGACTCTTTCCCCAATAGCGAGAAACTTACAAGTTGGAGGCTATGGCTCAAGACAAGGGCTTCCCGCCCTTGTCCAGAACCGTGGAGGTCCAGATAGACGTAGTGGATCGCGCAAACAATCCCCCCGTGTGGGACCACACGGTGTATGGGCCGATCTACATTCGAGAAAATTTGCCCGTCGGTGCCAAAGTGGTGTCCGTTAAAGCAAGGTGCGTGTCTAACTGTTCGGCACGGGCACCGCACGCAGCCCCTCCTGCACGCAGTGTGCACGCTACGGCGCATTTACCCCCCTGCGTGATTCGATGTCAACTTAGATTAGATTAGATATAGTCTTCAAACCGGATGTTATTGCATTCTGTGTTGGAAATTAACGTTGACATCAAATCGGCAGGCATGGTAGGGATCAAAGCGCCGAGGCGTCTTCGACCATCGTTATTATTTGCCTTACACATGGGTAATGTTGTATGTCCGTGATTTGCAATTGCATTGTCACGAACACGCCCGGTCTCGAAAATCACATGCGTGCATTTAGTGGGATCACTGCTTACGTGGAATGGGTCTGCAGGGAACTATGTCACCCAAAAATATATATTATGATAAAGTGAAATTTAATTTTGAAATTATTAATAAAGTAATATGTATTTTTGGGCAAGTAGTACTGTCAATAACCGGTAGGTATGATAATAATAAAGACTATATTATCTGTGTCGTCGTATTTTGCATGTAGGCATTATGCATTGTAAACCGTTATTTCCAGTGCCCATAAGGAAATTTTAGTTTATCTAAGTCCACAAAAAATATGTGTTAAGCATGGTACAACCGTGTAGTAAAGTAGGTTACTATTTTTTATCGACTTTAGTGCTTGAATTGTGAACGTTCTCGATACTTATTTGTTAGACATTCCGTTGTAGTATTTAATAAAAAATCTTTGTGAGTATCAAATAATTTTGAAGAAATAATTTATAGAGTTTATAAAAGTCAATTGTTGTTTGATGTTTTAATTCCTACTTGCAATCATTTCTAAAATTAGTTTTGCGATAAAAGATCCATGTTTTCGAATAAACAAGAGACGTAAAACTGCTTTTAATATCATTTTATATGAGTCCAGTTAGTTAGGCGTGTAGATCAATATAGCAAATCGAAATATATATTTTAGAATTATTGTCAAGCAAAAAAGGGCATTGTGGGATTATCGTGATCTTGTGTATTTTTCGTAAATAACACTGGATTACGCTAACATATTTCGTAACACTGTAACAATATCTTTGTAACTTATTACTATTTCATCATTTATTGAAAAATACTATTAATTTACACAAAATGATTATTAAGAAAAAAATTGTTAAATGTACTAACACAATATAAGAGAAAGCGTTATTATTTTAATTATTATTAAGAAAAAAAAAAGTGAAGTATTTAATATTTTCAAAAAAGTTTTTAGGTAAGTGGAAAGAATAAAATACCTGAACGTGATCATCATTATTAATATAGCGGGCAAAATGTTTGTTTTGCATAAAATGCATCTATCACTGTCGGTCGATGGTTTGGTTCACACCTCTATGGTCTATCTGTTCGTCCTAAACCACACATTTCAAACTTACATGAATATGGGAAAACGAATACTAACTCACCTTAATTGACATGTTTACTTGTTGATTGTATGATAAGTTCTGACAAATAACTATTAATAGCAGTACAAATTTTTGGTAATGAGTATTCTGAACTGCTTATGACATTAAATTATACTGTATTTATAGAGATCACAAAAATAATTGGTACGTAACATCTTAAAAATAAATTTTATCGTCAGTTAATTAAAGTATTGTCGTTAAAAAGACTGAAAATATATAAGTTATAAAATATAAAATCTACGTTTTGTTCTTTGACAGAATTTATCAAACATAATAATTTTAGAGTTTTCCGCAAAATACTTTTTTATATTCTTATTAATTGTATTTTTTTCTATAGAATTAAGTGTCATGCAGTTTCTTATTTTAACATTAGTCTAGGGTATTAAGCGGAAAATTCTGAATTAAGAAGTAGCTATATGACTACGAATCATTACATAGTTTTAAAGTAATAAAAAATCATTATTATAGACTTAATTTTTTTTCTAAAATCTTTAAAAAAATATTGATTTTTCGTAGTGATTTTTGTTAAAATTACCATTTCATTTGAGAAAAAAAAAATTTTCATCATCATTTATATTTAAAGCATTTAATGTTGTAATGTGAAAGTAACTATTCCTAGTTTTTGATTTGTTTTTA
This sequence comes from Napeogenes sylphis, assembly GCA_959347405.1. Lineage (NCBI taxonomy): Eukaryota > Metazoa > Arthropoda > Insecta > Lepidoptera > Nymphalidae > Napeogenes > Napeogenes sylphis. The sequence continues at coordinate 21,959,962 of OY365786.1, forward strand.
CAAAATCAGAAATGTGTTCTATATTTTTTAGTTCGGGTATTGAAAATAATCCAACGGTGTTCTACCGCCTAATGCCGGGGTCTACAGCACAGACTAACAAATTTCATACATTTTATCTACAACAAAGAGCCGATAACGGAAATACGTGGGCGGATATTAAAGTCAACCATCCGTTGGATTATGAAAGCATCAAGGAATACAATCTTACCATTCGAGTGGAGGTAAATGTTTTTTTTTTAATTTAATCTGGGAATATATTATGTTTCAATTTCAATATCAAATTTCCTTAGAGAAAAATTTGCAAACAGATTGCGAATTTTATAATCTGTATCACACATTATATCAATGTCCATATCTATACAGAACAACGGAGCTCAGCAGCTAGCCTCGGAAGCGACAGTCTTCATCATGCTGGAAGATGTCAACGATGAGATCCCGCTGTTTACGGAGCGGGAGCAGGAGACCGTGCTGGAGGGAGAACCCATCGGCACCAAAGTCACACAAGTCAACGCTATCGATAAAGATGGAACCTTCCCTAATAACCAAGTAAGTTTAATATCTTAAACTTTAGTTATGGCTATTTCTTAATTTTGATCTGTTTGGAGGGCCACATGCAGGTAAAGAAGGAAGAAGGTAGATGAGAAAGTGAGAAAAATAAAGAAATGTTTTAGGGTTAATCTATGTTATACATTTCTTTGTTATTCTATATCTATTTTTCTGTGGTATGGGTATAGGTTTTCATAATTTTTCATAAAAAATAAATATACAAAAGTGATAAATAACTGTACTGCAGAGTTAATCTTGCTTGATGGTGGATTTTTTTATGTGATATGTAATTAAAATTATGCTTAATAAAACTTAAAATACCTATTTTATTGAAACCAAGAGTTATATACATCACAGATGCAGATTTATCAAATGAAATTGAAAACCATAAGTATGTTTTTGGGTGTGATATAATTTATGAAACGAATCATATTATAAATAATATTTTTTCACCTATTCCCTAATACTTAATAATTTCAAAAAATCTTCTTTTTACAATGGTAAAAATGTTCTACAGTAAATAATGCCTTAAACATAAATAATATTAAAACAGTTGAGCACTCAGTGTTTCTGCAGTATCACAGCTTGTTTATTTATGTAATAATATGTAAGTCACATTATTAACACCTTTTATTTTTAATTTTTTTAATTTTTTTAACGTCAGTTATCCTCATGGATACACACCTCCATTCAGGGTATGATAGAGGTGGTCACCGCGATGCCCCGCCGTGATCCATGGAGAGGGCACCCTGCAACGAGGAGCACCCATCCCCTTTTCGCAGGCTTAAAAGATTGTGGAGGGATCCCCTTCCCCCCACCCAAGCCTGCTGCCTCTGAATGGGGCCGAGACCTCCTTCTAGCTGGACTCAGTCTCAGAATCGAACCGGTTGGACAGACCGACACGAACATTGACCGCCGCCGGTTATCTCCCCGAGGGGAGACCACCGGGTCCCCTGGAAGAGCACATTCCCATAAGACCCAGTGATGTGCAGACAGCCTTACTGCACACATTGGAGTCGAACGTGAGTCCGCTCACGTAGGGGGCCCAACTTTGAACCCGACAGGCCTTTTCCGCCGGCCACGGTGATCAGCCGAGACCAGCAAGAAAAACGCATAAGTCGGGAACCCACCACACCCAGATTAACCATCACCAAGCACAACCGTGGCGTCGCACTCGCCGACGATTAATCCAGGCAACGTCCCAGACCGTCTCCCCCATCAAGCACCCTCTCTAAAGTGCTTGGTGGAAAGAGGACCAGACCCTAACCGCCGCAGACGGCCTCTCCCTCAGCAAGAAAGCGACCGCCGCGCACCCCCCCGAACCGCCACAGAACCATTTCACAGTCCACTTTCCTATCAGAGAAGTACCAGGAGCGATTCCGCATCCGACCTCGGCAAAGAGGGCCTGCGCCTTCCCACCCTCGACGCCCAGGCCAACTTTCCAACGCGATCCACGATGGAAAGAGGCCAGAGCCTCCCCCACAGGGCAGACCACGAACCCCCATGACCAAATGGACCGGGCACGAACCCCCATGACCGACCCCCACCGCGCCGGGTATTAGCCAACGGGAGAACCCGAAGGTTCTCAGTAACCGTTGTTGCCCAGGGAGCACCACGAGGATATAACTGAGTTTATAACTTAACTGGCTTTTTAAACTGAGTAGTTTACTTTTTTGTCGATGCGTGGTTCTATTTGGCTGAGACTTGTTAATAACAAAAACATCATCACCACCCATGAAAACTATTCTCTGATTGTTCATAGTTATATGAGAAACATCATGTAATTAAATGAAGACTAGGAAAGGTTCTAAAATGAAACCACTAATAAATCCGAATCCCATCGTTCAAATGGGAGCTCATTTGATCTACGACTGCTAATAGAATTTCATAATTGTACAGTTTTCATAACCAAACGCTTCAAAATAAGGTACATTTTTCTCCCATAAGAGTAAACAGAGTTTAACAGATGTTCGAAAAAATATATATATTGTTTAAGTTAATGTTTTTAAAAGTTTTTTTTTATTTTTGGTAATAAAGAATAGTATTTTAACATTTTGGATATTGCAACTTTTAAGGACATAAATAAAGAGATGAAGGTTTTCTTATATTTTTAGGCCACCATTGTGTATTTTGTTTTTTGGTTAGAAATAAACAAACCCCTGTTTTTTCGCAATTTCATGTTTTCGTTGGCTTTTGAATATCGCGGCGCTCGCCTCTAGGCGAGGTTTACATGTCATCAATATTGTTCGAATGGCTGCGAGGCACAGGGTCAGAGGGCATCATATACTGTGATTTTATGGTTGAAATTCATGGTTCCCTTGAAAGTCGTTGTTCGAGGGTCTGTAGGAGTATAGTTATAGTAGTGCCATAGGTGCGCCGTCTTCATGATTCATTTTTCAATTTATATATTTAGTTATTATCTACTATTGAATACTTAAAGTGTAAAATTTTTGTCTCGTGTCTTTCTGTAATATTATCATTAGGTTACAGCGTAACACCAAAGCCAAAACTTTGATAAAAGTTATACCTCACTGAGAGACCAGCGCTCGATATTCAATCGCGAATATTCGACCACACCGAACGAATGAAATTGGGTTTGATTAGTCAAATAGAGAAGATGGAAGTGTCGAACGCCGAGTTTCGGTTACAAGTCACCTATTCTGACCTCGATTATTAGATGTAAAACAAAGAATTTAACTATCAATCCAAACGGGGTTAAAAAAAATCATGATTTAGCAATAAACAGACTACAAAGTGAATTAGCTTTTTAAATTTCCGTAGTTCCTTAAATTTCCGTAATTAAATTGCCGTAGTCTGAGAAAATGTCTCCAGCTGGAGTGGCCATTCGGATCCCCTGCAGAGGTAATGATAAGAAGAATTGAAGTTTGGACGCTCCACGAAGTACAGTCCCAAATCTGAAAGGCGGCACGTCCCGAGAGATATAAAATCGCCCGAAACCTGACGTCTAATCAACTGGGCTATAGAGCGTTTGATACGCCCGATTTTTCATGAAAATGTAGATTTTAGTTTGGCAGAAATAGTCAATTGAACATCCTAGATGCCTACAATAACATTTACATATTTAAATTCTACAATTTAAATTAGATAAAGTTCTTGTGAATTTACAAATTTGGTGATAATCATAATCAGTGTCATTTTTATATTTATATTTTACCTGTTTTTTCATAAAACATTCAAGTACGATTTACGATTATGTAAAAATAGTTTACCTTTCGTCATTTCATACAATTAATGGCATTAAAGTTTTGAATGTCCTTTATAAAAATAACATGTTATATTAATCATTCTCGTATGTTTTTATTTTTAAATTCGACGTTTAATTTGTTTCACTATAATCCATCAATGTAAACTGATCGGTTAGTAAAAGTTGTTTTCATGAGAACTCCGAAGTTGAAGCTATCATCGCTAAGTCGAAATGGCTGAACAATGGAAACTATGCATTACAATATTTAAAGCTAAAGAAGATAAAACTGCGATGTAGTAACAGTGTAAATGTACAGCGTAAATGTACAGTAGTACATTGTTATAACTTTCTGAAGTACTCATGGCTACCTCAATCTCTTATATATTTCGTTAGAAACTTCAAGCTCTGGTTACAAATTTTACTGTGTATCTTTTGGTGTAGAGACTCACTAAGATAGAACTTATATAAATAAGATACTCTCAAGGTAAATATGGTTATAATTTGTAAAACCCTAAATCCTTAAAAAGTTGTATAGAAACATTTTTTAAACAGCTGAACTTTTCCATTATATTTGTAAAGGTTCCATTTTATTTATATATATATTTTATTTTATCCAATTAACCAAAATTAATAAATGAAAAATTTCATGGTTCTTAGTATTCAATAAAATAAAACAGATACAATGAAACGAAATTGGGGCGGGGTATATTGAGTAATAAAATACCAAAGCACGATAACAGGAAGTATTGATCTGTTGTAAATTATCAAACAATACAAAAAGAACTTTTTTTGCGAGCGGACTGGATGGCCGGTAGCTATAAACATTTTAGCAAAATATAACAGATAATACCGGTAACGTTACCCAAACATTTGTAGAGTTTCGTAGAAAAGGATTTTAATAAAAGCTTCTATAAAAGATAATTGCGAAAAATATGTATCAGATCACGATGTATTTATATCAGATGTAGGTATGTCGGTACTGTTAATTAATGGAGCATGTATCGACAGTCGGAGCGAACAATATGTTTGTACATAACCACTTTGCGATAATTTTCACGGTTACAGCTACGCTTATGAACAAATTTTAATAGTGTATTTTGGTTTGGGATCCGCTTATAATTCCTTGTTTGTTGATTGAGTTCATTTTGTGGGGAAGTTGTAAATTATAAATTAGGAAAGATTATCGGTTTTGTGTTTATATTTCATTATTACGTTTTGGTGTGATTATAATTAATGTTTCATTTCATCACTTACTAATGTAATAGTTTCAGATTTTTTGCTGGCATGTTTTTTATGATTTTTCTGATATATTGGAAACTCAATATTGATAATATTTTGTTTGTGGTAATTAATCAAGTAAAGCCGGAATTGAAATCCAATATTATAATAAATTTTGTCCAATCGCCATTGTCTGTTTGTTCTGATACCATTATTAAATTAAAAGTTATTTACAGGTTTGGTTTTGCATTTTGTGTAATTGGTTTACATTTGTTGTTCATATTGGTTTGGCGGTGAAATTATAAATTAGTGTACGTGCGATATGCGAACCATAATATTTATTCGATACGTGGTAGTTAACATTTATCGTAATCGGTAATGTAATTTATAAAAATAAACAGCCAATTTATATTCCGAGGCAAAAACCTTTATAAGTTACGTTACTTTTACCTAATGTGTACTGAGAATCATAATCTTTTAGGCATGTGTGCGTAAGATTTGCATATCAAAGAGCTGACGACAGAGGAAGCGTAAATATTTAGGTTGGCTACCACTATGTTCTTAATATTGATAGTATGTTCAACAGAGTTAGAACTAGGAGACATAATTGTATCATACGCGTCAATTAGGATGTATAATGATTGTTATTGATTCATCGACTTGGCTTTTGGTATTTACAGTTAATATATATTATTAATGTAATAATTTGACTAATTGGAATCATATGATATTAAAATCTATTTCGATTTACCATATATTATTCCATAAATTGATTGTATCGTAATTTACTTTTAAGGTTGAAAACTAAGTTATTTTTGAGGGGAAATAATATATATTTTTTTTTAGTAAGTAGTAGTAGTAGTTTTAATTTTAGTGTATAGTTAATAGTTCTCTAAGTGCTAGAGTTGTTTGATGTTCTCTGAAACCTTTTACTGTTATCTTAAAACAATAACTAAAACTTAGTGAGTCAGCATATTTGTTTGAATTTATTTCATATGTTTTTTGACGGATCTAATTCTTTCCCTAGGTGTATTACTACATCGTCGATTCCCCGCGGAATGAAGGCAAGGACTTCTTCGAAATTAGCATGCAGACGGGAGAGATCTTCACGAAAATTGTGTTTGACAGAGAGAAACAAGGTGCCTACGCCTTAGAAGTCGAGGCGCGTGATGGGGCACCATCTGCGAGGCCTAATTCCGACAACCAGCCTAACTCAGGTACGACCAGTATAATACCTTTATTTAATTTAAAATAATATATATTTTTGATATCTGTGTCTTTATGGTTAGTCGGTATTATCACATTGAATTTATAATACAATAAATATATACATAAATATAAATGAACGGAATTCAATATACCCAATATTGAAGACGTACTAGCAAAAATATATTATCGCGTTGTTTTATATTCTAGTGCTAAGTTTATAACGCAAATCAAATAATATGGAGACTAGTTGAATATTCAACGAAAAGGTGCCAAAGTTTTAATGTACATAAAAAGTATTCGACAAGTATTAAAAAGTTATTGTCCATTAAGACTCATAAAGTAATTTTATAATTTATATGTTCCTTATTCATAAAATTGCGAGTTGAGAGAACAGTAATCCGTATTATTACCCCATTTAATAAAAAGGGTTAAATGCTGACACTTACCTGATTTCATAAGGTAATTTAAATTCGGCCAAACAAAGAAATCTTTTATGGCTTACGAGGTGTCACCCGGCACCGGTCCAGGCCTAATCACTGTTGCTATCCGCATTTAAATGGGTATTTTCTGCATACATTTTATTCAAAAGGTTCTTTCCGTCGATTTTTCCAAAGGTTTACTACAACTTTGCCGACCCTTTCCAAGTGTTGACAGATAAGGGTCTTAATATATTTCTCCCTGTTGTCTGAACATTGAGGATTGATTGCGGGAATGTATTACTATAGGGCCGATTTCGACGAGGTCCTTTATTACATAGTCAAGTTGGTACCGCTTAACGATATCGCGTAGCCGTAAATCAAACAGACGCATAATCAACCGCTGCCTCGAGCGTAATCCTGTTAAGCTCCTCTTCCCTGTATCTGTCTCGTGCTCACAATAGAAGGCTTTGGATCAGTTCAGTGCTTACCAGCTTCCCGCAGTATACAATTTTCTTAATGTGGCATAAACACATAGAATCTATACGACTCAATAAAACGCGACCTAACTACATTTGGATCGTAAAATCATACCGTTATCTTAGTTTACTACTTACAACAGCCGTCGTCAGTGTTGTTCGATATTTACCGGGGTGTTTGTTTATCTATGAAATTGATAATTTATTGTAACAGAAATACCTATGAGGTATAAAAATTACTTACTTACATTTACTACCTACTGTTAAATACCAATATTCATTATTCTGTTATCTAATGGTGATCGACGAGCTCAGGTATAAATGGAACCTTTGTTTTTCCAACGCTATTCATCAGTAAGACAGCATTTTCCTCGTCCAATGACAGAAATACCGCTGCAAATATATAGGCAGAATAATTAAGACATATAGAAGACAATCTATATTCTTTAGAAGTAACCATTAGTGAAATCTATATATTTAGATCTAAATATTTGTAATTTGTTAGATTTGGAACAAGTTTTTTTACGTGACTTTAATACTAAAACTCATTAACAGATACAGGCCAACTTATTACTATCACGCCACATCTCTTACGATCACAAAATGATTGCAAATCGTCTTATATTAAATTATTATATAATATTATAAGATCTATATTATTACTTCAAAAACTATGGATAGCTTACATTTATATCAGATGGAAATTATTATTAGATTTTTTTTAGCTTTTAAAACTATTAAATCTGTGATATAGACGTAGACTCAAAAACAACAAATAATTGTAATAATCATCAATCACCTTGTAGGTTATTTATCTTTTAAACAACCTTTTTTGCTTAAAACGATAAATGACAAAGGCTGTTCCTTTCCTTCCTAAATTTTATATCTTAATTGAAATAAGATTTACTGTAATGATAACAATCATTGAATTAATTAGAATATCTTGACTATTTAATTAAGTCATATTATGTTGACATGAACTGGATGTTGCCCTGTCGTGTTAATAGATACAAATTCGGCTTTAAGCCTGATGGAATCGAATCAACAAACATTGACCTAATACATTATATATCGTATTATATACACTAATATATATATTTCAATACACATCACAAATGACATAAATCAAAAACTACCAAACTACATTATAAAATATATATTCTTATCCATAATAGAGTTAATACAATATGTGAAATTAAATAATCTGTATGTATACCGGAAATTATCTGACGCACGTAGGTGCTTAATTTATCTTTATAATTGTCCACCGCTTTGGGTTATACAAACGTTTTTTTATAATTAATATTGGATCCGGTGCCAACAAAAACAACTGCTGTAATCGTAATGAAGCAAACATTACACTATTCGTGCTACAGCGTCGTTTAATGTCTATTGAGGGTTTTCGAAATTTTCGTTTTTCTTTTATTGAGTCAGCTCCTTTTTCTACGTCTTTTGTGACCTTCTTTTATTCGAACCACGATTCTGAACGCCGCAGTAGCGGGTTTATTTTAATTGACTGGTGAAATTAACTTTTATACTCAATAATAATAATAAAATAAGCCTTTATTAAGTTCATGAATTCAAATTCAAAATATCTTTATTCAAGTAGGCATTTACACGCACTTTTGAAACGTCAATTACATTAAATTGGTCAGTATAGTCTGTGAGTAAGCTACAACCAGGTCGGAATGCTGTTCTGCTGAGAAGAGCTGGCCAGAAACTCAACAGAAATAACGTAATAGACGCCTAGTCGCAAGCCTCTTGCTAGCTTTTATATTTGGATTAATTTACTACGACGCCATAAAACTGGCTGGAGCTCAAGCTACTAAAGACAATAAATTTATTACATGTGAGGTCTCAGTATTTATTATCTGGTATTAGTGGAGGTTCAGTTTATATAACAATCCAATTTAAATTTCTAATCTAACCAAAATTAGTTTTGTTATGTATTTTTTTTAATGTACGGTTGAACTTTTAAAAAGATCGGAGAAATTGTCCAAAATGAATATAGTTGTCCAAGTCGACGTTAAATATATTGTTGTTGAGTTATTTCAACTATTTCCAATTACTGGAGCTGAGGGAAGTACGATGTCGCCAAGTGACAAAGCAATATTCCCGTGTCGGGAACTTCGTGGCCTATATTTAGTGCGCCCTCGAGAATCCATGATGAGGACGCGCTCGAAAGCACTGCTTGTCCGGGATTACTGTCACGAACTACTAAATATTGCTGTTTGCCGGAAGTCTGAGCTTTTAGCTTACTAAGATCCCGTCTGTCACCCACTTGGAATGGTCGAGAATTAAACGGTTTATTATTGTTGAGATCACAAATTAAAATACTTAAATCTATACTATTACCTTAATTGGTTTATAAATATATATAAATTGTACTAATTACGATATTATCTCTTTTTGTATAGTATGGTGTTATTATGTCCGTACATAATACTTCGTTTTCGTTAATCAAGTTAAGAGAAAACGATGTTGTTTTCATGGATGATTTTATTTATCACGTAATATCTTTTACAAAAGATTTTACTCGTCTTTAAGTCGGCTATTCACTAAATGAATCTTGGTAATTTGCAAGATTCAAGACACCCAGTGGGTGGGAAATAGCTGTGAGAGGCGGAATTTTCTTAAAACGTCAACTCAACGGCGGCGTTTATAGTCGCTATAACGCCCAGGAACCATCCGCCTTGTCCGCTATAAAAATCACCTAACACTGGGTCCTAATGCCTCTATTTACACTTATTTCAATCGTAAGGATTCGCGTAATGTAATTCTGTAATGGCCTTGAGTTTACAGGTTTTTTTATGTTCCAATAAAATTTTCTTCATAAATAGTCGATCAATTAAATATGTCGAGAGGACAGGCGGCTCGTAAGTTTAATTAAACAGAACATCGTTGGACGGGGCTGGACCCGCTCGCTTCTGTAGACAGTTCAATAAGAAGACTCTAATTAAAAATGCTAATAACAATTAATTTCTTACAGCAGGGCCAAAGATAAAATTACCTTGTTATCTTTCAGTTAGGAAAAAACTGTGATGATGGATTTATAATTTCTTTTTAATATTATTTGTTAACTATTTTAACGATATTTCTTTTTGCTAAGCGAATCTAAGTAACGGGTTCGAATAACTCGGTATATTTGTTACAAAATATTAGTTTGATAGCTATATGTAGAAGAATAGTCGGTGAAAGAAAACACCTTGAGGGAACTAGCAATTCTTAAAAGAATATGATTTGCAACTGGCTGGCTCAGTGGGGCGTACTGGTAGGTTCTATAATTAGAAATGCGGTCTGTACATACCAGTGAGACACGATAAATTGATATTTTTAATTTGTCTTAAATTATTAATTCATGAAATAAGAAGAAACATATTTTAATTGAAATCCTAACACGATAATATATAACATAAATGTATAACTCAATGAGATTATCCGGGTTAGTTTTGTAATGGGATAGCTATGGAGGGGAATGTTCATCTCTTTATCATTCTTTTTGTCTAGAGTATTTGTAGTAGGTATGGAACGACATTCGAAAAGGTATTAGATTATTGTCGGAGTGGCCGATGTACGGAATCAGACCTGGGCGTGGTTTACTGAGTAATGGGGCTCTGTCCGTATGAGGAGGGTCCACTTATGTCACGGAATGGTATGATTGATAATGTTCCAGTAAAAACACTGACCTTTTGTAACATTAACAAATATATTGGATATAAGTATCCTTGTATTGTTTACCCTTGTCCTCGGAATGTCTTTTTCGTGTAATAGATTTTTTGTAATTCTCTTTCATGGCCTTGTATGGCCAGTATGATGAAAAATACCAGTAGCTGCACATTACTATCCAATTAAGCTGAAAGAAATCTGATAAAAAAGACAGACTGACTGATTGTCAATTATCGATAAGTTTATATATTTTAATGATAAGAGGTCGTTTAATACTTACAAATTGAGGTAGAAAAGTCCAAGATTTATTGTGCTAATCACTTCGCAACAACTTAAAGTTAACAAGCTAGGGCGAGGGCTAAAGTAGATGATGTTTAAAGTTTCGAGGGTTGCTTAATTATTGCTTTAAACGATTTTTTAGGGCAGTTCCCGGCAGCCGTATTTTAAATGCAGAATTAGAAAAACAAACTGTTTCATTTTACTATTTAATTATGAAAGAAAGGTCTAGTCATTAGGGTCTAATGCAATGTTTTGAATATTTAAAAAGGAAATGATATAATATAATCCTTTTTTTATAACATTAGATTAGGGCTGTCTTTATATAATATCGATTTCTTAAATATACATTAATTTGGTCTGAGATTTCGATTAAGTGCAAGAAATAGATATTATTTTGTTTTAGGGTTAAAAAAGATGATATAAAATAAATACTATTAAAATCATGTAATGTGTAATTTTAATGTGTTCTAAAATACTTTTCAAATTTAATATCTATGACATTCACCCATTGATATTTATAAATTAATATAACATATTTACTTAAGTTTCTCCGACAAATAATATTAGATTTTTCAATATGAGCATTTCAGCGTACAATGTGAAATCTATACTAAAATAAATACTAAAATCCGTTTTTAATTTAAGTAACTTTTCATTTATAATTTTTAATACTTCTAATTTTATTAGGTATTATATAAATTTTGTTTTAATTCTAATTGGCAAGTTATATAATCTTCAAGTTTCGAGTTTCAAGTTTGTTAACTTAATAAGCTTATTGTAATATTTATTAGGAGTCTATTAAATATCGAATCTCCAATAAATAATATACTGTCAGATATTTATTGGATTAAGATATAAATAGAAACAATAATTCAAAGAAATATAAAATTAAAGTCATTGTATATAAATCAAGATACAAAACGCACGCTGTGTTACTAAAACGAATCAGGGAAAAGAGAATCTGAACGAGATCACTTTAACTCAATATCTTTTAACATTTCCCCGGATAAAGGATTGTCACAGACACATAGACGGATATCTCATATTATTGATTTCGTTTCCACGCTTTGGAATGCCAATAAAAATACTGCGTCACAACACGTGACGGTTAAAGATAAATCAAGACTCTAAATCAAGAAATAATATACGATTTTCTTTTACTTTTGATAAGTATTGATTGATTGAAATGTTAGGTTAATATTATACTTTTAAAAAGTTTTGAACTCTATTTACCTAGAGATTCTATTAGAAATCAATTTTTATCCCTTTAACGAAAATACAATTAAGTTATGTTCAAACTTATTTTTTTTTTGTGTTTTCTATTCTTTAAATAATCTTAACAAACTGACAGTTTTTAAAAAAAGAATGTTGCATTTAGTGCTTATCTTTTTTATATAATAAATATAATTTAAACTCTGTCAACATACTAAAAAGAATTTTGTATATTTTACAATCAATGTATACAGGTTATAAAAATTTCATTAAAAACTATTAAATTGTTTGATAGCTTTAGACGGATATCGATAACAATTCATCAATGTACCGTGCAAAATCTATTTTTCACAGATTTATGAGTTTGTTGCAACAGGAAAGGAACGGAACGGAACTTATTCATGTTTATTTTACAAATTGTATTTATACTTGTACAATATTCAGAATTTGTTTCTCTGTGGCAACCAAATTACCGCGTAGATCTGGGGTATAAAAGTGGTTTCAAACTTGTTTAACTTTTGTGAATTAATCAAGTCGCTTACCAAAGTTTTGGGCGTACTAACGACTTGTTTCACTCTTGCCTTGTCAATCGTGAGTTTTGTTTATGAATGACATCTTCGAAATGTGTTTAATAATATAGTATGTATGTGTATGTATGTGTATGCCATATGTGTGTAGGTATGTTATGTACCATATATAACAAAAATCCAATATCTTTTCATAAAATGTACGATCATTATCTAAGTAATATATTTAATAATGTGTATTGTGTGCCCAGAGAATACAAAAGATATTAATGAAAATAAAAACAAAGTCAGAATTTGGAGGCCTTATCCCTAAGGAGCGATCTCTTCCAGGCAATCAATTAGGTGAAGTAAAGAGCATATTAAAAAGAAGTAAGCGTAACGCCCACTAAACCATTTTGTGAATAAGAAGACAGTATGTAATATATTTATATATATATATATATATATATATATATATATATTTATATGCCTATAAATATGTAAATACACCTTACTACATTTAAATATATAATAATAGACAGATATTTTTTTTTGTAAAAAAAATATCTGTCTATTATTATATATTTAAATAATCATAGTCAAAAGCGATATAATAAACAAAATATTCTAATGCATGGTAATAATCAAGTGTCACTTACAATCTTACAGAATGATATTGTCATAGAGTTATTATACATAGAGTAGTAGAGTAGTAGCAGCTAGTCCAAAAGATGAAAAAAAAGAAAGCGAATGAGGCCACCTACCTCGTCTCTTTCTTTAATATGTGTAATTAGACAATGATACTAGAAGACACTTACACTCACAGGGCTGCCTATTTCTTCCCTTCTCTATGTTTAAAAATTCGATGGATATTGTACGAAAAAAATATTTTTTTATGTGACTATTTAATATGTAAGAGAAAATTCCTAACACGGATAGCATATTGAGGTAGTCAGAGTAAAGAAGATGACTGGAAAATAAATATATGGTAAGATTTCAATTGGATTAAAGTGAATGGTGGGGTGAGGAAGGAATTGAACGGTGTGTAATATAATGTGAAAATTCCCGCTGAAACAAATTGAGAATTACTCGATTTTCTTGCGGAACAAAGACTTATGAGCGGAACATTTATAAGAAAATGAAGTTTATTTTGTTCAACTTAAGTATCCTAACTTTTGGAAAGTACTGATTAAAAATAAATATCCCCCTAATATAAAAATAAGGAAGTGGCAATACAACTAATTATAATTTTGTAAAAAAAATCGAGACCTACCGAAAAAAAACCTACATATTCAAACCGTTCATATGCAGTTTCCAAGAAAAAGTTTGGTTGAAAGGAACACCAAGGTTCTTTCTTAAGGTATTAGCCCGTCAATCTAATTGGGGATAAAGAATGTTGAGTGATATATGTAAGCTTACTATAAAAATGTTACACTTCTACTAATTATAAAATCAATGATGTCGATCTGCAAAGAATTTACAGTGTTTGGAGGACTATGTTAAAACTTGTAGGCAAAATGATTTGAGATTGAAGAGTATGAATGAACAGTGAAATAACAGGACGAGACAATACGGCTTCCTGCGGTACATAAGCATCAACCGAAATCTATTACCATTCAGATAATTTCGAACCTGACTCTGCTGGCCAGATGCATCTAAAATACATTCAAATATTATGAACTAGAAATCAATCTCAACATCCTAGAAGACATCATTAAAGTTGAACCACGTTCATACCGTAAACAGTAAAGTACTCACGCTTAAGCTGACAAGTAAACAAAACATAGCTTCACTGAGAATGTAAACTTAAATATGTAACAAAATTCAGAAGAACAGGGTTATCTTTTTTAGCGGTAATTTGATATTAGTCTCTTTCCAGACTGAATGCAAAATGCATGGTAATACACAATCACAATTTCAACCAGCTTTATTATTTAAATTGCGTTTGTTACGAAAGGTAGATCTGATCACAATTTATATTTTTGTTTCGAAAAATAATAACCCTGCTTATCTTGTGATGTAGATAAATATACAATAACAATATTTTTATTACGATACAGTTCTTTATTTTTATTATTAACCCTAATTCACCTATAATCCACTTGCGCCTTAAAGCAAAAAGGATTATTATAAAACGTATTACGTTATTAGACTTGTCTCCTGTGAATCCCTATTCATGTTTCTTTTTAATTGGTACATGTTGTTATTAATATTATTGCATATATTTTGATAATTACCATAATTATAGTTTACTAAAGGCAATATATTATAGTATTCTTGTTATAATTGAACTAATTAGTATTGTAATACTAAATCAAGTTAAATATATGTTGAATTATAGCCAATTATGATCAATGTTGAAATCACCAATCGTCGTTTTTTGTAATGCTTCCTGAAACATAATTATATTTAGTGAACATTCATAAAATATATTTTTTTGTACAGGCCATATTTTAAGCCTTAAGATATAAGGAATTTAAGATATATACATATTTAAGAATTAAGAATCTGTTAGATTACAAATATACTATTTTTATTTAACTGCTACGAGTATATCAAAAAAGACATAACTATAGATTTCCTTATAGTGCCATCCTTAAATTTAAGTTATTATTAACTTATTTCCGATTTTTTTATTCTTAATTTTAGTAATATCTTGTCTTGACTTCTTGTCAAGAGAATTAAACGAACTGTAAATTATGGAATTTTCTTTCTTAAATTACGTCAGGTTGGATGTAGTCAATCGAAAATAATTTTATTATATTTGTACTTGTCTATGTATGTGTACATGTGTATATAACCTATTTTATATAACATTTGTGTTGTTATTATATATTTTTATTTCATCGAAGTGTACTTATTTATAATGAATTCGTAATATTCGTTTCAATGGATAAACAAAATCTATAAACGTAATAAACCAGAAACCCTTAAAGTTTGTAGTTACATGGGCGATATTTACGTGCGGAAGGTTATATGGCCTGTACCTAAAGGGTCGCCTTGGGCACATCGGCTAGACATCAAATAGTTAGTTCCAATCAATACAATATAAAGTTACACAAAACTTTCGATCTCTCTATACGAAAGAAATATTTTATTGTTGCTAGAAGAAAATAAAAATGCTACAAAATATAAATTGTAAATGGTTTATTATATTATATTATTTGATAAGATTAAAATATTCTTTAGTGATAAAACTTATGACAAGTAACCTCGAGCGCTCTTCATTATGGGCGAAAACAGAGTATGGGAATATTCCGGGAAAGTAAATAATGATGATGACATAAATACCAGTTGCTGTCTAAAGTTATATTTATGATCTTTCCATGCAAATTGCAAAAAAGTACCTGTGTTTACGTGTGTGTATGTGTCTGTATGTGTGTGTATGTGTCTGTATGTGTGTGTATGT
Organism: Napeogenes sylphis; assembly: GCA_959347405.1. NCBI lineage: Eukaryota > Metazoa > Arthropoda > Insecta > Lepidoptera > Nymphalidae > Napeogenes > Napeogenes sylphis. Next base: position 21,976,107 of record OY365786.1, read on the forward strand.
GTCTGTATGTGTGTGTATGTGTGTGTGTAAGTAAAAGTGTCTGTGTTTAATGATGAAATATGTATGCTCTTAATTAATAATTTATAAATGTTGGTAGTGCATCACACGCGTTGTAAAACTCATAGTTACGCGTGGTTGGAATTACATAGGAACTTTTAGTGTACGTTGAGGCAAATGCTTCAAAATTTATGATCCCTGCTCGTTACGAGATAGTTAGGAAACATGAGGCAATATGCGATATCTTTCATACTGAGACCACAATATTTGAACTTATCTAATATACGATCTAGTTTGAAGCTATCTTAATTGTCTTTATTTCTTTGTAATGGCAATTTAAAACGATTGATTTAAATTTTATTTTGTGTTCTAGATCATTGCTTAAAGGTTTTATTGTTTCCAACAAAGTTTTATCGATAAAAAGAGATATATTGTCATCATTATACATGACACTGCCAAGCTAAATTATAAAATCGTTTATTCATTATTAAATATATTGAACTAATAATGTATAACCAATGTAATTATTATTAGAATAATTATTAGTTCAATTATATTGCTTTAAATATATCGTTTCGTTTTACCGCAACACACTTATAAAAATTATTAAGCCATTGATTCTAAATGACTACATTTATTAGAAAGTGTTGCAAATGCAATAAACTGAATGAGTTTACAAACTATTCAGTTCAATCGCTTGATAATTATCCAAATAAATATCACAAACTGTTAATTAGTTCGTATTATTGTTTCATTACACGTACAAATTCTATTAAGAGCTTAAAATCCGAATATCCAATTTAAATTTAAATAAAGAACCACGTGACTTCACTTTTGTAAATAGATTTTTCAGTATCTCTTCATGCCTCAACTCCTTAATACTCAGTAAGCAGGTGTACCAATAAACGACAGACGGCTTTCAACTCACGTTTTCTAACTCATAACAGCGAAGCACTTTGCGTGTATGAAATACCGTCTTTATGGTTACTTATTGTCGTGAATATGGAAGTCGCATTGAACATTTATGATATTTTTTATTTTGTTGTAAAAATATAAAAATATGTAAGCCGCAGAATATTCAACATATTAACTTGTCTGTCGCGGACATAACAGCGTTTCAGACTACATTTGTAATTTGAAACTTTTTGACCAAAAAAATTGTGTTATATAAAAAATTTTAGTTTAATATTAGACATTTTGTTATATAAATAACTACAACAAAAAGGGTTTCAGGTCAAAGTAATAACAAATCATTGGCTGTATTAATTCCGCATTAAAACAACAAAATCCTAATAGCTTGATGAAATATAATCTTTTAGTGGAGAGCTTTGCGTCCATTAGTCCATTATTAATGCTTCCGATTTTCTGGTTTGGTTAAGAAAAATAAATACAACAGAAGTGAGGATTTCCGCAATAATTATATAATAATATTTAAAGGTAGTTTAATATCAACAGGAAAATTAATAAACGGCGGAGCAGAAGAAAAATATAACTCAATAATGTTATGATTCAGAAACTTCATATTCCAAAATTACACAATTTTCGAATTTTATATTCATAATAGATTCTATGAGTAGACGGCACACCTAAAACTTACAAAACATATATATGAATAAAAATTCGTAATTCAGAGGAGTTGTACGTCTTTTACATTCACGGTAATGGAGTTACATATGAAAGCGACGAAATTGTTGAATTCGAGTCTCGTACATTTTCTGGCTGCTAAATCTCGTATATCCTGTTACGAATAAACTACACAAAGTAGCCGTGTGTGCCGTCTCAGTGACTCTCAGTTGCCGCCTCTAAACCATCTTAAGCCTACCTTAATCCGCCTACCTATTGAGTACATCTTACGACTACATTGTCACCCATAAAGTATCATTTTTAATCTATAAAATAAAATACATTAGATGTTATAGAGCGTTAAATAATATTAATTTTTCAATCCTATTAGATTTATTATTAAAAATCTATATACCATGCTTTTAATAAAAGTGTTTAAGCTTTTATTTTTATTTTGTTCTGATTGGTTAGTCCCTGTTTACACGCACTAAAATATTTATAAGTATTTGAAAGTGATTGTAGGTGCTTTGTAATAACTACAATAAAGGCTAATAATCAAAAATAATTTATATGTTTATTTATTTTTCTTTTTTTTATTCTATTATATTATATTAATTTAAAAGAATAAACTACAGTCCAATCTAGTAGTTAAGTCTATATTAATCTCAACAAATCTTTCCTCGAATAGCTCTTGCTGATTATTTTTAAAGAACATGATAATAAAGCAAAAAGTAAATATAAAAACGCTTTGGGCAGTTAACACCAATCTTTTAAATCATTTGTTTGGGATGGGGTGTTTATCCTTGTGCTCGAAAATATTATACAAAAAGAAAACTCTAGGGAAATCCTTTTAAATGGTCCTTGAGTGTGAAGATTTACCTGTTTGTTAGGGCTATCGATATTTTGGTTTACTTTTTTACACGAATATACTTAAAAAGAGGTCAAACTATTCCGAAAAAATCTTTCAGGTATTAATATATAAGAATCTGATCTCACACGAACCTTTTTTACCTTCAGAGGTATTTATAAATAAATATGATTTTCACATATAAAGAAGCCTGTATGTAATTTTCTTTGTTATCCGTCTTATTTATTATAACATACAATTATAAAATGTTACTTCATTTCATTATTTTATACCAGATTGTACAATATAATGTATTTTCTTTATATTTATCATCCTTTGGTAGTATGATATAACTTTGGAATAATTTTTTTTTCAAAGTTAACGTAACAATTACATTTGAAAATCCAATGCCTGTCTTTCTATTATATTGGTCGATCGAAAAAGGTTTTCAATTGCGGATGAAGACAAAAATGAAACAAAATTGAGTTCTAGCGTGAAAATACAATAGAATAGTTTGGAGAGCTGTCCCTTGTGGCAAAAGTCGTCGACAGGTGTAGTGCTCCACGCGCACGTGACTTTGAAACAATGACTGGAAAGAAATAATATTACATTATTGTATTGTCTCAGTTGACTCGGTATATAACGAACACGATTCTAGTATTCTTTACTTCTTTATATTCTAAACGGAAATAAAATATAAGGAATACTAACAGAACTTGTATACTTATTAGACTTTCTGAGTAGACAACATTCAAGATATAAAATAAAGGATAAGGGTCTATCGCACATGGTTTCAATCCATTGTCGTCTCTGGTTTTATCGAGATAATATCATTTAACACCCGCAAGCTCTAACACCGTTTACCCACCAGAATGACTTTACATCTTTGCTTACTTTACTTATTTGAGAGAACTGGAAGGAATAAGATTTCAATTTCAATGTTTTTCCTTTATCCAAATATGGTAATATTAGAACATATTGCCTAGTATTCTTATTTTATATCATGAAAATAAAAATGATCTCGTTTATACAAATAATGTAATACATACGTAATTAATAAGCAAATCATATAACTTCACAGGAATTTTATTTAGTGAAAGAAATAATTTATGAAACTATTCAATTTATATATAATCCCCTGTCCGATAGAAACCAATGCAATTGCATCGGTAATACCGAAGTGCGCCTGAAATGTTCTTTTACTATTTTCCGATTATCTTGGAGTGTTTTTTTTTTTAATAAAATAAAAGTCATTCGAACGAATTGTTATTATAGATTTAACTTTTAATATAGGACATGGTGATGAAAATACAGAAAATAGTTTTATATATGAATAAAATTGTATTATTCGCCGTGTTGTATTCTTTATATGATATCTAGATGATAATAACATTATTTTCTTTTTCAGGTAAGTCAATCAACAATTATCTAAGCCGTAAGAATAATGAATATTAATCTATTATATCTATAGAAACAAACTAGATGGGGTGAGTTAAGTATGATATTATTGTTATATCGTATACCTGAAAAGATTCCTAACAAAAAGTTTTCCTAGTCGAATAGTCTATTCAAGATTTGAATGGTTCTCAATTGTTAAAACGTTTTATTATTATCAATTGATTCTCGCCATTTATGAAAATAGGTTGAATAGCAGAATAAATTATCAAGGAAATAGTAGGTAGCGTCCGTTAGTAGGTCGATTATGCGAACCCATCAAGTGCGTACTTGGAGCCGGGACCTCTGCGTGCCTAATGACGGGTCACTCATTTAAATAGCCTGATTGCATCGTATAAGTATTCACATATATTATAATTTATAATGGACCTTATAACGTTTAATTAAAATGTTATTTATTTTTAAAGTCAGAATTGTAAAGAAAAAGTTAATAATACTGACATTATGTAATAATCTTTATCTGAGTATATTACTATAGTTTATAATAGACCCTATAACGTTTAATTAAAAGAGATTATTTATTTTCAACGTCAGAATTCTAAAGAAACAGGTAATAATACTGAGATACTATGAACTTGAGATATTATGGTACTATCTTCATCTGAGTATATATTATTATAATTTTTAGAACGTTTAATTAAAGGATGTTATTCATTTTCAACATCAGAAACCGAGAAAGTAAAGTATAAATACTAAAATTATCTAATAATCTTCATCTAAGTATATTACTTTAATTTAAAAGGAACTTATAACGTTTAATAAAAAGAGGTTATTTATTTTCAACGTTAATAATACTGAGGTTATGGAAGAATCTTAATCTGAGTATAATACTATAATTTAAAGAACCTTATAAAGGTTTAATTAAATAGGTTATTTATTTTTAACTTCAGAAACGAATGGAAGTAAGTAAATAATACTGACATTACTGACTGAAATCGATTCTTCAGTTGAGAATTAAATCAGTTAACTGATGTTTTAAAAATTGGTGTTGATCTGGTTAGGGTATTATTCCACTATTTAATGCAAAAGCGAAATACTGAAATATTTTCCCGTAGCTTTTTTTTTTTATAAAAATCGTGAGTATATTTAACAATCCACTTAGCATAAAATAATATTAACAGTATACCGTCAGAAAATAAAATTAACAATATACATTATGAAAATAAAATTGCATTTCACTCTCGAAACGCTTTTAATGCAATTACATGACACAAATACACGGAGCTTCTGTAGCTCTTTGCTGAATTTAGTCGAATGTTCTTAAACACCCGACACCATACTTTAGAATTCGTTTTCTGTGTCAAACGGAGGAATTTAATACATTTAATATTATATTCATATTAAAATATTTAAAATATTTAGGCTTATTTTAAAAGTTATTTCTATACTTTCGAATGTAATTTTACAATTATTGGAGTTATGTCACATTTTTATAAATAAATTCATTTAATAAATTCGCTATTTCGCCGATCACAAAACGATTATTAGTTTTCTATTTTCGTCATTTCCGGTTAGATATTCTATCTTTCTTTCGTTTCGACCTTGACCTTAAAAAAGTTCTTATTATGAAAGAAAATGTCTTTAGGTGTTTTCATACGAACTACGGATTTTATTATATTTATTTTTAATAAATAAATTTAATTATTTAAATGGACAACATTTATTATTTCGCTCTTTTGTGAAACATGAAATGAAGATTGGTAGGCTTACAAAAGTTCCTTGAATATATATTAAAAAGCATTTTCCGAATAAAAACGGAATCTGCGGAACAATTTTTGGCAACTCATTGTATGTTGTAGTAATTAACTATCTGACTCGTCATAAACTCAAGTGCTTATCCAAATGCTTAAGCTGTTAGAAGCCCTTTATCTAGAACCATTCGAAGTAACAGCTTATACCTTTTAACATTCAAAACATATTGCTTTCAGAAATATAAAAAGATCTATATCGTACTTTGGGTGTCTAATATAAATATATTAAATAAGTCCCAAAGAGGTTTACAGTACTGAAAATATAATCTTTTTGGCTGGGCACTACATGTTAAACTATATAATTTTGCTGCAGCAGTAGTCATTGTTTAGAGGTAATTTATATTGTGCTCTACAAAATTAGCGAGGCCGCAGGAGTCCAGGTGGCGCCCCGGGCCATTACCACGGGGATTTAGTCTGCGGAACACGGACTTTAACTAAGACCGAGTAATCTTTTGTGTAATTGTCGTTCCCATTAAAAATGTATTAAGCTCCATGCTTTCTAATTTAATCTGTGTAATTCTGGCGTCCGTACCCGTTTTGCGAAGTCGCCATGTCAGCGTTTTTAGAATATATTCGCAAGCATGTGGAAAAATATATGTGTTTGTTATAAATGTAAAAACAAACGTACTCTAAGTGTATTGTGTATACTTTATGAAACAATATATGTTTTTTAATTATAAATCAAGTTACTTCTTTAAAAACGTTTGTGGAGCAGCAAAGTTGTGGATTTCGCAAAAAACGATTTTGGCAAACATTTTATATATCAGGGCATTTATTTATAAGTACCAAATCGTGACAGCTCAAAAAGCTTTTGAGGTGATTTATTACTACCTTCAATTCCATCTATACCTATTTACATTTTTGATAATGAAAATATCTTTTAAATGGACCAAGGTAAAAATATATTATATTTGGCTCTTTTTTGTAATTATATAGGAATTGAACACGGACGGTAAGTAGGTATTTATAATATCCTAAAATATAGCAAGATTAGAGAGTTACAGGAAAATTTGTATTTGTGAGAGCTATACAAGAATTACTGTGCGATTTTCAATTTAGATTTTCTATCAAATTTACCAGCTCGTTTCGGCTGAGCTTGGCAAGTTATTACGCGAGAGGCGTAGATTCTTCGAAGCTTCTATTAAATATGTCTAAAAGGAAGAATTAGTAAAAATTTGCAAAATTTTTATACTTTCTCTTATTTTATTGGTTTACTTTAATTTGCTTCATAAGTAATATTTAGGATTATGTGTGCAAATAATTTGAAATTGTAGATTTTCTTTTCGATTTCTCTTTACCATTTACATTTGTACTTGACTTCAGCCCAGTGTGAAATAATTTCTGACTTTCGTAATATTTATTTGTTTCTATTTTAATTGCTATTGAAGGACAAGTGTAAAATTTATTGTGAAGTAAAATTTTACAAGTTTATTACATATGTTTACTTTATTTAGTTTTTATAATAATGTTATAGTTGCGAAAGAAAAAAACTATTATTTTATTTGAACCTTTTATTAAAAACTATATATATTATTTGTGATAGATTAATACTATGGTTTTGAAATTTTTAACGCCGTGAGTATGCAAAATAAGTTATTGGCGTTGTTATATGTAATAGTTTTGAAAAAATATGAATCGTAAAAAAAATTGGGTCCCAAGAACTTTCGGCTCAACTCGTTCATATTTATGTGTACTTCATAATGACCCTGTTAACAAAATTGAATTACAGTACAGCATTTTATTTTATCCGTCTTTTACGATCTTGATAACGGCTTTGTGTTATTTGAATATACTTGAATTTCAAATTATTCGGAGGCAATAACTTCAACGGTTTTGCAAAGCAAATCCGTGATATGAATGATCTTATTATAGCAAAGACTAACATATTCATTTCTATAAGTCGAACCAATTCACTTAACTTCGATGAAACATGACCTATATGTGAAGCTTTTGCTTTCAATTAGCAAAATTCTCTGCTAACTCAGCAAATTTTTCGATATGCCAATCAATAACAAATTTTATTAATTTGTTGCATTAAGTACACATGATCTAATTATTTTATGGGATAGGGTGTTGTTACATATTTGATCTGCAATGTAAAAGAGATGGAGGTACCCATACATAGACAAAAAAAGAGAGGTTTTATCTTTCATCCCTCTCACTTCCCGTATGAAAAGTATCTTTAATAGAGGACAGTACTTTCCCAGTCGAGTCAAATTACTACAACTAAACATTATTACTTATATATCATAAAAAATATACCTTTAAGACATCGCAATTATTAGTCATGTTAAAAGACTTCAAAAGAACTGGTCCGAGAACGAAATGCTGACAAGGTTTACTTGGTTGATAATTCCACAATTTTTTCGACTTGTTACTGTTTTGCAATGTCCCAATAATAATTTTTGCCTGAAAAATTATATTATCTTCACGACATCAAATGATTCAATAGAACAGTTTGATAAAAGCTTACGTTTTTCACATGACAATCCTTTGGAATATCGATAATGAAGGGTATATCTGACATGTTACGGGTATTATCAATTAAGATGGTCCCGCACTCGCCCCTTTTGGGTCCCTTACAGGTCTCAAATTTCAAAAACTCAACCTTATACGGACCCTGTTAAATATAAATCATTATCATCAACAAAATAATTGGTTCTTGTAATATATTTTACACACTTAAAACCGCCAATTATAAACTTACGTAATTTTGTTTATTGATTTGACCAAATATTGTAACCGATATTAATACCTCGAAATACAAAATCCAATCCATCTCTAGGTTTGTTAGTTATTGGTGGCTAAATTCTGATTGAATTCGTCTGATTGACCACAACATATAAAATTCTAAAATATAAAACATAATGAACTTATAGTCAATCAAAAATGATAATATCAGGATTTTCGTAACAAAGGAAAGCAATTTCCTGTGTTTAATAAACTTAAATGTATTAAAATATATGTATATCGTTATAATAACATTGGTGCTGTTATTAAAATTAATATTTAGAAAAAAGATTATATTCTACGTAATATATCAGTTATCGCTTCTCTAATAATGTAGGATTAAATAGATTTCAAAATATTTTTCTTCGTTAAAATAGGATTCTTAAATAAATTTAAAGGTATATTAGAATAAATAATATTTTTTTTAGGCTGTATATAATTATATTATTTTTAAATTTAAAAAAACAGTAGGCACTGTCAATAAATTCTAAAACTGTTTTTGATTATTGGCAACCCAAACGTTTCTTTATAATAAATGGCAAGTATAAGATCGGTCGATGCGGACTGGAAACGTCATTAGGGCATTTTATTTCGAACCTCATTTCCGTGGCAAGCCTCGGGGATAGCTTAATGCATTTCCCCATTACGTGTCACCTGCGCCATCAACTATTCTTTTTCATTACTTTTGGAGCGTTTATTGCGTTATTTACATTCCACGTTATATGATTAAACTATTCACATAAGGATTGGTTATCGAATAACATTGATTGATTCGATCGGCTTTGATTGTGGTTAAATAAAATGAATAGCAAATCGTATTTATCGCAAAGTTGTATTAAACTCAATAGTGTGGAGTGAGGTTGAGCTTGAGCACTATATCTAGTCCTGCCCACAGATCCACAACTGCTCTGTTTGTCGGCTTATGTGGTGATCACTGAGAGTTTAGATTGCAATAAAAGGAACTTTTGGAAACCGAAATTGAATTTAATTGAAGTATTTATTATCTGTATTCGTTTTCTTGACATTTTAATATACTGGATGTACATTATCTATTTAAATAAGATTTTTAAAGGCTTTCTGAGATCATTCCCGAAAGGGATCGTAATTTGAAAGGCATATGTTTAAATTACCATGATCTTGAATGTATTAACAGTCTCACAAAGACCGGTGGAATATGCGGCTTCTATATGCCTTCCGTCGTGTGGACCGCTGTCGTCTCAGCATAAGGATACCCGTCATATTCTCACCGCAATTACTATTCATATGCATAGTGGGTAACTTATATAATGCTCTTTATGCAAAATCTTAATAAATATTATAATATTAAATCCTCGCGATTTAATATTATATTAATTCAAATATTATTCAATCGAGAAGTTGGTCAACTTTTGTTAAAAGCAATTAAATAATAATGGTTTTTACATATAAAGTCTAATAGTGTTTAAAATAAACAATCAATGTTTGTATTAACTATAAAAAATACTTTTTTATTAAAACTAAAAAAAGAGTAATAATCGGATTTTTTGACGTATGAAAAAATAAAAATACATAATTGAATAAAAAAATCGTTTTAAAGAGGAATTCATCCGTTATAATAAAAGGCAATATACATAACTATGTTCGAAACTATAATTGAATAGAATACTTTAACTTCGACCCTTATATTTTATACAGAATAAATTCGTTGAAAATTATCATACTTTCGTAAAGGTAAACCGGGGTCCCAAAGTTCGAGGGATAATGGAGTTAACACTGAAGACGAAACGACTATAAATCCAGTAGATTTCCATCTCAATTAGATTAACCTTATCATTGGCGTTAACATTTTATTCTTAACTCGCTAAACTTCTGGAATAAATGGGTGTAAAAACGTAATTTACTATAGTTAATCTCCCTCACCATATTCTGAGAATTTACCATATAAAAGTAAAAGCAAATTAAATATAAACGAGTTACTTCTAACAAAACCTTAATGTACTGAGATTAAAAAGATATATGTCTTTACGGTATTCTAAGAACTTCCTACTCTGCAATTATTTTATATTCTTAAAAAACTTTATCCCTCTCATGAGAATACAATAATGCGGTCTCCTTGTTAAGTGTTCATTATGGATCAATGGGGATTTCCGCAACCTTAAGAAATTTATGAAAATCATATGTTTTATACATCCTTAGCTCTGGAAAATCATTCGAATAAACATCATTTTATTTCTTATGCTTGAAAAGAAAATCCGTAAAACGTGTTTTTGTAAAAAAAAAAACACCAAATAACTTGATATTCAGTGAAACGTGCGGTGCTGAGGGTGCGCAGTTAAATCATTAAGATGGCGTCATGTTGTAAAACTCCTTACAATATTTATTATCTTATATGATACACAATTTTAGCTAACATCCCCACGGAAGGGTAGGTTCGAGACAGTCTGTAGAACTATGATAGCGTAGACAGCGTAGCCTAGCGTAGACAGTGTAGACTAAATTTCTAGCGTCGTAGTCAAGTGGATCAATTTGGTAGTAAGTTCCACCAGGTGATTTATAACTATAAAAATATTATTCATCTATTCTGAGTACTGTATAGTAGTTTTGGAATAAGTTTGTCTCTGCTTATTTCAAATATCCCTGAAATTACCATAGTCCAAAATATATATTACATAAGTTTCGTTCTGTTTTAGTGCCCGTCTCCAGGCTGGCTTGGCGTCAGATGGCAGATTTTATCCCTACTTACAGTACTGTTATCGTTTGCTAAATATTTAAAACCTTTAAGTATTATATTTTTCCCGTGTTTACCATTGTTCGAAATGTATAAAAAAGCTAACCTCTATTTTTCTTATTTATCATATCAAGACACACGTTTGGACATTATTCTTTACACTATATATTCACTATGTTGCAGTGATGTTGTTATAGATTATAAATTAATATCATAAATCGTTAGTTTATATGCTCAGACGGGATAAAGAGTTTATTTTGCAAAGCAGAGCAGCACTTAAGAGCTCTCGAAGTGTGATGTATGGCGGTGTTAGGAACGTTGCCGTCTCGCTATATGATTGATAGAGCACTATGTGATCAAATTAGTTAAATAATATCAGCATTTTGTTTACTTACTCCAAGACAGTGCATAAACTTTGTTTTTAGATTATATATGTAAATTTTATTATTTTTTTACAGAATATTAATAAAACTCATACATAAGCCAATTAAAATTTACTTTGATTTGAATTTGTAACTACCGGATAAATATGCAAATGAGTACTAAATAAATATAATTACGTGTCTACTGTCAGAATTGTACACTATTGTGATGCATTTTGAGGTACTACAGTTGAATAAATTGGAACATTTCAATTGTGTAGTAAAACAAATAATATTTAATTCTATACACAACTATATATAATATATTTTTGTTTATGTCATATTATCAAAATAAAAGGAAAATGACATAATTCCAATAATAAATGTAACATTATATATGTATATTTATCATATTCATATTATGTTCATTAAGTTTGTCTTTTAATTATTTATTTGTGTGGCACGGTCTCATGTTTCACATATTAGTATGAAAGAAAAAATATTAGTATTTTTCCCAAAAATCTAAAAGGATATAACGGAAATTGATCTATTGATCAAAATGGTTTGTAGAACATACTACACTAAAAGAGGGCTGAAAATACTGCTCCCAGAAACCATTCGGAATAATATTGGAACTTTTGTAGTTTTTCTTTTTTTTTACAAATGCGGGAACTCAAAGGATAGAGTGGTTACTAGAACAAAATAAACAATAAAAAACATTTCAAAGTCTGTCTTTTTTAATACTAATTGGACAAATAAATGTACTTCAAAGAAAAATTAACATTTCAACACATTTTTTTATCCACATATCGAGTAAGAGAGAAAATATCTCCATTTTTAACACAATTCTTGTTCACCCAACTGTTATGATAAGGCAGTATTGATTAACTCATTTATCCTAAAAATGGAAGAGGCAATGAGGGAAACTCTCACGACCTTCCCTCGGAGAAAATTTAGTTTACCTTCCAGTCGAGTGTTTGCTTCCTTTTTATCGATTCAATGTTGTTTTCATTGCTACAATCTGACCTGTCTACTCTTTAACTGTCTTATTGCTTGTCAGACATAATACTACTAAATAGTTCTGTTGAACGACTGAAACATTTTATTATTACTACTTATTATTACGGTATATATTATTCCGTATAGATGAAATAATATCACGCCAGAAGACTTAATTATTATATGGTATTGCTATTATAAGTGTAGGTATATCTTGATTGGTCACCTCAATTTAGAAGGCATTCCGGTGTTAACCTCAAGAATTCCGGGATAGTTCCCATTCCCGACCCGACACCGCGAAGGGCCGATATCCATTTATATAAATGTACATAGCTTCTTACAGTTATGGGGATCTTCCATGACCTAAAACTTTTAGAAATCCTACATTGTAGTTATTTTATATTATTTTTGGGATCTTTAAGCATAATTACATTTCAATTTTGTTTTATACGAAAATATAGTATTGAAAATATAATTTTGCTCCAAAATTTCATGTATTTAGCGATGTAACTACAGCGTACTGCGTAAATAATTGACTTGGATTTGCCGTGAAGTACCAAATTATAAAAGAATTCTTTCTGTAATATTGATATATATCTGTGATATTGATATGCTTGGTGGTAGACCATAACATCCGGTCGCCGGCAAAGTTACCACCCATCGGGCAGAGTCGTGCCGCAAAACGACCTAGTCGTGTTCCGGCACGTTGCTCGATGAAGCCGTTTATGGGAAATGGGTCTGAACAGTTGCGGTGCGTTGGCGAACCGGTCTGACGTCGGGTTGGTGTTTCTTTTGTCGGGTGTCTAGTCGAGGAGGGTAGCGGGATCCGAAGCGACGGCTTTCCGCTGGCCGCCCGCAGATAGTTGGGGGCCCAATTAGTGGGATAGCCAACCACGAAAGGCTGCCCCGCCAGCTGTGAAAAATCCCAGGGTGGCTCCATCGTGCTGGTTGGCGACCAGACGAGGAGGCCCGATGGCGATCCCTGGGGGGGTTCGGGCGTCCCCGCAGTCTCCAGACTAGCCTCCCAGTGGCAAGACATCACCAATTTCGACGTCGGGTTCGATACGTACCGTCTCGTTCAACTGCCATTTCCCATCCCTATTCACTTTTATATTTATTTATTTTTTTATGAAAAAGTTAAGAAAAAAGAACAAGGTTACACAGCGGTTGCACTCCTCCTCATATAAAGTGCACCTTACTAATATCAGGGGTTTGCACTCAAATCTTTTAGCTGTCCACCACCACCTGGAGACAGAGCAGCCGCACTTGCTCTTTTTGACGGAGACGCAGATACAATGTCCTTTGAGCGCTGCATACTTGGATTATCCCGGTTACTCGTTAGAGCACAACTTTCGCTCACGGGCCGGAGTCAGTGTGTACGCGCGGAACGACCTCTGTGTTCAGCGTCTCCGTCACCTTGAAGACCCCACTTTTTCTTCCCTATGGGTTTTAGTGGACACAGGAAACGAAAAAATCCTGTATTCCTGTGTCTACCGTTCGCACAGCGGTGACCAGGAGACAACTCGTTTATTTGAGTATCTCAGTGAGGCTGCAGATATGGCTCTGTATCAGTACCCTTCGGCGCAGCTCGTCTTTCTGGGGGACTTTAATGCCTGTCATCAGGACTGGCTGTTCCCGTACCAGAAGACCGACCATGCTGGAAGAGAAGCGCGGAACTTTGCGTTGTCCTTGGACCTCTTTCAGCTGGTGAGGCAAGCGACAAGGGTACCAGATGTGGAAGGCCATACAGCCAATTGCCTGGACCTTCTGCTGACAACTGATCCGGACAGGTATCGTGTAGAGGTCACGTCCCCTTTGGGAACCTCCGATCACTGTCTGGTGAAATCTGTATTTACATATTCCCCACCAGCTTTCGAACCACATGGTGTTAGGCGAGTATGGAAATACAAGTCAGCAGATTGGGATGAGATGCGGCACTTTTTTGCGTCTTATCCTTGGCGGCAGGTCTGCTTCTCTTCTTTGGATCCGTCGAGTTGCGCGGATGCTATAACCGATGTGGTGCATCAGGCAATGGAGTATTTTATTCCTTTTGCTGACGTACCCATCGGTGGCAAAGCTCGCCCATGGTTTAATGCCGAATGTCGTCATGCACATGACCGTAAACATTCGGCATACCTCATTTGGGCTGATGCTCGAAGCCGCAAAACTCCGGATGTAAGTACAAAGAAGAGAGCCTTTAACCAAGCTGCCAAGTCCTATAAAAAGGCATTACGGAAGGCTCGTCTTGATCGGATCGTTAAGAATGGCGAAAAGCTCGCTGTCAGACCAACTGGCAGTCGAGCTTTCTGGTCTCTTGCCAAAGCGATCGAGTCGAACTTCTGCCAACCCTCACTGCCTGCTCTGCTGAAGCCTGATGGATCCCTGGCCCACACAGCAGCAGAGAAAGCGAATGTATTTGCTTCTCTGTTTGCTGAGAATTCGCATCTAGACACTGGCAATGCTTCTCCAGAACATCTTCCTCACTGCGGTATTTCGATGCCTGAAATCCGCATCACGAACAAAGAGGTATGGAGAACATTGTGTCGTTTAGATGTGAATAAAGCCAGTGGTCCTGATGGTATACCAGCCATTCTGCTCAAGACATGCGCAGGTGAGTTGTCTCCTGTATTGACACGTCTGTATCGCCTCTCTTTCAAGACTGGAAAAGTGCCGGAATCCTGGAAGCTTGCCAACGTGCAACCCGTGCCCAAAAAAGGCAGCCGTGCCGATCCTGCCAATTATAGGCCCATTTCAATCACCTCCATACTCTGCAAGATTATGGAGCGTGTATTGAACTCGCGGCTTCTAGCGTACGTAGAAGGTAACGATCTCCTCAGTGACCGACAGTACGGATTTCGCCGAAATAGGTCCACTGGGGACCTTCTAGCGTACGCAACACACATTTTAGGCGAAGCCATCGAGAGGAACGGAGAAGCGGTCGCCGTCTCTCTGGACGTCTCGAAGGCTTTTGACAGGGTCTGGCATGTGAGCCTTTTAAGCAAGCTTTCAGCGTACGGTATATCTCCTGGTCTGATTGGCTGGATAACGGACTTTTTGAGCCAGAGATCTCTCCGTGTTGTTGTCGACGGGTGTTCTTCGGAACCCTTGACAATAAATGCCGGAGTACCTCAGGGGTCCGTTCTTTCTGCAACTCTTTTTCTGCTGCACATTAACGATCTGCTGAAGCCCGGTATCTATGGGTATGCAGACGACAGCACAGTTGTAGAAAGATATCTGCCAAGTTCTCGGGCTAGTCGAGATCAAGTACAGTCTGAAAGAGAAGCCATGGTGCAACGTTTGAATGACAAACTTCAGGCAGTCTCCGCATGGGGCAATGCCAATCTTGTCAAATTCAACGCCACCAAAACGCAGACGTGTTTGTTCACCGCCAAAAGGAGCCCCTTCACCTTGGCTCCTACTTTCCAGAATGTATCCTTGGAATACAGTGACTG
The DNA here is from genome assembly GCA_959347405.1 of Napeogenes sylphis. Classification (NCBI taxonomy): domain Eukaryota; kingdom Metazoa; phylum Arthropoda; class Insecta; order Lepidoptera; family Nymphalidae; genus Napeogenes; species Napeogenes sylphis. Next base: position 21,991,970 of record OY365786.1, read on the forward strand.
GCTTCAGTTGTTAGGCTTTGAGATCTCCTCGAACCTCAACTTTGGTCGGTACATTGAGTCCAGAGCAAGAGCAGCTGCGGGAAAGCTTGCCGTACTTGCGAAGGTGCGACAGTACTTTACACCGGGACAGCTTCTTGTATTATACAAAGCACAGATCCGGTCGTGTGTAGAGTACTGTGGCCATATATTTGCTGGTGCCGCAAAGACTCATCTTGCGGTTCTGGACTCAATTGAGAGGCGAGCAAAGAGGCTTATTGGCGACCCTAAATTGGTTGACGCCAAACTCCACAGCCTTGAACACAGGCGTAGAATTGCTAGCCTCTCAGTATTCTATAGGATACATTTTGGTGAGTGTGCGCAGGAATTGCACGACCTAATTCCCCCATCCCCGTTCTTTTGCCGGACGTCCCGACGCACGGCGGGTATCCATCCCTACGTTGTGGACATTCCACCTGTCCGAACGAAGCGCTATGCTTCATCTTTTTTAGTGCGTACAGCGAAGGACTGGAACAATCTGCCTGCGTCGGTATTTCCGGCAAAATATAATGTGGGTGTCTTCAAGAGGAGAGTGAATAGGCTGCTAGGTTAATGCGCTTTACCACCTAAGACTACATTTCACTTTCCATCAGGTGGAATGTAGTCAAGCATTAACCTAGTTTTGTATAAAAAAAAAAAAAAAAAAAAAAAAAAAAGATAACATGTTTGTCAGGTCACGTCTTGAGTACTATAATATCGTCACAATTTTGGCACTTACGAAAGGAAATTGAGACGGATTTAAAAGCTTTTTATGTATATATCACTCGAAGAAATATAAGTTATATTATATAGTTCGAGGTAATAAATATATATATTTTATTTAAGTTCATATACATATATATTTTGTAAATATATATTTTTATAGTTTCAAGTACTGCTAGACAAAAAATAAATTTGCTCTTAAAAATGTATATTTCATAAAATTTTAAATATTAAGTAGGACAGTCGCAAGCCCCGTTTATTACCCCCTCGGGTTTGTCTCCCGTTTCCTAAGTAATCAAGTATGTAAATATACAAAGCGTTATTGCTTAAATGTTCTCGTCTTAAATCATAATATGAGAGTTCGTATAAAACTGGATGTACCAAGACTTATTGAAAGCTCTACTAAAAAATGTTATTGAATTATTTTTTATTAAAGTAAATTCGATTTTTAAGAAAATAATTTAGAATAATCAATCGGGGCATATAAATATATAAAACTTACATAACTGTGTGTAAGTCCACACATTCACACTTTTCAGCATTATTTCATTTGCGTACACTACAGAAAGCGTTACACGTTCGAAACATTAGTTCCGAACTACTAATCGGACCGGAAAGCAAATAGTATTTGTCATATTTTATTACTAGGCAATTTTAATATTTTATTACATTTTTAGGAGAACTTTTGTTAGGTTAATGTGTTGTTTACTGCCTATAACTAACCTCTAGAATTAGACTATGAAACCCAAAAATAATGTTATGAGTTTGAATAGTAGTACCAGAGATTGTTTTATAACATAAAAATTAAGTTTGAAAAATCTTTATACATGTATAACCATGTTAAGCTTATTTAAATTTATATAAATATAGAATGAAAAAGAAACCGATACGGGCAGGGATTCGAACCCGCGACTACTGGGAAACCGTCCCGTCGCTCTACCAACTGAGCTACCGTATCGCTGTCCGCCTCGGTGAATTCAATTTTTATTCTATATTTATATAAATATAAAAATAAAGTCTTCAGCTTTATTATTAGCACAAGCTGTTGTGCATGATTTTGTAAGCCCAGACTACAAGAGCGATACACGTACGGAACATTACTTCAAAACTACTGCTCGAACCCGACAAGGAAACAACATTGTCCTATATTTGCTATAATTGTTTCAAAGGGGGCTTTTTACTTTTCAATGTGTATAAAGAGTGACAATAACTTATTACTTTCTTTGATAAATGTACTATTAAAAGTAAAAAATATTTTTCCGAATTGACTTGAAATCCAAATTGGACTGTTACTTCCAAATTTTAAGAAAATAAAAAATATTATTTATAACTAGATGTTACTGTACACTTTGACCTGATTTTCAGAATAACTATTCATTCCCTTCCTAAGATAGATAAATATAGACGGAAGGTTTGTATAAAAGTTCGTTATTTTTGAAGTGAGAAATGTGACATTTTATACGTTTTATGTTTGTCCACGGGGCGCAGCTACGGGGCTTTTGCCGCGACCAAAAGCTAGCATTTTACACTTTTAATAAAACGGTAGGCCATTTTAATAATTTATGTTCTTTACGCACACATGTTTGTTATATTATTACGTATTAGATTTTCCGCACTTCTTGATATATTAACAAATTTGACGCTAATTCAAAAATTTTAAATTCCTATATAGTAGTATATATGTGACGTTTGTACAGAAAATATATATAGCTTATGAAAACATTGTGTGCTCTGAATGTGGAACGAACGATAAGCTCTAGGATCTTGAATGAGTAAATTCATCTTGATATTTGGAAGAAAGATTTATCGCTGCAGCAGTTAGCCCATCTTCACTGTTTACTAAATCTCAGATACTTTTAAGGGAAAGCTTTCATTTTAAATTCTATATAACAAAGTAACGCTCTTATATATATTAGTTTTAATACTAGTACCTGTTAATATCTTATGAGAATATTACCCTCAATATAACTACTTTCTCAGATTTTAGCCGCAACTGAGATTCTCTTTAATAATATATTGCTTGTTTCTCTCCGGCTAGGTATAATTTTAGTAAAAATAAAAAGTTTGGTATCATTTTATATAGATTAGATAGTAAAACGGTGTGTAATATTTATCAAAAAATGATATTAACAAACTCCTGGTAATCCAAAAGTTTAATCTTTACAGTGTTACATTATATATTTATTAATAAGCATTCTAATAAAATCATAATGAATGTAAGAATTCTAATAAGGCAAAATTCTTCCTAATCCAGCAAACATTAATAATTCTAACAAGTAAGTAAGAACCGCAGTCGAGAGATTATTACCCTTACGAGAAATGTCGGTTTCGTAATAACAATCGTCCTTAAAATGTAATTTGCGCTCAAGTACCGTGAGAGCTTTAATTTTAATTCTTCTGTCAGTTCCTTCCAGAGTATAACTAACTAAATGATCGTTTAGAGAAATTTACTATTAAACTGGAGTGTTAAGGAAGTCAATCCGTTTTAGTTAGGAAAATATAAGACGGTAGGTCGAAGTAACTGCTTAAATAGACCTGAGTGTCGTCCTATCTAACGGCAAGGGCTCTTCAATTAAAACTGTTGAAGTTTGTTTAAATGTTTGTGTCAGTCCATCTTAACTTCGGTAACTGCGCCTCAGCTACCGCTTTTGTATAGAAAGTAGCTAGTGCAAACAACTGTTGGCTTAAAATGTTGTTTTAAACAACTTTTTTGGAACAAGATTGTTGGTGAAATTCTTAATTATAAATTAAATATTCATTGTACCCACCGTCTCTTTGTTGTAAAATATTTATATTAATTTATTATTAATAACAAAGTTCTTAAAGATAGGTAGGTTCATGTTAAATAGGAATAAATAAAGCTTTAGATACCAAATACAGATGTCAAAGTAACGTGACATGCAATATTAGTTGACAAATCGCCATTAATTACAGTTGTACATAGATGACTAAAACAATGATTAGTGAAATTGGTTGAGGTCTGTATGTAGCACAGCTTTACACATTCAACGATAATTATGTAAATAGCGTGTTCAGGGATGCACGTGTGACGTCATCTCCTGTAACGCATATATTTAACGGCGCATTGTGCATGTTACTTTATAATGTAACGAATTTTGAGTAATTAAGACAAATCTCAGTGCAATGAATATATATTGTGTCACGAACATGCGTCTAATGACTGCTATTAATATTAATTTGGCTTGTTTGCTGATGTCTTCGTCTTGTGATTCTGTAACTTGCAGGAGTTAGGATTGAGACAAGGATTATTATAGTGTACATTGTTCATACATTTTCCTTACCTTTCAACACTATACAGTCGGCTATTAATCATAATTTATTCTTATTGAACAATTAGAAGTAATGTCTGAAATAATATTTCCTTAAAACTATAATATAGAATAAAATACAACTGGCGGATTTAAATTTTAAGCATCCTATATCAGTCAAATAAAACAGCACACAGCAGAAAAAAGAGAATATATTTTTTTTTTTTTACAAAGTGTATCTAAGGTGACATTGGTATTCAGTATTTGTTACAGAGCAGTTGTGTTGCTTCAAACGGAAAAAGTTAAATCACAATCTTTTGTTTATATAGTACATATGTCAGTATTTATGTGTCGCATTTGATAAAAAAGCTATTTATCACCAAGCCGAAGGGGTAGTAATTAATTAATTTGATATCCGGGTTTCGTTTGTTTACCTTCATTTATGTACGATATTTTCGCCAGTTAGCGTGTGGACAGTAGGTTATTTCGTTTGGCGCTGGGATGGCTCCGAATGATTTATTGTTGCGTTGAATATGCATGTCGAGATGAAAAATGACGACAAACGTGCGATAGTTAGTGTGAGGATGGATAGGATACATCGCGTCGAGCGATTTCAGTTCGCCTCCCCGCACTGAACGCGCCACATTGGGGAAGTCGTTAAAAAGATAAATTGATAGTTGTAAGATTTCTTAATACTTTTACAGTTCAATTTGTTTTAATCTTGTATAATTTATCAAGTCAGTATATTTTGGAATTGGCAATTTTTCTCTTCTATTCTTTTACTGCTGGCTGTTATTATACGTTTTGTGTAGCATGAAACAAATTATTTTTATTTCTTTTTTTCTTTAAATGAATTTTCATTATTGGTCCTTATGCATATTTTTCTATAGTTTTAAGTTTTTGCTTATAAATCTAGTGATAATATGCTTTATATCTAACTTAGTGGACAAGAGGAAACTATTATCTGAAATGAGTTTAATGCAAGTTTAGGAAACTCAAATTTAACAAAGAGACGTTGCGAGGTAAACTTGTACCGCGCAGTATATATGAAGATACTTTCTCAGAAACAATAGTTTTAGTTTCACGCCGACAACTCAACGGGGAAGGCGCTCAGCTTCATTAAGGTCTAGCGCACAACATTCTATGGACAGCTATTAAAAAAACATCGGACTTCAAAAAATATCCATTCAGATTTTCGCTGCCATTGTTTTTCTCGTGTCGCTTTTAATTAAAATTTTAAGCAAAACAAACGCATAGGTACTGCAAAAAAATGTGCATAAAATGAATACGAACTATCGGTACTATATTTAGTGTTACATAAACCGGTGATATAATCGTAGACTTTTTTGTCGTAACTCTATCATGAACCGCTATGTCACGCCGCGCCAGCCACCCTTCCGTGATCCCGGCTTATTCTAACTTAGAACTGGTTTTACCATAATGAAACTTTTACAAGCAGATTAAAATTGTTTCATGTTTAAGGTTTCGTTATTGCATTTTTAGTCGAGTATTCACAGCGACATCGTTGTTATTTTTATGTGAAATAAGTAGATTAGTATACTTTGAATCTTCACAAAATCTTAATCCTTTATTCGTCTTAGTTTTAAAATATATCTATTGGTATCTGTTTTAGCTTGTTAAAAATCGGCAAATTATATGCTGACTTTTCTTAAAAAATAAATGAGCAATCGCAACCAGTGAGAAAAACTTCAATAATTAAAAGAAAATGAAATCTTTGATCTATTTTTGTTTACACAGTAAAATTATGTTTTATTATTCCAACGTCGATAAAATCTCAACAAGATTATAATGAAATATTAAACATTTTTACTTAATGATTAAACTTGTAAGACATTTTTACTTAATTAAAAGTTATTTCTAAACGTATTTCGAAGTTATAAGCACCTACATACTTTTATTTTCTATATCATCTACACAGTATATTTAAAAATATCAGATAAAAATATAATTAAATGTTGTCACATAGCCAGCCGTACTGTATTTGATAAAACAGGTCTTTGATACATATATAAATTGACAGTACTTTGTTATACTCTACAACAGAATATGTAAACATGACAAAGGTTTATGCGAGGTGTTAGTAGTATTGTATCAATGTAAAAATGGTGGACTTGGCTGTTTTGTGAACAAAATGACGACATCTCTAAAGCAATGAGCACAAAGGTTTGATTACAACAACAGAGTCTAATTTAAACCCCAAATGTTGCCGTCAACAAAATATGCAACAAATGTATTTGAGTTTAAAAGGTATCCAATCTATTTCACTACGTTGAAATAGCTTTGGCGAAGGCGCTTTAATTTCGCCGCGTACAGACTACGATACCGCTGATCTATAAAACAAAATGACAATCTAGAAAAACCGTTGATTACTCTGCATTCGATAAATATTATGAAATATTTAACACATTAAAATAACTTGGAAATTAGTTAACGTTATAGATAATTCTTGCTCATTTTAATTTAAAGCGCTTTTAGAGCTTTTGTGGTACAGGTGCTCTTAAACGATAACGACTAAAATTAGGGACAACAAATGCAATCTAACGATCCTTAATAAGTAATGGTATTGTTTTGGTCAGTTATTGCGATTCGTTGCCGAGACACGTTTCGAATAAATTAAACTGCAATTTGGGGCCTTTAATATGGAGTGTTGTTACGCCATTGGATAGGCAGCTGCTGCTTCAATGATATGAGCGGCATTCGAATGAGTACACAAAGGCTATACTGCCTAGGTTCGGCGATCAGTAATGCAGCCGAGCAGATGATTGGTCCAAGTCTCTGTGGACCGCGCGTACCTGCCTTTGACGATCTCGCCTAAACGTTTCTTTTTTTTTTTTTAATTTATAGATTGTAGTATTGTATTTTGTTATAATTTTAACATCATTCTATTTTTAAATGCATGTTGTATTCCATTGAGGCTCAATGAGTAAGTTTATATTTAGATGTTCTATTTATGCTTGGATTTTCAAAGAAGAAAGAATGATAAATTAATTATAACTTTATTAACTGTAGGATGTTTTATTTTATAATTAGATATTTAATAATATTTTACTTCGATATACTGGTAAAATGATTAGTTGGACTGAAATTGGTAAAATAACTAGTAAGTATCTACTCATTAGTGAGTTCTAGTGTATTTTAGTCATAACGGCATATCGATATTATTATATACCTCAAGATATACGTCAAAGTTGAATTCTTAGGGTAATTGTGTAACTTTGACTGCTGAACTCACTGAATTTACATAGTTGCCCAAAGGTAAGGTCGCATAAACAAACTTACGTATGCGTTACGTACTGAAATACAATAGCTTCCTTGTTTGTGTTCTAGAATTCCTTGTCTCAAGTTAATGCAATCGCGTCTCCTAAAGTCTAACAATTCAGTTAAAAGTTAATTCTCTTACATTTAGAATAACTTACATTTGATGTTTGAAAAATAAATAGACGTCTGACTTTGAAAAATAAATGAACATTAATAATAACCACTTGAAAATTGCGTTATCATGTTGAACTGTGAGGCAGGGTAATTTTTCTTCACTTTTGTTATTTGAAATTGGAGTTGTTCCAAGGAATTGTGCCGAAAGTACCGCCAAATCGAATAGTTTAAATTATGTAGTGCTTGCATTCTGTGCGTTTCATTGGAACGAATATGTACTTCACAATTGTCGTAAAAAGTCAATTTTATAGGCGATTTTGTATGCTGTATGTATTATTATTATAACCCACTGTAAATAGATGAAACATAAACATTATGAAAAAATCATAGCACGTATTAATTAGATTGGGTCATTCCTTTTTACTTAGTATTAATTCCAATTTTCTTTTCCTGAGTTCAATTATCTTAACGGAAACATCTTTTTCAAACTTAATTATATTTTTAAAGTGTTCAATATTCATTCTGATTTTCGCCAAGCAGACATTAAAATTCATAACTCTGCTATTATACTCGTCAACATCTGGCGCCACTGAGAAGTTATTATCTCGAACTCCGGGAAATGCATTAATTAATCTAAGTATTACCAAGAAAAAAAAATGTATGACTTATTATAGTATTATTACAGTGAACAATAATCTTTTATAATCCTAAATATATAAAGTACTTGGATTAAAAAAGCTGTTTGGTTTAAAAATCGAAAACATTATTATTCATAAAAAATATGTTTTAAGCTTGCATTTAAGGCTCATGTATTGTTCCATATGATGTTTTAGTTTTGCACAGTCAGTGATGTTCATAATGTTATTTTTGCACTCGGATTCTCACGTAAATTGATTAAGCCGTCGAGTGTCAGAGCTACGAGCATTTTTAATGCTTTGTTGTAGCTTATCATTTGCGGATATTACTTTTATGTCATTTCTCTTCCAACACATTTAGCTCATCTTTTTAGTTCTTCATTTCTTTTTTAAGTCTAGAAATAAATTAAATAGCCCGTTAATAATTTTATGAACTTCAAACTCTAATGGAAAGCTAAGCTTTTTTATTCTGAAAGTAAGATAAGAAGTATGAAGTTTGTCTCACCTTTGAGAAGTTAAAGTACAATGAACAATTTTTTTTTAATTATGACTCGATAAAATATTCATAGCTCTAACAAATTCTTTGATTTTTCAATTTGATTAATTTCGAACACCAAATGTTTCCATCAGAAGATGAACTTTTTAGTCTTTGTCAACCTGTAGGAATATCAGAAATAATTCTAAAGATTCCCGTGACAGTGTCTAAGTTACCCAAAAAACGTCTCAAATCTAACGTTTTATACCTTGACAAAACAAAAATGATACTTAGACCTAGAATATATGTAATAAACTGACATGACACACGCATACGTCTATACAAACACCTCACGTGCTTAAATCATTACACACAATAAAGTTTTTTCCTTTCGCATGCTCCTCAAAAAAGACTTCGCATTCCATTTGTGAATCTCATTACTATCGACACCCGAAAGTGAGGTCCAGACCCGCAGGTAGTATTTCAAGGACTAACGTACACCTGCTCCCCTACAGTCTCCATATCTACGTATGCTCAGCCACGACTCTGGTTAGGCTGTCAAAATCAAAATATTCCGAACATATATGACGTTTCCATGAAAACCGTATGTAAGTGATTCTGTGTCAAAGTATTCTGTTTGTAATTATTTACCACCAATGTACGAGGACACATTTGTTCATATTATTTTAGGTAATACAACAAAAAATTGTGTAATTATGTTTTATTGACTCATGTCTGCTAATAAAATTATTTTGTTTTAATATTTTTATTAAATTGTGTAGTATTATTTTAGGTATTTGAATATACCTTTACGGCTACATAATTTAGTTAAACCAAACAGAATTCACTAACCATCCCAGTTTCTGATCATAGAGCCTTAGCTCTATGTATAAAGTGCTGTGAAGGAGAAATTACAAAATTAATTTAATTTATATAAATAACTACGGAATATTGACGTGTAAACGGGTTTAATAATAAATTTATAAAATATTTAAAAATGTTATACTAACAAAACTTAATTGAAATATCCATTTCGAACATTGTACTGATTGGATTTCATCGCTAATAAAGGAAACACAAAAACATTTTTAAAGTCAACGCTTTTAAATGCTTTTTGATTCATGTTTTGTTCAAATACCTGTTCCATTTTTCATTTCTGATTTTTTGTACCACAAAATGTAATAATTGTTTTTGTTTTCATAAAATTATAATAAATTGAACCGTAATAACGCGATAAACACTCAAAGCCACTATAAGTACAGAAGATTACGTCGTAATATATATTAAAACAAAAAAGAACATAACTTGCAGCTTTTATATAAATAAAAATTGTTTTTGAGAGGTTTGTACTGAAATGACATTTTATCAACTAAACCGTTCTCTTCTGAGTACTGCTGCGTTAAATAAATGTGTTCTGACAGCCCACGCCCTCTAGCGTCGCCAATTGAACATTACACGGAATTTGGCACAATATCGAAAATTTTAGATAGATAAAATAAAATATATATCTATATATCGGTAAATATGTGAATGTTACGGTTAAAGATATCTTATAACATAGTAGACTTCTAGCATGTTCTAAATAACACCAATAGAACAAGACATTAAGTCGAGTCATATGCCACATTCATGCTTTCCAGTCTATTGCAATTTCAATACTACAAGCATGTTTGCGGCCTGCATATTGTACATGATACTATGAAGGAATAATATTTCTTTATGTGTGGATACTCCTCTTATTCCACTTACATAATTTTAGAAATATACATATTAATAAATTGGAATGTGATACCTTTATAATTATTATATTTAATTCACTTTGATATAGCCTTTCCAATCTTAAAAATTGTTTTAATATTGTCACAGATAGTTAAATTTAGTAGTCTGATGTTCTAATAGTATTTGAACAAGAAACTTTAGTTTAACGATTGTTCGTAAAAATATGTTCTCCACCGTATTAAATGTACAGAAACGTTTTAATGGTAGTAACTTGCACTATCAAAACTTTAGTTTAATTAAGTAAATTTAAGACACGAAAATAGTATCGAGGCGGCGAACCGAATTAACTGTAGAGTTTGTTATTTAGATAACAATGCGGTCGAATTAACTAAAGGTTCTCCGCCGCGTGATTGTGTATGTACACAATCGTTTCACCCATTATCTTGGATTATTTTAATGAAAAGCGTAATCAAATTATTATCTAAATGTTAATTATGAAAATAATTACATATGAATACCGTTACGTATGAAACGGGCGATGTTATTGGATAGCTATTCACGGTGTTACGGATATTATTTTTATTATATGTAAATTACCATATCGTGTGCCCAAAGTCGCGTTGTCAGGGTTGTCTAGATCACGAATTACTTTTTACTATACTTGCATTTTTATATTACCAAGTTACTAATGAATTATACTGAACCCTTAATATGTATTTTTTTTTTGTGTTAGAGAAATCTTTAATAAGAGTACACAATTTGGATAGAATCTGTTTATATTTAAAAAAATACAAATAATATCAATTTTTCAGTGAAAATCGTATAGAAAAACGAAAATAACAAGTATTTGGATTTTCCCCTAAGGAAAAGTGAGTTTTTTTCCTCGTTTCGTCTAAAATTTGTAAAATACTTTTCACATTTTATTTTACATACTTTATTATTTTTCTTTCCTTATTTAAATTTGCAAACAACAAATATAGCTACAGTTATTCTTATTATAGACGTTATGCTAAATAATATATATTTTAATAACCGAAGTAAATTCTAATGGAATAGTTGTTCGATATATTAAATTGCATAATTTCAATGATATTAGATGCACAGTACGTAAGTATTCTAAATTTACTTAATACTTCGTTATGATTTCGTATATTTAAGTACTTACTCAGCGTTCTTGGTAGTTGAGTCTAAAAGCCATTTCAGAGCCCGTGGTGTAGATAGATACTGTCATTTATTGAAAATATAGGTCAGATATTATACAAGCCAACTAAGGATCTTGCATAATTATTTCCAACCAAGAAATTTCTTCAGAAAAGATGTATTTTATTTGGTTACATTTTTATTGTCAGCATTCTTTTGGTTAGCTGCTAATTATTTTTCATTACTCACTCACATAAGCAAATTTTTTTTTTCTAAATTTATAAAACTGCCATGTGAGAGTTAAGTGAAGTGTTAAATACCCAAAGGTAATGTTATATATTTTATGAGTCTTACCTTAATAAAAATGATTTCTTAGGGTATGATTATAATTTAATTTTGATGATAGCGGATATTTTGTATATTCTATGTATTTTACTTTAACTTAAATATAAAACCGACGTAAAAACCTACTTTATATATATATTCTCTTAGAATCGAATTTACATATTCATCCATTCGATCAACTTGAATATAGAGCCTTTTATTTTGTTAGTTTCATTGTTAGTCTTTATTAGATAAAGCCAACTTTTCTCACTTCGCATTGAAATGTCGCTTTAGAAAGAGTACAGTTTATTCGAATAAGAACGGAGGTGTGATCATATAAAAATATGTACAATGTCTACCTAAACGAATGGGATTTCATTAAATCTTTTCAAAAAGAAAAGTCGTATTTTACTTGGAATTTAGACAACCCGGCATTGCGAAATTTTAATTAAATCTGCTTTGATCAAAGTGGAATGTCTCTCCTGTGATATGATTAAAGCCACAATAAAACAATTGATTCCCAATTATTTCAACTTAATCCTAATTTATATTTCAAAGAGATGAACTAATAGGCTACAATATTAACACTGCTGTATTATTAAAAATATTATCCAACTACCTCAATAACTGATAAAAGTAATTAAATATTATTTTAATTAGAATTATTCCTTTACAACCACAACGCGATACAGTTAATCGTTATGGCTTCCATTCCGTATTCTCATAGGGGTAACTGGCGTATTGATATTGTAACTGCGTCTTCGTTTGAGCAATATCAATTAAGAACGCCCGACGTGCCTCCGATAAGGGATGGCGCGTGACCACCCCTCCTCCGATATGAACTTAAACTGCAATTTGTGAAATATGAAACGTGATATTGCCTAAACAGCCATTTACCTAAACTCCGTCTACAGAACCCACGGTGTGCAGTATTAATTATGATTACCGCACCCGATTTCCGATATCCTCTTCAGAATTGCGTTTTTGCAAATTCACGGAGACACTTAACGTATCGATAAAATTGTTTATTCCTTAAATTAATTTATTTTTACGTGCTTAATGTATACAATTGTTTTTGTAATTTCTTAGAGAGATGACAGCTAGTGTTCCCATAAAGAATTCGTAAATAAATTTAATATCTGGACTGGTCTTTACTTATTCATGAATTGGCTCGTAATTAAAAATAGAGTAAAAATCTTTAAATAAATAAATTCATGAAGATCTATCCAGGTTGTAATCACGAGCTCTACCTCTTTCGATTAAATATCAATGTGTAACGAATCAGGAATTAAGGACTAAGGAAAACAAGAAATAAGGAATCAAGGAGTCAAGAGACGACTACGACGACGCTAGTTGTACTAGGTCTAGTGGGGCTACTAAGGCTACTAATCTACTAATCAAGTCCTCTTCAAATCTTCCAAATTTCCGAAATTAACAAGTACATCTTATTAATTTCTGATAGAACCGTCAGGAGTAGTATTTCCTCAATACAGGAAAACAAAGCTAAAAGTGAAATCTTAATTTCAGTATAGGCTATATAGGTAACAATTAAATCTGTATATTCATTTATTTAATACCCACTTAAATTAAACCTCTTTCAGGTATTTCAAAGTTGAGTTTTACTTGATATAAATTATAAAACGAAATTAGCTTTATATAAGTATCTTATGACAACGTAATTGTAGACTGAATTGTTAACAATTAATCTTATTAAGTAAAAGACTGCTATTTTCCTGTTTCTGAACGCCGGCGACGTCAAGGAGGGTTAATAGAAGTAACCCAATCAACTCCCGATGGAGAGAAAAAGCATTACAAGTATCTAAACTGAACTCTTCAGCAAAAGGTTTCCATATATCTTCAACATTTTCCTAATCAGGTAGATATAATAATTTCTACTTATAATGAGGTTACTTTACTGAAAAATGTATTTTCCTTAATAAATTTCTATAATTGTTTAATAGAATATTTTCATACAAACAATTTCAAAAACGTGCAGTAATATCAATAAGAATAGGAAGTAGTACTAAAACACCTTTGAAATGTTATTTAACCCCCACTTTATTCCAGTTACCATTGTTCAAACTTTACAATTAGCAATTAGTTGATTAAAAATGTTAGTGCAAGTTCAATGAAGGAACTCTCATTCCTGAGTTTATGATGCTCGTAAAGACATTTACCAAGCATTGCCAATAGTTCCGAGTTTGTAATTTGCCCCGACATGATGGAACAAACTTAGAGAAATAGGAGAACTTCTAGCAATTACGCACTACAAGATATATTACATCTGGTAATAAGCCTATATATTAATCCTAAATAATTTTTGGATGTTTGAAAATATCTTTAAACATGTATAGCTTATTTAAATTTATTTAAATATAGAATGACAAATAAACCGATACGGGCAGAGATTCGAACCCGCGACTACTGGTAAACCGTCCCGTCGCTCTACCAACTGAGCTACCGTATAGCTGTCAGCCTTGGTAAATTAAGCATTCTATATGTAATCGTCTTTATCGGGACGGTGGTGACATCTATTAGGCTTCTTTCGAAAATACTAACCAATGTATCTAACTTTGCAATTAGATAAACTTTGCAGTTTGCAGCAGTTAAATCCAGTAGTCGCGGGTTCGAATCCCTGCCCGTATCGGTTTATTTTTCATTCTTTATTTATATAAATTTAATTTTTGGATATCATATATTGTGACTAAATAAGAATAAAACAATTTAAGATAATGTCTTATAGTGTAAACAAATTTTATATAAAGAAAGGAAGAAGAAAGGAGGAAGAAGAAATAAACATAAGCTATGCAACGAAGTGAAGTAAAATATATATAGCATTTACGACTTACAGCCCAATATGCGTTAAATGTGGGGAATATGAAACGATTCCACACCAGAAACCATAATAACCACCTCTACACTCGATCATAAATAAAAGGAGAGGCTGCGCGAGGAACGCGTCATCGGCAGCTGTCGTTGTTGCGAATTCTGATGAGATCTCTCACCGATAAAAATATTAATCTTGTTAAATGTTACCATAATTAATCAAAAACATTAATAATGGTAGAATACGATAGGTAGCATGTTTGAAATCGGTATCATATCATAAATCTATATTGATAATATTTATTGCATTTATTGATATTCATATATTTAGTTATTTTTTTTTAGTTAAATATTTTGGTAGTCTTTAATTTATACATGCTGTTTTTATAATAAAATTAAAACTGCAAAAATCATAATAAACTGGAACAATGAACTCTATTCAAGTTTTCTCTCATTTCACAATGGCGTACCATTGTCAAATACGACTTAGAAGTAAGAAAATTTTCTTAAAGAATTAAATTTTGTTTTTAAAGTTGGCTTAGTAGCCCCTTCATTATATTGAATTTGCGGTAACTTTTATTACAGTGGAGAGAGGTCAAGATTTTGTGTAAATATTAAATGAAAACCATAGGGACGTATATCTCACTTGGGAAATGAACCACAGAAATTTAAATTTTTAATGGCGAGAACTAATCTAAACTCATCCAAAGTAAAACTTTTATTATTGAATGTACATTTTAATAAGGACCAAAGTATTTGGGATTTATTTTTCTAAAGCAAAAAAGTAAATATTATAATATTGTATCCAGTATATCAGATATTTATATATTTTTTTATAATACAGCGATACCATAGCAATGATCAGTCGTAATAGCAAATATTTTTCTGTATCTTTGTAGATATGTGTAGTTACTTAGATTTTAGTGAGTGACAACTATGATAGTCGGATCCCTCATAGCCTAAGGCGAGGTTCTTGTTCGCTTGAGAACAATTATATTACTTAATTAAGAGTAGCGAAGACCCTTGTTGGTTCTGAAACCTTAAATGATAACAACGCATGTTCGTCCGGAAACCATTTTGAACTGGATTAATGGACGCAAAATTACAGAAACGTTTCCGACAGGTCGCCGACACATAAATCAAATATAATCCAGCAAAAGGTGAATGGTTTCCAGGTAACCTTTTGTATCAGTGAAGTCTTTTAGAAAAAGTCTGTTTTCCTCTTTTGAATTTGATATTGAAGATTCATGAACCTTACATTTCAAAGTTATAATCATTAGGGTCTTAATTGGAAGAAACGACACATTTTTTTAATTTATCTACATGAAAAAACATATTAAAAGAGCAATATGACACTTCTAATTACTGTGTAACAGGTTAAGTATATATTATTTTTATTTCCGACTGTATGAATGTTAGGCACAGACACTTGTTACGCTTATAACTAACAAACAATATGTTTATATATAAGTATATAATATAGTTTTAATAGTACCTATTACTCACGCTCTATTTAAGTTTATTAAAATACTATTCTTCACTCTTATATAACTTATCAGATATTCACAACAGTGACATGAATGAACCAGTAATTAACATATTATTATCATAAAAGGAATTTACTTAACTGATAACTAATTAATAATACAACATTTGTGTTGTCTCTATAAATTAATTATAAGCGAAAAAAACGTGGAAAATCACCAATGACATCGCAAGGGTTCGACAAGGACAAAAGATCACAAAATGTATATATGCCTATTAGGTACATATATGCCTATTAGATATATATATATTTGCCTACATATATGTATAGCACCTACGAATATCAATGTTTGTGTCCTTAGCTATTCCGGAAGTAAACAAAGCATTTTTTTAATAGGTTTGGAGTTGTTCTTTAAATCAAAGATAGATTGTATACATTTAAAAATAAAATATTATTAAAAATCTTCCACTTACGAGCGATGATATAGTTACCCGAACTTTTAAATATTTAAGATTATTATGTTAATGGAAATGCCACAAACTTTTTCTATATCAATTGTTTTCGAATATTTTATATTTAACGATAAAAAAAAAACTAAAAACAAAGTAGTTATGATGAAAAATATGATTCAAATGTTTGTTTTGCCTTCGATAGCTTCTGTATAAGGACAAAATGAAGATGGAGGCAAATGTTATTTTTTATTGATATAATAGTTGCGTATTTCATATATTTTCTGAAACTAATAAGCCAACGAAGACCTTCTAATATGATAGTAGTGTCTGAATCAGCTATTTGTTCTGGAGATGACACAGATCACCATTCTCGTACTAGCTTTCGACTTGGTCGTTAACGGGACAAAAAATAATTTTGTCTTTGTTAAAGCTATTGTTTGGATGTACTTCCTGTCAGTATCAGGATATGACTTTACGTTGTTTCTTCTTTCTTCAGATAAATTCAGGAATAAATATTATATAAGAGAATATTTTTAAATGTTTCTTTACTTCTTTATGGTTCTAGATGATTGATTGTGTACCACTTATATGTATCTTTATATTTGTACCTAATTACACATTTTATAAGAATTTATTTTCATTGAGGATAAGAAGATTGTTTATTATTTGCTATTTTTGGAAACGATCGAAGTTAAATTGAATAAACATATATATAATATAAGTATATATATATATAGCACTCACGAATAGATTATGTTTGTGCTTTGAGACAATTCTGTTTGCTTCACTAATTCGAAATACATATATAGATTGAAATATATATGCTATTATTATGGTATTTAAAGCAAATTGAACTGCACTTAATTGAAAACTAACAAAATGACTTACTGTACAGGTACAGTAGATGGCTGGCTAACAGCAGGCTGTTAGTTTTCTTTTTTATTGTAGTATATCAGGGACCTCGGATTACTTGCCAATTACTTTTACAAAATAGATCACTATTAGTTTACATCATTACTTTTATAGGAAGCCATATTTTATATTGTTATATTGAAACATTGGCTATAGATTACCAATCGCTTCAATTTTATTTTCACTCTTTTTTTAATGCAGTTTCATCAATCCTTTATCCAACAAATTTAAAATTTGCTGATGGAATTGATGATCTAAGATATTCCATTTAAGATTTTCCTTGCGTCATTTGCTACTGTCTATTACATTTGCTGGGTATAGAATATTACATGTACGCTTTTCATATTTTTTATATAGAGAAACTGATTTCTACTATAAAATATATATTTATTATTTAAATTTATTTACTAAGGACGAAAATTAATGAATGATGATGATGATGAATGCAATATACTATTTTAATTTGATTTATGAAATCTAATATTTAATTAAGTTAACTGCTACCAAAATTATGATTGTTAATAAAGAATGCTTGACCATATTAAAATTTATATTAATAATTGTCTTATTCCTGGTCAAATGGCTTCTACAAACCACAACACAGCGGCAGTCCTTGTTAGCATCTTGTTTGTCACATATCACTGAATTTCTTGTTATGTTTGTCTATATACGATTCTATTAACCACATTCAGGTATATATTAATACACGAATCTACGAATATGTTACTTATATATATGTTAATTTTTAATATATTTTCAACATCTATAAACATATATCATGATGTTAAGTTAAATGTATTGTACTTCACGTATTTATAATAATATTATTTTTTAATATTATTATAAATACGTGAAGCACAATACATTAATATTATTTTAGTATATTAAACTTCATCACGTTATTTTTAATAAACACCGACAAAAGATAGTAAAAATGTAAAGCATTCCATTCATATTTTTATCCAATATCGCTTTGATTCGGTCAACAGTCATTTTCAAAGTTAATACGTATTCATATGAAACTACGATTAAGTTTTGAGTTTTAATTTTAATAGGGATATTAATAAAAACTATGCCTACATTATTTACATGGCTGATTTTGAAAGCGGTATAAAAAATATACAAATCTCGGCCACATCTTCATATACTAACATCGTACATGTGCAGCGAGGACAAAAGGATTGCGGTACACCGACACCGTTAATTTAAACAGAAGTTTTTAATTTTGCTACGTTATATTATTTAAATTTGGAATAATTGTGTACCTACATATGTATTTGACTCAAAATTGTATTTGACTCAAAATCCCTAAGTAACTTGTCTATTTAGTTAGTAATCATGCTTTTTGTTTTAATACCTATCCCATACGCTTTTATTAGTCTTCAAGTTTTAATAAGTAATTTTAATATCATTAAAACTTTATTTGTGGTACTAGTAGAGATAACAGTCTAGAGTATTATATCATTTATGTGACATCAAATAGGCAATGTAAGTTTTGAGTTTCATAGTTTATTCAATATTCGTTTAAATGACTCTCAGGAAATCGGTAAATCGTTGTGAACATAAAAAGATTTATCTCCAACTATCTATATAGTTTCATTCAGTTAAACGTAAGAAGTGTCCGGCGTTGCAAAAACCGTAAAACGTATTGTTCTCACGTTCGTTGAGGAAACGTACAGCACTGACAGCCGATGGCCGGATCTAATGGACCGCTATTTACTGTAGACAGAGCTTTTACGCTGCAAACAGCCAGTACCCGCAAAATCTAAGGAGTGTCTGTTGAGTGTACTTGAGTCAGCTTCTTTGATAAAGTTTTTAGATGTTTTGGTTTAATTTCCTATATGCGTTTCTATTTTATATACCTATATATATAAAGTAGAACAAAAGCAGCACTGTCTGTTCACTGAGTTTTTTTACGCTATTTTCTGAATATCTTTAAGAAATAAACTTTAAGTAAAAATAAAATAGCGAAGACTTCGCTAACTTTCTTTAAATAAAGTGAAACCATCGCGATGCATTTGTTCTTTACCGTTTCGATAACTTTCTACGTTTGAATAAATAAAATAATGTTTTTATGTATTTTGTATATCAGTAGTAAATTTTATATTAAGCTTCAAGAATGCTTTAATGGAAGCTGATAAAGTAATGACAATAGTAAATGTTTCATATTGTATTTCAATATACACTTGATTTAAGTATACAATACAATATATATTTAAATATACAATATATACAAGTATACTTTCCCACGGTTTCATTTATTTTTTACTTACAATATCCAATAATTTTATTACGGTTACCGACCTACAAATATGCGTTAATTATTTGGTAACCAAATAATACAATAGAGAAATGGATGAGAAAATATGAAAGCCAGGAAATGGAAATGAAATAAATATCATCTTATTAAATTATTATTGTAATGTATTATTACTTTTTAGTTTAAGAGTTAAATAAAATAAATTATTTTTATGGTTTTAGAAAAATAATTCTATTGGTGATACATTCAACAGTTTATTTTCAATTTAAAAAAAAAGTATTTATAATAGTGTTTCCTTAATCAATTTTTTTGATAATCTATACATATAAACTTGATATATAAGACTTGTTTTGTCTGTCTCATTATTCCGCAACAAAACTGTTATTTTTCAATATTAGTAGGTTTGGTCGACAAGATTTTGAATATCTCATCTTTTAAATAGGATTTTTTCCTTAAATTTAAGAATTATCGGAAACAAAACAAAAATTGGCTATTAACCATTTTTTTAAATTAGAACTGCTTACTAAATTTTATATATTTTATAAATACTTGTATTAATCTAAAAGTTTGTTTGCTTTATTTGCTGGACAAACAGATCAATTTTATCAGTACTGTTTGTATTCGTTTACATAAAATAAGTTATAAAAATAATATTATGTCAGCAATAGTAGGTATGATCTATTAAAGTAAACTAATGTCTAAATATCAACGTAAAATAAGGCCTTTCTCTGCGATATATAACAAGTAGAATAAGGAACAATGTACAAAATATCTGTTCTCCCGATCTTTATACACGGTTAAAAGTTAGACTATTAGCTACAAAACTATTTACCTCCAGTCAGATAGCAGTCATCTGATCTCCCGGGAAGGCAGAACTAATAACAGGACTTAATTACCGACTGCAACTAGCTTTTTATAAATATATTTCAAACCTACATTGTTTACGGAGTTTTGTTATTGCGAGTTTTGTTATTGGATACTAATGAAGTGTATATTAATTTAATCAAATATTTATTTTATTTTATATATTTAACAGCATTCTAATTTCTTTATTATTTTCAACCAGCATTGAATGTTACACTTAACATATTGTTATATTAACTATTAACTATGTTAATATTAACTGCAATGTGTATTACTAGTATTATTGAAAAAAAAAAGAGCAACTGTTGAGTTTCTGGCCAGCTCTTCTCAGCAGAACAGCATTCCGAGCTGGTGGTAGCTTACTCACAGACTGACTATACTGACCAATTTAATGTAATTGACGATTCAAAAGTGCGTGTAAATGCCTACTTGAATAAAGATATTTTGAATTTGAATTTGAACTGGATAGATTAATAATTTCAATAATAAATGCCAGCTTTTAATTGATTATTGTCTAATCAATTATAATTTTAGAGTGTACTTCAGATTTTGTTTGTGTATTTTTCCGTGGTTCAAAATACGATCATCAGTTAATGAAAGACGAACTGATGGAGATGGAACTTGGAACACATCCAGAATCATGTTTTGTGTTTATGTTTATTATTTAGACTCGCAGTTCATATCGAAGGCGCTTTGCTTATGTCAGGAGCTCTAAAATGTATGTTTTACGCTCAAGCTAACTCGTGTTTAATGGAACGTGAACTCATATTTTTCCTCGCTTTTTTAATAGATATGCCGGTGAGGCAAGAGCTGTATACATATATACATAATATTGTTTCTCTTTGAATTTAAAAATTTTTGGAGAGATTTACGTGTTACATTTTTAAGTAATAAATATTGAAATAGGTCATGTAACTGTGACTTCTGCACCGCATAAATGGCTAGGGGCTTCTGCTCTAATGTGGATCGCGGGGTACTAAGAAATAATTTACCTTCGACGGTTTATGTTCTTCCCAGTTTTAGGGTATTCTTTTCTTCAAAACTTACTAGTAGACTATTAAAAGCATTCAACATCTTTGGATAATTTACGTATTCAATTATAAATATTACTCCTACAACAATCTAGCATATCATTTACAACTCGTGTTATAATATTATTTTCGCTCTTATTAATGAGTACAATATAATGAGGATATAATAATTAGTGTTTCGAATAAGTTGAAGATATAGTCAAAGTGTATTAAGAAAGGAAGTGATGGTGTAGACGTAACTTCAGTGCGTTACGCGCGTTACGTTACGAATAGGGCGGGCGGGACGCGCGGCAGTGACACGCCGGCTTGCAGCGCGGCCACGCGTTCTGAACCACCGCACCTACCGAGCGTGACAACTGACACTTTTGAATTTTGTGCCATAGTGGTAGTTTGTGTTGTGATACAAAAAAGTAAGCCAAAACTTACTTTACATTTTTTCTAGTGATTGCGAAAGAAATTATAAATACGTTAATTACCCGTAACTTATATTTAAATGCTTAAATATATCTGAAAAGATATATGGTTATTTTGTATAATTAAAGAAAGATAGTTACTCGGCCCAGCTTAATTATATGCAGCTCTGCCACCATAGTATATCCCTAGAGAGACGGAGTTTTATACCTATTTAACTATTTTATTGTTAAAATATTCACTATTATGCCCACTTTATTATCTTTTTCCAAAAACATTTCCATTACATAATAAAAATTGTTATATTCATTACCATTTAACTACAAATAGTCGAATACTCTCTTAAAATTGATATTAATTGGCTCATTGCCATATCTGTTTGCTCACGAAAATAATATTATATTTACTGTAAGTACGCAATAGCAATCTTCATAATTCGTTATTACTCTTATATTTATAGATAGTATTAATAATTCTTTACTTAGCCAAATTATTCTCATTATTCATTACTTAGTCATCTACCTTATTTTCAGGTATTCGTTTATTTCTACATTATTAAATAGAGTATTCAAAACTTCTTCCAAATTTCTGTTAATATTAAACTCGGTATTTCGGCGCTATTAGAGATGAACATGCTTCTATTATGTTGTTTTTCTTAAGAGAGATGAAAATAAATTTAAGACGAAAGTACGGTTTCTTTATCTATCGATTCAGTCAGATTACACCATTGTTTGCTTAAAACACAACAAAAGAACTCTCCCACCACGTAGCTGAGCCTAAGAATCTATATCTAAAAGTACGCTTAACCACTTGTTTTAATTATCATCATAATATATAATGTTTGTTCTATCTACTAGATTTTAACAAAGAAATGAAAATCTCTTAAGCTACCAGTATATAAAATATGTAGCCTTTGAAAGTTTTGCCTTAACAAAGAGAATAATTTAAGATGCATAGCCAACATATTTCCTCATAGTCATATATCACAGTAGCGTACAGATGACGCCCGAGCGCATTATTAGCAAATAAAATGTAAAGATGTCACCTGAGAATACTAATGCAACTGAAAAGTTTCTAGAAACTTCTAGCATAATCTGCAATCTCTAGCGAATATTCAGTCTTAACCATTCAAATAAATATGAATTAATTTATAGAGAAAACTTATTAAGTTAAAAATAAGTGGTGCTTTATTTTTTTTATATTTTGATGATTTGACAAATGGAAACTTAAATCCCTCTACAAGCTTCTATATAATATGAATAACAAAAGATTGTGGCAAATAAGTGCTAAGATTGTGTTTGAATTCAATTGAGATGTGGGAGACTGTAGATGAAAGACATAACTTATTAGCTTTTGACTTCTTATGTTACTAAGAAAATAATAATTTTATAAAGTACATAAACTCCTTTAATAATGCCAAGCAGTTTATTTAAGTTAACGCTCTGAATGAGTTTCTTTAAACATCAGGAAGCTGTATATTTATATTTAATATTTTGATTTTAACAACCTAAAACCTATTTAAAAAAACTAAATATTGAAAAGCAGAAAAAAATGAATAAAATTTAAAAAATACGTCTTAAAAGGATAAAAATAATATTATTATGTACTTATTGAAATCGTTGCGTCGGGGGATCGTTGTACGTGCGTTGACGATTGTGTCTTTTTACAAAAACTTTCGCAGCTAATTCACGAAGTCTTAGACTATATGATTTGATATTTTTATTCCGTATTTATGTTGGTAACTTAATTGCATTTTGAATTATTCCTATATTTAGCGGTAATTTTTTTTCTTCTGATTTTCTTTTTAATTTTTTTTTTCTATGTTGTAGTAAATGAACACACAAACACACTAATTTTACTTGTTTAGGTTTTTACTATCTACTATAAAATTGTATAAAAACCTCACCAGTAACAATAGAGTCTTGGCAACAACTGCTTTTATTTCGACCAAACAGAGCTAAGAACCATCTCGACGAACCAAGTTTAAAAAAAAATTGCATCCAAATCCGTCAACGTGATTGGCTGCTACGTTGCCACAAACAGACACAGATACACAGGTCAAACTTATAACAGCCCTCTTTTTGGGTCGGGGGTTGAAAACATTTTATTTAATATTTATATCATCACAGTTAATTATATACCTACTTATACTATATATTTTATATATTTTCTGCTATAATTAAACTATTTAATTAGTTTTGTTGTTGTCTAAAGAAAGGCGAGATATTGTGTAAGAATCTTTATATTACGAATATTGTTTTTCCAATTCAAAATAAACTCAGGTGAGTTATTTCACCGTATCTTATATTATAATATCATAAGCAAACTTATGAATTTACCTACATGTTTCTTTTTT
The DNA here is from genome assembly GCA_959347405.1 of Napeogenes sylphis. Taxonomy (NCBI): domain Eukaryota; kingdom Metazoa; phylum Arthropoda; class Insecta; order Lepidoptera; family Nymphalidae; genus Napeogenes; species Napeogenes sylphis. The sequence continues at coordinate 22,016,261 of OY365786.1, forward strand.
TGGGTACTTTATGTGTATTTCAGAGGACAGTATTTTTTTATTATTGTTGTATATTTTTCTGTCTCAAATAAAATTACTCTAGGTAAAATAAATAGTATATTAAAAAAATCAAATTGTACGTGCTTTAAAATTATATTCAATAAAATATTTTATAAGTACTTTAATTTAATGCAAATTAATGAAATACAAAAATATTAATGCAAAAAAAAAAGATAATTACGTTCTCAAACATTATGCAAATTCTGAAAGCAAAAGTTCTGATACTAAAGAACCGCTCCATATGTGCAGTTAAAATGAGTATAGACTTTTGGCTGTAAGCTGCAACTAAGCCTTCAGCAAACGTGACATAAATCAGATAGTACAAAAAAGAGAAAAACGCTACTAAACGGCACTAGAGACTTAACTGCTCTCGCCGGTGCTTCAGTTTTATTGTATACCACGTGATGTGTACATAGCTTAAAAAATCACCTATTACTGTATCATTTACCATGTACTTTCTTATTAGTCTGTATCCGTTAAAACATTAATTAAAAATATATATAAACGTACGTACGTATATATACGTAAAAATCTATAGACATACGTATAAAATATTATAATGCTAAAATGTTTTCGAACAAATAATATAAAACGTATAATACCTCTCTGTATAAATTAATAAAAAATATAGGAATTAAATAAAATATATGCAGTGAAATAAATGATTTTCATTATCTTCATTCAATATTTACGTTAATGTGCGGAAGAATAATTAATTAATGTAATCAATCATGAAATTATACTGTTTATGTTTTTAATGGACACAAAGTTATTAAAAATATCTCCTTATTTTTCAGTCTATTATTTATTATTTTCTTAATTAGTCTATACTTATACTTGCTGAGGTAGTATTGAATTTTTTCATCCCTCTCCATAGTTTTTAGCTTGTCCATTCCGGTAGTAGTAATGAATAGGTTTCATTTCAAAGATTTACTGTGAAAATTGTAGTAACATACTTTTACTGGTGTATTTAATATTTACAATGCGTTTAATTACATTAACAGCTTTTGGGTTAATCTACGAGATCTACTTTAATTTCTAAGTTCTTTAAATGTATTAATCCTTTCTGCGTTAACCACTTGTTTTGGATTTTATTAAAATTGTTAGGAGCTGTTTAATATTTTGGTCAATGTAAATGTATTTGTTTAAACACTGCCATAACCAAAACAAAAAGGATGCGTAACACACTCCTTGTCGTTTTAAGCTTATATATACATTCAGGTAACTGTGTTAATCTAGTTCAGACAAACGAACAAACTTTTCAAAAATAATTATATAACTTTATTCTATATAAATTTGTTTTCAGCGCTTGATTCGGAGATTAAATGAACGCTTACATAAATGTAATTATGAAACCTGAAAGATTTTGTAATTAAATCATTGTTTGACTGCGGCTTCGCTATTCGAGTTCAATCTGCTTATCTTATAACAGCGGTAAATTCCTAAATATAAATATATATACAATTTAAAAACATCCCTTGAAATATGTATTACGTATATCTCCACGTACCGAAGTTTGGAGGAATGATGCATTCTTTTGAATTCATGTGGCCCGAGTTCGAACCTTGGTCGTGAAACATCAATTTTAGTCTGATGGTTTTAGGGTGCGAATGGTGAAAGAAAATACCTTGCGGAAGCTGGAATTTCTTCTATGATATATAAACCGCCTTTCTGCACGCGATGGGTTAAGCTTAGTATCGTGTCTAATTAGAAAATATGCATTTTCCCAGACTTTTATCTGTTCATCGTCTCTATTTATAATGTTTTTATAATGCTATTAAAGTTTATTCAAAGTTATAATAAAAACTAGACATTCAGAGAATCGGCTAATACCTGTAAAGGGAATACATTCAAAGGGATATAACGAAGTTTTAATTTTTTTATATAAAACAATATTATTCACGAGGGTAAATGTGGAGGACAGTTTTTAGTTTTAAAATGAAATGAAATTTTATTTGATATAGTCGTTTGTGCGTCGCAAAATTCACGTATGCAACTATTTAACGGATAAATGGATGAACTATTTTTTGGCGTTTGAGATATGTTTTTGGAAAAATATTTTTGTTATGACTCTTTTATGATTAAGTTTACGTACAATTTTATTATAAACTATATTTTTTGAACAAATAAAATCACCAATTTACTTAACACCTAGTTTTACCATTTTATATATTAAAAGAGATTTGATTAGAAGTTTCAACGATTTCAGTCCATATTTACAAAAAGAATACTTAATAAATTAATTCATAAAATTATTTGAAGCGTGATAGTATGATAAGTATGTTTTAAATAAATGTCTTTAAATTTTAACACATATTTGCAATTCCCAGTGAATGGTCATGTTATAAACTATTTAGTCACGTTATAAACGTATTAAACACTTCAATGAATATAAAATAGATAGTAGTAGCAGCAGTATTAAATATATTGAAATATATTTCATACTTTATTGTTGCGAAGACCCGAAATTGGTGTTATTGAGTTAATTAAATTTTAAGTCTGAAATTTAAAGTAACTTTTCAAAAGCCTCATAATACCTAGTCACCTTAGTTAAATCATTGAAGACAATGATTTCTTTTTTTAACAGGCTTTTATTAGTTTGACGTGTATGTTTGCTAGTTTGTTTGCTTGTAATCAACTTTTTCGAATGCGATTTTTTCTCATTTCTCACGAACCGATTTTGTTCAAACTTTGTACACATGTCAAGGATCGATAGTAAAATGATAATTCGATTCGATTCGAGATTATTTCATTATCCTGATTAGGATCTCCAGGATTAATAATTATATTAATCTAATTTGGCGTGTATTTTTTAGTTTTTAAACTATATTTATATTATATATTGTAGTATTTATATCTTTATACTACTTAATGACTTATTACTTACTTATTACTTACTTATATAATGACCAACAAAAAAATACCACTGTTTTCAAATTATGTCATTAGAAATCCTTTAATTTTCTGAAATAATAGGCTTTTTATGACATAAAAGCTGTTCAGTGTAGGTCCAAAAGTAGGTAGAGTCTAAAGATTTTTCTTTTATGAGTCATACATATTTAACTCAAGATATTCTTCCGATTCATCAAATATATTTAAATCATTCATATCCATTACAAATTTGACTTGGCACTTGATTGGGCCGGTAATAAACTTCCGATTGGCATATTCATATGCCTCTCTCGTGCCTCGTTGAGCTTCGGAACATTAATAGCTATTTGTCAACTGTCTGCTGATGATTGATATCTGATGACGTAATTACATAACTATACGGCTCCGGATTCCGATATACGATGTAATGCTAATTGAATAATAAGGTTATCGAAGTCAAGGAACTGAATATTGATAGGTAAATATGATCCCTACGTATTAAATAATAGACTGTTATTTACACACATAATGACTTAAAGTCTACCTTTGACCCAAATAAATAGCCTCAACATAACGTTCGAAATTTATAAGTGAGTTACCAATCGAATGTGTAACTCAAGGAAACTTAAGATATATTTTGTGACTCTAGACTCTTTCTTGGCTTTTAAATTAATCAATTAAATATCCTGATGTTTTGTTACATTTATTAGCGTTGCTAATGATTTGCTATTATGTTATGGCAGGAGTCGTTTCCGTATTGTAAAATAGTTTTAAGGCATTTTAGCGTGCATACGTATTTCACTTAAGTTGTGTGCAGGGTCAAGAAAGGGGTTAGCGGTCACAAAAATTCCGGTGGCTAAGACCCCGGTTGATAAATAACAAATAAAGTTTTCTTAACATATTAGTAAAAAATAAAAATTTTGTAATATTTATGCATAACACAGGCTAGGCAAATACACGTATTCATAGTGATAGCGTGAGCTGTAACTACTGAACGACACGTCATGTTTATGTAATCCTTAAAGCTGGGTATGAATAATATTATATGCGATATCCTGTAATCACGCATATTCCATTATTGTATGGATTGTATGAAATTAATAAATATATCCATCAGCTCGCTAAAGCCTGTTTTTTTAATGAATGCCAATTACTTAAAATGGCTTCGTATTCGCTCTTGTAAACACAAAAAGGACGAATGATCGATACATTTAAATCACAAAATGAATTAGACGAATTGACGAATCCGACGTGTTTGTCTATTTTATCAATACTGTAAATATGTTCCCAAATGTTGGATGGGTGATTGAATATTGCTATGGAATCGAGTTGGTTTTTGTTCTGATTTCACTTTATAAATTTTGAGATAAAATATTACATTCAGGGAGTATTTTTAAACATTCGAACCAAAGGAAGCCTATGTTAGGTTTTAATTTAAAAAAAAAATAAAACTGTTAAGAAATTTGTTTAAATACCCACTAAAATTTAAAAAAAAATTAGTAATAGTAGTACTAACACCTACCTCTACTAGGGGTAATACTTCTATTATGAATTCAACTTATTTATGGTTAGCCGACACCATAGGGAAATTTTTAAAAGTACTCTTCAATGATAAATAAAACCGAAAAGTTTTGTTCAAAGTATATTTTAAATTAACTATAATCATGAAAGAAATAAAAATCTATTTTTTATTTAATTTCGATTACATCGTTTTTTGTAACAGTACATTCATTTTATATTTCATATTATGGTATGATCATTGAACTTCCGGCTGTTACTGAGCTGGCAGCTCCACCAGTGGCCAACAAACATCATTAAGTAACCGCACTACAGTCAATATCTATGTAGTTGATATTTTGTGATTATTGTAAAGAATTATAATTATAAATATAAAGAATTTAAATAAATATAGAATAAAAAATAAACCGATACGAGCAGAGATTCGAACCCGCGACCTTTGAAAAACCGTCCTGTGCTCTATACTGTTTCTCAGAGGTCGCAGCTTCGAATCCCTGCTCGTATCGGTTTATTTATCATTCTATATTTATTTAAATTTAAATAAGCTTAACATGGATAAACATATTTATAGATATTATCAGATATTTTCAAATATAAATAAAGAAAATGGCAAAAATTGTAAATGGAGTTATAAACCAACACCTTCCCGTAAAGATTTATACGAAACTGGTTTTTGTAAGATAAAAATCCTGTAATATCTTAGAGAAAAGTTCTTAAATAATCTATAATACCTAACTCAACATGCAAAGCAAGAAAATTGCTAATAAAATTACTAAATTTATATAGTTATTTTTTATTTAAAAAATAATTTAGTACATTCTATACTCAACTTATGACAAAAAAAAAACCTATATTTAAATTGTATGTATGAGTTTTTGATCTTCCGACGGTATGTTTATTTTATTAATTTTCAGGAATTTGGCAGGTTTACTGTCTCTTCTTTTTTTTAATATAAAATAGAGGCAGTGTAAATAAAAACAGCAACCAACCACACCAAATAAAAAAATGTGGTTTTTCTGAGTACGACTTCTAATTGACATTGACAGATGGGAAGATGCATTTGTGTGGTTTTCAAAATATTTTTTATAACCAGAGTTGATTTTATATATTCCTTTATTTAAATATGTCATAGTAATAGCTAAGATTAAAGTTTTTCTAATTATAAATTATGCAATATTTTATAGTAATAAATAAACTGCTCAAAGGAAACAAAGGGTATTGTTGTCTACATAAATATTAAATCTGGTTTACTAAAGAGGAGCTTCATAAAAGGGTCTTATCAGTTGTATAAGGTCCAGTAAACAAAAAAATCACAAACAACTTCACTGATCTTCCTTATTTGCCTCTAATAAGTTAAATTCATCTTTTGTATGTTTATCAGATTCTGATTTGTATTGTAAAGAAATCTAAGAAATTTCAACAAGGAATTCGTCAAGTTTAGAAAAATATTTGTAAAGAATTTTTTTGAAAAGATTTTCTCATCTCGTCAAGACGCGGATTTGCAGTAGCTAAGGGGAAAAGAAAGCGAGACGAAATGCGAAATATGAACTCTCACATGTTACTAGGGTAAATTGAGAAAATAAAGCAAGATTGACTTCCGTTTATATTGTTATGTTTGTATATGTTACAGTGCAAGTGTGTTCGCTTATGCAAGGCAATGTTGCAGTATACGAAATTTACGTTTCATCGCGACTTGTTTGCTTTTACTGCACTAGATTTTGGGACTGGTATTAATATTATTGAAAAGTTTTTTCTTATTATTTTAGGCTGATTGCTATTTTATCTTTATTTTTAAAGTTTACTGACTAAATTAGAGTCGAAATAGAAATATTTTACAGTAAGTGACAAAAATATAAAATCATAAGCATATGCTTATTAAAGTAAAACTTTTATTACATCGTCTCAAACTTTTTCGTCTGTGTGTTGCATGTCGCGTGACGGTCGGCCGCGGAGTAGGGATAAAGTGAAAGGCGCTCGTATCGATGCGGTTTTTACTAGATACATTGAAAAAATCGAATGTAAGTCACTGTTCACGTATTTTAGTTACCATAAAATATTGGTTACATTTATAAACTGTGAAATTCATGATGAAGATGGAATTGATAATAGAATGATTGAAAATAATTGAAAAACGGATCAAAATGACTCAACGATTATAAAATATTGTTTTCAGTGTTTTAATATGTGTATATCATCTAAATAATTGTTAAGTATTATGTATGTCGTACTCTAAGACACAGAGTTCAATAAAAATATTAGTTGGAGACCTAGTCTACTTTTATCATTTCCCATTATCATTCCCATTTTCTAAGTATAAAATTAAGATTGATGAAGCAATTTTTATACCCTTAATGGAATATTATTCCGAAAATTTTTAGTTAAATGTCTATAATGTGAAAAAAAGTTTCACTTTTACGGTGGTTTCATAAAACCACACAAGTTTTTTGTTATTTTTTTTACTAATATTAAAGACAATAATAGATTTCATTGTATAAACGTGTAGATAATTACCAATGATTACTTAGTTTAGTATGTAAATATTCTTCGAATAATCTTTGTCGTAGTTTCTATTCTTTGTCGTAAGAATACACACAATTTCAAAAATATCATAGCCTGACTGTACTCTACTTTTCTGAGACTGAGAAATATTGTATACAATACATAAAGCTTAAGGTAATGAAAGTATAACTTCAGATAAAAAATATTCATACAGCCAGTTAGCATCTAATTTATTATTTATCTATTCAAAAACGTTTAAAGTAAAAAAATAAAAAAAGGAATTCATTTGTTAAACTTCAAATAAATAAAAACAAAGCCTCCATCCATCTTTTTGGTAGTTAGTTCCAAATAACAAAAAAAAAACATTTTATTTATCTGCTTGTAGCAAAATACATTTACAGCCCGTTTTCTTTATTTTATTTTCACATATATATTGAATCACGTTGTCGTGAGTCCGGACGACGTCAAAAACAATTCGTATCGTGGCTATGAAAATTATCCATACAAATTTCTAGTGTATAATTTTTATATGAAGTCGAAATATGATATATACAACTGGGTTTCGTTTTCAAAATAACGCACAGTTCTTGTATTCTTATAATTGTATGCATGAATATTGCAATATATTTCTTTATTTATTTGTGCAGCAGATAATAAATCGGGTTCTATATTCGCTTTTCACTATTGGTGCAAACTTGAAAATCTCCTTTAATTTGTATTCTAATAATATTATTTATTATCTCGTTTGCGTTTGTAAATAATATCAGGTTTAAAGTATTAAATATAAAATTCAAAAATCATATATTTAAAAATATAAATCCATGAATGAAAAATTGTTTTATCGTCTGGAAAGATAAGTTAATGTTAAAGAAGTTTAAAATAATGGTGGAACATGATTTTAGTTCCACCGTAAAATGTAACAGCTGCAGTGGAAGTAATGATAACCTCTCGAAGACGAAATGGGATATTGAATAGGGCTTTGGGTAAAAACGAATAATAAAAAATGGACGAAAATAAAGCCTTCTAAATCGGATGAACGCAAGCATCTGTTGATATCGCGCCATAATATCGTCAAAGGATATGATATCAAAGGGTTTATAAAAATCATATTATAATACATTTTGTATTATACAAATACTAATATGGTAACACATCAAATATGTATGATGTAATACAATTTATAGCAATGGTTATAACCAGCAGGTTTCGGGCTAAATGACTTAAGCCTCTAAAAATGATATTAAGTCAAATATAAGAATGGAGGAACAAGTTAAATAAAAATCATGAGTGTATAGAAACAACCCATATACTATTTAAAAATATTGAAATAAAATGTGAGTAAAATTAATAAGAATGTTTGGTGAAACGAAAAATTAATTTCAAACAATTTATACATTTGTAATTAACGAACCAGTTAAGATCGATAGCGCACGTCCTGAGTTTTTTTTTACTAAATAATAAAACACGCAACCTGTCAGATTATCCGTCATCATAATATATATTTCGGAGATAGAGGCATATAAGTGGCTTGCTCGTTTTTGATGGAGTCTTCTAGTACAGGATCCGAGACATAGGTCTCAGGCAATTAAACCACACAGACACAATATGACAATTCTTGTATAAAATTTAGGTAATCAATTATCACAAATTACTTAGCAGGTATACAATTATCAGAATTGCGTGAACCATCGGTCCCGTTAGGGGGTCCGAACTGTAAGGCTCTCACTAATCAATTCCTCCTCGACTCAATGCTTTCGAATGTTTAAAATGTCTCCGGTGCCCCTCCAAGCGATTCGGATCACGTGACTCGTTACGTCACGATGTTCACACCCCACTGTTACAATGATATCAATTGAGTTACTAATCATCGTTAAATTATCGTGATCTGCGACATATATTTTCTTTGTGGAATATTTTAACTGATAAACAATAATCTTTTAAAAATGATTATTTTTTGTAATCGTCCATTAAGAGGATTTAAAAAACGTAACTAAAAATACAAATTACTATATAGAGTAGTGTCTCTGAAACATCTTGCTCGAAAGAATCGTCGGGAGTTGAATTGTAAGTACGCGTCCGGCGTGTGAATGACAGGAGGCAGGGAAATGAGATACGCCCAAGGCATTTGAAAAACACTGATGCCGTAATACTGTACATTGTTTCTATTTATTATTATGCGCTACTCGTTCTTCAAGTCTACATAAAACTTGCGAATAAAGCATGGTATAAAAGCAAAAATCTATTCTTCGTATAAAACAATGCTTTTATTGGTCTACAGGGTTGGTCTGATGAAACTTTACTGAGCCTTGCTTGTATTAAGGATGTTTTTATATCTTTGGATGTAGAAACTTCTTTTTTACAACTTGTACTAAACAAAATGAAACAATGGTAATTGGTGACCGGTCACTTAATTGACATTGTAGGAGGTTTTTTATTGTAGATTAAGTTGTTGAATTCTTAATTGAGTTTACTTTAATTATTTGTTAAGCTTTAGATCAATTAATTAACATATAAACTGTTTTTTGATGATTTTATAATATATTAGTTGTTTAAAAATGTAAGTAGTTTTGAACTATATTTTATACATTTTATGAAGTTGTCACAAGGAATTTCATGTTGGAAAAATTGTTTTAAAAGCAAACATTCTAAAATGATTTCAACTAGCCAAAGTATAATAAGTACAGTGAATTTATTCAGCTTTACCGTCAGTTGTACTTATTAAAGCTTGACTACCCAAGGTGCTTTGGTATTTTACTAAACTATATTCAATGTAGAATCGTACGTTATATGTTTATTAAATGCACTTTATTTCTTTTGTGTATGGTGTTTACTTAAAACTTAATTTATTTGGTTAGTTTTTAAAATCTTTTGCCGACTTTAAAGTCAAATAGTTTTTATTTTCCATATACATACATTTCATTTATGAAAAGTCAGAAAGGTGCATCGAAAAAACGGGCGAGGAACGCTATGGTTACTCTAAGTACCGCAGACATTGTCAAGTTTAGAAAACTTTTGGTCCCGGCACATAAAGGTATTGCAAGTTATAATTGATTGCCATTTCTCACAACTTTGGAACTGAACTTAAACCTTTAAATTGATTATTCTAGACATCTGAACCCAAATGTATATATAAATGATCAAATTAGCATCTTTTTAAGTTACAACGTACAAAATGTATTGATGAATAAAAAAGGAAGATACATTTTTAAGGAAATTTTAATGAATAATTCTCCATCAGACTTATAATTTGGCAAAAAATTCTTTGTATAATATGGAATTTGTTTTTTATTTTTGTCATTTATTTGATGTCATAAGATAATAAATTGTACATTCGGAACGTATCACATTTATTGTGAATTTACGTGACTTAAGCTAAAGTTAGCTTTATTTAAATAACGAAGTTTTTGAAACTTTACGTCACGTTTTGGAACATAAATTTCATTCGGAACATTTAACGAACAACACTCAAATTACAAATATAAAAACGTGTAAATTTAATTTCCAATGTGTGTCTTGCTTATTTGGGGTGTTCGGTATAATTTGTAAAGCAGTTAATATCGGTCGACCTTTTAAAAAATATTAGCACGAGTGAGCAAACAAATGACGCGAATTTGTTCTGCTCTGTTGGGAGTTACCAGGAACCGTATTCCGAATTTACGTTTCGAATACGATCCAAGTTTCAGTTGCTTGTGTTCTGTTATATTGGACTTCTGTATTCTGTATGTTATTAGTCTCTGATTCACAGATATGTGTAGACATAACTTTAGTTAATAATTTATCTCTTGCTACACTGCTTAGTATAAATTTCTCAGTATAATGTAAGCGTAGTGCGGTTCATTTAGTATCTGGCATGTGTCTAATTAACGTTATTAAGTATGAAGATCATGTATTTTATGTTGAGCTTAATTTTTATTATATTTAAAAGAAATATTGCATTTTATTTACGTCAATGTGTGCACGTTTAATAAAAACATGTTAGTTTTTATTGTATTTTAGATGAATGTAATTTTTTAATTAGAAGATATTTAATTTATTTTTCAAATTGGCATATGTACACTTATGTGTTTAACTCTCCATTTGGAATTGGTTGATACCAAAGTTTGAGTTTACGACAGAATCCCGATAAACATGACACTTAAACCTGTGGTTTTGAAACTAAACTTACGTATTGTGTAAACTAAACATATATACATATATATGGTTGTTTATGTTTGTGTAGGTGTTAAGAAACTGCTTTCTTTTCAATTTTTTATACCATCTATTATAATTTTGCGACCTCTTCCGTAAAGAAGCCTTGTTTAAGTAAAGTTAAATAGTTTTTTGTTGTACATATATTCATAAAACTGTAATTATATATTTCTCTTTATATGGTTCAAATAATATAAGGGTTTTATTTGACGTTGACTGTTACTTTGTATGAAATTGGTCTTAATTATGCAGCTCAGTTGCACCCTGGCAAAGTGCTAGGAATAAGGAAGTGGTTAGCATACAAAAACCAGCGCTGAGGAAATTGCACAGTACGGTATGATTCTGCGGAATAAACGCCGTGTGTGTGTTAGCGAACGCCGTTGGCAATTGTTAAAATTAAATCTTATTATAAAATAAATTTAAATTAACAGTATTCTAGATTAAATTTTTATCTCTTAAATAATAATGTTACATTTGAAAGATATCTAAAATAAAATGAAAATAAATAAAAGACTATTGATAAAAATCGCCTACATAAATACAACATGGCAAGGCTATAAGTTAGAACGGCAAGACATTCAACACAAGAGTATTGTGTCGACAACCATCGATGAATTGTCTGTATGTCTGTACGTGGTCGTGTTAACATGTCGTAGAGATAGAAGGAATAGTCCTTCCGCTTTCCGATCTTAAAATAATGTATCATGTCTTTTAGGTGTTTATAATTTTGGTCTATTAAAAAGTCCTGTTAGATATTTTTTTTTAAAACTACATATTTGTTATTTTTTGTCTTTTAACCGTCCGCGTTCTTTCATATAAACATGTCATTTGTGAAAGTTATTGCATTTTGCATTATAATGTTTAGAAGATTTTTTTAAGTACAATCTGAAATTTGTCCAATGCCTCCTCAACTCTAATTACTCATATCTGCTTATATATTCCTTGCATTAAACTAGCACTTGGTGCTTTTATTTATTTTGTCTTATTAATTATGTTATGAAAATATTGATCAATAATCTAATATCGTTTGACAGCAGTTCTAAGATTTAATGAATGATCTTGTTAGGAAACTAGGCTAAATCGTTATTAACATTAGGACTTGACTCTCTTGATGGTTACACTACATGCTGTGTACTAGCTGCATGTTTAACCACAGCTTCGATCGAGTTACTAACTACTTGGTATTCACTTTCAAACTATTTAAGATCATGGTAGAAATTTACTCTGGAACATTTGTTTATAAATCACTCAATTTTGACTAAAATATTTCAAATATAATTTCGTCTGATTCTCGCTTACATTCAATAAATAGTTTTACTATTTCGATAAATTGTTGTGCGAATTAAATTTTTTAAAATCATTTGATCTGAAAAGATTTAACGTTTATAAAATAGTATTTATTTATTTATATATATTTTAATATCCTCTTGACTGTAGAAGTCTTAATTTAAGAGAACCAATGTTGTAGTTCTTTTTTACATATGTTGCGTTATGACAGTTTAAACGATACAATTTCGAGGCAAATTCAAGGGAAATCACATGAGAGATATCACGAAGACTTTCTCCAAATTAGACCCTCAACTTTCTTGAAACATTCACATGGAAATAATTCTTGCTTAAATGTATTTTTGTTGCAGTATCCAATTTCGGGTGCACATAATACCCAGGCTTTAATTGGTAAAAGTTAACCTATACATATTATAACCAAAAATGATTCTTTGCTTTATAAAATGTTATAGATTTGAATGTGAAATTGGTTTATCCAAAAACCCCGTGATTGCATCACCGGTCTGAGTTATTGAACCGTGAGTTTAAAACTTTATCGGTGTATGTGAATGCATGTACTCTGTATATTGTTAGCTTCAGTCGACAAGTTTGGCTTACTTTATAATATTTACTGACATGCTTGAACACATTTACATACTTTACAGTTTGATAGCAAAGAAAAGTTAAAGATTTACTACATATAACTACGTTTATCTTCTAAAGCATGCGTTTATTTGATTAGACTCTACAATGGCTATGTGTGGAAAGAAGGAATTTACTCGCTCTATATTTCAAGTTTTAGTCCAAATTTACGATACGTTTTAACTGTGTTTAATGAATAGACGCCTGAAATCGCAATTTATCTACTATTTTCAACTGTTGGTTCTTTACCCAGAAACCGGTCCGGTATTAACGACTTTGACGCTCGGTACTATTAAATACCACATAATATTTATTACGCGTTTAAATTAATATACTGGATATTAATTTTTATTTATTAAAATACATCTACGTTTAATATATTTTTGATTGAAATGTATTATTGTAAAATGTTTCATTGTACAAAATATTTGTGCCAAGTTGCAATTTCTAAATATAGGTATACCTATATCATGTTATTTAATTAAATTAATCCTTGACATATGTTTGTTAAATTTACTCTCTTAGGCGGAATCAGCGACTGAACCTAACCATGCAAATGCATTCGATTAAATTTTAAATTAATTCGTTCCTAAATTCGAATATATTGAAGCAAAGTTTTCCAAATTAGATTTAGTACAGCAGCACACTTTCGTGGAGGCAATGTTTCAATGTGGGAATAGCCGTCAAAGTGGCAAAGAATTCGATTGAATTTATAGTTCCTTTTATTGCGACGGTAGTGGAACTATGAGACTAGAGTTTTCTATTGTTAAATTGGTTTCTAAAGTAGATTTGAATTGAAATGCGATATTGTTTTTCTAGGTGTCTTCCCACTTAGTAACGTCTTTCATTCAGCGTAACAAAAAAACAATAAATAAAACTAGAGTTGAAAAAAAAAATTTTTTTTGTCGGTCTTTGTATTTTTCTGGAACTGCAACCATCATTAAAATGTGTATGACATTACACTTACAATTTTTTTAAAAGAAGATTATAACTTTATAACTCGATATTAGTTTCTGTTGTTAGAGGATTACAAAAGAACAAACATGAATTGAGTTATTCTGCCAATAAATCCTGACTTCAAACTTAAGCTAGAAATATATTCAACAGCAAGAACACGACAGGTAAAACTTATTTACATAATGTAATGTAGATATACCTCAGCAAGTACGGTCTATGACTCAACTATTAATAACACCCTTGTGTATCAACCCTAGCATTTTAGCTAACCTCTCAACCCACTAGACAGGGTCTTTATTGATCACTACTTTTGTCTTCCCGTTTTCTGTAATGGACTATTAGGTGCGGCCATTGTTTTTGTCCTAAATTAGGGACGAAGATGCGTCGACTCAACAATTCATCTCATGCTTATCTCGAGTGTTATATATAAAACTTTGTTTTTACAGAATAATTTCTTATGTCTTCAAATTATCAAGGATTAAAAAAATCTATTTTAAATTTAATCTGGTTGATTTTTTATTGAAGTTAAATAACACGATTTTGAAGTAGATATTTAATTGTAAATAAAAATATTTTTGATATCTGATTTATATACGTATAAAAGTCGATTATTCTAAAATATTTGTATTTCATTGGTTAAAAGAGCTTTAAGAATCCCAATAGGCCACAAATTTGGGACGCTTCATTGTACAAAATTAAATCCTGAAGCCCGAAATAACAAAGAATGTTGTCATTTGGTATGACTTTCAAGAAGTTATTTAATGCCGTGTCCCTGTGGTCTTCGTTATTTTTATTTCAACGTGTAAATACATTTTTGATTGAAACGGCGCCTGTCTGAAACGTGTAGAAGAGCTGGGCATACTTATTAAGGATGAAGTAAGTTCAATCTCTTTTATCGCAGTGTTATGGCGGGGAGAATTGAACGCTGTCTCGCATCCCAAAGGCTTTCACGCCAACTCTACCGTAAAATTATGTTAAACTTCCTCTGTGTTTCTATATTGTCATTCTTTCAATGCTATCCTAGTTCATTTGTCTTCCAAAAATGTGGCTTCTTTATTAAAATGATTACCAGAAACAGGCTTCGGAATAATAAAAGCGATCCTTTAACTATAAAAAAATGTACGAAATAATCCTTTATACTACGAGGTAGTCAAGTCAAGTTGTTCGGTGTTTTAGCACAGTTGAGTCTGGAAAGTTGAACTTTGTTGAGATGATTTTAACAAACTAATTTTGAAATCATAATTTGGTTAAAAGAATACATTTAGAGGATATTATGTATCCATAGTTTATATGTGAAAATGATTGGTTCTAAGATAAACATTTTCATTGATTAGTTATCATTCAGGATTAAAAACAAATAAGAGACTGTTGATCCTACGGCATATCCAATGGTGTCGTAATTATAACGTCACTCAGCTAAAACGAGGAAATAAATTGAAAAACCGACTGGGGGAAAATGCGCCGGAAAATATATCTCACGGCACTTGCCCACGACTGACAGCGCCAACTTATATTTATTTTAGTCACAGCGCCATTGTTTAAAACAAAAAATATTTTTATTCGTCCGACTATGTATTGTTCGGCCACCAGTAATTGCTTCGTTGATGGTAATTAAAAAATGAAGTTCTAGTTTCCACTGTTCCAATGAATCCTAATTGTTAAGCAACAGCTTAAAATTTCTGTATTGCATCATCATTCTTTTGTTTATACAATATGTATAAACAATATGTATTTATTAATCTTATTTTAAAGGAAATGAGTTATCATAGTAAAAAATCAAAAGACTTAATAATTATTATAATATGTATATTTTATTGTCATATAAATCTACATATATTATACATATATATTTTATTTCTAATACGTTTCAACCAAACGTGTACTCTTAACTTTAGAGTTTGGAAAATATACAATACTTTGGTCTGAAATAATATGATAGATTCATGATTTATTGCAAATGGATTTCTACTAAATAATATTTTCAATCGGATTAAATATATTCTCAAAAATGTTTGTCCTATCGATGATATATTTTCATTGATATATTAAATTTTTAAAGATACTTATCGCACATTTTCTTCAGTAACATATTGAGATATGCGCCAATTGTTTCTGAGGCGTGTGCTCTAGTTTAGTTCTGAGCAATTCTTCTTATGCTCGGATGCATTTTGCACACTTCTCAAACTGTTAACGGCTTTACATACTATGAATGATTTTTAAATTTTATCCTTGTAGGTTTGTATGAAAATGTTCTGAATTTAATTTGTTAATTTTAATAACTTTGTACAAATATGTGCTATTTATTTTACACTTCTAATTATAATTATATCTGCTCTGTAAATCTAGAAAGCAATTTAAAATAAATAAATTGACACACTTCTGTAATTAAATTTCCGTATTTTAGTGAAAATTTTACAATTATTTTAATAGTAAAGCTTTAGCCCGTGATACAAGATACTTCAAGCTGTTAAGTAAAGTGAATGTTGAAAACGTGTGAAAATTCTTTTAACTATATTATAAAGTTTTAGTATTAAAAATTTTTTTGTTATATTTTTTTTTTTTACGTAAACAGCGATAATTTATATAAAATGATTTTATGTGTAGTGGACGTGATTAGTAATACGGCTTATAACTCGAGCAAAAACCAAATAGAGTTCAATAAAAAGGTTATCAGTGATTCCAGTCACTAGCGAGTCTGAAAAGACCTTTTCTCAACAATTGTTTGGTTTAACCTTTTAAACTACTACAAGTAATATAAGCAGATTGTAGCACAGTTCGTAACCACAAATATCATATCGTAAAAAAACACGATATTAATCGGATATAGCGCTAAAATTTGTATACAAATCAAAAGACTGACAAGCATGTTTTCAAAGACAAATTCAGGGTTATTCAAAGATAATATCTCTCCCACAAAATACGAATAACGACACAAAATGAAATAAGCAGTAAAAGTGATTTTCCGAAGCAAAAGGACCGAGCGTTTTGTAAAGAGAGTAGCAAATTAGCAGAACAGATTATTATAACTGATTCTGTGTTGTTCTTTGAATCAAAAAATATATTTTGTGTTCATTTATTCAAATTTTTCTTAAAATATTATAAAGCTTTATTATATCGGAAAAAAAATCTTAAAGTATTTCTTTGAACTAACTTCTTAAACCATTTCTGAAAATTTATAAAAATCGAGTTTCATATTATATTAAAATAAAAGTGAAAAGATGGAACTATTTTAGATGTACTATATTTTTTATGGCATATCTATAACCATAGATTAAACATGTGAGTGTGAGTTCAATGTATAACAAATAAAAAAAGAGAGAATATAAGAAGAGCCTTAACTTTGTCTAATCATACATGCAAGAAAGAGAGACAAATTGGTAAACTCATTTGCTTTCTCTCGATTTCGATGTATACATATTAGGCTGGCTTCCCTACTGTATGTTTAATATAATAGTAATGGTATGTATGTATAATAAATCTATGACTATCACAGAGACATTATGATGTCAATATTTTGACATTGAAGTTAAAATCGAAGTCAATGTACCATTAACATTCAGAATCCTAAGTAAATAATCCTTTTCTCACCTTGTCTGGCGAAATTGTTTATAAAAAATAATTGGTGTTAGATGTATGTATGAAATTATCAAATTGTTAACAGCTCGTACTTAAAATATTAAGTTTTATTCAAATTAATAAATTTTAAGTAAAGTAATGATTTTCTGTTCTTAGAGCGAATGTTGGTAAACTTTGAAATTGCTCAGGGATATAAAACTAAAAGATAAATAAAAATTACTTTCATAAGCAGATTATAATTTTTATACAACCAATAAATTTGACACAAATCTGAATTTTAGTATAGAATAGTATTGAAAATGAACCGTTTTTCCATATAAATCCTACCACGATAAATGATTATCCATTGTTGGCTGCAAAATTCAACAAGAACCGTTTTTATACAATTCTTCTTTTCGTCGTCAATAGCTAATTTATTGCTAACTGGTGAATTCAAATATACCGATTTTATCTGTGGAGTTATTCTCGCTTAAGTGGAGACCGTAATTTTGATTTTATTTGACTGCTTTAAAAGAATTTAATATTCTTTGTTCATTTTATATCCTTTTAATTATATATAGAAGATTTATGTTACATTTTTAATTTTACAAAGGTAAGGTTGTTTATAAAACCGGCCGCTAACGTGATATCTTTAACCAATAAAGGCCTTAACCGGAAAAACAATAATAGGTCCTTTAGTTTTCCTAAAAGCCTTAATCGGTTTAGTTACTTGTGATTTGTCTTAGAAATAAATTTCTTACTTTTCAATATCGTTTTATTGCTGTGTTTGTAGGTTAGGAAATATTTTTAGTTGCTTGTAAATGCTTTATTGCAAAAGAATACATTTTCGTACATTTTGTTTTTGACACAGGTTAATAATAATTAAAAATACACCATTTTTAAATTATGAAATAATAAAATATATTGTCATAATTTAAAATGAGATAACGATTGGTATTACATGTTATACATTGAGCTGAAAATACTAGACCCACCAATAAATTGAAATAAATATATATTTCCTCCTTTGAATATTGAAGGAGGATCCATCCCATATCAGATCATTATACTGGGTGTTGACCGAAATTTTCGAATGGAATGGAATCAATTTTATCGGCTTTAACATGTGACCTCCGTCACTCGGCTGACCTTACTCATTTCTCCGATCCGCTCTTTACTTTGTGTGACGGAATTCCATTCATCATTTCTGTCGACGATGCGGCATTCGTTTAACATAGATACTACTGCGTTTTTATGTTGTTTGTCAGTGATATTGCAATTTCTAGTCCATAAAGTTTTTTTATAATATGGCCGGAGGCTAGAATTGTTTTGTTTTGTATAGTAATCTTTTAAGCTGCACCTACAAAAGTAAACTAAATAAACACAAAAGTAAAAAAGATTTCCTTTAATAAAGTTTGTTATTTTAAAATTGCATTTTTAAAACATAAATAATTTCAACCTTTTTTTAATTAATATAAGTCGTATAAAGATTCTAATTTATAACAAACGCACACAATTAATCTGATGTCAGAAACAGTAATCCTATGCTCTAAATACTTGATAGTAAAATTAATGATTTATTAATGGCGCAGCATGACGGGTACTTGAAACATACCCTACAAAAAGTTACTGTTGATGACCCTCATTACGTAATTTCAATTCTGTTTTTCGGTATCTTGCTCATGTATTTTACATGTACATGTACGGGTACTGAACATAAAAAGCTTTTGCGTCTAACGCTTTCATTAAATTACAGAATTCTATTGAAGGATTTAAGAAGAAAAAAGTCATTTCTATTCACAAATCTTCAACGTACACATGTCTTACAAGACGTACCTTGTTTGAACTAATAAGTAAAAACGCCAAGCTAAACGTGGAAATGCCTTGGGGTATATCTTCGTAGTTTTCTTTTCTTGTGTTCGTGAGCATAGGATAGCGTAGCCTTAATTAGTATGCGAGTGCAGGTACATATATACTAAAGTATGAGAGCGTCTTTGTTCTATTAAGTAGGTCGAAAATAGAACTTTTCAAACATGTCGAAATAAATGATATTTAATGTTCTTTCAGAGTTAATTTCCGAGTAGTTTGAGACGTAAGTAGAGAACATGTTTTCAAAAATGCAAAAGCTTTTATTTAAATCTTTTTATAGGTGAAGTTATTTATTGTATTACTTTTTATTTTCAGAGATAAATGACCAGACTTTAATCTTTTACTTTAAAATAATGAAACCAATTTCTTTTGGGGTGGATTATGTAGCAATTAAATTAAAACGTTTTTTTGTGGTAAAAAAATTAAGAAATAATGTTATAAAATAAATAATGTATATTGTTTATATTGCCCTATTTTCAAAAGTAATAATTTATGAGCGGTTGTACTCCATCATCGATCCCCCAACATTGTGGTTTCTGTGATAAGGGCCCGATATGATTAATTTATTAATAACATTAACCTCTTTTTTATCATGTAAACAAAATATTAATGCAGTAAAGAGTATTACATTTTATTAATAAAAAGCTTTTATTAGTATGTTTTTGAACATTTTGACAATCACAGATACAATAGTAATACATATCCAGCATTTAAAGGTCTATAAGACCTGCCGCTTGGGCGTTGCGTTGATCTCTTAGTTTATCAACCAGTCGAGATGTATATGTTAGCATATATAGGATAATTATAACTGTCTCACTTTTATAAGATACATAAATATGTATAATGAAGAAATCTTCATTATAGTTTGAATACCTGAATATTTAATCCCATGTAATAAATGGTTTGCACCAAGACATATTTAATCTAAATTTCATCTGTTCCTAGAGACTAACCATTTAGTTGTGGGAGTAATAAGCAGCGGTCGCTGTCTCGTCCGTGATTGGTGCATTTAATATGCAAAGACGAGTGTTAACAGTCGGGATAATCTGCCGCATCTACGGTGGAAGACTTTCTTCTCTAATTCACCCGCATTTGATATTCTTGGGATTACTACCAAGGTTTTTGAGCTCTGAAATGTTTTTCTTTTATTCCATTTTCCATTTTATGTAAAATATGTGTGCTTTATTATAGATGGCTGCTAGAATAACCGCAAATTTGATAATATAAAGCAAGATGACTATTTATTTCTTCACTATACAATTCTCGAGACATATATTATTCTAGAATAATATTAATTTTTACACTTATAATTTAAAACATACGTTGTATAATTAGAGATCCTGTAGTCTTATAAATGAAATAAATGAATAGTTTTCACCTTTGTTGTTTACTTAAAAAAACTATATATTATTTTTTAATTTACTGAAACGAAACAGGTTAATAGTGTCTTAGTTAAAAGAGGTTTGTTATATTGAGTTCGGAAAAGTAGTTTATATCAGGTTACGGAAAAACAAGACTATTATCAGACTTAGATCAAAGCTTATTTCGATTTCGTATTATTTCGTGGGAAGATAGCTTTTGTTGTTCTGTGTTCATCTGTATTTATGTTTGAGATAACTTTGAAAATATCCTTAGATTAATAATTTCTGACATGTATAAGTAAAGGGTTGTATTGTCTACATAATTTCTAGGTCATTTATATTGTAAAAAATCTTCAGCGGTGAACTATAGTAGGTGAATTCCCCTTGGAACTATTAATTCTCTTGAGTTATCATTTTATTGTAGTTGTGTCGTTTGTATGGTTTATCACAAAATGAGGAATTAAAGTAGCATCATATTGATAGCTTTATTACAATAATAAATGTGACAAATAAAAATGAAATATTCATTTATATTATTAGGAAATATATTTAGGAAGAAAACTTCTATTGGACCTGACACCCTAATTCATAAAAGCCTGCTAAAAAAAATGATTGTAAATTCAGCCAACGTTTTATTAAAATTATAAATTGATGCTATTTTTTGCAAGTTTCCAATTTCTTAATCAATCATAGTTACATACTTTAAAAACTATTTACTGATACCTACTCTTCATATTATCAATTAGTACATGTTTGGGTAATGTACTAATTTAATTCGAAATATTTTTGAAACCCTTTCCTCATACAAACTTGTATTGACACTTACTTTTTGGCTTGTAAGCTCTTGCTAAGAAATCAAACGGATATTGATAACAAGTTTCAATTTTTCAAATTGAGGTCGGACTTACATATAATCCATGTTTCATGGAATTCCATCCAGCAATAACTATTTTTTCTGTTAGTCCACATGGAAACAATTGCTAGCATAAGCTGCTGTAGGATAAAACTGAAATCCATTACGTATATTAAAACAACATTGCAAATTGTCTAACTTCTGAATTAATCTATATGCAATGCTTCGAAATTTGATAACGGCTATTCCATTACTGCTGTGTTTACTTCCCAAATGTTATTCGCTTTGTTTAGATAAAAGAAATAAAAACGTGCTCAACACTCTTGCTGGTCTGCTCGGACTAAATCTTTACTGTAAATACTGTGGGATGAAGCTGCATTAAGTTTTAACGTTTATTAGCTGAGGTTTTAAAATTGCGATTTCATTCATTAGTATTGCAGTGAATTTTGCTGACTTGAAGAATTTTGTGGTTTTATTTTCGCATCTTAGTTTGTTTTTAATTTTAATTAATTTTACTCAACAATCGTATCTATTTTAATATTTAGTATATTTCACTTTCCGAATATAAATAAATATGTTTGTTAAGTAAATTTTGGTTTTAAGATTATAAGATGAGATCGGTGCATTTTAGGAAATTGTCAGCTAAAATTTAAGCTAATTTCCTGTACGATAAATTTAACAAATGACATTGGCATTTAAAATGCAATATAGTTAGTTCATTAAGGTTATTTAATATTATCGACAAAGCATATTTCATTGGTAACGATTCAGATTAAAATTAATAAGCCACTGATGACTAGGACATGATATGAAACTAGTAATCAGTTGTTGACCCATTTTGAACGTGTGTTGATGACGTAAAATTTATGACGTAAACATTTGGTAATTAAGTGAAAGAGGTGTAATGGGTACTAAATATTGATAAAGCTACTGGTTGTTAATCATTTGTAGACTGTATGTAAATGAACCGATATAATAATAAATTATTCTGTATTATGAACGCGCATGTCTCTCGCGTATAATATCTGCACATTGGCGATTAAAAATTCTTTTGTATTTGATGTTCAATAATTAAATGTATAGTAAAAAAACGTCACTATTCAACATAAGGCCTGATTTATGATTTGACTGTAATCTGTTTTAATGTTAACCAAAGGCCAATTTGACAATCCTGGCTAGTTGTTATCTCTAGCTTACAGCCCTAATAAAAGGTAAGATGGGGGTTCAGAATTAACCCTTTAATAACTCAATGTTCAGAATAAATTGTGGTGTAAACTCCATAATAAATTTACCTCCAAATTTTTGGAAGAGATCCTACATTTATTATTCACTCTTTCAGTTGAATGGTCCGACATTTATTTTCAAAGTTTGGCGTAACCGCCACTTAAACGGAAAGACTTAAGACGCCCTGTTGTGTAACTAGATTATCCTAACAAGATTTTGCAGTCGTCTGTAACATCGGATCTTCGTAATTTTCTTTTATTGTTTTAAATTGAAAACGGTTAAATCATTCCATTTTCAAATACCTAATCTTCGAATCCTCTATTAACCTGACCGCTAATTTTGTAGTTTATTTAATATAGGTATTAGTTTGCAGATCCTTTCGTAAAGTGAGATCTCATTCAGGGTTTATGTGGTAATTGAAACAAAATGCAAAGTATTTGTGTAAGGTGACGATGCTATCATTTTCAAGGAGCGTTCACACAGCGCCACTCCAGACGACTCGCTGTGTTTGTATTTTGTTCACGAACTCTTCGAATTTATTATTTCATAGGAAGCGTGCAGATGTGGAAGATAGCTTTGTAGTATTGTGAATTTGATATAACGGTGAAACATGGTTATATTGCTTAAATACTATAGACAATAACAATTTTATCTTTGTATGCAGAGCTGAAAACTAATTTCACAATATTTATTTTAGTAATATCACATCAGCACCTTTTTATTTATGAAAGTTTAATTCGTTGATAAGCTAATTTACATATTGATGAGTATATTTTAGAGATGATGGTTGTAAAAATGTCTATCAGTAATTTATTTATTATTATTATACACACTGGGAAATAATTAGTTGAATATTATAATAAATAAATATGTTGAAAAACAATAATTCTTAATAGTTATTTTATATATATTTAAAGATAATAAAATAAATAATATAACATAATAATAAAACTATGTTCATAAAAATACAAATCACGAAAATTCTTCTTAAAATATGCAGTAGGATTTAATCAGCTACTAATAACATATATCCTAGCTATAACCTGGCTTATACACACAAATACTAATATCAAAACTCATAGTTTTCGAATAAAACATATTAAGACAAATTGTATGTTTTTATATAATAAAACTTTATCCAAATTTATGTCTTAAAAATATGGTTGTATTATTTTCGACAGCCCTAAATAAGGAATTAAAATGAAACAGGGCTTTCTTCGTAATGTACACAAGCACTTTGTTTAGGTGGTGCTTAAATATTTAAAGGAGTGACGTAGATGAATTCATATTTTAAGAAAATCATAAACAGTTAAAAACACAGCTGTTAAAATTAATATTTATTGGATCTTTAATGACATTGAATATTAACATTAAAATTCTTATATCATGTTTTAATTTGATATTTTTTTTTGCTATTTATGTTTCTGAACGTAAGCATATTGCTACTCTGAATCAACGTCTGTTGCAGGTTTTGAATATTCTAACTCAAAACATACGAGTGGCAGCTAGGTTTTGCAAATGTGCGTTTAGCATTTCTACCACAGTGTTCGCTTTGCCCCGTCAATCCTATGCATAGGCGAACTATTTGCATTTTTATCAAACTCTAACGATACCTACGTAGCTAACAGAATTTTGTAGTTTATTCAATTAATTATAACACAAATACATTCTTTGCCAAACAATACTCTAATACATCTTGCCAGGATAACAAAGCCTAAACAGCTCAGGTAATTAAATAACCTTGTATGAAATAATTTATAATTCTTTCTTATGTAAATCTAAAGTAACAATATTATGTAGTAATAAAAGCGATGACTGATTTAAATTAATAAATCGTAGTTTTTTGCATTTTAATGAAATCTGTACTTAACAAGTTACGACTGACAAAAGAAATAAAATAAAAATATTCTGAAACTCACATGATAATACACAGAGTGCAAATTATGCTACATCAGTTATTACGTAATTGTAATTAAAATCTGTTGAACTAAAATACATATTTTTTATATATGTGGTTCTGAAACAATATATTTTTAAACCCTTTTGCGTATATTATATCTTTATTACTACGTAAACATTGCATGGGAATGGATCCTAAAAAATAAATGATGTATTAATAATGTAACAAAAATATAAAGCATAAAGTAACTAAAATTCATAAACACATTTTACATTTATAGATGACGACCGCAACATTCCCATTATGTTTGTTATTTTTTAGTTGAACGTCATGAGCATTATCTCGAATAAATCACGAGCAAAAGCCTGCATTTACAGCGAAACGTAAATTAAAAAAGTTACACCAATTTCCAGTGAGTTATTGTTCGCAATTGTCTGTTGGCTTCTAGGGAATTGCTTCGGCGTTACTACGTTCAATGCGTCCGCTAATTTTATTTCTTTTAACTTCCTCGTGATTTAAATTTTTTAAGAGATATGCGAGTCAATAAGTACGGTGACAGTGAGACAGACACACTTCCGTGTTAGTTTGTATAAGTGAGGTGCGGTCGGAGGTGATGGCTTGTGATAGTGTTAGACATGCGCGAGGGATAGTGACCCATGGCTAACTCTCCAGATCTGGGCCTGCTTGCTGCCAGCCTTCTCCGGCTCATTATCGGTAAGTTTATTAGATTTTATAGGTCATTCGTAAAGTTAATACTTTACGCAGAATCACATAATCTTTGTAATAAAATATATATTGAACTACAATATAACTCGGGAGCGATGGAAACACAAATAACCTTTTTTTATGAAAATGTCCTAGTATTATTGAAAGGTTATACTAAAAGAACTTTTCGATACAATCACAGACCGAATTGGAAATAATCAATTCTCGGTAAATTGCCCTAAAGGAAATTGGTTAAGCTGTACAGAATTTTCATCTGTATACGTACAGTGCAGAGTATGTGAACTTCTATTCTGATTCACAAGTACCTACTTAGACAAAAGCATTTGATTCTTAGCTTTGACAAGTTTTAATCTTCCTAATGCATCGTCTAATGCGTACTTCAAATAGTTGATGTCGCTTGGGCCTTGTCATAAGAATAGTAAAGTAAAACCGGTACTATATTTATGTATAATTCGCCTACAGGACTAACTTTCTTTGGCACTTGAAACAAGCTGTGCGCTGTCTAATATTTCGTGCCGTTATTAACACAAGTTATCTGAGTTTTATATGACTTTAAACGTAACATCTGCATTATCATTTTACTTTGAGGCTGCTAAATATTGTCGTCTTTATTGTTCTTATACTGATCTATGTATTCATAAGTACTCATCATAATTATTGATTATAAGAAATGAAAACCAATTTATTTGATATGTCTGTATTAACTAATTTGAAAGTTTAATTTAAAGGGTTCTTTTACCCTAACCCTTTTTAGTATGGTTATTTAATACGCAAAAAGTTAACATAGTTGTTATTAGTGAAAGTCGTATGTTTTTATCACGTTGAACTATTTATTACACTCAAAAAGTTTTCCAATTATTAGAATATATTATAAACTTTAAAATAATTGCAATAGAAGTAAATGTTATATAGAAAAGTGGCTTCCGAAATAAAAGTAATAAAATAGTTGAGCAAAACTATGTGTAAATATCTTGACCCTTGTTTTTTGTTCCTTATGCGATGTAAAAGCAGTAAATTATTAAAAAATTACAGAATTTCAAATGTCAAAAAAGGAATGGCAGCTTTAACTTATTTAATTCTGTTTAAAAAAATCTTTTCCAAATTGATTGTTTTTTTTCAAAATAAATATATATGAGTATGCTTGATTAGTTGAGCAAATTGAATATTTTTGTTAATAATTTCCCTATTTTTTCTTATTTTAACGAGATCACTCTACTTAATATCTCGTTTACTTTAGAACAGTTAAATCAACTAGAATAACATCTATATTCCCTTGAGATTTCTGATTCGTACGTATATGATACATTTATGTAGTATTGTAGTAAATAGTTACCGCGATCCACAAACTATACAATTATTAGAAAAGAGAAAATGGTCCCCTTTATACATTTATTGCTAAAAACGTGGTTTGTTTCAAACAAATATTAGTGTTGCAACAGCTGTAACAGCTAGATGCGGAACGGTTTATTGTGCAGAAACCTGGAAACTACCGTGTGTGCTAGATAATTGGTGCTATAAATTTACTTCATAAAGTAACGGCAAGTGCCAAACTCAGCACACAAGAAACTTAAAAGTTAATTACGAACTTCGGTAGACAATTAATATCTGCCGTTGGTTTCGACAGCAGTGGTAAAAATTTGTTGATAGGTAAAATAAATTCAAACAGGTATCAAGTAAACGTTTAGATTTCTTGCTTTTATCAAAAAATAAAAAATATACGCAAAAGTTTAAGTTAAGATTATGTTAAGGCACAGTTTAAAGAAACTGTTAAGTCTGTAAGCTGATAGCAAATGTAATTTCCTTTTAGCTACGACCTCAGTCTCACTTTCGTGTTTCCATAAAGGTTGTTTATCAGAATCAGAATATATTCACCTTGACACGAGACTGCTATTTTTTTCTTTATTTTTACAAATGTAAGTTATTCGAAAGTAACAAAACTTACCACATTGTCTATTGGGGTAAATCGATGTTTGATAATATCATGAATGAGTAATAAATAATATTTTTTACTTTAATACTGTAAAAACACGTATTTTTTTCTCATGATTGTATGTATGTAATACTTGGTCTACATAGCTCGCGTATTCATATAAGATAATAATGACTAAAACGCCAATTGTATGAATTAAGAAATGGGTTATAATTCGAGGCCAAATACATTAGGCATGTGTTATCGATTCTAATAGTACCTAATTATTCTGTAGACTATGCCGTTCATATTTAACTTGGAAAAATAAAAATAACAAAACATTACCTGACTAAGGATTAGAACTTAGGATATCTCAATTTACAACTTACACGTTTTGGTGACTGGACCAATAAGGTTATAACTATAAATTTGTAATATGATTTTCGACGGTCAACTTATCGCTGCTTTAAAGTTTAAAAAAATCAAAACCGCGGAGCAAGTTACTTAAAATTTTATCTTGCTAAAGTCGCTCAGGGGACTATGAAAGCAGAATTTAAATTTGTGGAAAAGTTATTTCGGTCAAAACAAATGGTTTAAACTAAAAAGTTGACGCTTTAAGCAAAATGTGTTAATTTTTCGCTTAAATTGTTCATATCCTTGTTATTATATGTTTTATTTGAAAACGAAAATAAAATATTATTTTGTTATTTTTTAATCCGAAGTTAATTTTATATTCTGTGAATGTCAACCCTTTTTATTGTTCCGCAGGGACTAAAGTACCTTACGTCAAATCTACTTTTTAATATTGCATTGACTGATATGAAATATGAAATAGGATTCTTGAAACAAAATAAATGACTACCTTAATAAAAAAAATCGGTGATTTATTCACATTTACTTATTTATGAGTTAAAACAAAGGTTTCATAACCAAATTGTTGTTTAAGTGTATGTTGAAATGTGTTTTGTTCAGTAAGCAAAGTCGTATTCCTAGTATTGCCACCGTCTAGTTGCAGGTCAAGAGGCTGTGACGCTCTCGACCCGCACCACCTGAGACCGGCTTTAAACTTTTTGAAATCCTACAGTGGCTTTCATTAAGCCATGCTAAGACTTCAAATATTTAAAAAGTATACCAAGTAAAGAAATAATTGGCGTATAAGTTGCTTTACACCTTTAAATATATCTTAGTTTTGATAATACTTTCTTACGGTTAGGCTTAATAAAGGTGTTATTTTTAGAGCGTTTGCCTTCCCGAAAGAAATATAGTCTATGGATCTGATACTAAACGCCAGCAAAAATATATTTTATTGTGTTTTTTTTATTTTTACCTTAAAAAGTTATATATTTTGTATACTGAAGAACACAAGTTGGCCTTTTTTGGTAGTGTTTTTAATAGGCTACTTTAAATGTTAAAGAATGTAAGTCAATTAGCCTACTTCTAAAATTTGGCTCAGTCATACACCACAAACTATGTCACAACGAGCTCGGTGCATCTTGTAAATACAAAGAAGTCGGTGTGTTTGTAATTTAGCTCCTTTGTGACTGTCAACATGAGTCTTTGCAATCATCATTGATATATGGTTTCTATCTGCGTACATATTGTGATATTTAATAACCAAAGCTCAGTCGCGTCCAGTCGCACGTGGAATGCTGATGCGGTGTTTTGTATTACCCTTCAACTTTTCGTAAGCGACTGCTATAAAATTCTGTCCGCATATCTTATCCTTCACGTGTTTATTTGGGTATTTTCTAGTTACAGCTGTCACGGTTTCCTTGTTTTGATTTATGCTTATACCAGTTGTTATAACAGTTTCTAAAAAGATTTGTCTGTAGATAAATATTGTTTTGTTTATATAAAACATTTTGTTGTGTTTGTATTACATAATTTTGGGTCCAAATATCTTTAATAACCAAAGTCTCATTTAAAGAGCTTTAGAACTATTTACTACTACTGCTATAATGCAAAAGTAATGGACTTTTTTTCGTATTTGGTTAAAATACAATTGATTTAATTAAAGAAAACTTGCCCAGAATATAGATTTAAGTATATATAATTAAAACAAGTGAAATCCAATTCTCAATATTTCATATTATTATTATTTTTTGGTTGATTCCACTATTCAAGTCACGAATAATACAATCGGCAATTCATTCTGTATTCTGAATGTAGACTGTACGTGATGGTCAAGTTAAACTCATAATTTAAAACTTTTTGTTTGACAACGGTTTTAGATTATTACGTAATCATTAAGACCTGACGATTCAAATTATATGAATATGTTAGTATCTACGCCTTGTATGTATCTGTCGACTCTAATTGATACTACTGCAAAGTAATAACTCTATTCTCACTGCAGCGAACGTCAGATGATCTTGTTATTGATAGTAAATATAGGTAGCTTTTGTAATTAGGCGACAGTTTTAATTTCCTTTGTTATCTAAATCCTTTTGTCGTTACTATATATCACTGAATAAGTTTTTATATGTGTTCCGACAATCATTAACACATTTTGTTCTTTCTATACATAATTCAGTTTTTATAAACCTTTATTTCATGTCTAACTAAATCCAATTGGAAACTGATTTTATTTTTATTCAAGCATTTTTTATGTTTATAGTTACTTTATATATTTTTTTGTTCTAACTAGGCATTTTATAATAATCATTATTTAAAGAAAAAACATGAAGTCTTAGGAAAATACTAGGGCCATGGTTTGTCCATTTCCTTTTTTTGATGTAGGTAATTTTGTATAGAGTCGAAATTTTGAAACGAAACTTATTAATAACGAGTAAATAAGAGATGAAAGTATCTGTGACAGTTTCTTAATTTCCGAAGTAAGAAAGAGGAAATTGTAAAGATTTGAATGAAATTTATGAAAAAAAAAATTAATCAGTTATAGGTATAGAAAAAATAAAGTTTTATGAAAGTGCGGTGCCGCTGGAGAAAATGTGATAAAATAAAGCTATTACAAATTCGAATTCTAAACAAATAATAGGGTTTCTATAGAATGTTTACAGAAAATTTCATATTAATTACCAATTCAGAGCAGAGTTGACCGCAACTGGTGTGACATGAGCGGTAACTGCCTGTCTACCTGTCTGCACCAGCCTTCTATTTCTGAGAGCCGATTATCGCATGGCTGCTTCCGATGCTTCTTCACTCTACCTGACATTAAAAATGTGTTAAAAATTATTTATCTGTTGCTTGACTTCTCTATGTTATATATAGGGTACGAATTAATTGTAATTTTATATTTCAGGGGTCTGTTATAAATTATATACTTTTAAAGCGAGTTAATTACATATGAATAATTGTTTAAAATAATGTTTCACGTTATATAATGCGTAAATTGTAATATGTAATTATTTTCAGAATTACCTTTAATTCCACTTAATAAGAGTAATGAACAATACGTAATAGTTCATACAGCGCCATCTATGTTATATGAAACTGTAATAAGGAATTAAGAGCGCATGTGTCGCTACCTACCGAAAAGAAACTACTTATCGAACCTATGTAGTTTGATCCTTTTAGGCTAGGTGGAGATCTCATATAGAAAGCATAGCGCCCTCTCGTAGCACACTCATACGCGTAGCTTTACTTTGGTCTACAAATTGTGTAGAACCAACCAAGCGTAGAGGGCGCTGTAGCATCGTAGCTCTCGTAGCATTGTAGCGTTACTATAACGTGTAAGCTTCGTAGAGATTTTGCTAGATGGCGTTAAGAATCCTAGTAGTCTTCAAACTATAAAAAGCTTTCATGTTCCAGTTATTATGTCGCAATTTAATCCTAATCGGCTAATATATTTAATTAATCATTTTATGATACTTATTTTTTATTTTATTAATAATAATAATAAAAAAATGTAGTGAGCTTATTGTATATAAATATAAACCTTGAAGTCTACGGTAAAGATAAGAAAAGAAGCATAAATAATAATCAGTATTCCATGGAATAATATAATATTTTATATAGTGCTATCTCTTGAGATAATTCATAGTTAGATTTATTGTACAGTACCTGTTGGTATTATCTTACAATTTATATAACTTCTCAATAATTGATGTCACTGCATAAATATAGTAAAGACATCATGGAACTGTTATTATTAATATTCGTACTAATACTAATTAACATTTTTTAAATCTTCTGGGCCTAAAAAATCCTTTTCCAAGGAAAATAATACAATATACATATCTATATAAAATTTGTATATGAAAAATACTTCGTACTTTTAAAAGCATTATATAATTTCCAGTTAAAGTATGTATAAATAAATTCAGCCGTAAAAATATAGAATACTTCTAAATAAATTCAACAAATATATACATTGAAATTTCTCATTTTATTTTCCATTATTTCGTTACACGATATATAACTTCTATGGTTTCAAATCTTTGTTAAAGAACAAGGCGTATTCCAAGTTTCTGAAGTAATCAATAAAAATTGTTATTTGTTTCAGGTAAGCGATATTTTTCCTTTCATCCCTTCGGCTATATGGAACATCACTTATTAGCTATATAACAGTGAAGGTATGTTGGAGAAAATGGATATACACAATGGGGTCCTGCCTTATCCTCAATGGAAAATAGATATTCGTAATGAAAATAAATATTCAATATGTATTTTCTGCGAATTCATAATAATAAAAGACTTTCGTATCCTTTCAATATTATTTATTGTTTACACTTACGATTAAATTTATAAATGTAGATACACACATCTAATATTGTTTTGCGATATTGAACAACGGTAGTTTTTTTGTTGCGTACAGCCTCAGAGAATATACATAATGTTAGATATTAACAAAGAACTGAGTAGTGGAAGTGGTTAATAACTTAGAAGCTTTTAAAAGGCATAAAATATACAGTAGTATTAAAGGATATTGGAAAAATATGTGCGTCCATATCATTTCTAAAAATTACAAGTGTTCTTAATGGCATTTTTGGGTTTTTTATTGTGTCTCTCACGACAAATTACAAAATCATTTATTCAAAAAGTATGACATCTCTCAATTTAAATCTCGTACTTTTAATGACTAAATATGCATTCTCTTTGAATCTATATATATTTCTTACGGAACGGAAGAGGGTTTATTTTATAATTTCAAATTCACTGAAGAATCAATGCTCTAGCGCAAATGCCTGTCTAATTAAAATCCATTGGAATAAAAGCGGATATCTTCCAAGTTTTATTTTGAAGGCACAATGATTTGGTCCATTTAATTAAAAAAAAATAAACGATTTTCTTGTAATCTAATTCATTTCTCATACATCTCTTTTAATCTGATTTTTTGTAGAATGTAGAATAACAAATAGGAATATAGTAATAGAGCGTAATAGCTAAATTAACTGTTATGCCGGATCATATCACAAATTGCATACTAAAATTATATTAGCCGATTCAGAAGTGTAATTAACACAGACATTTCCTCGCTTTTTGCCCATCCCTCTCTCTCTCACACACACACACACACTCATTCACACACATATATGTAGCACTAATAAATGATTAATTAATAAAAGGTTGTATTTAATTAGTTTTCTTTCGTACTGAAATGAGCTATAATTGGAATAGAACACTCCCTTTGAATTTGTTCAAAAGCAAAGTAATGTTGGTTTACCAAAGTTTCCTTTAGATGACTTTGATTACTTTGCCGAGATTTTATTTGTAATCTAGTGTTATATATGAAGTAATTAGTAATAACAAAGTATAAGAGTGATAAATAATTATTTATAAGAAAAAAAAAATATAGAATAATTAAATAGTTGCAACAATCAGCAATCAAACTAATGCTTTTTAAAATTCGTAGACAAACCTAAAAAAGTATGAATAACACAAAAATATCTTTATATTCTTTTCTTGTTTTTGCTATAATCTTTTGAATAACTTTAAAATAATCTTGTTAAACAGATTTCTTACAAATAAGTTTTAGCCGGAGATACGCGAGTTTCGAAAATTATAGTCTTAAACTTATTGTGAACATTTAATGGACCAAGGCGCCGGAATGGTTCCTCGCCATTACAATTTGACTATTTATGTATCGTTAAGATAATATATATGTATATAAGTTATATGTTTGTTTTTATTATCTACATATTTTTTTATTATTATTCAAGATTAACATTTTCTTACGTTGTGAACATCATTAAAAATAAATTACATAAGAAGTACAGATGGTACATGGACATAAGTCACGTTTAAACCACAGTCCAAAAAAGTAGTAGCAGGGAAACGACAGAAATTTATGTTTGCGGCTATTTATAATCTC
Organism: Napeogenes sylphis; assembly: GCA_959347405.1. Classification (NCBI taxonomy): domain Eukaryota; kingdom Metazoa; phylum Arthropoda; class Insecta; order Lepidoptera; family Nymphalidae; genus Napeogenes; species Napeogenes sylphis. The sequence continues at coordinate 22,049,909 of OY365786.1, forward strand.
ACGCGCGCTTTTTGTTTGTTTTTGTACATCCGGGCTTAAAAAAATTTGCTTTATTTACGCTACTTTTATTACTCCTTGTTTAAATCAAGTTGAGTTCGTTCGTATTTTGATGAACATTTCATAACAACAAGATTATAACATATTTTTTTTCTTTTTTAAATGAATTTTCATTTATTGGTGTTTTTAGAAAACAGAATGAAATACGTTTTAAAATCTTTATGCAACTGAGTATCAGAGCGATTGTTGCGGCCGGACGCAGACACCATTTCCGCGTCGAATGCTCACTATTCATTCAACGCATTCAGCGTGACCCGCTATCGAATATTTATCCCAATTATTGTTCATGTTAAGACATTTAGTACATTTTATACTACCAATATTTTATTGACCATTTACTCCAGTAAGATATTTCTATCGTTACAAGATTTATGTCCTTGCAAGTAGAAATGGGTGAGTAATAATTAATTAAATATTCTCAATATACCGCAACAGAAAGATTATTGGATTGGAGAATTATTTTCTATTATTATTATTTTTGTATTCGTTATTTTGTTAAAAAAAAAAGGATCATAACTTACTAAAAGAAAGTCGAAAATATAATGACTGTCTTTATAACAAGCTGTAAACGTGTAGCTCAGACGGTACATAAATGAATATTAGATTTTAATTAAATTTCATTCCATTTGTGGTAAATGGACGCCATAAAGTTTTTAATAAAGATAAAACTTAAGATATTGGTGCGTCCTTGACTTGTGCGTATTAGCGTTAATTGATAGTATTACGAGGGTATATCTTAATATGAGATGAAAAGGCTAATACAACTCTAACAAAGTTTAGTACATCAATCTTAGAATGTCTCTTTTCATTGAACGACAAACTATGACCGCAGTACTTACTACTATTTGTGACCAATGATTCAAAGTTTGCAATTACGTAAAAGCCTACTTGATTTTAAATTTAAATAATACTGTATTGCAAATTGTTACCCATTTCAATAATGTTTATAATGTATTTTGGTTACAATAACGACCTATCATTATGTAAATTAAAATTTCAAATTGATATATCAATTTTAAAATTACTTACAGTAAAATTCACAATGGTAATAAAAGTCACCTGTTTTTTGTGAAACATTTAGAGATCTGTTTTGGAAATGTACTGCTTTTAATACGTTACGGTTATTTACTCTTTTGAAAGGATTCGCATTGCATGCCCGAAGAAACGTTGGTCCCGTACTAACAGGACCTTAATTTGCTCGACATAAAGCGGTCAGCATTGTGTAAAATGTTCAAGTTGGGAACTCGTTCTGAACGAATAGAAAGATAAATACTGAAATCCGTTTCAATTTCAATTTTATTTTCAGTTACTTTTATATAATAATGCATTTGAAACTTAATTTCGCTACTTGAATACTTTAAAAATCTAGCCAGCACTCGGCCTTTTTCGCATAATTACAGGAATGCATTGTGAGGGACGACCGCGGCATATTCACCGCTTACCGTCGTTATTTCCGCAAAAATAGAGCCACGTAAAAGCGTAGAAAATAAAGCTTTTATCCCAAAGTGGCAACATGTATATGTACTACATTCAGAAATTCATTTACCTCATATTTACTGCTTAATGAAGCTCGGAACGTGTAATTATAATCTACCTTTATTCGGTAAATTCGGTATCACTAAATTAAGTCCGTTCTATTTTTCGCGAGTGCAATTACGCAATATTAAATTATAATTTTAAGTATTATAATGCTTCACCATATAAAATTTGAGGGTTTAATCTTTATTTATAGGTATAAACCTATAAATAATATGAAAGAATTGGATCTAAGATGGGTATAACTAGTTCCTTCAATAATAAATCACTGAACAGCACTTGATTATTAACACAATTACACCAATAATACATAAACTCAGTAAAGGTAAATCATAAAAAAAAATATGTTGAAATATTCTTTGCTATCTATGTATTCAAATTAAGCAATTGTAGGGGTCGTTAAGCAAGCCAATGGATCTAACATTGTAATTTTGGAGTCGCCGCTAGATCGATATGATTTCACCGCAATCATTTCGGAAATCGCGTGACGGCTTTTGATATGAAATATAGTTCGTTGAGATTTACTACATGTTACATACAGTTATTTATCTTGTTACCGTAATGTAAGATTTATATTTGCTTCCAATCTTTTATATAATTAAGTTTAAATAACAGTAATAAATATCTAGCGTAGAAAACAAGATGCTATAAAATGTTTTCGTAGCATAATGTAAACAAACTACGTTCAACTTTTGAAAACCATTACAAACAGTTTAAAACTATTACACGCGAGAAAATCACATGACAACTTTATTTTCGAAAGTTGTTTATAGCCACTTGAAGTTACTTTGTTTTATCTGTGTATCTCAAATACGTAACGAAATTTTGTTTACGTTCTTTGCACGCGACGAGAACTAGATACACGGGGACTGAGCAAGGCCATATTCCCCGGTGATGCAACAATAAGAGGAACGCAAACAAATGCTTTCCTGTTTGTTTTCGTAGAGTTGACAAGTCATTATTTAAAGAATTATCACATTTATCATATACATATTCCCTAATATAGAAAAGATAACAAACTTCAGTATAAATATACAAAAATTAAGTTGTTCAAGAAAACAACAAATTTATACATCGTGTGAAATGGCAGTTAGAGTAGAATAAAAAAAAATCATTAGCATAGATTTACATAAAACACGATATGTATCTACGTTATATGTTGCTGTATAGCGAGAATATTTAATCTCTTTGAATAATGAAGGCTATTTAACGGTTACTTGGCAATAAAGAGACCACGGGCGTAATACTGACGGAGATTCATAACAAGATACATCATAGAAATCCGACGCGGGACATGGCTCTGGCCAGAGAATGGCCCGGGACATCGCGCCGCTTGAGACCATTATTATGAGTTATAGTTCTTATCAGCGACAGTTTTAAATTTCATTTCAGTCAACTTCAGCCATATCTGATGACGCAAATCACGCGATCATATCCATGTTATGAGCCCGCATAAAAATTGTGTTGACCACGTTACAGTCATGCGGTCACGTTTGACAATGTTTATTATGTCTCGCTCTCTACGACAATTCCTATTTGTTTTTGGTTTACGTAATTTTGAAAAGTTATCTTCTTTTTCTGTAAATTTGAATACATTTGTGTTTTTATTTATTAATTGTATTATTAGTGACACTTGTTTAATTTACTAAATAGTATTTATTTTATTTTGTTTTTTTTTGCTGAAAAAGGCTTTGATGTTTTAATAAATATGTTATAGGTATGTTTAAAATATGCTTTATTTCGTAGAAATATTTGAACAGAATTTTTGTCCGTTCTTGCCTGTCAGTACTTCATTTGAAACGATAAATATATTTTTTTATAACACGATTTAATTATAATCATTTTTAATTTTTCAACTATTATGCTTGCAGTATGTGCTCTCTCTTTATGTACCTGCTATAACTTTCCTAAATAAAATACATATGTAGGATAAATCTGTTTTGTAAAATTCTTTTAATAATTCATATTAAACAAATAATATATCTTTAACATCTTCATACTCAGTGAAAAATATTGTAGTTTCAATTAACATAACATATTCACTATAATTATAATATTAATATTCCTAGGTGTAGTTTAATTTTCTTGGCAATAAGGTAATTTTTGAGGACCTGATAGTGAAAACTTTATTTAACTATTATTTATTTTCTTATAAATAGATATCTAGATTTGAACGTTTTTAAACCATTTTACTACTTCTCATTGCCCATACGGAGACAGTAACTCACGCTGATATCAGCTTATATTAAAACTGAAACATTAACTTGAAATATTTCTCGGTATTAAAAGTGCCTTTGAGTATTATAGGAGTTTCCAAAAGATTTTTCAATCTTTAAGAAAGTATTGCGTTACATTTTGCAACGCCAATATTATTTGTGTCAAAACGAGTGAAAGGGCCACCTCGGATTTTTTAATTGTTTCACTCTTCTTTCTATTAACACTTACTTTTAATCACTTGTATTAAATTTTGCCTTGACACTATAGAGAAGATTCCTCCTCGAATATCGTCCTAAACATAGTTTATATACCCTTCTTATATAAACTCCTTTCCTCATATAAATAACAATCGTAGTCAAATCATGTTCTTTAAACATACAAAAAACACAACTACTTGTAAATGAACAATTTTAAGTTACCCTGTTTTAGTAAATATTGGTTTCAATTAGGAAAACTTAACGGTTCTCATAAGTCTAGTTTATTTAAATATTTAGTAGTAATAACCTTTATCAAATAAACTTCTTTAAGCATACAAAAAAACAATAACTTGACATAACAATTATAAATATTCGTTTCCATTTCGTATCTCGTGGGCAAATGCGTGGCAAATGCGGTGCAACCTTTGATAAATAGAGAGCCACGAATAATGAAAGCTGGGAACTTCGGGTACTGGCTCACTACCACTACCACTACCACTACCACACTATTACTACTACACTACCACTGCTGCCTCATTCATTGTATAGGTCCTATACTATAGTACCCAGTTGTAATAACTACTTTACGCCTGTCTTTTCCGAAAGTGGTACTACTCCGGTCAAACAGGCAGACCAAACGAACTTCAGTCAAAGGACTCTACAGCTTGACTTTACCGAATCTAGTAAACCATTTTATATTTTCCACATTTAAATTTCGATGTGCTTTCACTTACGCGAACATGTTTTGCAGCTTCCTTTGTGATTTCAATTAAGCGAATGTGTCGTAATGAATATGGATTTTCCCGTTTGACCAACTTCCTCTCGTAGGATTAGATGTATATCAAAACTTTCTATAGCAAAACGAGTTTTCACGTGATTTAGTAGTAATTAAATATATATTTATCCGACTATATTCATGTAAATTAATCGAAATTTCGCACGACTAGTTTCGAACCCATTCGGGGTATCCTATTCTAGACTTGACTTGCGACGTAAAGTGTAGCTGAAACGTGCTACTGGTACATACAGCAGGTAGAGAGACAGGATTTACAGAGCGGATGTATGTATACAGGGTTATTTTCTAATAGTTGACGACCTCTTGCAGGCAGACTCTCTTCATCAATCCCAACAATATTTGTTCTAAGACTTTTTAAAATTAATAGTTTTTAAAATTTAAATTTACATATACAAAATTTATTTGGTGTCTCTGAACTGCGCTAACTCTGAGCGTACTTCCTGTCCACATTTTTTTTAAATATATTTATTTTATTGTTTTTTTTTCACTCAGTCTTATTAAGTACATACATTGTTATTGTGCAGCTATTATCAGATTTATACATAATTTTAAAATTATATATGTATATTTTTTATAACGCATATCTAGACCTCTTAAGAATATATAAGCAAATGTAAGTTTCTTTGTTTCTCACTACTAAAGTGCCCTAATCATGAACTTTTGTACACACGTTTTCCGGGATATAAAAAAGACAACAAACTTTCATCCCAAAAGAAGTACCTACTTTTCCCAAAGTATAGAAAAATAACCTTTACACGGGCGTCCACTATAACATGACAGTTTTTGAGCTATATATTCTGCGAAGAATATTAATATGCACAAACATACTGCTTTGAATAATATCACGGAGATAAATAGTAAATCAGTAAAGTATAAATTTTATATTTTTATTAAAAAGAATAGTAAATAGTAAGACCGATATCATACCCGAGTAAATTATGCAAACCCTGCCATCACATCAGATCCACACGACTTTACGATCCTACAGAGAGGAAATTCGCTTATTCATAAATTATTGCCCGATCCATACTTGATTGCATATACTTTCTGAGGGGGTTCGATTTTACAAGGAGTATCTCAATTTCCTCCCGGCGGCGAGCAATTTCCTCGTGTTTGTCGTTTTACCCTCAACTCACCAGGCTTTGCGTCCATGGACTGCAAAGAACGCTCATAACCTCACTATTTTAAAATGCACTCCGTCGTAATTGGTGTTCAGTTATTCTGGAACTTTTATTTTTAATTAGTTCCACCGTTTCTCTTCCAAAGATAGTAATGTTACTTATGTATTGTATAATATGCAATTCTTACTGTTCCATTAATTTAATAATTATCCACAAAGATGTTAGGTATATTATTGCTATTTTTTTAAAAAATAATGCAATAAGGAATATTCTAAACGTGCAGGTATAAACGCTTAACGTTCTTCGGTATTAATTTGATAAAACTGTTTTTTTTGTAATTTGTTTTTTGATATTTGTTATCATTTGACCTATAGATTTCATTAAAGCTAAAATACTAGGTAGTTTAGATCGCAAATACATACTCAATTAACGTCATTTACATAAATCCAGCTTCTCGTTTAAGGAAACTTTTAAATGACTGTTATTAAATATTAAAAAAAAAAAATTACAAATGAAGAATATTTGTTTCAGAAAAATCTAAGTAAAGTTTTACAGATGAAATGTTTTAGAAGTTACGAAATGAACAATTGACCCTTGTTCTTCATAAAATATTCGGTTTAATAGGTTTCTTTAATATCTACTGGAGGAAAATTTGCATAATTTTATAATTTTACTTACTTGGAAAAATTATTATAATGATGTATTTTTTTACAACACTAAGCAATATTTATTTCCAAATACAACATTTTTGAAAACAGTAAATATAAATAGAAAAAACTTTTCAATATATTGTCTTATTTTATTAGTGTTACGTGTATGTAGTGTAATGCGAATGTATATATTTAAGAGTATTTAATATTATTTATTTAGTTTTTATTCGTATTTCTCTTATAATTCAAGTTTGGTTTATGTACGTCAACATAATTGAAATATCCTCTAGCAATCATCTGAATAAAAATCTTATTAAGATAGAGTCTGCGTTCAAGCTATAAATAATTATTTGCAAACTGGGAAACTTAGTGGAACAAATTTGATTATATTCTCTATTGGTATTTTATTTCGTGCAATATTTTTCTACGGCTAGCACATTTTTGCTGACCAGTGCAATTTTACATACATACTTATATTTATGTCTACATCATTGACTCTGCAAGATTTCACTACATTTTAAATTAATTTGTTCCCAACATAAGGTATTTAATTATCTCTGGCAATCTCAATGAGGATGTTAAATATATTTTAATTCTATTCTATCTAATTATATAATCCCGATGTCAGACTTCAAACTCCCGATATCACTTCTTCTTCATCTACTCAACTAAAAAGAGTGAAAGAGCGATAGTATCAAGCTGGGAGTACTCGTCTCCCACTAACGTGTTGAAAATTTCATCCACATATTAAAGTATACTGGTCGTAGCAGGAAAAATCGTCTCACATTGTTATTTGAATTTTGTTGCCGGAAAACAATTTTTATACTAGAATAAATGTTTAAAAAAAAAATTAAATACTTTTATCATTTACCAGAATCGAAATTCGATGAAAAAAGTTATTGACATAAAACACCTCAAATCAGTTTTTTAACTTTAATATAAATCTTATTTTATGAAAATATTTTTGTCTTTGAAGCAAGGTAGAGATGGTGAAATTTGCTATTTTAAGCTTAATACGCGGATATGATGGAATATTTTCTATCCTAATACTTTGAACAGTGGTTGCCACTTTGCAATATCCTCCGGTAAACTTAGATAACAGAACTGTATAATGCAAACATTGATTGATGTCGCTCTATTAGCGTTAATGAGGCACAGCCTGCGCACATTTGCCTTGCGGGCGCCCCCATTTACTACAAACGTTCCATCAGTCTTTACAAAACGTTTACTCAACAATTATATAGTTTAATGATATCGTTCATGAAACTTGTGATAGCTTACTAGAAAACCTATATGTGGCAGTTTCAGTCGTAGGAACCATTACAACGGTGAGAGACAACACTATTATAAGATTAATACTTTGTCGTCAGATATAACAAGATCAAAGTAAACAAAGAGAGCGGAAACAAAATACGAAAACTCAGAGTGTGGTGTTACAATTGGAATGTCTATAATGGGAACGTTTTTGAACGTCTTTAATAATCATTAATATGGAAGCTATAATATTTTGCTGCCTGCTTTCTGGTTCCAATATAAAATAGCGCTCTCAAACGATCATTTTTTTTAACTTAAGATTTCATTAAAAAATAATATTGTATATATTTTTCTTTTAGAATTGAATACTTAAAGTTTTCATATTGAAATAATCAAATAACTTTGTTTTCAACTTGTTTTGATATTGTTCTATAGTCACTGTATTAAAACGACTTCACTTTTGAGCTAGTTTCAAAACTTTATTAATATTAGGTTCATATAGCAAGTTCGCTCTTCCGTTTGGTGAATGTCGATTGAAAGTCTAGCAAGTAATGTCCCACTTCCTTGACTTCAATGTATATTTTATCGTTAACTGCTACTTCAAAACCAATCTTCTATAAAAGTTTTTTGTATTACTTATATTTTAGTTATAAACTTCCTCTGGAATTATTAACCTGAAAACAATAATTTAGAAAATATTAAAGAAAACGGTTTTTATCTTAATTCTTCATAGCTTTTTATCTGTCTCTGTCTTGAAATATACTCAGCAAAAACAGCTGTCACGAAATGTTATAATAATAATAAATGTGCGTATTACGCGTGCCTAATAAATATATCTCGTGATCTCTGTTGAAGGAAAACATTGCAGGGTTGTCTTGTCTTTATATAAATGGGAAAAAAAATATTCGCCATCTTCATAAACATCGCGGCTCTATATTTCTGTTCTCAGATTATAAGAAATAATAAATTATTAATATTAATTACTATTTAAACAACATTATTATTATTTGAATTAAAGTTCTAATAAACGTTTTATCTACGTACTTCTTTATAGAAGTAAAAGAACATTGATTTAAAATTTTTCATTTATCAAAAGACTATAAATAAAATATAAATATTCGAATGAGAAACGATTAATTTGTAACTTTATGAATATTGAAAGATATTACAAATTTAATTTCATTTTTATACTGGTGCTATTAAGTAAGATCGTTGACGCGTGTATGCCAATATCCGCCTCTATCGCCTGCTGCTCCTTTTTTACTTTTATATTAAATAATCATAAAACATTGCCATCAAAATTGATTTACATACATACATTTTCTCTAAAATAGTTCGTTGAGAATTTAATGAACTGTTTACACAGAGACAGTTTTGAATTCAAATTGGTAAACATTGCATTTATGGAACGCCAGATCCTAGTTCCACATTTCCAAAGAGAAGACAAAAAATAATAGATTTTCCTTAAATCACTTTTTAATTTTTATTTTTCCAATACTATATAAGGCTATTTTTTTAAATGCTACGCATGCATGCGAAATAGAAATAGTTTATAAAAATATAGAATAAAAATAAACCAAATAAACCGTATCGGTTTATTTACATTCTATATTTATATAAATTTAAAATAAGTTTAACAAGGCTATACATGTTTATAGGTACTTTCAAACATAGAAATAGGTTATTATTATTATTATTATTTGTTTCTAATATATATTAAACAGTTTGTATTAATGCCGTCAGAGTGAAATGTTAAAACAAATATATAATAATATTAACTTTATCAATAATAGTTCTATACTTTGTGGTAACTTTCTGCATAAGCTAGAAAGACTTAGCATAGTTGGTTTAATTTAAGTTTAAAAATGGCATTTAGCAAAATATCTGAATTTAACACTGCCAGTGTAGAAGGAACAAAAAATGTCGTGATTTTCTTTACCATCAGAACCATTATTTGCATATCAACAACCCAATTTACTTTCTACATGATAAAGAATAGCATTTTAAAAACTACTTAAAGCATCACTAATAACATTTTATTTACATCAAAAACAACTAGTAAACAACAACAAAAAACACGGAGACGAACTACATTTTGAAAATGAATTCCTATTTAGCTAGTGACTTTAGTGTACCGAATCGATATCTTTCGTAAAACTTTTAAAATCTGGCCAATTAAAGCGAGAAAACTGAAACAGTCGTATCGTATATATTATAATTTTGGTCTAACGAGAGCAACCAGATAACAGTTACCACAATTTATGTCTGCTTTTACGCCGTGAAATTAATGACTAGACGTAGCAAGAACATTACCGTCTGATCTTACCGAATGAGTGTGGTTTATGATGTGTGGGGTCACATTTTCCTTCTTAATATGAAATATCATATATTAAAAGTGTTTTGAATTACGGTTTTATTTAAAAAAATGTTGTGAATAACGACTTTTCTATTACTTCACCTGGAGAAACAACTATGACTGCAGATATTTAAAATATTCAAAATATAAACACTATATAGGTAGCGTGAACGAATAATTTTAACACTGATGTATAGAAACACCGCAGTCCAAACACTAACTTCAAGCGATTGATTTGTTTAATTAAATATTTTATTCACGCTGATAACTTACGACTGTTCCTCGTGTTGGCGCTGAAACAATTAACTACTAACCTTCGGTTTTGCAAAACCAACCACAGGGTTTCGCCATCTAGAGTAAGTTTTCATTTGAACTCTAGATGTTCTCGGAGACAAACACGACGCAATCCAATTTGCATTTGCAGCCGAAATGTCGGAGAGACGGACAAAGCGAAATATCGTTTGGAACTTTACCTTACGGCCAAATAGAAATAGAATTCCTACTTTTTAATATTACATTCATAAAAGTTACGCAAAAGTTTTTATATCGGTAACAAAGATGCTCTCAGATGAAAGGGTGTTAGTAACAAAATAACAATTATCTGTATGTACATGTAGCTATAAAGCTAGGCCTTACAATTCGTGTAGGTACGTGTCTCTGACGGTGCAGGAAGGCCGTACATGCCAAAATTGTACATCGTCCATTTCAGTATGATATGATCTAGCAATATTCCCTATAACACATAATTACTTGCTGACTTCTTGCAATTCCATTCACATAAAACATGTCAAGCTAGCGTTTGTACTTTATTTGATATTAAAAACTGTTCTAAATGAATTCTTATTGGCTTACTTTATCTACTTTTAACTATGCGAATGGAAACATTTTAAAAATATCTAATTATGTATTTTTTCGAATAATGGCTTTTCGTTAATTTTTATTAAAATATCATTCTTTCGGAGAATATAATACAAATATGACTACTATTATCTGTATAATATTGTTTATTATAAGGCAAAAAAATGCACTACATATATTATAAGAAAGGTTCAAACTTACTTAACTTTTATACAGAATCCTCTTCCTTTTATATGGATTGACTATACTAGAATGTTTCCATGTCGAATGGTCGCTACGAGCTTTGTTTAGGAAGTGTCTCTGTGGGATCTACGGATGGAAGTCCCCCATATATCATGTTTTATGTGTGACAAATAGGAGTCGCGTTAGGTGAGATTGCCTTTCGATCCACTCTGACAAATAATGGCCGCGTGGCCTCAGTCATTTATGTGACGATCGCAATAAGCCTACTGTCTCCACATTAGCAGTGAACGAAGGATCAAGTTTTGTACGCGTAGGGCGTGTTTATGTTCTCTTTTATTTGTTTCCTGATTTAGACTGAATATACATAACCCTCTAACTTTCTACCTAACTCAATAAAAGATATTTAATGTCCATCATATAGTTTAAGATTACCTAAAAAGGTACGTATCTACCTATGTAATATATTAATTTATTGTATTGCAAATATAATTTCATTTTAGCACTTTCATACTATTAATACTTGATTAAAATTCTTGTAAATAAATATTTATTACACAACTCATTTCAATACATATTAATTACAAATTTTAATTATAAGGTTTTTAAATTAATTTATTTTCAAAAAGTTTGTTTGTAATCTTTTAAATATTTGAAATATATAAGCATAAATATTAAAATATGTATTCACAAACATTGTTTTCCAGTCGCAGTTACAATTCGTGTAATTTGTAAATGGGCCTATGCTATTACCCTGTATGTCATCTTCTGACTAACTACACTCCAATAGTATTTCATTTAATAAAGGCAGGTTTACATGCATCTATTTCATATATTCGTGGCTAATTAATATGTTTGTAAACGAAGTACAGAAAAAATATGAATTTAACAAAAAACTTCGCTAAAACTGTACCCTACTTTAATAAATCCTAATAGAAGAATCCCCCGAGCACAAGTTTGCCAAAAACAGTATTTTTCTATATTCTATTAATCATTTTAATCTATTTCTATATAATCTTTTACGTCTGCTATTGGTACACATTTAGAAGAGATATCTGGCAGGTAATATATGCGGTCTCGTTAATTTATCTTCTTCAGACGAGCCAGAATACATAGTAAAGAGACTCAAGTACCAGATCCATATAAACCTGCCCTAAAGATATAAATCAAATTATAGAACCAAATTGGCTTTATGAATATATAATATAATTAAATTGACGTATAATCGGAACGTAAATATTCAATGGCATAATATGTTTCTGAAGATGCAATTAGAACTAAATTCGTTGACAAACTGACATGATCCGATAAAGCTGTTTTCTGATTCAAATCCACACTAACGACTTTAGCGAATGACAGGTGAAAAATAGTAAAACTTTGAATATATTAAAATAAACCTTGATCTATCTAAGGATATCTTTAGATACAAATTACTTTTTAAAATTATTTGTGAAAATAACAAGTGAAGAAAAGTTCTTTTGTGATAACAAATATTGGACGACTATTTCGTTTCCAAGTCTGTGTGTGGAGTCAAATAATGCGGTCGCCGAGTTGCGGTAGGTGCGTTGTCGCTACTCCATTGTCCCAAGTCCAAGCCTTGGATAATATGCGAATCTTTTATTCAAGTGCTCTGGCCCAACAGCGCAAGAAAATAATAAAGAAGCCAACATTCATTGTTGCTGTTTCAATAAGATTTTGATGGATTTATATTGCCTTTAGGACTGCACTTAAATAGGATTATATTAAGCTACTGGTTTTTTCCACATTCTTCCTTTTCCAAGAAATATATTTGGCAAGCACTTGTTATTGCAAGTTGTTCGTAGTATTTTGTAATACTAAGTTACAGAGTTCCAAACTCTTGACCTATTCCTGAAGAATCGATTATTAAAACTTTGTATCAAATAATATTGGAAAGCAAATAAATTTAAATTAATTAAATCTATCTACCCATTGCCTTTTACAATGTATTTCAATTAAAAATTGTATTTACGATCCAAATATATAATGAATATAAGAGTTGAATGATAGTATATTTTTTAGAAGATTTGTTGGTATGATGGATGTAAATTGGGTTCCATAAAAAACAATATTGTCTTATAGATAACCAAGTCACTACTCAATTGTTTTTGAGGTCCCGGTCACCAGCTATAGTCTTATTTGTATGCGGGTCTTTCATAAAAGAAATAGAATAAATAAATTGATATCTATTTAAGAAATATGTTGTCTTCTACAATAGAGTAAAGTAGCCTTGAAATTGTTGATAATAATGGAGATATAATTAATGTGGCATAATAGCTTCTATTACATAATAGCTTTTATTCGACTTCTTGTAGTTAAAATATATAAAGTAAATTGATCTTAATTACATCTGACAAATTAAGCATTATAAAATTAAGGATTCCTTAAACCTATCAGAATACAAAAGTAATGAAAATAAATGACCGTTTCAATTTTGAATTGATATTTCTATACGTAATATGACTGAGGCAAGACAGTTTAATGGTGGTAATAATATAATATACTCTTACAAAAAAAAAATGAAAAAACTTCGCCTTTTGACTCTTAACATATAAGAAAAAAAATATAATTAGAGAGAAATAAAGCAAGTAGGCAAATTTGAATAGGAAAATTGAAATGAATTCATATTTCTACAATATATTATAATTATTATTTAAAATTCAAACAAATGCATATAAAAATATATAATCATAATAAAGAATTATATTCCATCTATAGCAGATTGTCCTTTACATAAGTAAAGAAATTATAAATTAAAACTAAATAGATATAAATAATTTATAATTTAACTGAAAATATTTGATCTGGAATAAATAGAAAACAGGTTTCTCGCCCTTATATTTGAAAGGGTGATTTGTAAGTATCCGATCTATGTATATTTTGGTTGAAGTTTGCCCTTTTCGGGTTCTTTCTTACAAGTTCATTGAGCCATCATTAATCATTCATAAACATTATCTAGCGCTTCAGTGGCTGATGAAGCTGGTATATGACCTGCAAGGATTTGTGAAACTTTCTATTTCACTTGATAAAATGTGCGAATGGGAATAAGTTATTTTTTTTATTATAATAAAAAAAAGACTGAGCACATAAATATTATATATATTTTTTTGTACGAATAGTTAATATTTTTGTTTGTTAAAGAATATTTAACAAACAAAAATACGAGCGAAAGAAAGCTCATACGTTAACGTTTTATAAAACATGTATAAAATTATGAGTTTATTTCTTCATTTACATGCGACCCCTTGGTATGTATGCTGATGTGTATATTATATTAATTTTAATACATAACATTATTCAGATTTAAATATATGTATGTACGTATACAACCTTTGCGGCGATTGTTGTATGCTCTATATTTAAAAATTCGTGTTGTTATTTCGATGTCCATCTTAAATAACATGAGACAATAGTATTCGAAGGCGGTTGACTCTCATTAAAGCGTTAACCAATAACGCGCATTGGTTTTAATATTTAACTACTGGTATTCTGTACTCTTCTATTCTGTACTGGTATGATAACAGTAACAGTAATTATCATAACAATAACAGTAATCTTACTTGTAAATTATGTATTTTTTGTAATACATTTGTTATTCATTTATACCAAAATAATTAATGTATTAATATTTTTAGTGTTTCGTTTGTTATATATTATTAAATATTATATATTTCGTTTGTTGTATAATAATATATTCATATTAGATATTTCTTCCAAAAAAGATTAAAACATTTTTTTTTTAATATTCCAACAACCAAAATTTGCGAACATGAAGTTTAAATAATGAAAAAATATACAATTTAATAAAGTAACCTAGAATTCTCTGTTTCGAATTTTACCTGTATTTAAACTTTTATCATTATATTAAATATAATTCATGTTATAAAAGCATTTTCACGTGAGATGAGTGCCCAGTTATTTTGACCAAGAATGTTCGAAATGTAAAATATTTTTTTAAACATAATTTAAATATTATCGCATATTACGAACTCATAGTCAAGTGTTTAATAGTTCTAATTGCTAAGTCAAGGTTCGGTTTCTACACGAGATGTCTTACCCCCACCATACCATCAAATTTTGGGTGATACACAGATGATTATTCCTAGTATGGGTGTAATGTTTCCGTCATTTGTATGTTTGTGAAAACTTCCGGTAGCAGATTATAATATAGCGAATTGTTTTAAAATGGTTTTTACCAATTGTGGTTATTGCACCCGCTACTTTAGTACTTTATACAATAAAATATATAAACTTTTACAATGTACTTACATTCTAATTTATATATAGTTAATAATATTGTTTATTTTTAAAAAATATTATTCTAGTCGAAGTAATAGTAGTTTTTAGAAAAAAAATAATATATCGTGCTTGACAGATTTGAACAGTTATGAATTCAGTATTCCGTAAGTTTTGAGCTGAAAAATCGGAGTTAACGTATTCCATGAATTCTTTAAAGAATCTCATAAATAAGAAAAGATTTCAAAATCGGTTGCCCGATTACATTTCAGGTTACAATTTGAAATTTAATGGAATCTCGCTTAAATCAGAGTGCGAAACTATTTTAAAATTCCGACACTTCGATTATGTTTATTATCTGATATGGGTTTTTATTTTTTAGCATGTTTAGCGGCGGACTGTGCCTTAACTTCTCGCAGGCCTCGACCTGATCGTGTAATAAATTATTATTCACATCACGTCCCCACAATTATCTTGTTCTTGACGAAACCGTATATCAATATTTCATAAGCGACATGTCAACTTATCTTATAATAAGATACTGTAATATAATCTCTGTTACGGTGGCATATTGCATTTGATAACGTTTTCATTTTCCAACTATTATATACATAACATCTATTATTTTAGACATCGCACGGGATATCTACTTTATATACTAGTATACTTTATATACCAAAATACTTTATATACTAATATACTTTATATACTAATGGGTACTTTATATTATCCACTGTTATTTTGATATTAAATTTCATAATATCACTAAAATGCCTTTTCAACGTTATGGCCAAAATTTATAATTTATTTAAAGCAGTAATTTACAAACGTGTTCGAGCTTTAAGAGGTTAGGTATCCATGTCTTACCATATTAATTAAGCCAAAGTTGGTTCTGTTGTGAATGTGTACTTATCCTTAACTTTCAGGTTGTCTAATAGAAGCTTGAGACCGGAATTCAAGAGTTGGCCGGCCAAGCTCCTAAACCTGCTTACTTTACCACTTGGCACTCAGCTTTTAATAGCCTTTGTTAAGAATAAGAAATATGGTCCCAGGTCCTCGTAAAACAAACAGCAACTTAAATTACTCATTGATTTTTCTAATAGTCTATTTTCTGGACAGGCCTTAAGAAAGCAATCGTATACTTTATTAAGATGTGTTAATAAAAATAGTTTTTATTTTTGTATTATATTAAACAAAAAAATATATGATTAAAAGTTTCAGTAGTGTTGAATTCATAATAAATAATTGATTGCTTGTAGTAAACATCTGGCTAATTGTTCTGGTCATAAATTATCAAGTCTAAACGATACAGATAGATTCGATCATTAATATACTATACATCATCATTAAGAAGACTTGTCTCTTAGGATTATGAATGATGGGGATTTATATTCATTGCTCTAACGATATGCTTTATACCATGTTCCGGTTGCTTATTATCATGCGACGCGACGCTGTTGAAGGACAGGCGCCAAACATCTATTTTATAAGAAAACTACTACCAACTTGTCGCATTGTCACACAATGGCACCAAGAGTCAATATAGCAACGGATTTATTTGTTCGAGAATGAAAGAAAAAGGTTCTCAACAAACATATGAAATTTCTCCCGCAAATATACTTAGGTTTCTGCACGTTATTGTGTTAATAAACTTAACTGTATTCCGTAAAGTTAGATTATTAATATTTTTTATGGTAAATACTTTGTAAATATTTCAAACAGATATCTATTAAAAGTAACAATTAAATTTCCTTACGCAAATTTTCCCTTTATGTAAATCGAACACATATTATACCCTCTCGGAAATTTTTGATCTTCAAGTTCTTTTAACTTTGACTTAAGTTCTTTGTAGCTGTGAAATGATTATTTTGAAATATAAAAGACATTTTGGGAGGGTTTGTGAAGAACGGAACAAAGTTTTACGACTTCGAATTTGTTATTCAATACAGTAACGATGCCATAAACAATACTTGCTTGATTTTTCTTTAACAAAAATAATACTTTCCAAAAAACAAATAACATGAAGTAATAACTTCGCCTTATGAGTAATAAGCATATTAACATCAATTGAAATTTGGTTTGGTATCATCAGATATTTTATGTTCATTTCATTTTAATCTGGGATTGTAATAAGTTGAAGATTTATCTCATTTATTGAGTGTTTTTATTAAAATATTAAACTGGTTTTCCTGTTTTAAAGTTAAAATTATGTAAGAAAGTGGCATACTAATGTGTTTTAAAAGTTATTATATATAGTGATGCAACGGCGAGCATAATTGTGGCCGGCACACGACGGCGCTGTGCTCTGGCCTCACGTCCTATATCATTATATTTATTGTTATTACTTACCGCCCAAAGAAAATGCATATATAAAAGCGGCATGTTTATGTATAAGAGAAAATGCTTTTCTTCCGTCTATCGTTCTTAAGATTTATATTTTTATTATTATTCTTAAATATATTCGAAAATACATATTTGTTTTCAGTGTGAGCTCTAATTTTAATTTTGTATGTTTTTAACTGAGATTTTATGTGCCGATATTTTTTTACGGCTTAATTTATCGTAAGCTTCTAATAAAGTATAGGGAAGATTTTATGGCTAATGTAAAAAAAAATCTGACCTATAAACTTGCATTTACTAATAAAAAACTTAAGTACCTACATCTACGTTGAGTACATTTAAGTCCTCTGCTTAAGTTGAAGGTTGTCGACTCTCGAAGGTATCCAGCATGGATCAAAGTTAATTGAGAGACAGTTAACGGAACTCATTTCGTGATTAATAGTAATCTTATCAGCTTTACATTAAAGCGCCCTTTCGCTTCGCACTTAATCGACAGGACTACAGATCTAAAGGTGCAAATTAATTACACTGATAGCACTCTAGCGTCATTAATTTTCACTTTAATAAAATTAATTGGACGACTCAAATTTGATAAAGGTATAATTCGAAGGAGATTTTTCCGTTTTTTCCTTAATGAAAATAGAAGCGGCTGAGTCTAAATTATCGGCCAATGCCGAATTATTAACAGTATATATGTATACAACTTTTATAGAGTTTTATAATAATATAACATGAATAAATTTGTTTGTAAATTTTTAAATGTTCACTTTATTAAAAAATATTATATTCATATTAAATAAATAAAAATGTTGTCAAACAATAAATTAAACGAAATATTATTTGTTTATTTTGTTATAATTTAAATATAATACTTTTGAAGTCACATACAGTTACACATCTCTGAATCATCAAAAACAGAATAAAACGTGAACGTAGTAAATGGACCAAATTATTTGAATACAAAAAATAAAATTCGCCAAAATCATAACACAAAGCTCAGCTCGGAACTGTCCACAGTCCGTTATTAACAATTTTATATCCGCATTCTTTATTGGTATTTGTATAGATTTTTATAAATATTTAGTACTTAAAATTTATTTGTTACAAACTATAATGAAAAATCGTTGATATACGTTAACTGATATGTGTATCAATTATAGCAGTTATATATTAGGGTGCTGTATAGTTTATTTTAGTGCAGTGCCTATTAAATAATTATTTATTAGTTACTGCATTCTCATTATATTCTATTTCTATGGGGCAATATGTTTGTTGGGTAGTTATTATCGTTATTGCGAAATATGAATATTCACAAAATCATTTATTTGGTATACGAATTCTGATCTGCGAAAATATAATCTGAAAAAACCCTTTCAACATGATATTTAAAAATATTCATTAAAACATTTCAGTCTAATACGAAAGGATTATCTTGTTCTCGTTTTTCTTATTCTTACTGTTATATTACCACAATGAAGAATATTTCACGTTTTTGACCTTACTCATAACCTTACTTATTTATTACTTCTATGATATAGCCATAATCGTCTTACTTAGTTTTGTAGTCGATCTTGGTTTTGTTTTACTCAACGTATTTTGTTATAAACTGTTTATTTACTTTTTTTTAATGCCTTAGAGATTCTGAACTGTTTTGAAATATAAGATTATTAATTAATTAACGGAAATACTAATTGGTTAATAGTTCGTGTTTTGTGCTTGGAAGCGTTACTCGTTGCCTCGACGGATGGCGGCTAGGCGGGGTTGTAGGGGCGGGCTCAGCGACGCGGCAGCGGCAGTCGGCTCTGGTTCGCTTGACGATCGCTCGCTTACGTGCTTCCCAATCGGAATAAGTACTTTCAACGTTTACGTACATATGAAATGAAAGACGAGTTATGGTGTGTGGTTTAATAATATTGTGATAAAATTGTGTGTGATGAGAGTGACTTGCGATATATCTCTTGACACTTGCGCCATGCGGTGAAGCGCAGCTGAACTTTCTTCGCGAGCGGATATGGTGGACCCCCTGAAAATATTTTGGGTATTAACTAATAGTACCTATCTAGGTAAATATGTTATTAGACAATATATGGACTGAAACATTTATTTTATAAATTACAAGTTAATATTTAAGCAGCAAAGACACCTTTTAATAAAATCGTAATCAACGTCGTCAAAGAGCAAAGTTTTTATACTGTTTAGTTCACAATTTATTTCTTTTCCACCTTTTACTTCCTATTGAAGAGTGTGCTTAGTACAAGTTCAAGTTTCATCTTTTAAGTTTTTCCTCCAGTTTCTATCAGATAGAAAAAGGATTAAATATTTATTTTGCTATCTGAGTTGCGAGAGAAATATTTTGTTATGAAAGGTATTTCTTCTTTATTGGGTAATAAAACTAACCTGTCGAATCATGAATCTGTAAATACGTATACAATAATGCTGAAAAGTGAGTAAAAGGTAACTGTTTGGTTACCTCAGGAAACTTTTTTACTGTCAGAAGAGTGAAGAGGGTTCTAATAAAATTCAAGAGGTCTCTAGCTTAAATCTACGGTCAAGGTATTAAAATGCGTCCCTGGTACAAGTTTTCTCGCTTACTTAATAAAAAAAGAAAAACTAAAATGTATTGATAACTAAGAATTGCACGTAACAAAATAGAAGTTCTTAATTAATTACTGCCTCTAAAAACCATTATTACATTAAAATATAGTATTTAAAAATCTAACATTCTTATATACTTAGTACTACATGTATTATTTATTTTCCTTATGAACACTTCTTCAAGAGTAACAAAAACAAAGATGTCGGCTAATAAATAATAAATATAGCTTGTGTACTACACCGCTCTTAAATCAACGTTAAAATACTCAAAACATCTTTTGCAATGTTTAAAAGTTTCTGTAAACTTTTATTCTTAGATGTTTTACATCCGCGATAAAACAGAAATTTTTGAAACTACATAATTATGTTTTGATCATAAAAACAACTTTTAAAGTACTTAAGTATTAACTTATATTGAATATCCTCAAAATGTGCTATGTATTTCGTTTTATACTCTCCGATAACATTTTTGAAACGTGTATTAATTACAGAAATCCAATTAAAATACTTACTTTTGGTCGTCTCTTTTACAAAATACAGTCTGATTTAATAAAAAAATATTTACCAACATTAAGGTTATAAATTTCAAAGTTATTAGTTTCAGGTCATTAAACAAAAATCCTCGTTTTAATATATTATCTAGATGTTTTAAATTTCTACAAGCTTTGAAATTCGTCCTAATCCTATCAACCATAAAAGATAAATTAACTTAGAAAGTCTTTCATTAAATTGCTTTTATATTAATGAAAATATAAACGAATAAAATACGTATTAGTTCATGTTTGTGATAACTCGGGCCATTATATGTCATAATAATCGAATAATACTAGGCCGTACCACATAAACCGTATGGAATATATGTTCAAGTGCTCGTATTATATACGCCATTGTTTTATGAATTCTGTATCTAGAAATATATACTCATCATTT
This sequence comes from Napeogenes sylphis, assembly GCA_959347405.1. Taxonomy (NCBI): domain Eukaryota; kingdom Metazoa; phylum Arthropoda; class Insecta; order Lepidoptera; family Nymphalidae; genus Napeogenes; species Napeogenes sylphis. The sequence continues at coordinate 22,071,250 of OY365786.1, forward strand.
TTTAAACCGTTTAGTATTGCTGACATTTTTGATCAGTCTTATTAAATTTTTATATAATTATTTAAAAAACTTAACAGCTTATTTATGAGTATTCTAATAAAATAAATATATATAGTTCCTATTTTAATTTTGTCCTTGAATTACTTTTGACGTATGGAGCTATCGAAAGAGTTAATTCACACAAAAAAGTTTGAAATTATTTGCAAGGAATTTCATTTCACAAAATTCACCCGAAAGGAGTTGCCAAAACAACTTTTTGGACATGTTCCTAACATGGGTATTTACTCCTGTCACTAATTTAGAATTGCCAAAGTGAATTTTCGTACGTAGTCAATCTATTTGTCTAGTTAGGTAGGTGTTGCAAGAATAAAGAATAATAGCTTGAAATCTTTGTTAGACTTTATTTAATTTCTAATTAGTCGTATTGTTTGGTAATATTTATATATTATAATATTTATATATTATATTGGACAAACAACGTTTTAATCTTGCTAAAGTTTTTTAACTACCAAATTTTTTTTTCTTGTTTTACAACGGCTGAACAGTTAGTTTTCGCGTGAAAGCGCAACAAACAAACTGACATTCGCCTTTATAATATTAGTAGGATTTATAGTTAGACTATCAAATATCATACGATATCCATATTCATATTGTTTTATTATCATGTACTATTACGTATTTATAAAAAGATAATTTATTGACTGATTCGTCATCACAGAGTCAAAAGAAGTCATTACATGGTCCATTGACCATAATTCGAATCATAGCATTGAGGATAGTTATATATGATTTAATTTTATTTTCACTTTGATTAAAAAAAAAACAATTGCTTTAAGATATAAAATCCAAGAATTATTAATGTATTTTATACTTTAAATGTATGTAAACGTTCTACTGAGTATAATTTATTGACTAGCTTACAATCTTTTTATATATTCGAAAAAATAAAATATAATATGTGGTGTAAGAACCCAGAGCACGTGTCTCGATTCCTAACGAGCACCTTTGTACTATTCGGGGTTAGCTGTCCGATAGTTACTGGATTTTCTTGACTTGATCTATTAGAGAATTGAAAGGATAAGCCTATTTACTTAAAATATTGTAAATGATTATAGTTTTTCCTATAAGACCCTTTGGAAACCTGTGCACATTTGATCTACTGGATAAATAAAGAGAATTTCGAAATTTAAAAAATCATTGAAAACTACAGTTCGAAGTTTAAATTGAGTTTTTATAACTTTTTTGTAGTTTTCCAATTCTATCTAGTCTCATTATTTCTGTTTAAAGATACCTCCATTTAAAAGAAAGAGAAGGTTTAGTTTGTAATTATTTGCTACATTAATAAATCAGTCTATATTTTGCCTGTTTAAGACTGTCTATTTTTCTAAAGTATGTAAGAGAGTATTTACTATCTCACGTTATGAAAAAAGTTTTGAATGGAGAAGTTAGAGGGTGTTTAAACTTTTTGTTGTATAAGTGTTGGCCCTATTAGTATCGAACATAAAATAAAGTTTGCACCTTTCTTTGTTATATTTTGTTTTACTAAAATAAAAAAACGAAAAAACTTTGACGTCATAACAATTAATTTTAACGTCCCTAACAGTGCCTAATAAGACTTGGAACATTTGCTATAAATTAATCCCATATTGTTATAAGCTAATTTATTATACAAAAACAAATAATTCATAACATATTAATATTAAATTATTAATATGCCATAAACTTACGTGCGACTATACATAGGAGACCCGTCTACCACACATTAAAACATAACAACGCGTTATTTTGTGTCTCGTATTCCAAATACAAGAAGGAAAGATAAATAATATTCTTGATTCTCTTATAATGATGCAATAAATAGCCAATCAAAAATTGCTATGCGCAATATCTTCCAATGGAAGCCAACAACGCACCTGCGGCCAGACAGATTGGCGACGGATCCACCGCAGTTGAGACGATAACGCAATCTTGGTACACGGAGTCTTTATTATGTTATCTATGAAAGTAATCGTAGGAATCTATTAAGTAAAAATGTATAATATCTTAATATAATACTAGTAATATTTTACCTTAAGTTGATTAATAAATAAAACATCTGTAACAGAATCGCTCTAATATAAAACTATAAGAAACTTCTGTGACAAAAATAACATTCAATTCCGTTATAAATATCGTGACTCCAAGTTTCAATATAATGTAGATAAAAGTTTCGCCACAACGACTGATAATCAATTTGTAAAACTTTTTTGGTAGAGGTAATATAAAAAATGATTACGACTCCGCTGTCGATAGCTTTCTGATCACATCGAGGATATATATTACAAGTACCTTAGTAAATCTCGATTCCATTTTTCATCTCGTCAGTCTCTTGATAATAATCTTCTGAGATCGCCTGGTATTCTCTTATCCATTAGATATTGTTTAATATAGCTGTTTCTATTAGAATTTAGTGATATATAGTTTGTTAACTTCTGTAACCCTTTATTGTAGTATATGAAATAAATTTTATTTATTATTAAAATATTTTAAGTCTCACTTTGTGTTCATCCTCGAGAAACATTAATATTTACTTTCATAAAACAAAGTACTTTGAATTTGGCACTTTGGATTGCGTTCTACAAAGTGTATAATAAATTTTTAAACACAGAGTTATATTTCTCTTAAGAGCAACTTTCATTTAAATGTATTTCGTGTGTATCCACTGTTATTAGTATTTCGCTTTTTATTCATTGCTTAAAATACAATATAATTTATTAATATTAATTTACAACAATATTATAGAATATATATTTTATTCAATACTACCTTGATAATAGTATTAACAATACGAAGAAGATTTTAATCAATTGATTATATTACTGACTTGATAATGAATTGTCCTGATTTATAACAACATCAAATTCAAGACATAAACTTAATTACACGCTAATTACGCTGACGCTAAGAATGATTGAAAGTTTATACGAACCTACTTTAACAATTTAAGATAATTATACATAACAATTGTATTTAAAAGAAAAGCTAGCTAAGTAATAATGTGCTTATACTCAATCAGATTAGATTTAGTGGATTTGAAGTTATTGTAATTATTTTATTATTAACATACCTATTTATAATTAAATATTTTAAGACCGATACATTATTAATTGAAGGTTTATTTACAGATAAAACATCGAACCATATCATGACAGTTTGCATTTGACTAACAATTGAGAAATCTCACAGATTTTTCTTTAGAATTCACAAAGATCTTTACAGAATGTAATATGTTTGTGATCTGTTTGTATTGGCAAGTTTGAAGTCCGGTTTTGAGTTCTATTGAATCATATAAATAATGTTGACTCGGAGTGGATACATATTCTATGAGATGCATTAATAAGGAATCCTTTTCGAACGTTATATTTGTATGACAACTGACACCAATTGGTGTTACTGAGTTTGTATGGTAGATCAAATGACTTATTAGTTTACAATATTTGGGTTACTACTACTAGCTCTCATGCTAGCTACCTCATTTATTTCTTTACCATTGTAAGTTAAGTTATTTTTTAATAACATATTTATAATGGATCGATCTTAATTTTCAAAATCAAAGCATTATTCTTAAAATCAGCCTAAATCTTAAAAATAAGTGATTTAAATAAAACTAATTATTTTTGCTTTAATTAACTTTAATTAACTTTGAACGCACAAGCTTGCAATGTATCAATTATCTTTATATAACTTGTTATGTGTGTCATGCGTTAATGTTATTTATAATATTTACATATTAACGCATGACACACATTTGGTATATAAATACTGTTTTCAATGAATATAGTCCTAGATATCATCCAACACAACAGTCAAGTTTACCTCAGTAAATATCACAAGTTATAATTAGCTTTATACGGGTCAGTAGGAGCCCTTGCAGAAAAAATATACTTTTTTCGATCAAACGATACGCAATCTATCGATTTCTAGGAGTAGATTTTGTATCTTAGCGTATAACTTCTCTAACTATAAACTTTCTTAACTGTAAAGTTTAAGAATATTGAACTCGGAACATGTTTTAAATCGTAAAATGTATAAACCAAAAACCAAGTTACGAAGATAGAGTGGAACATTCGACTTAAATACATGAATGTTCCCGCTTACATTATATTCTTACATGAAAATCCCTCATGACAAATAGAAGCATTATTGCGTTGTTACTGCCAAACACGTGAAATTAGTTTTCTTTAGTGGCAGTACGAGAGTATGCCTTTGAGACAAGCGTTATCAAGTGGAATACGTCAGAAGATTTAAGGGTGGTTATACCTTGATATTTATTCTTTGTATGTTTTCTCTCTCATAATACTACTTTCTAATATGTTGGCAAAATCATGAAACTATAACCTTTATACTACTTATTATATAACTTACATTTGTTTGATACATAAATTTCTTGACTATATTGTTCCACATAATTGGAAAAATTTATATTGTTCTGTTATAGACTACTTATGAATCAATAATTTAGAAGAAAAAAATATATAAAACTTGAATTACATTTCTGTTTTCGTTATGTGAAATCTGGCATAGGTTCTATTTAATATTTTCCACAGACTTTTTTTTTGCTATGTAAAGTGCTGAAATAGCGTTTGTTTTTTTTGTTCGTTTAATTTTTCCACCATTGATGCTATGCGGCGCAGTTTGGATAGTTTTGTATGATATTAAATAAAAGTCAAGTCGCGAGTTTTTGTCAATGCTGTAATGTTTGTATAGTTTAAGAGTCAACGTCGTTGTTCACTGTGTGTTATTATTTTTAACTGTAAACCTGTCTTTATATCGACATTTTAAAAGAAAATCATAAGAATGAACCTAAATGTTCACGTAAAAATTAATATTATATTTAATAAGTCAGAGTTTGTCTTTCCACTGTTAAATTCGGAAGATTCTCGTTTACTTATGCAAAGATTGATTTTATTAAACAATTCTTCTTATTTGTTTAAAATTATCTACATCTATAAATTATCTATATTTAAATATTCACTGTATCAACACTATTAACGATTGGATATAACTATTTATAAATGTAAATATAATATGCAGGTATAAGCAATAATCAGTGTGTATGTTCCAATTACTTGCTTCCAAATATTAGACGGTATATTTTGAGAGTATGATGAAAGCGTACTAAGTGCGTATCATCCAGTCATATTTGGGTTTGTCGGTGTAATTTCGCTTAGACTGTGTGCGCTTACAGCTGGAACTGCTTTCAGTTTTGTTTATTTAATTTTCCCTCGCTTACTAAACTGTTTATCAACCCGCCGCTGCAGGACTACCAACTTAATTGAATGCCCTTTCTACGTAAACTCCATTAGCTCATGAGTATTTCAAATACATTCTAACAAAGTGTGTTATTTAATTGAAATTACTTCTAGATTTAAAATTAAAACAGATACTTACTGATACTTACTTTTATTTATGAAAAATACGATCAAAACCTATAATAATGGTATTATTCAAGCGCTTTTATAAATATCGAGAGGTATTTTTCACTAAAAATTAATGTTATGCCGGCTGAAAATTGTTCACTCGCATAGCACTTAGATTTCTCATACAATATCATGTGTGGTACATTGTATTATATTTCGCGACCTCACTTTCGCTTCAATGGTAACCGTACGCTGTTATTACTAAAAGTTACGCTGTCAGCTGCAATTTTGAGAAAATTTCTATTGTGACATATTTCATGTTCTTATGTTTTATATAATATTATATTCTGACAGCATAATATATAAGATAAACTTTTTACTTGAAGTTGCTTGTTAAAATAATATTTAACTAAAACTAACGGTGATTGATTATATATATAAGAGTATATAAATATTCATATACGAGTATATCTCTTTAAATATTCATACCAAAAGTCTGTTCTTAGTTTTGAAATATATTTTATTGTTAAAATCCTTTTGATTATTATTCATAATTAAATTTCCTTATAAATTAAAACATTTAATAAAATTAACCGCAATCCTAAAATAACTTCATAAAATTTTAATTTATTACTGTTTCTTATTAAGTTAGTATTATAAATGCACATAAATAACAAGAAATAAATGGGAATAATTAATATCAAAACTTGTAATCCGCGGAACAATACGAGCCGTCTTTGTTTATAAACATGTATTGGCCGACGTTTCTCGCTGGAGGCTAGTGTCATTTATCCATAGGGATTTCATCTAAAACGCTCTAGAGCCCATTGGAAATGACTGTACTAAATGGATTCATACACACCATACTCTAGGGACATACACACGGCTTATGGAGTATGCAATAACTTATATTAATATGACTTTGCCAGGTTTAGACAGAAATTGATCGATACGTTTATGAAGTGAAGGTAATAAAATAAAAATCATTCGTTATTTTGTTTGTCAACGTTACATTAGTTTTACTACTACAACTAACTTTTACATATAATGTTTTTAACGGATTACTATTGACCAAGTTAAATGTTTTTAATTTGGTCTGAAAAGTTTGAGGGTAGTTGCTGCAGTTGTAAAACATCCACAGACGTGTAGCAGACCGGTTGGCGGCTTCCTGCATGGATGCTATTTATAAGATATCAGAATAACAAAAAATAGAAATGTTTATTTTTTATAAATATAGAATGATAAATAAATCGATACGGGCAGGGATTCGAACCCGCGACCTCTGAGAAACCGTTTCCCAGAGGTCGTGGATTCAAATGCCTGCCCGTATTTGTTCATTTTTTATTGTGTTTAAATAAAAAAAAAACAAAAAACAGCTTAACATGACTAGGTATAAATGTTTATAGACATTTTCAAAAATAGAATTACCATTCATATAATAACGAAAAAATAACGTCTATTTATTAAAAAACAAAAAATATTTTCAAACATTTTTTCTACTACCTTTAGTATTGAAAACCCTCTACTATTTTATTGCTAGCCAAGGTTATTTCAGGGTAGTTGTTAAACACAAAAAATGAAACCATTTGAAAGCTAGAACATTTTTGTTCCCCTGTAATTTATATTCGCGGTGCATTGAAAAATATGAGAACGTAAAATATTAGGTACAGCTGACGAACAAAGACGAATATTTATGCCTCATTAGGGTTTATTCATACGAATTTTTATTATTATTTTCAATGAGGAGATCATTATTAAATGAATATAATTGAGATATATATGTAAAGCATATTTGACTGTTAAACCCAAGGTTGTCGGTTCGAATTCCACACGGGAAAATTCTTTTAGTGACTGTTTGAGTTTAAAAAGCCGCTCGCGAATATTATCTAATGCGGGTGTTAAAAAAAAATAAGAAATATGTATACATATATATTTAAAACTTATAAAATATCTTTCGATCAAAGTATAGTTTGGAACATGTGCTAGGTCTACAAGAAACGTATAAGAATTCTGTGCTCTGACTTAGAAAAGACGTGGAGGCATTTCAATTATCGTATAAGTACAACGTAGGTGTGATGTTCGTCGCATATTCGCAATTTATCATCCAATACAGAACAAAGAATTTCATTAACGGGCTATCAATATGTTTTAAAAAATAGGCAACGAATAGCTAATCGTTTCTAATAAACAAAATCTAATTTATTATTGAATTAATTTCCATAATCTCAATTGTATTTAATTACCCAAAATGTAATGTATTAGTATTAAGGTTGGGGCATATAAAATGAAAACAGTGAATATCCTTAATTTTTACGACTGCCTTGTGTTGTACAATAAAATTGTCCACAAAGTTAGCGGTCACCGCTCTGTGGATTGTCAATTCTTCATTTTCACGTCCCAAACTCATTTACTTTGCAAATTTATTTTATAGAATATACCTAATTTTCCTTTTTATTTCATAATTTACTCTATGCATGTTTGATAATTTTTAATGACATTTGAATAATAAAATCCAATATACAATTTCAAGAGCTCAGTAGGTAGAAAATTAATATTTATGTCAGTGTTTGTATGCTATCTGTGGCGTCATCTCCAGACGTATGTAGGTTTACGACTGCCACATGTGGTCCAGATGTCAGCAACACTAAGTAACTTAGTTTGGCTAATAAAGCCACCGGACAGTGAAACAAACGTTGCTCATTACATTTTTTTTCTCTAAAGTCTAACTAAATGAAGTTATTCTCTCTAAGCTTCTTTTAGATAGTCTAACGAGCCAGATTAAGCTTCATTTAGCCCATTCAAAGCTGCTTTCGTTAATGTTTGTATTCACGTTGTTTTCTAGTTCATGAAATTAGTGTTTCAATTATTAAGCTTCGTAAAGGTCCACCAAATGTTATTATTTTAGTGTTGCAAATTAAATGTTAAGCTTCAAAATAATATTCTACACAATTCTATGTACAAGACAAACAAGGTTATACGTATTAAATACTATACAAATGAAGTCAATTAATGATTATTATTTTATATTATCAAAAATTCAAAGAAGATATTATTATTAAAATTTACTTACACTTGTATTTAATTTGGAAACATCCACAAATATAAAATTTTCAACAAAAATAAGCTTCAAATTTATCATTCTTGGAAATAAGTAGGACATAGCCTAGTTATTACTTCTTGAATAACCTACATAAATACTACTGTATTTCTTCTGTTCTAAAGAAAGGGCATTTTGTATAAAGTATTTCTTATGTAAATAAATTACTATTACGTTTATAAAATAAATTTGAAAATGTTATTTCATTTAATCGTGAAATATTTACTCCCTTTAAAATAAGAAACATCTTGATGCTTGTAGGTATAGTTCTAACTTTAACGTAAATCATAATTTATATCCCAATATTTAATCAAGATGGGGTTTTATCACCAACAATCTGTCTTCACCACTGATAACACAGCCTCGCCACTCTAGGTCTCTAAAGAGCACTGTCGCTAGAGGCCGTTACAAATCTCCGAGATTAGACAGATAAAGATAGATTTGCCCATTCCAATGACCTTTGCAGCCTTGAACCCTAATTACAGAGTAAGACTTCTCTTGACCTCCTCACATATCTTGCAGTTAGAACTAGGGAAAGCCAACATAACAATAGTAACAGCCTCTGTAATCTCAATTTATGTGGCTATATTATTTGTGCTGCCTCTTTAATATTTGTAGCTTTTTATAATTCATATAATCAACAATTCTAACATAATATTTTATTTCCAGTGACCAAGTTCATTCGGATCGGCATAGCAGACAAGAATGATAACCCGCCGTACTTCGACAAGGAGTTATACGAGGCGGAAGTTGACGAAAATGAAGACATTCAACATACTGTCCTTACAGTCACCGCCAAAGATCATGATGAATGTAAGTATATAAATATATTTCACGTATCTTACATTTTTCGTCCATGGATACAAATTTTTGAAGTGAAACTTCTTTATCGACGGATGGGAGAAATTTTATTTATATTTTTGTAAAAAACAATTATCTTTTTCTTTTACGCGCCTATCTTTATTGCTAAGTCACGTTTTTCCGTTACGCCTCATATTGATTTGTATGGCATGTCAATGATAATAAAACTAATTTAATACCAAAAGTTTATTTTTGCTTAAACTTTACCTAATTTAGCTCTACTTAACCAATTCCTGTAAAGTTGTAAATAGTGCATATTTTTTCAAAAAATGGTGTCAAAGAAGTTTCACTTCTTACATGTGCACACTAACACACACACATATACATTTTTTTATATATCACAATTTATTACTCCCGGTCATAAATGCAAGGTTTTATAGTAAATTCGAAGCAATATAACTGGTAGCTCGTATTGCTATTACATTCAAGCAATCGATTCATATCTATACTTTTCTGTCATTCGTTTTAGATAGTTCACTTTATCGACCTTAAACGAAATTGGCTGCGTATCAAAACCCTGTATAAACATGTAAATCCTTCTCAAAATCCCTCAATACAAGCTCATGTTGATATTAGAGACGTTTATGGATGCTTTGTGAGCATGTAATGGGTACTAGTGAAAAATCTAAATGATCTCATAGGAGTTCGATGCTGGGGCAATGCAGCGATATTACATTGGACAAATTATTTCGATATGAAAAATTCATTTTATTCAAGGATTATCTTTTTATTGTATAGGATAGTTATACAGAAAAATAAGTTAAAAAATCGTATAGAATAACAATATTGGAAACACTTGATTGTAAATTGCTCAAAAATTAAAGTATTCATTTATTGTGGTATACATATGCCTAGAAAAAATCTTTATTAAGGTTTCTTTCTAGCAACACTTAAACTTAACAGAGCGTAGAATATTTTATAAGGGTTCCATTTTCCACTTAAGACGTAAGTTACCTAACAGATTTTATGGCAACTTTCTCAATTCCAGTTAATCGACTCGCATTAAACTTGGCAAAAGTGAGATTCAATCTTAGGAAGTGAATTATCATAAAATTAATCCATTAAAATGAACGGTCCTCGTACAATCGCCAAAACACTCCTCTTTGCGATATCATATCTTACAGGTATTCACAATGTTGTAGCTTTTCACGCTTCTGTACCAGATAACCATGAAAATGATTGTGTATACACCTTTTGGAATAAACAGAAATCGTGTGTATACCACCTTATTATATTTTAAAATTCTTGTGCTTGAAGTCTTTATACATTTTTAACAGTAATATACTGTCTCTGCTAAAACAATAGTATTTTTTATATTGATGTCATTAATAGTATTTGTATATATTATTATAGTATTATATAGGTAACATAAAACAAGTATAACGATAATTGAATATCATATTTTATTTATTCTCATTTATTTCGCATTTCGCTTTTATAGACAATTCAAATAAATTAATTAAAGTTAAATTAAGAATTTAAAGTCACAAATTATTTAATTTAAAACTGTAGTTGCCATTTCTTTTCAAATTGAAATTTCTGGAGCTTTTATAGATACATTTTAAATTCTAAACAATGTAACTTAAGTATTGGAGTAGTTTAACTGTTAAGAAAGTTTTAATATCACATTTTATGTTAGTATGGATACTTTAGTAAATGAACTTTTAAATAGGGTAAGCTATATTTTTCCCTCTTCTATGTAATAATATGAACGTGTTAGTTAACATGTTTTAATAAATTACCCTATGAAAGCTTTATGTGTCATACAATATTTTTAAAATGTTAATAACTAATGTATAAGGATGCTTTTTAGTTGACACGACCGAACACGGACATAATGAATAACTTCGAAACTATTTTAAAATGTATTAAATTGCTTTTTATATCGTCCAATATTTACTGTTATATAAAATATTTCATCTATTCTGCACTTTTGTGTGAAATATTTAATACTTTAATATTATTATAATAAACATCTTTAAAATGTTTTTAAATTATAAAGTAACGAGTATAACAAAGGCGCCGCTCGAAGATCATTAGTATCTACTTATAGATAACCTCCTTCTCCGGCCTTTGCAATACAATAAAGTACCTTTTGTGTGGAGTGGAATGTTTTATTCGTTTCTTTTCTGGCTGTCTTGAAATTGATTAAAATTCTATACCCATATAAATAACCTATCTTACGATCGAGAAGTTATAAAGGAATTTCATTTCTTAATACAAATAAAATGGTTGAAAGCCATATAAATGATTTAGGTAATCTAGTAATTGTAAGTACTAACATGTTTAATAGACATACTTGGTCGTAATCAAAGTAAAATAATTTTGTGTGTGATATGAATAATAAATATTTGAAGATACTATTATAAATCAAGCACCATTGAACATTGAAGTTTAAATTGTTATTTGTTTTAGTAAAATTAAAGAATTATATTGGTCCATGTAAAATAATTTTGAGCAGTTTTATGATATCAAAGACAGTTACAACCACTTTATTTCTTTCTATTAAATTTCTAAAGCCACTCTTGTATCTTGTATGTAAAATTCTATTTATTTTTAAACTGTTGCGATATATAACACGATAAGCGTACAAAATATAAAAATATAAAACGTGTTCGTGATTTCGCTTCAATGTTATTTAAAATCCACTATAACATAAATGTTCGTATATTGGCTTACGGAGTTGATTCATATTATGCATGTGGAGGAGTTTAGCACGTGGAGGCTGTATCAAACTTTCACATAAGCGAAGAAAATATATGCATATTGTATAGAAAGTAGGGGTTTGTATTTGATCGATGTGTTCTCGCAGTTACTATGATACCATATTCCCATTCGTACTCGGAGTGTATTATGTACGCCGCAGTTGTTTCAAATCTGTCTCTGTTTGAAACTACGCAAGAATATTGTAATTGAGTTTTTAGTTTTTTTTTTACTTAATATTGTTCTAGAATTTCAAGTTCTGAAATGTTCATAGATTTTTTTTTGTATTTTATTTTCGTGAACCATGATGATTATTAAATATATGTTCATGGATTTATTCATAAATATAGATAGAGACAATTGTAACTAGATGACTAATATACAATGATAAATGTTATGTATATCATAACATCGAAGGATATTAAATCATAATAAGAAAAAATATATGCTGGCCCAGAAACTAAATCCATCTTCTGATGAAACATTTAAATCTCTCTAGAGATCTATCGAGATAATTGAAAATATAATAAAGAAATTCTCTTTTTCGTAATAAATCCATTCCAATTATTCGGTATGGGGTCATCCGTTTTTGAGAAATCAGTTGCGTATTCTCTTAATATTGTGACACGAGTAATTACGCTCGTTTGCATCTAGAAATTAATTTCATTCATTCATCGAGAAAAGAATAATCGATTAAAAAGTTCATTATTAATCCCAAAAGAGTTTTAATAACACTTAAACGATGTGGTCTTTACATATATAATATTTATATTTTTATTGTGTGTCACTTATAAAATTTCTTAAGGTTCTTTTATTATACGTCATACAATTTACATTAAATTATGAGTACGTATTGAAAAACCAATAAAAATGACGTGTCTTTTGAGACGTTAAATCATGTTAGAGTTTCAATTTACTTAAATATATGTTAAGAATATCAAAATAATATCTATTATGTCAAAAACCCGACAAGAAAACGTAATTTAGCTGTAACTTTTCAATAAAGCTTTAGTAGTACTTTATATCAGAAAAAATATACCAAAACAAACTCTTGTAACACGTTTTCCATTCATACATTATACGTTATGTCATGGCTCTACAAATATTATTTGTAGCAATTAAATATGTATGAAATTATATGTAACAACGCCTTTAAAACGCGAGCTCTCCCGGAATGTAATTTTGTACATATGTACACATTTAATATATTAATGTCACAAAAGGATTCTGAGACAATACTGAAACAATGTATCTTGTAGACTGTGATTGTCTCGTATATATTTACATTTAATTACTTTAATTTAAAACGAAAGTATAGTAAGCCTTGTTTATTTAAAAATACAAAATTAAATTTCCTTGTATTTTTAAGGGAAATTGCATAAATTCTATACTTCTTTTAAAGACTTAATTTTATTACTACGTTCAAAACTTACTAACATTTTCCAAAGAACATTGGAGAGCTCTTGTTTGATACTATCCCCGTTTTCTTATTATTTTCGCCTGCCTCTACAATCTCTGTGAATATTATTTGGTAAGCACTTTTAAACTCAAAAGAATTCTTTCCATTGCTAAGTTTTTACAAAAAAAAAGCTATTCACTCGTTTTATTATTTATACACAAGTAGACAACAGAGATTTGGTACTTATCTGTTTAAATCAAATAGTTTCATAAAAGCGATTTCACTTTCTCTGTTTACACGAATTTTGTTTTGTTTTTAAAGTTATGCTACATATTACAATTATTTTTCGACATATTACAAGCCTTACTGCTCAGACTACTAACTGCTCTCCTCTTAAGGGAATTCATTTAATTTTGTTCAAAGAAACCTTATAAATTGGTGTTTGCTCAGATCTCACTAAGGAGAAATATTAAATTCGCTATAAACTTCCTTCAAGTTATATACTAAAAGGACTCCTCACACATTACAAAAAACACATTTTATAATTTAAGATGAGAAATTATTCCACAAAAACAAACAAGAACAAAACACTTATTTTGTTAGCAGCTTCTGATCAGTATAATAAATCTTTGCTGATCTTGCTAAAACGTTCATTAATTTTGGTAACCAACCTTTTGAAATACAATTCTTTACTGTTATAAACAACGAAGTTATAAGTGATTAAGTATCACTATAAATCACTGTTGCCTAACTATCTTAACGAGTATGAAGAATTAATTTATAAGAGGAAGAAAAACAAAACTTCACGAAAATATGCAGCATATTTTTCTAAATCATTTTCCTCCATTAAGTAAAGCAACTCAACTACAGACTCAGCGATGTTCATTGTGGGTACTTGTTAAATTCTTTAAAACTTAATGCAAAAGATGGTAAACTTGCTCGCGCGGTTTAACCGCACTCTGGCAAAGTTCGTACGTCAATGTATGTGTTGTTCTGCCCCTTCTGAAGGAGGAATCGCTATTTGAATTTAATAGGTCAAGCTTAAGTAGAATAGTTTTCATGTTCCCAACAATGTTCCATTATTAACGTTAGCAGTCTTCTTGTGCTATGCTACTTGACTTGTCTTCGCAATTGTATTAGTACTTGTATTATTTAACTGCGTATCATACTAAATTATTTCGTAGTATACAAAAATTGCGGCATACCAATTGAAATACATAAAATCAAAGTTGATTTAATTTAAGAAGTATTGTAATTATTTAACCGCCCAGTTGGTCGAGTGGTTAGCGCAGACGCCTAACGTGTCACGACGCAATGGGGCTCGGGTTCGATTCCCGGCGGAGACAGGCATTTATGTGATGAGCATAGATGTCTGTGTTTCTGGGTTTGGTCGTTTATTAAATATATTCTCAGTATTTATATGTGTATTTCTATGTATTTGTATCGTTGTCTAACACCAACACAAGCAAATAATTTGCTTAGGGGTTAGATTAATGTATGTAATTTGTCCTGATATTATTATTTTTATTATTAATTATAGAAATTATCTAATAACACTAATAATGTAAGACCTATATTTGATATATATAAAGTTTTCGTATAACTAGACGTCTTTGAATAATTACTTCTGTATTTAAGTGTAACCCTGAAACACTCCGTTTAACAAAGGTCTGCGTTTAAGTGCTGATGTCTCCAACACTAACCGTCACCTGTTCTTATTTCTCCAACACAAAGCTCAAATTACAATACATTAATTCGAAATAAGTAACTTCGCGATCATTATTTTACTCCAGAGCCATTATCTAACTAATCCAGCTTACAATAAGCTTTGTAGTTTTCATATTGTGATAATAGAATTAAATATTATTATTTTATTTTATACAAAACCACTGTTTTACAATTATGACTCTTATGTTTGAACTTAAAACACTTTTTCTATTTATATAAATGTCTGTAAAGCCAAAGACTACGTGAACGTGAGATCAAAATCAATTTGAAAATTAAAATCATGACAATCAAGTTCAGAAGTAACTCCACAGCCACCTACTTTAAAGAACAATATGGTTTTGATGAATAAAGAATTTACCAGACGAAATAAAAGTTACAACAACTGAAACAAGACAATGAGAACCATGAAGTTTACGACTTCGTATA
This sequence comes from Napeogenes sylphis, assembly GCA_959347405.1. Taxonomy (NCBI): domain Eukaryota; kingdom Metazoa; phylum Arthropoda; class Insecta; order Lepidoptera; family Nymphalidae; genus Napeogenes; species Napeogenes sylphis. The sequence goes on from OY365786.1 coordinate 22,086,863, forward strand.
AAAAACTAGTCACCCGTAACATCACGGATAAATAAACATGAATAGAAAATAATAAACTTACAGGTCAAGTTGCTAGACTTTGTATAATAAAATAAATCTTTTAATTGCAGAAGATGAATAATAAAATAAACATTTTAAAAACAAGCAATAACTAATATATTACAAGAAATGAAGTTATTATCTTCAACCAAGAATAACATATAGGCAGTAAATTTTGACAGTTTAATTAAAATAAAAGTTTTTAATAAAAGGAGAAAATATGTAGTAAATACATTAAGAACTCTTTTGAGACAAGAGTATACAACCATTGTGTGCTAAAGTAACTTTATATATACTTTCAAACACAATGTGTAACGCCTTTAAGATTTTAATTAAAAATCCAGTCGTGGTATCTACAATCAACGCAATTAATTATGACAAAGTGTTGAAAATCTTTACATATCCTAATAGAATTTGAAGTCATTAATTATTGTCACGGTATCTTATCAAAGCGCAAGCCAAATGATTCACAGTTGAGTGATTTATCGTCACGAAAATAAATTAATGAATAAATATTAAAAAGTTGTCGTATTTTTTGTGATTTTAGATTAAAAAATAAAGGTTATCTTTTAAAACATGTTCAGAAAAATAAATTAAAATTAAGTAATTACAAGGTTAAAATTGTTTTAATTTCTGTAAGAGAATTAAATAGCGTTTAGAATTAGTCTCTGATATTTAATTGATGTTAGACTGTATATCTGTATTTACGATCAAGACTTATTCAATAAAACTATTAGATAAGTGTCTTTACAACTTTTTATCTTAAAACTCTAGGGAGATCAGGGCGATCTGATTGTAACGGTCCATAAAGAAGAACATCTTTTGATATTTAAGAAGTTATTTAAAGACGGAAAAATTAAAGATGTAAGAAATTTTTTTTTTTATTTTTATAAATATAGAATAAAAAATAAACCAATACGAAGGGAAGGGATTCGCACCCGCGTCCTCTGGCAAACTTTCGGGATGGGACAGAACGGTTTTGAATCTCTGCCCGTATCGGTTTATTTTTCATTCTATATTCTTATAAATTAAAATAAGCTTAGCATGACTACACATGCTTATAGACATTTTCAAACATCTAAGAAATATAATAATATGAATGTACTAATAATATACAAAGTTGATAAGAATTTAGATGACATTGATTTTTGGTATATTAATTGATCTTATAATATTTATTTAAATAACAAAAGATAATCCATTTCCATTAAACCTAATTATCACGTAGCCTGTACCTAATCAGGACCACTGATTCTAAATCGAGATCACTCGTGTGAAGAGTTCTTCATTAATTGCAGCAGGAGATCTGTCTGCTGAAGCATTGTGAGTGATTGTCTCGCTAATTCACTACGACGTACAATGTTCACGATCAAGGCTTCATTCTGCCACTCCCTTTGTGAATAAAATAAATTAAAAAATAAAAATACAAAAGATTGATAAGCTCGTTTTATACTTGTTTTCGTATTCTGGGAAAAAATATCAAATATTTTATGTTAAGCGATAATAATTATGATTTTTGTAATACACATTAAAATACATAAAAGTTACTATTGTAGAAGAAAGAGCCTAGTAGATAATGTCCCATATTAATTAGTCTTCTGCAATAATTCTCACAGTTTTAATTGAAAAGTGACGCCGGTGTAAAGTTACAAATCTAGTTAAGAAAATAATTGCAATCGATAAATGATTCTATTCGTGACACAAGTTTGAGACACTTGTCAATATCTCAAAGATAAAGTCCAGTTAAGGACTTCCTTCATTTGTCTCCAGGTCCATCAGTTTGCATAACGTCCACCCTCGTAAATCCCTTGTCCCATAAATGTCAAATATTTTACCCTCGCCTTGGTCCCTTTGTTAAGTTTTTGACCAAACTTATTAATAGTGAAAACGTTATCATTTAACTTTGAATGTTATCGGTAACCCTATTACATTATATTGTTTTGATAACAACCACGATGTTCATGATAAAATTAATTTGCTCTTTTCCATGTTTTATAGGTTTTATTATTATGGTTCATAGTTAATTAAAGAACATGTCGAACATACAATGCAACTTTATTCTTGTTTCCTTTAATAATCTTAAATCATTTAATTCTTTAACAAAATGAAACATTTTTTACCTATTCATTATACAAGAACAAGAGGTGAGTGCCCTTTGCTCCCGAACGTGAATTCCTGAGATATTAAAAAATAAAAACCTTTGAAAAGATATAAATTAACAAGACAATGTTTAAAAAATATGATTTTAGCTTAATGAAAAGTAATGTCTATATTTCTCATGTTGTATTTTACGAAATGTATGAATAAAATGTTACTCAGTTTTTTTGTTAATGTGATAATAAAGCTAAGAAGTATATTTATTATTATTTTTGCTTACGAATCCTTCTTAAACACAATTTCCTGCCACAAACAGTACATTTTACTTCATTCATATATCACTAGGTAAGTATAACGTTCCGGTCCAATCATTTCGCCTCGTGTCCCTTACTTTTTCTACTGATTTATCGATGATGTTGGCCGAGCGTTGCTTCCAAATTATTCTCTTATTCGGTCACCCATTAAGTACTGTTTACTTATAGTTTTAGATAAAGTTACCTTCAAGTGTTAAGAAGTGGTCATAATACTACTATATGGGAGCATATTCCGATATTTTATTATTACGTTTCATTGGTATTTTGTATGATTCAATTAATAGTTTCACAGACAGCCACACAAATTCAGCGTTACTTTTTTCACCATTCATTAATTTTTTATTTTTTATAATTTTATTAAATACAAGATCTGTATAAATGAACCATTATGAATAGGTTGTTGGTTTTTTGTAAAATCTTACATAACAGTGGGAAAAACAAATGCAATAGTTCTAATATAATTATGTATTCCTAAAATATTAAAAAAAAATTAACACCAGTGATTTCAGTGAGTCACAGATTTTCAGACTGTACTCACAGATTTTCAGCTTCAATACAATATGTTTATTAAATATGTTTCAAAGTAATAGTTTAAATAGTCATATACTTTACTTATAGTTTACTCATGATACTTGAAACATTTTCACATAAAGGTAATGGTAGGTTCGTGTGATGCGTGCAAAGACGAAGAGATAATATGACAAACAGATAGAAACAAAAACTGTGAAGAATTCTTCTATATCCTCTACTGTATCTAGACAGCTTGAAATTTTTTTTTTATAAAATGTATTGTAATGTATATATATATTGATATGTACTGATTTTTTTTTATTACTTGAATTTTTATACATTTTTTTAGTATTAATACTACATATATAAAAAGATATTATATATTAGTCAAAATATTGAATATGTATTAGATATATTCTAATATATCGTACTGAAATTACGAAAGTAAGTTGTGCCTATTTTTCATTCTGTTTGAAATCCTAATCCAAAACATGTAATATGTTTAAAATGTTTTCAATATGTTTATTTCAATGTGTGTTTTTATAAAAATGTTTTTTCTTTGCTGTATGATGTAAAAAAGTAAATATAAATTTACAATATAACCTTTTTTCAACGTAAACATAAGAATAATACCTGAGGCTTATAATAACAATTGTTCGCGTACACAAATGTAATTAAAACTTTCCTTTTTGATACTGGAATAGAACATGTCCTACATACTAAAATATAACAATTTATATCAAAACCTGTCTAATAACCCTATATTTAATTATAGAAAATGTAATACAATTTATCTACCGCTCTTAGTGTTAACTTTGGACCTTAAGTAACAAAATTGTCTTTTTACTAACAACTCTAATAAGGAGACTGATTCCATTATTTCAACTAAGTAAGGAAAGGAATCCGTTGGCAGTTGATAAATGATGTTACAGTTTCCTCTGAGAAAATAAACTAGCAACTTAATTTTAACACATGTTTACTAGGTTTAGTAAAGTTTCTAATAAGAGTTTTTTTTTTTATATATTTTGAAGTGCAGTGATGATAAAATGTGATTTCTATTAATCACTGATTAATGTGAGAAACGCCAAGATAAGATATGTGTGTCCTGTATACTTATAAGATAATTAATTTATTTTAAAAATGTCTATAACAATTACTAGTAATATTTTGTAATATCATTTAATGTATGCATTTTTTCACCAAGATTCTTGATTCAAATAATAACAATTATTCAAATACGTTCAACGAAAACTTGAAAAAAATTAACTACAATGAATATCTTTTTCCAGTCTTATTCCGCTTTCTTGGTAGTACTTTTTTGTTCAAAGTTCAGACGTTTTCTGTTGCCTTTCGAAATTTTTCAATATTTTTTGTTATGAAGAGAACTGTTTATTTTTCCATTAACAGATTTTCAGGTGTTTTTTTGCTATTTTATTAAAGCAATTAAGGGACACATAGCTTAAAAGCAAAAATTTGATATATTTGATGCCTACTTTTTGCCTCGAGAAACTTTATTATAACATATATGAAAAAAACTCATAATGTCTTTTGTTGGTGTCATTTTATCCTAAAAATGGCTCGTATAACACGTAAGTTGGCCAATGAATTTTGGGAAAAGGGTCTAAATAGGAAAAAAGGTGTATTTTTTATGTAATATATTTGAGTGAGTGGAAAATATTTAAGGTTTCCAGTGTAGTTTTGGTGAGGCAAGCTTTATTAACGTCAATTACATAGAAACTTCTAAATTATTCACATTACACTTTCACAGTTTTGCTCACTTGCCAAATGTTCCGCTTATCGAGAAGGCTGTGGCAGTTTGTCGGTCGTATTCAAAGTTAACTAGTGCGAGCTAACAGAGAGTGCCTTGCGGTTTTTGCTTGCTTTGCAAATAGATGCTTAAAAATCTTTATTCAAAGTATTTGCGAAATTTATTTAACAAATTAATCATATATTTATATTTTTAAATATTATTATTGTTTTTATAAAAATATAATTAAATTTAAATGATAACCACAAAATAATCTAATTAAATTGAAAGTATACATCAGAAAGATAATAATCGTGATCTGATCGACAATCGAGTTTATTTAATTAAACAGCTTTAAAACGAAACAAAACGAGTTTCAGTAATAATTATTATTTACAATTAACCTTACAAATTGTAACACTTGCATATTGCATACGAATAAATCCTTTACGAGGTCTTTTAATTTAACATTGTTTTAATATTGGTAATTACTTGCTGGAACACTGTTGTTATAATTATCAATCACTTTTCTATATTAAAATTTTGTGGTGTTTGGTTCTTACATCATAAATTCTCTGAAAACATCCGTCGCATTATGTTAAATCTGGATTATCCCTAAATCAATCATATATGAGACAACAAGGTTATTAGAGACATCTTACACCCTGTTCAGTTCCAGAGTAGGTACTTGTACTCCTTTGATGTATCTACAAGCGATTCGAGGAGTTCCTAAAGAATATGGCGCGAATATATTGAGTTATATTGATGCTGTTTTGAAAGTATATTGAAGCAAGATCACCAAATAAACATTCGAAAATATAAAAATATAAATATTCGTTATTAAGCTAAAAATTTCTTAAAGCGTAAATAAAATATGTATTTTAAAATACCTTGGTGAGAATCTTCATAGAATAAAAAATAATTATTCGTTTGTTTATCCGACGTATTCATGTCCTCTAGGAAAGTTTCTTACAAGGTTGAAAGTATCCAACAAAGGCGGAATGGTGTCGAGTCGCTATAAGAACTGTTCTCTTGGCTGCGACTCGACGCGGCTGCTGCTCTTCGTAATTAGTCCCTCAATATTATGCAAGCCTTCGTCCAACATTGGAATATTTTCTCACAGTATATAACACTGGTTTTACATCCGAGTTTGTAGTCTGATATTATAATGACATGTTCCGCAACCGCCGTACCCTAGTGGATTACAGCGGTCAGCTGGATTAGTAGTCCGCTTATTGCCGGCCTCGACTAAATATGGTTATGTGGCCGAATTTAATTGTTATTGTTTTAAAACTATTTCACATCCGTTGCAACTTCGAAATTTTATAACCTCTGGGACAGCTTTAAATGCAAATGATTAATTCGAGCATAAATATAATTTATCATTCAAAGGGGAGTTGCTTTTTAAATAATGCATTTAATTCAAACTTTAACATTGTGACAATATATAGGTTATGTTTAGTCAAAATATTATGTTTTTCTGACCTGTATTTATATTCTAGGAGATATCTTTATTGATTATGTTAACAACAAAATTCTAATGTCGTTTCAGAATAATAATTGGATACATATATACTTTTGTAGAAACCTCTCTAATCTCGACATAACTTTTAGCGGAAGTTGATTAGCTTCGAAGCTTGTACAAAGTTAAGTTCAAAGTATCGTTGTTCTGATTCGTCTTCATTTATCTGTATTTATATGTATGTATCTTCAGCAATAGAAGATAATATTATACAATTCAAAACCGAATACTATTTAGGTAGACTGTTTTCAAAAAAGTTTAATAAAAACAAATATAGTCTTGCGCGCTTAAATATTTGCATTTTTCTTAAAAAATATAAGATAATGGTAAGCATAACAATTAATCATTTTAATGTAAAAAAAAAAGGAAAAAGCAACATTGTCCTGCAATTACCGCCTGCGTCACTTCCACCGCGTCTTTTCTTGAAGATTTATGTCGTTGCAATAAAATCTCCTCGTTTGAATAAACATCTCTGGCTGTGACAAATTGTGAGCTGGCTGCCAAAAACCAACGAACATTAGCTGATATTTTTTTAAGTTTCGTATTGGATAATGATATATCAGTTTATGGTTTGCATCCATTAATTTTATCATTTTACATTTAATTTTTTTTTTGGTATTTAAATTAAGTAGAACTTTTTTAATGGTATAATCAATTCTATAAAAACGTTAGATTGTGGTAGTGGTGTTCCAAGGCGAGTGAATCGAAGGATTTCTCGCAAAAAGTAATTAAACTGAACATTGGCATGTGTAGCCTGAGGAGTAATGAATATTGGAGAAGGGAGTTGGTTCACGGGCGGCTTATAAAAAGAACTTTAATTAAAGCAATGTGATCTCCACACGAGATTTTACTAGAAACTTCATCGCTTAAATAGTGAAACAAATTTCAATATACGAATACCCACTCATATATCAATATATTTAACAGTATATTTTTATCAAGTCGGTCCTTAAAATAGAACTATCCTCAGCTATTAATATAACATACATACGTTTAACGATATGGAATATATATGGAATGGCGTAGCACGGAATTAATACGATATTTTAATTATAATTAATCCCCTTATATAGGAAGCTTATAGAAGCTCGTTAGACGCATCATAAATGCCAAGAACAAGTTAAACCAGGACACGTAGTGAATCGTGGCTCAAGAGATCGCAGAAAGTGGTGTAGTCGTAAGTGGAATACAACTTACGTCATCCTTGGTGGTTCTGTGTTCGTTTCACGTTTACCCCTATCGTGTAACTGTTGTAACTTCACTTAATTAAATTAATCTAAACATGATACTGTTTTATAATCCAGATTATATATATATTTTTTTTCAGCCACATTCCAATGACTAAAAAAAAACACTACTACTTGTTCACCTTGAAATATTACAACATATTTTTGTATAACACAATTAATTAGTTTGACATGTTTGTACAATAATATTTGAAACTACCACTGCCTCTGATTGTGTTATTCAATTAGTTGAATAATGTTATCTAGTTATATTATGTCTGTGGTAATTTAACTAATGTTATTTAAACGCAAATCAAACAATGACTTATACAAAATTGGTCGTGTTTAAAATATTTTAATTGTTGTTTGTAATTAATAAAACATTTTAATAATATATTGCTACAAATGCATTTGGATTTATAATAATTAGTTGACAGCTGATGGCTAAAAATCTACTTTAATAATTATTATTTTAAACAACTCATTAACTGGCGATAAATTTTCCAATGTTTGTTATCTGGATGGATGATTATCTGACTCTCACTAAAAGAGCATATAGAGTTCTAACGCTCTTTTAATTATACTGAAATTGTTAATGTTGAAACTATATCCAAAGGATATTTACTCTTACTCACAGTACAAATTAATTTGAAACAGAATATTTTCAAGTGAAACCCGAAACCTTTATATAGAATAGATTTAGGCTAGGCCTGATACGCTTGGGATTATGTTGATTCTAGAAAAATGTTGTATGTTGAAATTGTCAAAAACATTTGTTTTCTTCTATATTGTATTCATATTTCTGTGTATAAATATAGAATGAAAAATAAATCGATACGGGCAAAGATTGGAACCCGCTCAATATAGCGGTACGGTAGCTCAATTGGTAGAGCAATGGGACGGTTTCCCAGAGATCGCTTGTTCGAATCTCTGCACGTATCGGCTTATTTTTCATTCTATATTTATTTACATTTAAATAAGCTTAACATGGCTATACATGTTTATAGATATTTTCAAACAATATCTTCAAAGTTTAGTTTATGCCGTATATGAAATAATGAATGCATTACAAAAGTATTTCATGATGATACAAGCCCTGGTTGGCCAATAGAGTTTATATAATCACATTGGGTGCCAAAACTAGTAGCTATCCGATTTACCAACTTATTGTAGTTATGTTCAAATCTTATAACATTTTCTTTTATATGTTATTTATCAAATCCATTCCCCAACAATACACTGTAACAACTAAAAGCACTCCTAAATATTAATATCGGTATTTTCTTTATCAACAATTGTCTATCTCTTTCCTGATTTCTCTTTTTAACAGCATAAGTTTGAAATATTAGAAATATAAGTTATTATAAAACTAGGAATTTGAAGTCGAATTATAGCCAATGGGCAGGTCCATGGAGGAGAATCGTCAAGAAACTCCATAGGTATTTTTTTTATTTATATTTTATATATAGTATTGACTATTAAAGTAATAGTCGAAATTAAAATATGTGACCAAATTAAAGTGTATGTGAGGCGTGGTACTAAAAAGAGATCATAATAACTAACCACGCGAGTAGGTAACTGTATGATGATCTCACGTTAACACGGGATTAAAGAATTCTAATTTTAAACATTCAAACTCATAGTAGTTATATTTTTCATAGGATCAATATTCTAAATAATATGTTATGTAATATTTTATAAAAATAATCAATTTTAAACTAATAAAAACAGATGAACTTTTAGGTTAGGTTCTGAATCAAAGGTTGTTTGATCCGAGAGATAATTCGAGAGATAAACGAGATAATTCTTTGTCTGATCCACAGATTGTTGTTCGGAATCTGGGTGTACTTTGTGTCCGTTATTTATGTGTTTGTGAACCCCTGGTACACAGGGATAATATAATCCGGGAATTCTTCCGGGAACCTAATTCGGGAATTGTTTAAAAAAAAACTAAAAGAATTTAATACGAATAAATACAAAATACACTTAATGGCAAACTGCTCGATACTCGCAAGCACTCAACCACAGCATATCGGATTTCGTTACGTGACGATTTCTAACAAATCGCTCCATCCGCAAGCCGCGTTAAGGAACTTCATTGAATTTTATTTTTTGTAGGTATAGATTAAAATTTCTAAACTATGAAGTTTACTTTAAAGTTCTATTTTGTTGTTACTGTCGAAACAGATTTTACCTCCAGTTAACTGTTTAACTGCTTGTTAAACAAATTAAAATTACATAGTCTATCCTTTGCATACTTTTACACATTATTTTGACCCTTATCATCTGTGATTAATTATATTTAAATAGGCTTAAATTTCATGAAACTAACAAATGAACATATTTACTTAGGTATTAATTAAGTATGAAAAAAACAATTAATTTGCTCTCACATTATTGATGTTGCTTGGCCCGGAATAATACTAAGACATATATAGATGTATGATAAATGAGATTTCAGAAGTTATTAATTATTAATTGGTAATATCGTGATATTAATATACCATTCATTCTTTACTTTTATATTAGTTAAGTTTCGCTTTTATATTGGATTAGAAATATGTATTGAACTATGTCAAACTCATAGATTTATTTACAAATACACCAAAATCGAAATATGGAAAAACTTTATTTGTATTATATATACTACCTTTGTGTATTTTAATATTTATTTTTCTCAATTTAACTCAAATATAAAAAAAAAAATAGAAATATAAAATATTAAAAATATATTGCCCGGGAAAAGTCAAAGAGAATTTACAACTATATTACAAAAATAAAAAATACGCGTATTGAAATAAGCTAGCGCAACTCGTAGTGTGGACCATCGGCGCCATGCGTCGGATACTCCACACGGATATTATTCCGGACCGGAGAACCGGTCATGCATATTCATGCCCTCGATCCGGAGGCGCGTATTAATTTGCATCCTGATCCCGACGTTTTGCTATCTTTGTACGTTTGCGTTTCTTCACAATTATCCTACTTTATTTCAAGACTTTTATGCAAGATTTGCGTCAAAGATATTCAAGATGTCTTGAGACAACTACCTTTTTTTATTTCAGTCAGTCAGTTAACTCAGTTATTTTTTATTTAGTGAAATTATTATCATTGTCATACTAAAATGGTATTCTAAAATGTTACACTTAGGCAAATAAATATAATAATATCATAACTAAATAACTTATGATAAAATATGGCAAAGAATGAAACTGAACGATTTTCGGGAATGAAAGAACAGACATCGAAACATAAAGGCGAATTAAGAAAAATAACTATTTTATATTTTTTTTGACACATTCTATAACAATATGATACGAAAGAATAACGAAAATTGTTACAGCCATGCGATAAGGGCGATCATTGAATTTTTATTAGAGAATTTCTTTGAGTGACAAGGAATAAATAATGTAATAAAAAATATTATAAAGACTACTGCTCAAAGATCTTTTCACTTAGGACGCTGAACATTAATTTATTATAAATTTTTATGTAGTTACTACAAACTTTTTTGTATAAAGGAATAAGAATTCGATATAAGAATAATATATACAGTAAACTTACATTATTAATTTTAAATAATAATTTTAAAATACTATTTTTTATCTAAGGATTCTTGTACTCAAGTGATTTTTGTTTTTTATTATATATTAGGTAAAAGACTAAACTTAAAAATGTTTTATGAACTAGATTAAAGCTAAAGTCATTTAAAAACATCTTAATTATACGTGTAGGCTAACTGACTTGTACAAATTTTTATCAGAAAATCTAAAAACCGAATTTGAAACCTACTATATTTGCGGATATCAAAAGATTGCACCATCTACCATCACATGGGCTGTTGGCGTGTTATCTACCGAACACTAAATTCTTTTGTAATCAAAGTAACATCAAAAATTTGCCTTGAGAAAAAAAATAAAGTAGAATCATTATTAAACTTTATTTTTGTTTATATTGACAAAATTAATTCCAGAAAAAAATGTATATTATTTTACTTATACCTTACGTTAAAACCTTTTGTATTACCGTACTAAATTCTCTTTAGGTAAATATGTAATAAACTACAACAATAGACTTGTACCGGAAGATTTAGATTTAAAATTTTATTGAAAAAGTAAACAAAATGCATTCATTAAAAGTACGCCAACTTTACAAGCAGAATTAACCAATTACCCTTGAGAGGCAATCGTGAAGAATAGCTGTGCTTTACTGAAATAAACCTTGAATATGTTGAACACAATAACCACAAAACGATTATTTACAACCAAAGACTATAAATAAGTTGTTAATATATTTAAATAAGATTATAAATGTATAAAATGTACACTTAATTTTTTTATTTACGCTCCATTATTGCACAATAAGGAGATAAATGTATCTACATCAATTTATCTTTGTGCCATAAAACAGTAATTGCGATAGAGTAACATAATTATTAACACAGGATAACTTATCTTTTACAAGAAATGTCTATCAAAAACCCTCGGTTAAATGTAATTCTTATGATATTTTAAATTAGCTATTCAAACACCACAAACGAAATACTAATCAAGATAATTCTAACCAAACCAAAGAGGGCTCTACGACACGATTATTGTAGCGCTACAAGTCCCTTTGGCTGCCTATCGGCGCCATTATGGGATCACCTCAGCAATAATTCGATCTACGCATATGTGCCAAATGTTATCTTATTTCATGGCTTAATACTCCTAAACATTAATATATATGTTTGCCGCTAGATTTGAATCCTTGTCTTTGTAGTGTCCGGTCTCAGATTCAATTTATGGCCGTTATGTTAATTTGGTCCGTTTTTGATCGATAAACCAAAGCCGGGTTAGGAAATATCTTATATGAATTACTAAAATTATATGATCTGATAACACACAGTAGTGATAAACGTGGCCACGTTTTGGGTTTTCACCATTCATATAGATAGATAAAAGACTACCATTGGAACATGTATCTTAGACCTCACTTATGAATAACTCACTTGTCTGTATCGGAAATTTTGTACTTAATACCATATAAAATCAAAAACGCAAAAAAAAACTTTATTTAGTTTACTTGGAAATAATAACATATATAAAAGATTATTTTTATACATATTCCAATTAGGTATATATTTTGAAGGCTGGCTATGAAGTTCCCTCAGTAATTCCATTCAATAGATATCATAAATTATTCATAACTACTAACTACATATTTTTTCATTATTATTAAAATCATAATAAATATTAGTTTAGTTTTAAACTACAAGTTATTCTTCGTAATTCAGTTTCGTTATTATAAAATTAATAATAATAATATTGGACAAGAAAAAAAAAGTCGTAAAAATAAACGGGCCGGAAGGCAAATTATGATTTAATAACAACTATGAGACGCTGCTGTGGCGACGACGAGAAGAATATTAAATATTATATTCCTACTGAACCAGAAATAAAAATACGTGACTATTTCCCAAATCGGAGTTTTAGTATCATAAAAGCCAATATTAAACAGACGTCTAAAGACCGCCTTCCCAATGCGCTGTCAGGGCAAACAATGGATTGGGTCAATGATATTGAATTTTTTCGTGTTTGTCCAATAGGTTTCTGAAAAGTGAATTTAATTCCATAAATTATTTTTTTTCTATACCAATAATCTGTCTTTAAAATCTTGTGAATAATAACATTCTTTTAAATACTTTTAGTTGTTGATAAATTTACAAGGACCTCAAAACATCTTATAAATTTGGGAATGTGTTTCAATAATTTGGTTTATATAATTGGATATGTTTTGTGATGTAATAAAGTTAAAGGATATTTTTCATGTAGGTATTACCTTTCTTTACAATGATTTCAATATGAAGTTAATTAAATGGAATAAAACAAATACCCTTTATCTGACATTCGTGGAATTTTCTAATAGTCTTGTAATTTGATGGCGACTGAATTCTTACAAAAGCTTATTGGGGTTTCATGTTTTCTTATTGGCATTATAATATTTGATGTAATTAATTACAAAATGAGAAAACCAAGACGAATACTAATTTTACTTTATTGAACAGAATATATCCTTATGTTTTTATTTATATTATCTGAAATACTAGTAATTAATTAAAAGCTTTGATCTGAATGTGGCTTAAACTTACAGGTTTAATTCATTATTTATTTTTTTTATTATTTAAAACATAATATAAATTATTGTGGCCTCTTTGAATTAAGTTGTTTTGAATTAACTGAAATCGTTCCAATATGAAACTTTCATAAATACTTTTAAATGGCAGTTACACCTCGTAACTACGTCGCTACTAAGCTTCCATTAACGTAAGTTAATGGGAAAATTCAAAGCGTTTCGGTTTTCCTCTTAATGTTTCTTTACTTATTTACAACTTTACTTGTACCCTGATGGTAACGACTGAAGGTTAAAATTCAGAAGAGGGCGATATTCTTTGAATATTGATACAACATTGAAGAAGAAATTTGATTAAACATTTCGTGGCGGTCATGACAATTTTATTAAAATATATTTTTTTATTTGAATACTACTAAAAAGTTTTTGTATAATCAAATGTATTTACTAATAATATGCAATATTCTAATACAATAATTACTCAAATATTATAATCAAGAACTGAAAGCACCAATTTGCAGTAAAGCCACTGTGAAAACTAATTAATACATTTTACACCCAAGTTGTGCATTTGGTTCTATGAGTTCAATCTAATAGTTCCAATGTATCTCAAACTCCCTCGTACGCTACATAGTAATCAAAACTAATAATGAAATATTATATTCTACATTTTCGTAGCGTAAGTTGATATATCGAAATTGATATTGCAATTTACGCGGTGAGATGTGAAATCAAATAAACTCAATATTGTTTTAAGTTTCATATAATATGTATTTTTAGATTTATATTTTAAGGTGCTATTACAAAAGTATCGATCGAATAATACAAGTTAATAGTAGACACTAAGAGTGCCTCCGCAGCAGTCAGTTAAGTGCTACATATTCAGTATTTGAGTGCGCTAGGTTACTAAAATACGTTAATGTCTGAAAGTTACGTATATTCTGTGGAAGCCGTATTATTTTAAAGTTGCCATTTTGAATGTTGGGCTCATTGTTCATAATGTACATTTCATTGGCACGCAACCAAAAGGAGCATTTATTGTGCGTAACGTATGCGAAACAAAACTTATGGTAATATATTTACTGTTTTAGGACTTTTAATCTGTGATCTCTCTAGAAAAAAATAAAAGGACAGTTTGATTCTGATTAAATAATAATTAAATAATTCTGATAATAAGATAACTGGTCGTAGTTTGACTTTTGATTCAATCACATTTATTAAAATTGATTGGGTTCTATGAATTAATCTCAACTTTACTGGTATTATAAATATGTAATTTTTTTATGTTTTAGAATTTTTATTTGTTGAAGTTGTAAAACTCAATGTAATGCAAGTATTATCACTATGCACGTGAGTTTTTAGGGTCTGATTAGATTAATATAATCTAAACCAATTTTTTTTGTAAACGGTTTGAGGAAAAATCTGTTCATAGGTTCATTAAGTCACTAAAAGCGAATTCAAAATGTATTTTTTTTGTCTTACGATAACAATTTCATAATTTATTTAAATTAGTATATTCAAAAAGGAGGGAGCATTTAACATTTGAGAAGAAGCCGCGAGAAACAGCTAATATTGTAATTAGCGCTGTGGCTTAAAGCAGCTGTTACCAAAGCTACAGCGAAACATTTCGTATCGTAATTCAAAGATCTTTTAGGTATCTGAAATATTTTTATTTTATAAATAATAATAGAAAAGTCCAGAAAGATTTCGAATTAGATATTTAACCGGACATTTTATCGTTTTTAAAAATAAATAAATTTATGAATCATATTTTTCATATCAACATGTTCTCAGGACTTGATTTGTTAATGGCCAGTATGCCATATAATATTTTATACCAATCTATATAAAACTACACTTTCTCTACCGCTCAGTAATTTATTCTATGCGTTTAACAACGTTTTCCGTCTCCTTTTTTCATCAGAGAATAAAGAAGTAAGGTTTTTCAAGACGTAAATGGAAAATTATTTCCAATTTTCTTTAGTTTCAAGTAGTATAAATATTTTCTTGACGTTTATCTGTTAAGGAAAAATACATATTTTATTTTTACACTTGGTCTAAATTGAGATACTTAAGTACAAACAATGTTATTTTTACGACGCTGAAAAGCTTATTATTCGCCAACAAACAAACAAAAGCATTGTACATAACATAATAATTCGACTATTTTTATTATTTTTTACATTATAAATAAATATCCAAGAAATATAAAAGATGAAACAAAAGACAGATAGGTACCTGAGTATTATGAGAAAGGGAAATAGAAACGGATATAACCAATAACTCGTGAATGAAGCTCTACATAAAAGCCAACTCTATTTACTTCAAATTTTAATTATTTGATTGTTGTTAATTTATTGAATAAAAACATTGACATCATATTTATTCTTATTATTCTATATTAATATACCCATTATTCTTATTAACTTGAACTTATTAATTAGTTAAATTTATTTATCCAATTCTTATTTAAAGGAGAATATGGCATAGGATTTTCCTCGTATCTTTTGTCGTTTTGACATTGAACAGGCGGAGTTTCGAAAATATCAATATAATAATGTGGTATGCATTATTGCTAATTCTACTAAGCGAGAGTAAATGTTTATTATATTCCAGAGTAAATTAATTGGTTTATTGCGACATTCTTGCTTATACTAATATTTTTCATTCCATATCACTTGAAATTTCCATTAGGGCTTCAAAGACTATTGCGAAGCATTTTATTTGGGGTATTCACAAATCTTTTTACCTTACGTATATTACATATTGTTCTTGAAGTTCGACCTCGGCTATATTTGGCAAATAAATAAGTTGGTAAGGTAACAGATAAGTAGGATTATTTAATTATTTTACTTTCCCTTTCATATATCAGAAACGCTTTCTGCAAGTTAAAAAATAAGTAACGTTTACTAATGTACAATTAAGATGTACAGATGCATTGTTTTTATTTTTACATTTTGCGTAATTTTGTTTTTCGGTGTTTGTTCCTAAAGTAAATGACCGATCAATGTTGTTTTCTTTTTAATAAAACATCGATGATAATGCTGCTATCAAGTAAAAAAACCCACATGACAATCGATTCAGTAGTTCAGAAGAAGCATCAGGGAGATCGCATTGAAGCCAACTACATGAGCTTTGTTGAATTAAATATATATTCACCCGGCTATGTTCACGTAAATTAATCGAAATTTTGGCCGACTAGTTTCGAACCCTTTCGGGATTGCTATTCCTGAGTGAGCTTAAAGCATGGCGTACTCGCGGCGTGAACTGACTGAACCGTACAGGAACCCCGAATGGGTTCGAAACTTGTCGAGCAAAGTACCGATTAATTTACACGAACATTACCATATAAATATATATTTAATTCTATTTAGTACACTTACTAATTTTCTATTCATAAAATAATATGAAAATAATTTTCGATATTATTAAATATCATACATATAACATCTGGACATAAACTCAAAGATTATCTTTATATTTTGTTAGAAGATCATTTAGAAAATGCTAGGTTTACTTGTGAAAAATGTTACTACAGAAATCCTTTCAAGAAATTTCCTGCATTTATTTTGCAAAGTGTTTAAAATGCAGTCGCAATGCACTTTATATAAAAAGATACAATACTTTTATGTTTGGTCACGTAACTATATACTTTGTTACAAAAAAAAACCTTTGTCATTCAATTTACGAGTAGAACGTTGTCAGCATAAGACGGCAATAATTCTGTCTTTGTGTCAAGCGGAAATAAATTTTATTAGCAATAAAGTTCTATTAGGAACATATAATAAGTATTCCTTGCAATATAGAATAATCGTTAATAGTACTGTTCTTGTTTCTTTATACGATATAATGACATGATTTGTTTTGCTAGAAGATTAAATGAAAATCAGTGAGACAAATACTTTTAATAAAAACGTTGCGAATATCACAATCAAGTCTCTCGAAGTCGGTTATAGTCACTTTGTTATATAGTTCTTACCTTTGTCCCTTACAAATTATTCCTGTTCTTTTTGTTTTATTACCTTTGTTTTCGAGGTCTACTCTGATGTTTTTACTTTTCATTTCAAATCTTTGATGTTTGCTTCTCTTTTGAATTCCATTTATCAACTTTTGAGATTTCTGTTTACAAAACAAGATATAAACATATTTACAAATCAATTTTGTGATCGATATCTCTAGAATTGTAAAGCAAATTTCTAAAATGTAAAAAGGATGTACTTATATCACAAACCATGGAATAAATGCGATCTGACGGCAAATATCAAATACAATATCATTTGTATCAGATACGACGACGTATTGCTTTCTAGAATATCTGAACCTAATGTTTATTTCGCTTTCATATTCTCATTCTTTCTATGAATTATTTTATATATTTTTATTTTCTTTAATAATATTTTAAAATTATACCTGATAGTTTAAACTAATAATGAAATCGGGGCAAAACCGATAAATATTGGAGCAATAATATTTGTATTACGCACTGAATCACCCTGAGGTCGTTAACGTATCGTTTGCATAAATATGCTGGAAATAAATGAGACCAAATAGACATTACTAATGTACGAATAATAGGATCGTGAAATGGGAATTTTGTGTCAGTGATAGTTAATTAGCGAACTGATTGTTACCGCGATCAGATTTCACTCGAAGAGGCGTGTAACACGAGCCTGAGTCCAGCAATAAATTTATGCTTTCGATGCCTCGCTTGAAACCTACCAAAGCTATGCGATCGTCAGAGAAAAAACATCTCTCCAATTCACTCATTCACTGCAATGTTCCACGTTATTCAGTTGTAAGTAAATTAAATTGAAACCGTATGTAACGATAATTTATTAGAGGGTACTAGGTTTAATTTATTACAAAGAGAATAATAATGTAACATAATAGCCCACTATTGCCCCAAGGAACTGTTAAGATGATTGTTTGGTAACGTTTTGTATAAAATTACTGCGTACCCAAGAAAGTGCGTTGGGCACACAAAGAAAGTTTGCTCAATTTTATTCTAGGGAATGTTTGTATTTACCTGGATTGCTTTTGTATGTTGGATTGTATTATAAATATTAAGCGAATATTACGATGTTTGCGAACACGCCTTAACACTTTCATTGTCTTGAATTATTCAGAAATACAAAGACACGGAGGTACCATATACGTAAGTAGGATTATTTCGCGTTCGTTTTGTTTTCCAATAGGTTTCCACAATCAATTATTCGCATATTATGTATTTAACCACCACAATACTTGATGTAAATTATATTGTAATATGATAAATATACAATATTACTCTACTTTCCGCTGAGCGAAATAGGAGTGTTACGAAAATAGTAAATAAATTAATTCGTTTTAAACGTACTTCCTTTGTGATGTCAGCAAAATATATTGGAAAATCCAGTTTTTATTAAATTATAATTCAGTTTTATTTAATGTAAAAAATATATATATATTTTATTAATTTTTACTTCTATACACGGACACGTCACCCGTGCACTTTCACTGTATTCGTCAAATTTGTAAAAAAAAATAATATATATATATATTAAAATACCATGATTTTCTTTCTAAAAAGTCATCATTTTAAATTATCAATGTGACCCTAACCATCCTAAATAAGTTTAGCCACTAAAGATAATCGGCTCCTGAAAAGAAGGTCACTGCTAGATAAAAGTAAGCACATATTTAAAGAAAGGTTATATCCCTTGTCAGCAGATTGTCACAGCACGGCTCATTAGTCCGCTCATAACAAGTTGAAATCCTGCATACTTTGCCTACTCATATTTGAACTTACGGAATATAAACCAGGCAGCATAAATCACTTGAGCCTTCCTTCACACTTCGCGCTGGAATTTAAATAGGTTTTAAATCTCTTTTGATTTACTGAATATACGGGTCCTTTAAAATAATATTCTAATAAATATATCAATATATTATTGTATTACATTTATGTATATTTTATTATATTTAACAAGCCGTAGTTACGTAATTAGATGGAATTTTAATAAATGTATTTATATAACTCATAATTATAGAATAATAAAACCAAGTATCGTAAAATAATATTATGTTATTTCTACGTACAATAATATATAATTTGATAGTGGCCGCTAATTGGAACGCCAGTGCCAACCAGAAAATGTTGCTAATTTTAGGACCACTTTACCCGCTAAGCTAAGCTTAGTAATTTTAGCAAAAATCCGAGCCTTCTACCTCGCCTCGTATTTAGAGAGCTATCAAAAGTCCACCGCAGAATCCGAAGAGATTTAGATGAAAATCCTTGGATTATTATACGCATACTAAACACTCTAATATTACATTCACAGTTTTTTTAAAAAGTAGTTTAGATATTTTTTTACAAAAATTTAAATTATAGATATAGCTATGACCCAAGGGCTCTTCCTCTTTTTGTTGAACAAAAAGTTTTAATTTAAAATATTTCATTTAAACATCTTATTTCTATCTTATCAAATATATTCTTATTCTTATCAACGAGATATCACAAATATAATAGGGTATTGAAATGTTTTCTAAGCTGAATCTACATAATTTTAATTAAATTTATAGTGTGTACACTGGCATCAGTCTCTTTATATAAAAAGACTGCTCATGCATAATGTATAAGTGTCTCCGCTATCGGATCCTAACTTGACCCTTGTTTACACAGGGCTTACTAATACTGACTTACGGTTTAACAAGATTCGATGAACCTAATCTTTGCATAGAAATAGCTTCCACAATTTTTTTAGGACCAATATACAATCTATCGAAGCGTTTACTGTATTTTAGAATTCTATGTAACAATATAAATCTTAAAAAAAAAATCATTGAATCTAATATTATAAATATTTGTTTTTTCCTCAAATGTAATATTTTATCATATATTATAATTGTTCAGCATAAAATAAACAAATATCAGCTTCCATGAAAGCTATTTCATAAATTTCCATATGCCTTAACACTACATAAAATTTTATACATGCCCTAAATTTTAAGGTATTTTAGATACGTTGCGATGTTTATCCTAGTTAAAATATTAAATAAATTATAGCATGAAAGCAGCTGTTCGGCAAACTTATCTAATTATATTCATTAGTGTACCAACTCGTCGGATAATAGTAAACGGAGAGTTACGCTCGAGTCCGGAACAATAAAACTAAAATATGCATTTATTAAACAAGGATTATAAATCATTTTTTAATTATAAAAACACAAGTCATTTTGATATTAGCTAGAGTTATCTATGAAAGATGATCTTTCACTTGGAAAATTTGACATTAATGTTATGTTTTTTTTTTAATTGTCGTTATTAAATATGTCAAATTGATTTCTTATATAATAAATATATTTTTTGGGATCATTAATTAGTAAGTTAACACATTAGACATCAAGTACATTAAAAGATTTTGCATGACTAAAGAAATTTCTCTCGATTGAAATATCCATTTTTAAATAACTTTTTCTTTTCGACGACCTTAAAGATTTTACGCTAATGACGACCTTACTTATATTCAACAAATGTTTGAGTGGCTGCCTTATTCTTTTTTTATTTTTATATTTTTACATTTTATGTGTATAAGAAAAAGCAAGCTGTGTACTATTACTTCATAATCTAGGAGACATTTATTAAATATATAAAAAAAAATAGTCTTTTCATAACTCACTAATTATATTATCATGAAGAAGCAATATAATCAATCCATCCGATGTAACCTAAAACGTTTAAAAACATTATTTTTTCTTTGACATTAATTTCTTATAATATACCAACTTTTTTATTTATAGTTTAACTATATATCGTATTTTTGTTTAATAGATATTTGTTTTAGTTGTTAAATTGAAAAATTCAATATCTATTTCTAAACGGATGTCGACGGCAGTGCACTATGTTTGCTTTAGAGATGAATACTAAAGTTATTAGTTATGTAATAGATGAAAACGTGCGGTACATTTTTTCACAATAAATCTCATGGCAGTACTCCAAGGAATTACACTACAGATTAATAAATAATAAATTTAAAACAAAGGATACATATACGAGACATGGCAAATTTACTACCACATATCAATTACAGATATATATTGTAAATACACTAAGATAATCTTTTAACATTTCTAACCCACTCCAATTTCAACTATTCGCATTACAGACTCGTGTTCTTAAATTGTTCTGTTTAAATTGTATTTAAGTGACGAGACCCAAATTAAGAAGAAATAGATACGGCCTACAATCTTTCTAGAGTAATCGGAAAGAAGTTACTTCATAGCTCGCACTGATTCTTAATGAACTCCAACAATCTTTTATTGTCTTCTTAGACTGGGATAAATTGTGATAGATTATGCCTCGACTCATGCAGATTCGAGGCAAACTATTCGTCTTCCAGTTTATATTTTGAGAAAGATAACCTTGACGCTTTTATTCTATCGGTTACATCTGATATTACAATAAATATATACTTTTTATGGCTTTACAAATTTTATCTACTTTATGAATCGTTATATTGACCTGATAATTTATTTGTGTTCTTGTAAGCTAAATCCAATGTAGTGATCTCGAAAGTGCTACTTTATATCCTATAAGCAAATGAGAGTCTCTAGAGACAGCGTGGTAGCAGATTGCTTAGAGTCATTCACTTTGGTCGTCTTTGTAAAATACTTGCCTTACACTCCATAACTATTTCAAAATACTTTCCTTGTTTAACTTGCTTTTCTTTTAAAATAAATTACCCTTTCTTAATGCCGATTCTTTTTTTAACTCTTTTAAATTTAAATACACGACGTATTTACCTAATAATTTGTTATTTAATTATTTTAAAGAATTGTAAAATATATTTTAGAATATTGTAAATATTGTTAAATTGTAAACATTGTTATTTAGAATTTTAGATGAAAATTTAACAAAGGCTAGGTACAAGCCAGTGTTTAAAATACAAGACAATACTTTTGTAAAATAAATGTTCTTTCTATTTTGTCGAATGTTATATTTCCGTTGCATTAGATTCTATCACAGTTGTAGCTGTCATTACATCTTGGAATCATTTTGATTAAAAATACTTTATTTTCTTAACTTATATTCTTCTTACGAATAGTTCATAAAACCATGTTTACTTGTACCCTTTATAAAATTTCATACTAGTTTTACTGCGGTACAAATATGAAACTTAAAATTAATTCCAACAAACATGACGAATGACTTTGATCAATTTTTAAGCATTACGGTAGATGTCGTGATGTGACGTTATATACGATCTAATCTGTGATTTACCGCACTCCACTCGCAGTATTATTGAATGCTTCGTTCACTGAAAGAAAACTCCTATATTTTGACATATCTAGAATTCGATTTATGACTCTCATTCATCCGATTTTATAAATGGCAATTAAAAACCGCTATTACGTGCTGAATTTCCAGTGCATCCTTGGTTTTCAAACACTTCACGAATATTTTAACCTTAAAATATAAATTGTTCTAACGTACTAACGTGATGTTACGTGGAATTTGGTAATATCTCATGTTCTACTAATAGTAGTATGGTCAAATTTAGTTATTACATAATTAAGGCGATGTATGTAAATAAATAAAATTCAATGTTATTTATTTCTGTTTTTATATACAAAATAATTAAAAAAAAGAGTTGATACTTTAAAAAATCCTTAAAAATTATATATTATAAACAAGACTGTTACATTTTTGCCAAATGTTCAGAAACCATTCGAAGTTTAAAACTTGTATAATAGTTATTTCTCTATTTGCCATATAGCATCTCGTTCCTCACCTGTCGCAACTTGTGAAGTAATCCTGTTTCTAACATTTTTTTACGAAATATTACATTAACGTACCTTATTTACCCGATACTAGAACGAAAACATCTTGCAAAAATAATTCAGCTTGTTTCAACAGATCTTTTTATTTATCAATCTTCGAAACGCGTAAATTGCTTTTCGAATTTATTGAAGCACTTATAGCTTATTCTTCATAAAGGAGCTTATTTTACATAAAGGAGCTTTTCTTACATGAAAGGAGCTTTTATGAAACAGTTAACACCGAAAAATTCGTAGACAATTTTCTTTTTGTCTTTTCATGAGTTTACTAATAGACGTCTGTAAACATATTCACGTTTATTGGAAAGTCTGCGTTGAATCGCTAGGGCTCAATAACAAAAGCGGCCTGGCGTCAGCCATTAGCCCGGTCATTAAGTTGTCTGAGTATAAGAGTGCACTTAATCAATCAATATGAAACCTGTGTTGGCCAACGTTTGGGCCATAGATAAGCCAACCAAGATCATCAATATCGTTAATCGAGGAACATCTACCTTGATAAATATTTGGTAGCCTATGTATTTCCACTATAGGAGATATGTTTAGCGTTTTATCTGGCGTTATTGATTAAAATCTTACTATATGATCTGAGATTTTATTAGTTTCAAACTTTATGAGTTTAAGACAATATGATATGCTTTTGTTTAATAACTAATATCTAGAAACGCTCTATGGAAATAATATTCCGTATTATAGGTATGATTATCGGGTACCAAAAGTCAACAGCCGCTTATTATTTTTTTGTAATCAACCTTTATTAAGCTTGTGTATTGGGAATTACTTCACTCTGTTTCTTTATTGGCCAATTAACTAGAACATGTGCGTTTATTACAAAGCGCACAGCGACGATTAGGTGCGTACAACCGCGTCCTCGGCTTAACGAATGGCGTACATTTAATTATATACAGTTTATTGCAACTCATTAGCGTGTAGCTCTGCGATATGAGATTCTCGTTAGCAACAACAAATTTTAAATTTGAAATTGGACAAATACAAATCATAATTTCCATTAAACTAATGTCTCACTGTTGACACTCAAAAATATATTATAATCAAATTATTCTAATTCACGTGTATCAAATTACTTCTCAAACATTATTATATTGTGAATTTCCAAAAAAATATATACAATATTTGATGCAAAATTTAAATTACTAGATTTTACTGCTTTTGCTTTGCTATATCACTGACAGGTTTATGAATTTATATAAATTTATAATATTCAGTTTCTCCTAATTGAGTATGTATTCATATTTTTTAAACTGTTTCTATGTATACATTATATTTTTTTCCTGACGTTTTACGCTGGCTCTGTACACTAAGAATCCAAACACTTTTTTATGTTATCAATTTATTTTTGTGAAACAAACATTCACCTAAAACATATTATTCTTGGAATGCAAAATTGTCGTGGTATTATACTACTACTTGCAAAAGTATACAAATGTAAGCGATTTTATGGTGCTCATAAATAATTATTTATTGATATTTATATAAATATAGAAAAAAAAAAAAACCGATAAGGGCAATGATTCGAACCCGCGACTACTGGGAAAAACCGTCCCGTCGCACTACCAACTGATATTTTTCAAACATTAATTTCGGTAATGGCATCTTTTCAATGTTTATCTATACTGCAAAGTTAGAAACATTGGTTAGGATTTTCGAAAGAAACCTGATAGATGTCACCACCGTCCCGATAAAGACGAACACATATATAATGCTTAAATCACCGAGGCGGACAGCGATACGGTAGCTCAGTTGGTAGAGCGACGGGACGGTTTTACGAGTAGTCGCGGGTTCGAATCCCTGCCTGTATCGGTTTATTTTTCATTCTATATTTATATAAATTTAAATAAGCTTAACATAATAACATGTTTAAAGATATTTTCAAAAATTATTTATTGTCTAATGACAATATTACAAATTAATGAAAATATAATATATTTTTTAAAACAACATCAAAAACTAAAATATAACTTGCATATTCGTTTAAATAGCTATTTCTTGGCATCATTTATAAAGAGACACAAAAATTTGTGTAGATAAAAATATTAAAAGGAATCCATTATGTTATAACTAAATATCTTAATACTTTTATTTTGTAAGCGTGATATTTTTTTTTACTAATTTTTGGAGCATTTTGGCACCGTTTCATATGGTAGTGGCTTCCAAAAATTTCGGGGTCACCCGTGATTAATCTAGTGCGTATATGTATCAGAAAATAGAAAAAAAAATAAAACGCTGGTCTAGCTAATCTCCGTACAATATTTTTTTTATGTCGTTGTTTCTTAACAAAATATAAATCAAACCATTGAAATATCGTCTCGGTATTATTGACCTGAAATCTATTTTATTAATATTTTCATATCAAATTCTAGCATATATATTTAATATTACACTATTTACACACTTAATAAGTTAGTTTCGGATTAAAAGTAATAATTACAAAAAATCTGTTCAAGGAATTTTGTTACGGAAACTGCAAATTTTCAATATTTTGTACAACCACTCGATCATCGAGCACTTAAAGTGGTTAGAGAAATTGCTACAATTTTTCTTAGTCACATTTAAGAGTCGAAGCGTGAAGTTTTGGCTTTATTGAAAGGACTGTTATTCAATATCCGTTTAAAAAATCTTCATTCCGTTACTGGCATTGTACAGTATACCTACTGCATAGATGCCAGCAAATATTCAAATAAATCCAAATTTATTATTATTTAATTATTTATTTATTTTTTGATAGATAACACAAAAACAATTGTAATTTTGTTTTTTATAAATGTATGTATATATATTATATAACATCTATCGTAAAACAGAAATTTAGCAGGTATTTTTATATTGGAATTTTATTGACGTCGAACATATAATTAACATTGTTATAATGGCTATTTACAGCTTAATTTTGGGAAAAACTTGTACATTCAAATTCATATGAATATAGAATGAAAAAAAACCCGATACGGGCAGGGATTCGAACCCGCGACTACTGGGAAACCGTCCCGTCGCTCCACCAACTGAGCTATCGTATCGCTGTCCGCCTCGGTGAATTAAGCATTCTATATGTGTTCGTCTTTATCGGGACGGTGGTGACATCTATCAGGTTTCTTCCGAAAATCCTAACCAATGTTTCTAACTTTGCAGTATAGATAAACATTGAAAAGATGCCACTCTGATGTCTTTATCGGGACTACAAACTAAAACTACATAATATTATTATTATGTAGTTTTGTATTTGTATTAAAATAGGATTAATAAAACTTCTTTTTAAATCTGTAATCTATATTGCAGCTTCGCGTATTCGATACGAGATCACGAGCGGGAACATAGGTGGTGCTTTTGCTGTCAAGAACATGACTGGTGCCATTTATGTAGCAGGTGCACTTGACTATGAAACAAGGAAACGGGTAAGTCTCTTAAGCATGAACAATTGAACATAGCGACGGAAGCTAGTTGATATGATTATGTCTTAGCTAGTCTACTGTATCATGGGCAAATTTACTTCCGTGTTATAATTCGATTCAAGTCTGTCGACTACGACTTTTATGGCTTTCATTTAGTTTCAGAATACATCTGGTAAAAATATTTGTAATCAAATAAATGTGTACATATTTAATGTTTCACAGATAACTGTATGCTTAAAAACCACAGATTTTAATTAAGTAAATAAATATGAAATTAATCAGCACATTTTCATATGTACTTTTCGCTACAGTTTCCGATTTGGATTGAAAGATATTAAATATACAAACTGTTTGACGAGTCAAATATTATAAGGCTTCTACTATAAAACTCTCGTCGCAGTTCAAAACCATTATTTTAGCAAAATGGTCCCAAAACGCTGGATAGCCATTTTCAACTGATTATCATGATGGAAAAATAGAGATATTTCTTAATATAGATATTGATTTAAGATTACTAATTAAAATATTGTATTTCAAGTATGTCGAATAGAAGTAGAATAATTATAAGAACTATTGAATTTATTATTTCCATCTCTTACATTCAGATAAACAAATAATAACTTCAGAATATACAAAGTTTGAAGGCAAAGAACATTCAGAGGATTTCATAAGGAATTTAGACGATATCTTATTGCAAGTCTATTGCAGTGCTATCTTTGCTGCTTTGTTGCTTTCGAGAAAGATCCATCGAACTTTTCGCGAGATAAATAATTTAATCTTTAATACCCATTTAAGCACTCCGGCGTAGCAACTGCCGAGGGCCGGATTGCCATTAAATTGCAGATCCTCGTAAAGCTCAAATGGATGGATGTAAACCAGTTTATTAAACAAAAACCCGTTTTACTTTATACGATTTTAAATGATTTCATTTCAAAGACAACATTTTTCATACGACGAAATAACATAACAGGTTTTGTCTGGTTATCTGAACTAAATGTTACTAAGTTCAACATCCTTGTGTATATGTCCAAATATATCTGTTGTAGGCAGGAATAATTTAATACCTGCTCCATATATTCGCCTCGGGTAAGCTATAAATTCTGTTACGAGCTATCGCTAAACTGAGGTTCATAAAAGGTACAGTAAAGTTTCAAACACAACTCTCAACATACATCTATATTAACGAGAACTATTTAAAAATTTAACTATAAAAGTTCGTTTACTATTGGAATATCTATTAAGCTTATAATAGGAAAAATGTATTAAAATCTCATGTTCTTAAATTACGATACTTTGCTTTAGTAATATGCTCGAAATGACTTTTGAAACAAACCATTTTCCTTCCGGTAGAGGAAATAACGGAGTGACATGGACAGATGACGCCAATAACTTCCCCGGGTCGCAACCACAAACGCCACCCCCTTCATTGTTAAAAGTGAACGCCGCTAAAGATTTTATCGTTCTAGTTTACTCTTGCCTCTTAATATGTGTGTTTTAAATTACATCATATTCAACTTAGTTAAGAATTTATTTTTTAAAACACTGTTTGAAGACACTCTTACTTTATAAAAAGTTTTAATGGCATCGTTAATTTTAAATACATGCCTATCTTCAAAGAAAACAGAATTTTCAAATTAAGCTGTCCATATAAAATGCGCACTATAAACTAAGTTTATAGGAATATTGTGATATTTTTGTAGTTATTTAAACTAATTTACTTCATTTGTATCCGGGCAAACAGTACGAGTTGAAGTTGGCTGCTTCGGATAATCTTAAAGAGAACTACACGACAGTGGTGATTCACGTAAAGGACGTGAACGACAACCCCCCTGTGTTCGAGAGACCCACCTATCGTACCCAAATCACTGAAGAAGATGACCGCAATCTTCCCAAGCGTGTGCTTCAGGTCCGCTTCGTGACGATAAGACCTCATTTGATTCTTTATACGCCGCTTTGAGGCTTTTATGTAGAAAAAGAATCGCATGGGGTGACTTGCCGATATTTCGATTGACCCTACTTTGTCATTTTATTTCGTTTGCATGGCATGGTTTTGTCATTGTGTCGTTCCGTAGTGTCGTTTAGCTAGTGTGATTGGTTTTTTTCCTTTCTTGTGTTGTATTGCGTTTTTTTATTTCTGTAGCGCTGGAAGGTTGTATATATTTTTTTTACATTTTGGACTACTTGAGAGTAATTTTTGTTGTATCGTTAAAATCAACAAATATTACTAATCTACAATTGTAAAAGCTAATTCCAAATGAATATTGTGAACAAGTAGAAAATGAATATCTTTAGTACGATTAGTACTTCTAGTACAGTTTAGTCCTATAATTTAGCAAGGTGCAATAGTTAAGATTAATATTTTACTTACAACTTCACTCAAAATGATAGCAATATCGGATTTATGAATAAAAAATCGTCAGTCTCTGTGTCAGTGTGTCTTATCGGCCGTAAAAATAGAACACTGCACAGTTGCCTCCATGATATCGACGACAATAAATCAAAAACATTGATAACCAATTCTAAAAAATATGCGTTGTTCGCTTTGTTTGAGTTTAAATTCCTGTGGGAATTCTTCACTATAAATTATGTTCTTTTCAATTTAACAGTTTAGTTGGAAAGAAAAGTTTAGTTTAGTTTTGCAGCACACATTTTTTAAAATTTTATACGATATTACAATAGTGTACAAAAGTTTACACATAATTTAAATATGATAATTTATTGATAAATTATTATTATAATTATTGTTATATTTATTTACAATGCTTGCTTCAACTTTTAGAAGCTATGACATAGAATTGCTTCACGAATCGATGAATACTATAATATTATTCGTGCAGCAGTTCTATTGCATGGGCATGAGCTAATGCGCGCATATGCACAGTACGAGCTGACCTTGGTGGCATCAGACGGGAGAAACGAGAACTCAACTCGAGTGGTGGTTCACGTACTAGATATCAACGACTTGCCACCTCGGTTCACACGCAGCGCCTACGTCACACAGGCGTTAGAGGAAACAGGACCCTACCCCCACTTTCTTATACAGGTTTTTTTTATTTTTTTTTTTTCATATTTTGTTCTCATAATGATATTATACCCATACCCATACAAGGTTTTGTCTCTATACTTAAAATAAAGCTGAAATAGCATATTATATATATTTGTTATACAACACCTAAATCTCTTCAACTTTTGTTACTTCATTAGTCAATCCATATTTTATCCTTCTATCCTGGCTAATATAAACAGGTAAGTATTATTTATTATTGTTAATGCTTTAAAATAGTTTAGGTGTGGCTTGCAACAAGTAACAGTTTTAAAGAGTTTATACGATTTATTCTTTTATAATTAATTGGCATGGCTAATAAAGTATGTAGATTTAATTATCTTTAATTTTACTTATTTCATCGAACAGACTGGTGTAAGGATATTTCTTTACTTGTATATCTATAGACTTAAGTTTCTGGAAAATTGGCCTTTATTTGTTTACTTAAATTAATGAACATTGCTATACAAATTTAAGAAAACACTCAAAGAAATAAAACGAAATAAAGAATCAGGCTTATTTAATTATCTTTATGACAATAACTTTAAGTGGTCTTCTTAAAAATACATTTGCATAAATAAAAAACTTTTGTTCATAACACTTTTTACTGTATTAAAAATACTATTGAATGTCTAAAGATTTTAATGATTTTATAAGAATATACGACTTATATATTCTGTCTTTGTTAAAAGTATCGACTCAACCATATATAAAGTCATTAAAAGCTTTAGCCTGTCGCCTCAACAGGGATTTTTTTTATAATTGGTCTAGATTCGTAAATGATCCAAGTAATTACGCAAACGTCGACCCTCTTCATTTCACTTCTCTTCCCAATCAAATGAAAATGGAAGTTTCTATTTTCTTGTACTCTATACAAATGAGATTGCTAATATATTTGGAATAATCTAAATTACTCTCAGCCATTTGATTGAGGAGATTTAAATACTTACTAACAAATTTACTGTTATTTGTAGGCACCATTGCGAATATTTTAAAGTCTTTAAAAAGAAATATACACCACACATCTTTTTACTATTAAAACATTTATTTAATTCGCTACTGGTCTGAAAGACAAACACATTTTTACAATTGTAACGAATAAAAGGCAGACGGCGCGGAGCTAACAAATTGCAACGTAATAAAAAGAAAGCAAAATAAAATATCCATTTTTTTACATTATCCTAACTTGTTTCTAACTCTTTAAATATCATCCTAAAACTTACTCCGGGAATGTTTAAAAAGAACGAAGTTTTTGAAGCCCCAGTTGGAACACCCGCTGTCGCTACCGAGCCTTACCCCTCTACAAACAATCTGTGAATGTTGGCGGGTTCATAACT
Source organism: Napeogenes sylphis (assembly GCA_959347405.1). NCBI lineage: Eukaryota > Metazoa > Arthropoda > Insecta > Lepidoptera > Nymphalidae > Napeogenes > Napeogenes sylphis. Next base: position 22,118,029 of record OY365786.1, read on the forward strand.
TGAGGAAACTTCCGCCACGTCTCTTCCACTATAATCATAATTCACACTTTCAACGACTGAACAGTTTTACAAGTACTGAAAATAATATTCTAAAGTAGTCGGGATTTATACAGAGACCAATTATTATTAGCATATTTTTATGACAATATAATGAAAAAGTCAAAATTGGATGTAGATTTAGATATAATAAAAAGTTTTGCTTTCCTTTATAAACAAGAAGATATCGGGCTTTGCAAATATAATTTCGAATACAACGACCGAAGAAGTCGTGTCGAACTTCCTAATATTATTGCGTAAACAACAGAAATAAGGGCCAAATTTCATAGCCTAAATCTGTAAGTAGGTATAAAATATAATTTATTTTCAATATTGCTATCTCATTTTATAATTTACTAGATATATTATTTGAGTCTTTTCTTATATATTTTTTATTATTTTATTATTAATCGAATATATTATTTGTATTGAAATCGATAATTACAATATGTTCTTATTTAATTTTCTTGAATTTAAATATAACAGAATGATTTTTTATTCTATTAATACAGGTGACTGCGACCGATGGTGATAAGGATAGGCAACAGAATATTGTTTATTTCCTTACTGGACAAGGTATTGATCCTGATAATCCATCAAATAGCAAATTTGACATCAATCGAACGACAGGAGAAATATTTGTTCTTAAGGTATTTTTCTAAACATTTTATATCTTATTATTATATAAATTGGTCAAAATCATTAATTTTTATTATATTTCTTATATTAAGAAAATAAATCGTTAATATATTTGCAGCCGCTAGATCGAGATCAACCTAATGGAAGACCCCAATGGAGATTTACAGTATTCGCGCAAGATGAGGGTGGGGAAGGACTTGTAGGCTACGCTGATGTACAAGTTAATCTAAAGGATATTAATGATAATGCACCAATTTTCCCTCAAGGGGTCTATTTCGGCAACGTAACCGAAAATGGTACAGCAGGAATGGTTGTTATGACAATGACTGCAATTGACTATGACGACCCTGCTGAAAGTAATAATGCCAAATTATGGTACTCTATTGAGAAAAATGTTATTGAGGAAGAGACAGGATCTCCAATATTTGAGATAGAACCAGAAACCGGTGTTATAAAGACAGCTGTTTGTTGCTTAGATCGTGAAAGAACGCCAGATTATTCTATACAAATAGTAGCTTCAGATGGTGGGGGTTTAAAGGGCACAGGTACAGCTTCTATAAGAGTAAAAGATATAAACGATATGCCACCGCAATTCACTAAAGATGAATGGTTTACGGAAGTTGATGAAACAGATGGAACAAATCTACCTGAAATGCCAATTCTTACGGTAACAGTTCATGATGAGGATGAAACTAATAAATTTCAATACAAAGTTATTGAGAATAGTGGGTATGGTGCTGATAAATTTACTATGGTTAGAAATAATGATGGAACTGGGTCCCTTAAAATTGTACAGCCATTAGATTACGAAGATCAATTGCAAAGCAATGGATTTAGATTCAGGATACAAGTAAACGATAAAGGTGAAGATAATGATAATGATAAGTACCACGTAGCATATTCGTGGGCAGTAGTAAAACTTAGAGATATAAATGATAATAAACCACAATTTGATCGAGCAAATATTGAAGTATCTGTATATGAAAATGCGGAAGTAGGAAAGAGTCTTGAAACTTTCAAAGCTACGGATCCAGATCAAGGTGGTAAAAGTAAAGTGTCATACGCTATTGATAGATCTTCCGATAGAAAACGTCAATTTTCTATTAACCAAGAAGGAACTGTGAGTATCCAAAGGTCTCTAGATAGGGAGGATACACCCAGGCATCAAGTCAAAATATTAGCGATAGATGATGGAGTTCCACCGAGGACTGCTACAGCTACGCTTACAGTAATAGTTCAAGATATAAACGATAATGCACCTACGTTCTTGAAAGACTATAGGCCCGTTTTAACTGAACATATAACACCTAAAAAAGTAGCAGAAATTTTGGCAACAGATGATGATGATAGATCTAAAAGCAATGGTCCGCCATTCCAATTTAGACTTGATCCAGGCGCTGATGACATTATTAGAGCATCATTCAAAGTTGAACAAGACCAAAAAGGTGCAAATGGCGATGGAATGGCTATTGTTTCATCTTTAAGATCATTTGACAGAGAACAACAAAAGGAATACCTCATACCTATTATTATTAAAGATCATGGTAATCCCGCCATGACTGGAACAAGTACTCTAACAGTTGTAATTGGCGACGTAAATGACAATAAAATGCAACCAGGTTCAAAGGAAATTCTTGTGTATAATTATCAAGGACAGGCTCCAGACACTGAAATTGGACGAGTGTATGTATACGATTTGGATGATTGGGATCTACCGGACAAGAAATTTTTCTGGGAAAGTTCTGAACACCCCAACTTTACATTAAATGAGGAAACTGGTATGGTCCAAATGAAACATAAAACAAGGGAAGGAAGATATCATTTGAAATTTAAAGTTTATGATCGCAAACATACGCAAACGGATGTACCTGCAAACGTTACTGTATACGTTAAAGAAATTTCACCTGAAGCTATAATTAATTCGGGGTCAATCCGAATAACGGGTATATCGGACGAAGATTTTATTAGAGTTTGGAATTATAAAACTTTAAGCGTCTCTAGAAGTAAGCTAGATATTTTTAAGGATAAACTAGCAGATTTACTTAATACAGAACGTGAAAATATTGACATATTTAGTGTACAATTGAGAAAAAAGCATCCTCCAGTGACTGACATACGTTTTTCTGCACATGGGGCTCACTATTATAAACCGATCCGGTTAAATGGCATAGTACTTATGCATAGAGAAGAAATCGAAAGAGCCGTTGGAATTAACATTACTATGGTTGGCATAGATGAATGTCTGTATGAAAATCAAATGTGTGAAGGCTCTTGTACAAATGTTTTAGATATAAGCAACTTGCCCTATATGGTAAATTCAAATAAAACCGCTCTCGTCGGGGTACGAGTGGATGTTATCGCGGAATGTACTTGTGGTGCCAGAAATTTCACTCAAGCTGAAACTTGTCGCAACTCGCCTTGTTACAATGGCGGTAGATGCATAGAAGGTAAATATGGATTAGCCTGCTCATGTCCTCCCGGATACACAGGTCCTCGGTGTCAACAAACATCGCGAAGCTTTAGAGGCACTGGATGGGCATGGTATCCATCTCTAGAAATGTGTGATAGTTCTCATTTAAGCTTTGAGTTCATTACAAGAAAATCAGAAGGAGTCTTGCTCTACAACGGACCAATTGTGCCACCTGAACCAGAGGAGGTAGTGGTATCGGATTTTATTTCAGTGGAATTAGAACGAGGACATCCAAGATTATTAATAGATTTCGGTTCAGGCACATTAGAACTTAGAGTCAAAACTAAGAAATCCTTAGACGATGGGGAATGGCATCGCCTTGATATATTTTGGGATACCGAAAATGTTAGGATGATCGTTGACTTTTGCAAGTCTGCAGAAATTCAAGAAATGGAAGACGGAACACCGCCCGAATTTGATGACACCACATGTCAGGCATCTGGATCGATCCCACCATTTAATGAATATCTAAATGTTAATGCTCCATTGCAAATTGGTGGATTATATATTGAACATTTTGATCCCACCCATTATCATTGGCAATACATGCCCATTGGAAAAGGATTTGATGGATGCATAAGAAATTTAATACACAATAGTAAGTTATATGACTTAGCACATCCTGGATTGTCGCGGAATTCTGTAGCCGGGTGCCCGCAAACAGAAGAAATTTGCAATCAAGCGGACACGACAACAAGATGTTGGGAACATGGCACTTGTGTGGGTAGTTTTTCGGAAGCTAGATGTCAATGTCAACCCGGATGGACGGGACCGTCCTGTAATTTACCGACAACACCAACCAGTTTCAGGCCTCAAAGTTATGTAAAATTTGCATTAAGTTTTGAACCGGATAGGTTTAGTACACAGGTCCAATTACGATTTAGAACTCGTGAACCTCATGGCGAACTGTTTAGAGTCAGCGATCAGCATAATCGTGAATATGGCATTTTGGAAGTAAAAGATTCACGTTTACATTTCCGTTATAACCTAAACTCTTTACGAACAGAGGAACGAGATGTGTGGCTAAACTCCGTTCCAGTAGATGATGGACAGTGGCATATAGCGCGAGTGAGCAGATACGGTAGTGCTGCTACACTTGAAATTGATGGAGGTGAAGGTAGAAGATATAACGAGACTTTTACTTTTGAAGGGCATCAATGGCTACTTGTTGATAAGCAAGAAGGTGTTTACGCGGGAGGAAAAGCAGAATACACAGGCGTTAGAACTTTTGAAGTATATGCCGATTTTCAGAAAGGTTGTTTGGATGACATTAGGTTAGAGGGCAAACATTTGCCATTGCCGCCAGCAATGAATGGTACACAGTGGGGCCAAGCAACAATGGCAAGGAACTTGGACCGAAATTGTCCTTCCAATAGTCCCTGCATCAATGTTCACTGCACTGAACCCTTCGTTTGTGTCGATCTGTGGAATGAATATGAATGCACGTAAGTATGGTCATAAATATATACAAAAAATATCTTTACAACCTTAAAGTCAAAATAAATTACAGATTATATACATATTACTATTGCATTGTTTAAAAAAATGAAAACGTTTTTATTTGTTCACTATTTTAATTGTTAAAAAATTATGAAAAATATAAAAAAAAACTAAAACAAATGATAATTTTTGTAAAGCGCGCACTGAGTTTATTTTCTAGTTTTATGAAGCTTATATTTACACTAACCTATTAATGTATTGATGTTTAATATATAACGCTTTCTAAAAAAAAATAGCTTTCACATACATCACTAATATACATGTACATTTTTACTCTATTATCTTATTTATTTTACTATTAAAAGTAATATTATAGTATATTAGTCTATTTTTAATAGTATGTGTGTATACTGTATATTTAACATATTGGAATGGTGTCTAGTTGCGGTGAGGGTTTGGTATTGTCTCCGGACGGCAAAGGTTGCGTAGACAAGAATGAATGTCTCTACTTTCCGTGCCGCAACGGGGGTTCGTGTGTCAACCGGGAGCCCGGCTATCGCTGCCATTGTCCCGAAGGGTTCTGGGGAGAAAACTGCGAACTCGTTCAGGAAGGACGAACGCTCAAGCTCAGCATGGGCGCACTGGCGGCCATCCTCGTCTGCCTCCTCATTATCATGAGTGAGCATAGAGCATCCCGCGTGTCTAGACGATCACCCCTTCACCCATTCATAATAGCACATTCATATATCATTTATAGTATCATATATAGTGTAGTGCATGCTTTATGGGCTCAGTGCGCGTAAACGCTGTAGGCGAGAGGTAAAGCGCCCAATGTATAGGTGTCCTGGAGGATCGACTCGGTCAGGCGGCACGTGCGTGAACGTGAACGAGTGCGTGAGCAACCCGTGCATGCACGGTGGGACGTGCCTGGATCGAGACCCGGCTCGCCGCTACGACTGCATATGCTCTTTCGGATACACGGGACACGACTGTGAACTAGAACTACTCGCCTCCGGAATCATCATGCCCTCCAGGGATTTTGTTATTGCTATCATTGTCTGTTTGTTTTTGCTTTTAGGTGAGCACCTCTTTAATTTTGCATGTTTATCATTTGTTCATTATCTGAGTGTCATTCATCCATATCATATCATAACTTGTCCTCCTATATTGGATTGTTTATAACGTAAATAGTAAATTAAGTGTTAATAATAGTAAAGAAAAAAAAATGCATAAAGTAAGTATATTTAGAAATTATAGTAACACAAGTATATCTTTACGTACTTTACTTAGTGTTCTAAGAATATTCTAGCAAAAGATAAAATTCTTTGAAAAGAATTTCCATAAGATACTACCTACCAGTAATATATTATTTATAAACCATTCAAGCGAAGAAAGAGATTTACTTTATATCATTGCATAAGACTATGACGTATAGACGGAGAGTGCGAGTGTAACATTCTCAAAGCCGAAAATGCACGTATAGTAGAGGATATTCCTAAAAGCTCTGTCCATGCTCCGCTGCATACGACTAGTAACGCAATAAATTTATAGACAGCTAGTAGCCAAGTGGTAAAAGGGTTCACAAAATAACAAATTTTCACTGACTGTCTATTTATATATTTATTAGGTCATATGCAAAACATTTTCAGAATGGAAAATGTACTCGTATGTTTGTACGTTCATAAAAAATACTTTTTATTTATACAATGATTTATATCTTAGATTTCTAAATGAAATTCAAATAAGTAATTAATTTCGTTCAATGAAATTATATTCGATAATAACCTCGGCATCGAAATATTTCTAATAAAATAACGGTTCTTGTAATAAAGCAATTAACCATCATACAAAATCGAATATCAAAATCCAATGTTAGAAAATATTAATAAAGAAGATATAGAATACAGATTTTTTAAGTGAAATTGCATTTCGTTTGGGTAATATCATGAAGTATGATGATTATATTTAAAAGTATGATGCTCCTGTAAATTTAATCCGTCCTAAGTGACCTCTGTTTCGGATACAAAGCAATATACTGGAGTTGTGCCAACTGCTAATATAATTCTCTGTAAATCCTCTTATAAACCGCCATATAAATCATACTCGAACGCTCGTAGTATCAAATTTTCAGTTTCGATAGTAGCTCGATAAACCCGTATTTGGAAAATGAACGGTGACACTGCTAGTCTCTGTTTTAACAGCATGTTTAATGTGCCGCAGCTGCACATTGGAATTATTGATTTACACATCAACCAAAACATCTGTTACTTCGCCACAATTATTTTGTATAAATTAGACAATATTTACTTAATCCATTCAAATCTAACCATTTTCATTCGTTAACATTTGAATTTGGCAAAAATATCAAGCTTTAATTTAATTACTTTTGTCAATATTAAAACGGATTATGCTAATAGATATATTTATTCCAGTCCTAGTCCTGGTATTTGTGGTATACAATCGGCGTCGGGAGGCACACATAAAGTACCCAGGCCCAGATGACGATGTTCGTGAAAACATAATAAACTATGACGATGAAGGCGGCGGCGAGGATGACATGACGGCATTTGACATCACGCCACTTCAGATACCCATTGGCGGACCTCTGCCTGATCATGTACCTACTAAATTACCATGTGAGTATCAATTATATGTTTTTTTTCTTTTACAATAAAAAAAACAAAATCTAAAAAGTTTTGTTCTGTTCAATTTAAATTTCAATTGTAAAATTAGACAGCCAATATTTTTATTATGGGATCTTTTCGGACTCCGCCTTTTGAATGTTCTATTGGCTTTGACTCAAAAGGCAAAGCACAACCCTTGTAAATGTCACATAGCCGTCGTTTGTGCCGGCTGACATCGCTCCTGAGAGATTCCACTCTCGTTGAATTGTTACAATCAACTAGATCTACATTTAAAGTTTTATTAAATTACAATGATCAATTTAGAAACATTGGGAATTATTACTTCAATTTTATTTATTGTGGGAAACTTTATTACTGTAATTTATAGTGACAAATATTTGCAGTATAATGTAGAAAAATACACTATGTTTAATAATTTCATCAGTATTTCTCTTACATTTATGGGTGGCTCAGTAGTAAAATATTTCATTATCCCAAAATGCCTATATTTATATTTAATTAATTTAATCCTTTAATCTTATGTTAGTTAAAATTTCAACCGCTTTATAAATTTAATGAATAGTAAAGTAGATATCAAATTAACATTTTAGTAGATATTAAGGACTTTAAAGTCTTACATGGTTTCACGTACATTTAATTTTCATAAATCTATTTCTGATTAAAGATTATATTTAAAGATTAATTTCAACATGATTATATAAAAAAAGTCGCTTATATTTGGATCCTTTAAGGAATAATAAAATTTGTGGCACGATTGTAAAATTTGCATTGCAAATGTATGATCCAAACCCAGGGCTGAAATTAATGTATAATTTTTAATTGGAACTTAACCATACAGAGATTTTTGTTCTCCTCGTGTTACTTACCTAACTTGTTTTTGGTTTATCCATATAACAACGTCGAACTGTTATAAATATTTTGTTTCAGATCCATTGATGGGTGTAGGACTGGGAGTGGGTCCAATGGGGGTATCAGTGGCACCGGCAGTAGTACCTTTGCCGGGCGAGACCAACGTGGGCATGTTCATAGAGGACCACAAACGACGAGCGGACAGCGATCCCAATGCACCTCCCTTTGACGATCTCAGGAATTATGCATATGAAGGTGGCGGCAGCACTGCGGGCTCACTGTCGTCTCTTGCATCTGGTGAGTCGGAATATGAAACGAATCGATTCGAATCCAGATTAGATGTACAGTCGAAAATATCATTCGGTATTCAATTGAGGATTTAATTCCACCTTAGATAGTTGATAACTAGAAAACTGATTTCAATAAAAGCAAAAATAAATTGAGGCAGACATTGCAACAGGATGATTATTGATTAACGGTCGATAGTATTTTATTTCAGTGTTATATATTTTTTTTTAAAAGATGTGAATTGGCCCTTAATAACCTACTTATAAATGTTGTTTTTTTGTCCTGTTATTATATTTTAATTGAAACCTCCACTTATATCAGTGGAGGTTTTAATTAAATTATATAAAATTAGATTTTTGTGCAAACTTTGTTTTTACTTCATACATTTATTTAAACCACTCTGGAGAATTGACAAATATTTTAATTTTACATGAGATACTACATGAATAAAACAAATCGTAGTATTCCGTTTTATACTGAATTACGTTTACACGTTTCATATACTTAAATTTGTAAGGAGAGTACATGCAGTGAATTAGAGTGGCACTTTAGTTTAAGAAACACTTTCAACACCTCAGACTCTTATTATCTTCTCTTACAACCGGAACTTTTCAACCTGTGGTTTCTTTTACCTTTCTCTAAAAGATCTGACACGTCTGTAGTAAGTGTGTCAAGGAACAGTGAGAAACATATCATGCATCTTATGGGTAATTATGTCACCCCGTCATTGTAAATAAATGAAAATACATATATAAGCGTCAGTAAATAAATTACCCATAATTTAAAGTGATTTGGCTTTCAATAAACATATACGCTAATCAAATAAAATCTGATTTAAATAGGAACCGACGACGAAGTGCACGATTACGACTATCTTGGAGCGTGGGGGCCCCGGTTCGACAAACTGGCCGACCTATACGGACCGGAGCTGGATGAACAACTGTAGACCTCACAACACCCCACTAATTAGTCAATTGTCTCCCTCTACCACCACCCACATCACCCCTCGAGCCGCAGTGGAGGGGGGCTCTAGAATACGTAAAGTGCGTACGTTTCTTATCAATTTTCTACAAGTTTATTTTATACAATAGCTAGTTTAAGTATATTTTAAGGTGTACGTACGTTTGATTACATTTTTATGAGGTTTGAACCTATCTTCACCAAATATTTGATATAAGTTTTATTCGAGTTAGCCATATTATGAGTCAGTATTTTATTGGAAGTTATCAAGATAAGTGGATTTCTGCGCGAGGGCCTGATGTGTATCTGCATCGTGGGTGTTTGTAGATAGTGTGCTATAAATGTGAATAATTTATACGAGTATTTTGTAAGTCCACAGCTTTACGTGATATCACTAAATGTATGGCCCTTCCGCATTAAACCGATATACCTAATAAAAATATGTTATATTTTATATTAATTATAGTAATTAATGTCCCTTTGGACGTCGAGTTTATAATGCTCATTCATTGATATGTGAAATATCCACTGGGGATGTACATACGATTAGTTAACAACTGCCCCGACTGTCTTAGTTTAAATATGTAAAACAATTGTCATATTACTCAAAATTTTATAGTAAGTGATCTGTACAGTAACTGGTGTTCCTCTCCAAGTCTCCATGTAGTGTTAGATAATAAATATTAGAATAATCATAAAGGTCTACGGTCTACTCGTACAGTAGCTAAATATTGATAGTTTTCGGTGGTGTTCCGTTTGGTGTGCGAGTGTGATGCGAGTGAAGACGCGTGTGGTTAATGTTAACGTATCGGGGATTATCTTACCAGTTTTATAAGTTAATGGTCTACTAGAATGTACTTAATGTTAAGTATAGAATAAATTATTATGTATTTAATAAAAATGTACCCCAGAAGTTGAATATTTGAAATAACAAATGTAATATTATATGATATGAATAGCAAGTTGAACACCTTATCCATCTAATATGACATCTAGTTACTATGAAATACTCTCACGTCCCCGATGCGTTACGTGTACGTAAAACACTTCTCAAAACGCGTTGAGGGTTGGGTGTCGGATGAGTTACGAGTACGTGTCGGCGAGCGGGCGTGCGTAACTAATGCGGACGCGTGTGCGTACATGAGTGCGCACTTGTGTGTGAGGTAGGAATGAATGGGAAAGTGCCAATCTATTAGCATTATCGATGCAGCTAATGACCGTAGAATTAAGTGTTTGCACTTTATTTATTCAATATATTTACATATAAAATTAGACGCACCTAGGGAAATATCAATAACTTAATAAGAGTGTTGTGCTAGAATTATTCCATCGATTTTGACGTGAGATAGTTGTTGCAACCATTAGAAGTCACTAATTTAATGCTAATATTTAAGAATTTATAGTAAAATAATTTAATTACAGGTTCTATAAAACTGTCTCACTTCGACATCGAATTAGGATCAGTGTACATTTTAGAATATACTGAATTGTGTTAAAATGACTGATTTTATTATGCGTTTGAAGCCTAAGATTTTGTAGAATCGTTTGTTTATTTAAAAACTTCGAATACTATAAGAACACCTAGTTTGCACATAAACTATTCAAGTTTCAATAATAAAGCAATTCTCGTTAATTACTATACAAATAAGTAGTCAGTTAATAGTTCGAACATTTAGGTTTTATTGTTCTTTTATAATATCATTACACTGCCAATAATCATATAGACGACTTAAGATAGCTTTTGGTCCGTTTTTATATTTTAGTCTTTACAACGGATGTATGTATGTTAAGTTTTTATTACGATTACCCTCTTCCGAACAGAATGCAGTAAATTAAAACTTGCCTCCTTTTCCCCTTCGTAAGCTCTGCTTCGTCTAATCGTGTACTATCAAATCTTATTACATATTTGTGTGTAGTGTTGGTCAACTATTCTATACAGAAAATGCAACTTCGTTCCACACTGATTTAGAAAGTTCTTCACGCTTGTTCCGCTCTCTGTATGGAGCACCACGCGACGCACTATATTTTGAAAATTTCTATGTACACTTAATTAAGACAGCAGAGCACAGAACCCAGTACAAAGTATAAGTGGTCCGACAGCGACACGTCTTTTATGTTAGACAGTAATTATTATACCAACATAGTTATGTTTTGTTTCAACTGTGATTATTTAGTTGTACAACTCTGATGATTACATAAAACAATGAATAAAATATAAAACAAATCTTTTATTTTGCAACCCATCCTTATTGAACCTACTATGATGATGTATGTTTGTTGATGCATGAGCATAATATAACAGTAAAAAATATATAAAATGAACTTGGGCTTTATAACAATGAAAACAAAACATACAATTTAAATTCAATTGACCAATACATTTTCCATTTGAAAATATGTTTGATTGGATTTTTCTTTCATTTTGCCACCGATGTACGTACTGAACGTACGTACTAAAGAATGTATTTATACTTATTTACATTTTAACACTGATTGAACCTTTAATAACTCATTATTTATAAATAATGGTATATTGAGCTGTGACAATAGCAGCTGCTTGCCTACTAGGCATAGTAATTATACACTTCAACACATTTAATTTTTCAATTCAAAAAAATATTTAAAATTCAGGATAAATATTTGCTTCAACTATCATATACCTTTGTATATGATATTGTTCTTTAACAATGGAAATGTCATTCGAAAACACAATGTCTTTAATGAAAACGTACCATAAAAAGTGACCACAAACTATGCAGCTGGTGGTTCCAATGGTTGCAACTTTATCTAGACAATATTGAGGCTCTTATAACGTCATCAATCTTTTGCATATTCATGACGTCATGCCATATTGTTTTTAGTGACGATATGAATTTTAGGCGGTAGATGTAAATGGCTACAGAACGTGGTCGAGTTTTTAGGGTCGTAAAATGTTTTCAGATATTGGGCCTGACGTATACAATTACGTACAACACCGAGTAGTCGCCTTAATATTTTTGTTTTATTTTCAGTTATTGTTACTGTCATATATTTACGTATTAAATTACATTTCATTTATTACCCGTTTTACATGATTTATTTTATGTAGATTTTGAGTAAATATTATAACTTATAAAATCTTATCTAAGTTACAATTGAACTTATTTATTACTATATTTCATTCCCGTCCCGTAGCCCTTCGTCCTACCCTAAGTAATAAACCATCTATCATCATACAAAATTTTGTAAAATATCCGAACATTTTCAGTTTTATTGTAATTAGTCCAAACTCAAAATGTCTGTTTTTTCCCGTAGAACGTCGAAATTTTCCGAAGTAAAAAGTAACTTTTACGTTGACTCGGTGAATAAACTACTACAAATCCTTATTCTCGTTTCATCGTTCATTAACAAATATGTATGTCTTATTCGAACAACCAAATGGACCAAAAGACCAAAAAATCTAAATGAAAGAGTTTTAAAAAAGGCCATATTTTGACCTCGTTACCATTTTATTCTATAAATCAATAAAACAACTACTGCAGTAGAAAGAAAAGTAATCCAGTTAACAGGATTACTACTGGAAGTACCTAGTATTGGTAGTAAGAGAAAACCGAGCGTTAGTTACATTTGCAAATTGTGTTATGGAGAAACTACGTTACTTCTTTCACCTGGGTTTTAGCTTCTGATACAATTTTTTATATAGATTAAGGTAAATTTGTTTTTATTGATTTTTTTTTTTTATTTTTTTTTTTATTTGCCTGACGTGTTATAGATGTTTTAAGTCATTATATTAAATTACACTATTCTTATCAAGCTTGTATTTGAGGTATGATATTGTATAAATATTAACCTTTCATAGAAGTTTTAAATTTTGGTTTATAATGTTTTAATCTTAGTAGTAACGTTTCACAACGCCGTATTTCAGTGGGTATCTGTCCTAAACTTTGGAATTGACATGATTTATAACACTATTAGCTGAACCTTTTCCTCCATTAGATATTAAAATATGTCATTACTTATGTTTATGAAGTTATTGAAATTAGTTCGTTGGACTGTAACTTTTGCGATAGATTATGTTTTAAGGGAAATGTTTATTTTGATATGTATTGAAATTGTAAACTCTATAATATGTGTATGATTAATTTGACTTGAATTTAATTTCATTCCATTTTCTAATTTTATTGGAATTGTGTCAGTATACAAATGTTAATAATATGGAGTCTATATACCAGAAGCTGCGAACATGGTGAGTTATACTTAAGATTTTTATATAATCTCTTTTTAACGTCTACTTGAGTGACCTTTCGTCACTTATTTCATCAATGGATCTAATTTTATTATCATTACTGATATAAAAAATATGTGTGTAATAAACAGTACCAAAGAATTGATTAGGATCATGTCTCTTTCTGTCAATAAGTGCCTATATAATAATAATAACCGCTCTTATCAAAAAATCCTAGCCAAGGGGCTAAGCAGAAGGCTGTTAGCAATTTAAAAATACATAAATGAATGTACTAATTCGAACATATAACGATATAATAAATTAAAATAAATCCACATTAAATCATAAAAATAGCTCAAAGACTTTCAATTATAATATAAGTAGCTATTAAATACTTTTGCAAAATTTATTTCAACTCGGCAACTACTCGAGCAGCTAAGTAAGTACGTCACAATTTTAGAGACATTTCTTTTTACTTTATTAAGTAAAAAGAGCGAGCTGACAACTGCTGATTCACTGAACAAGAAAAAGTTAAAAACAAAGCCGAACTTACAACTGGACAATCTTAGTAATAAGAAAGGGAATTGTTTCTCATCATTTTTCATTTTAACAGTAATTACACTAATGATACTAACTTCTTTTATATAATTATTACATTTGGAACTTAAGTTATAGACTTAAACGTTAAACTAAGAATGATCCTTTCTTATGTTATTGGGAACTTTTGTTTTATTATTAATTTGTATTTTAAACATAACATAAATGCTTGTTTAGCTTTGAAGATTAAGATAGATATTAATTTTGAATAACTATAATAAATCCGACAATTATATAACCCTTTCATTTATCCTGTCTTATCTTAATTTGATTTTATTGTCATGATCTATTGCTGACTGACCTCCGAATCCCATCAATCAAATTAATAAATATTGTTAGGTGTCCCAAAATCCAACCTTCCTTACATATTTTTCTCACACATAAATTATGATGAAAGAGTTTGTTAAGTAATATTACAATATATTATATAAATATATTTCTTATTATTATATTTTTTGACCTATTACAAAACTGAGTAACAAATGTTAAATAAAAATATGTAATCTTTCTAAGTTGGCTAACAAATAAGATTACAATGTTGTAAACAAAACTGACTACTTAATGATTATAATTTAATATTTTTGAATAAAAAAAGGAATTGACATTTTAAATTGATAGATTATTTACTTGATAAGTAAATTATTATTGGAATTCAATTAATAAATTTTACATAATATTCGTTTTGTAGATGGAAAATTATAACTAATAATAAATCCATTTTATATTAAGAACATCTGTACGATCTTCTTAATACATTAAACCAACCGATATAGGATTAAAGCTAGTTTCATGATAGGTCACAGGTATTTCCTGATAAACATTTTCTAGAGCTAATATTTGTGGATAACTATCTGTTCATATATCCAATTTAGCTGGATACTGATAGCCATTAAACGTTTGCCTAAAATAACATACATAATTATAAGGATTGCGTATTATAGTTTGTGTTCATGCATTAATTGTGGGAGAGCAATGTTGCTAGATTCAAATAAATATTGTTAAATATTAAATAACTATAAATAATAATAAAGGTTTTTTAATCAGACTCAATTTATATACAATCAGTATATAAGTCTGTCGCCACTAAAATGGAGAATTGGGCATACAGAAATAAAGGACCAATCATATTGTGAGAGCTCACAAAGCACGTCTCGTTTTCAAGGAAAATAGTGATAACTGAGAGGAGGAAATTTTCAACGATGCGTTCCGAACATTTTCGGCTGTGACAGAAAGAGAAGGTGTGCTATTGTGCAAGTGTACACTTTGACTGATATTCTCATTGAGAAATCAAGGCACGTCACTTTATCGAAATTTAATGGAAGGATAACTTTATCGAAAGAATAAAACATGTCAAAAAGTATTCATGGATTCTGGAATAATGTAACTCAGCTCTGCTTCTCAGTGGTGGAAACACTCACCAATCTCCGCTCAAATCTTATTAACGTACAAACTTTAATTATTTCTTAGCACATATTTAAGGAACAAAAGCCATAACGTAAGATAACAACTAAAACCACAATTTCCTGCACACGGAACACCTAGAGATTTTAGCAACAGGGTTGAACTAACTAAATAGATTATTGGATTAAAGATTCTTCAAATAAGCTTTAGAAATATGCTAATACCGTTATCGACTTTACATAAACCGTGCTAGAAATATTTCTGTGTTTTTGGATTTTGTTTTTGTTACGCGCTTTTGTTGTTATTGTTTGAATTAGGTACATGAATGCCCATTTTTTTTCTAATTACCAACTCGTCTGATTAATATGTTTGCTGTCAATTGCGCTAGGTTTTCAGTATTGAAAAGTGATTCATTGATTTAAAAAACAATTAAATATTTGGTAGATTTCAAGTTATTCTCATATAAATTAACAGATAAGATTAATATATAATAATAATAATAATATAATAATATCAGGACAAATTACACACATTGATCTAACCCCTAAGTAAGCAAATTATTTGCTTGTGTTAAGGGTGTTAGACAACGATACAAATACATAGAAATACTAAAAATATATTTAATAAACGACCAAACCCAGAAACACAGACATCTATGCTCATCACATAAATGCCTGTCTCCGCCGGGAATCGAACCCGAGCCCCACTGCGCCGTGACACGTTAGGCGTCTTCGCTAACCACTCGACCAACGGGGCGGCGAATATGGATATATGGATAATAAACTGTTTTTTGTCATAAAGGGAATACTTTTCTACCAGATACAGATTTACTATAAGCAGCTACTATATTTACATTCAAAAAAATCCTATCCTTAAAAGCACTGAATTTCGAGTTGTACTTACGTATTATCTAAGAGAATATAAGCTTCTTCAAATGAAATACACAAACACTGTTTGTCAAACATGTATTATACCGATATTGAAATTAAATTCTTATGAACTGTAATTTTATTCTTATTACTTTAAAACATATTTAAAGCAATTACAATAAGCCATCGCAGCCTAGCATGTTGAAACTACGTAATGCATCTATTAAGAGATCAGATCACTGCGATAACACGACGAATAAAATTCTCTTAGTGAAAATCGTTTTTTGTTTTCTAGAGTTTAAATAAAATTTTATTTACCCCAATTTACCCCAATTCCCACACCTTCCCGAGGGGAGTCGCAATAAAAGACACGAGTTTCTTTCAGCAGTCAAATTTTTCTCGAGAGATCTCTGCATGTCTGGAATATACAACATCGACCCGAATACTGTGTGCATTTCAATGAATCTTGGGGATTTCCAACAAATCATTAATATGCAAAATAATCAGAGAAGATATCGGAAGATATCCCTCGGCCTTGGGAAACACTATCTTTTACAGGTTTGGGGTTCACACAACCTTTTCGGACAACCGTCGAGAATTAATTGTGGTCGTCTTTCAGAAAATTATTGATTTGTTATAAATAGAATGTAAAATTAAGCAGGAAAGTGCACAAGAGTACAGGATATCTTTTATGTTACCTGATGATACTGATTGGACCTGCCAAACGGAACCGGTAGTTCACGCAACTCTTATAATAATACTTATTAAGTAATTAGTGATTGCCGACTACATATAATACTAGAATTATCATATTGTGTCTTTGTAGTTTAATTGCCTGAAGCCTATATCATGAAGCTCCTATCGAAGACCTATCCTATTATTACTAACCACAAGCTTTTAAACGAGGTTTATTTGTAAACTTTGATGTGCTTTATGTAGGGTCCGTCGTCCTTTTAC
Organism: Napeogenes sylphis; assembly: GCA_959347405.1. Classification (NCBI taxonomy): domain Eukaryota; kingdom Metazoa; phylum Arthropoda; class Insecta; order Lepidoptera; family Nymphalidae; genus Napeogenes; species Napeogenes sylphis. Next base: position 22,135,384 of record OY365786.1, read on the forward strand.
CGCAACCACTTTGGATTGCAAATAATCTTGCATTTTAATAACTAGCTTTAGGATTAGATTAAAGATTACCTGTGTATATGGTATAATTATATTACAATACTACAATTATTCGTATTTTCACATTAAGTATAATTATTATATTTTTATGTTATTACACTTTAGTGACATTAGTACCTAGACTTGCATATTATTATCATATATCTTTCTAGGAACACCTTGCTATTTAAATTATGCTTCATATTAATTTTAATTCTACGAACACAATGTCCTAATGTTATTTTTCTTATGTTGAGAATTGGGAAGAAAAACTGTAATTCGCTGTAAGAGAAAACCCTAATATCACGAAAGTGCCGATTACTAAAAATGACGTTAAATATAATGCATCTCATATTTCGTGAAAGAAAAGTTGCTAACGGGATGATAAATTAATAAGTAAGACAATTAATAAGTAAGACATCTCAGGAATTATGCATATGAAGGTGGCGGCAGCACTGCCGGCTCACTGTCGTCTCTTGCATCTGGTGAGTCGGAATATGAAACGAATCGACTCGAATCCAGATTAGATGTAAACGTAGGGCTGAAAATATCATTCGGTATTCTATTGAAGATTTAATTCCACCTTAGATAGTCGATAATTAGAAAACTGATTTAAATAAAGGCAATAAGAATTGAGGCAGACATTGCATCAGGATGGCTATTGATTAACGGTCGATAGTATTTTATTTCAGTGTTATATATATTTTTTTAAAAGATGTGAATTGGCCCTTAATAACCTACTTATAAATGTTGTTTTTTTGTCCTGTTATTATATTTTAATTGTAACCTCCACTTATATCAATGGAGGTTTTAATTAAATTATATAAAATTAGATTTTTGTGCAAACTTAGTTTTTACCTCATACATTTATTTAAACCACTCTGGAGAATTGACAAATATTTTAATTTTACATGAGATACTACATGAATAAAACAAATCGTAGTATTCCGTTTTATACTGAATTACGTTTACACGTTTCATATACTTAAATTTGTAAGGAGAGTACATGCAGTGAACTAGAGTGGCACTTTGGTTTAAGAAACACTTACGACACCTCAGACTCTTATTATCTTCTCTTACAACCGGAACTTTTCAACTTGTGTACCTGTGGTTTCTTTTACCTTTCTCTAAAAGATCTGACACGTCTGTAGTAAGTGTGTCAAGGAACAGTGAGAAACATGTCATGCATCTTATGGGTAATTATGTCACCCCGTCATTGTAAATAAATAAAAATACATATATAAGCATCAGTAATAAAAGCAAAGCATCAGTATAAGTTACCCATAATTTAAAGTGATTTGGCTTTCAATAAACATATACGCTAATCAAATAAAATCTGATTTAAATAGGAACCGACGACGAAGTGCACGATTACGACTATCTTGGAGCGTGGGGGCCCCGGTTCGACAAACTGGCCGACCTATACGGACCGGAGCTGGATGAACAACTGTAGACCTCACAACACCCCACTAATTAGTCTATTGTCTCCCTCTACCACCACCCACATCACCCCTCGAGCCGCAGTGGAGGGGGGCTCTAGAATACGTAAAGTGCGTACGTTTCTTATCAATTTTCTACAAGTTTATTTTATACAATAGCTATATTTAAGTATATTTTAAGGTGTACGTACGTTTGATTACATTTTTATGAGGTTTGAACCTATCTTCACCAAATATTTGATATAAGTTTTATTCGAGTTAGCCATATTATGAGTCAGTATTTTATTGGAAGTTATCAAGATAAGTGGATTTCTGCGCGAGGGCCTGATGTGTATCTGCATCGTGGGTGTTTGTAGATAGTGTGCTATAAATGTGAATAATTTATACGAGTATTTTGTAAGTCCACAGCTTTACGTGATATCACTAAATGTATGGCCCTTCCGCATTAAACCGATATACCTAATAAAAATATGTTATATTTTATATTAATTATAGTAATTAATGTCCCTTTGGACGTCGAGTTTATAATGCTCATTCATTGATATGTGAAATATTCACTGGGGATGTACATACGATTAGTTAACAACTGCCCCGACTGTCTTAGTTTAAATATGTAAAACAATTGTCATATTACTCAAAATTTTATAGTAAGTGATCTGTACAGTAACTGGTGTTCCTCTCCAAGTCTCCATGTAGTGTTAGATAATAAATATTAGAATAATCATAAAGGTCTACGGTCTACTCGTACAGTAGCTAAATATTGATAGTTTTCGGTGGTGTTCCGTTTGGTGTGCGAGTGTGATGCGAGTGAAGACGCGTGTGGTTAATGTTAACGTATCGGGGATTATCTTACCAGTTTTACAAGTTAATGGTCTACTAGAATGTACTTAATGTTAAGTATAGAATAGATTATTATGTATTTAATAAAAATGTACCCCAGAAGTTGAATATTTAAAATAACAAATGTAATATTATATGATATGAATAGCAAGTTGAACACCTTATCCATCTAATATGACAGTCTAGTTACTATGAAATACTCTCACGTCCCCGATGCGTTACGTGTACGTAAAACGCTTCTCAAAACGCGTTGAGGGTTGGGTGTCGGATGCGTTACGAGTACGTGTCGGCGAGCGGGCGTGCGTAACTAATGCGGACGCGTGTGCGTACATGAGTGCGCACTTGTGTGTGAGGTAGGAATGAATGGGAAAGTGCCAATCTATTAGCATTATCGATGCAGCTAATGACCGTAGAATTAAGTGTTTGCACTTTATTTATTCAATATATTTACATATAAAATTAGACGCACCTAGGGAAATATCAATAACTTAATAAGAGTGTTGTGCTAGAATTATTCCATCGATTTTGACGTGAGATAGTTGTTGCAACCATTAGAAGTCACTAATTTAATGCTAATATTTAAGAATTTATAGTAAAATAATTTAATTACAGGTTCTATAAAACTGTCTCACTTCGACATCGAATTAGGATCAGTGTACATTTTAGAATATACTGAATTGTGTTAAAATGACTGATTTTATTATGCGTTTGAAGCCTAAGATTTTGTAGATTCGTTTGTTTATTTAAAAACTTCGAATACTATAAGAACACCTAGTTTGCACATAAACTATTCAAGTTTCAATAATAAAGCAATTCTCGTTAATTACTATACAAATAAGTAGTCAGTTAATAGTTCGAACATTTAGGTTTTATTGTTCTTTTATAATATCATTACACTGCCAATAATCATATAGACGACTTAAGATAGCTTTTGGTCCGTTTTTATATTTTAGTCTTTACAACGGATGTATGTATGTTAAGTTTTTATTACGATTACCCTCTTCCGAACAGAATGCAGTAAATTCAAACTTGCCTCCTTTTCCCCTTCGTAAGCTCTGCTTCGTCTAATCGTGTACTATCAAATCTTATTACATATTTGTGTGTAGTGTTGGTCAACTATTCTATACAGAAAATGCAACTACGTTCCACACTGATTTAGAAAGTTCTTCACGCTTGTTCCGCTCTCTGTATGGAGCACCACGCGACGCACTATATTTTGAAAATTTATATGTACACTTAATTAAGACAGCAGAGCACAGAACCCAGTACAAAGTATGAGTGGTCCGACAGCGACACGTCTTTTATGTTAGACAGTAATTATTATACCAACATAGTTATGTTTTGTTTCAACTGTGATTATTTAGTTGTACAACTCTGATGATTACATAAAACAATGAATAAAATATAAAACAAATCTTTTATTTTGCAATCCATCCTTGTTGAACCTTGTATGATGATGTATGTTTGTTGATGCATGAGCATAATATAACAGTAAAAAATATATAAAATGAACATGGGCTTTATAACAATGAAAACAAAACATACAATTTAAATTCAATTGACCAATACATTTTCAATTTGAAAATATGTTTGATTGGTTTTTCTTTCATTTTGCCACCGATGTACGTACTGAACATACGTACTAAAGAATGTATTTATACTTATTTACATTTTAACACTGATTGAACCTTTAATAACTCATTATTTATAAATAATGGTATATTGAGCTGTGACAATAGCAGCTGCTTGCCTACTAGGCATAGTAATTATACACTTCAACACGTTTAATTTTTCAATTCAAAAAAATATTTAAAATTCTAGATAAATATTCGCTTCAACTATCATATACCTTTGTATATGATATTGTTCTTTAACAATGGAAATGTCATTCGAAAACACAATGTCTTTAATGAAAACGTACCATAAAAAGTGACCACAAACTATGCAGCTGGTGGTTCCAATGGTTGCAACTTTATCTAGACAATATTGAGGCTCTTATAACGTCATCAATCTTTTGCATATTCATGACGTCATGCCATATTGTTTTTAGTGACGATATGAATTTTAGGCGGTAGATGTAAATGGCTACAAAACGCCGTCGGGTTTTTGGGGTCGTAAAATGTTTTCGGATATTGGGCCTGACGTATACAATTAGGTACAACAACGAGTAGTCGCCTTAATATTTTTTTTTATTTTCAGTTATTGTTACTGTCATATATTTACGTATTAAATTACATTTCATTTATTACCCGTTTTACATGATTTATTTTATGTAGATTTTGAGTAAATATTATAACTCATAAAATCTTATCTAAGTTACAATTGAACTTATTTATTACTATATTTCATTCCCGCCCCGTAGCCCTTCGTCCTACCCTAAGTAATAAACCATCTATCATCATACAAAATTTTGTAAAATATCCGAACATTTCCAGTTTTATTGTAATTAGTCCAAACCCAAAAATGTCTGTTTTTTCCCGTAGAACGTCGAAATTTTCCGAAGTAAAAAGTAACTTTTACGTTGACTCGGTGAATAAATTACTGCAATTCCTTATTCTCGTTTCATCGTTTATTAACAAATATGTATGTCTTATTCGAACAACCAAATGGACCATAAGACCAAAAAATCTAAATGATAAGAGTTTAAAAAAAGGCCATATATTGACCTCGTTACCATTTTATTCTATAAAAGTCTGGAATAAATCAATAAAACAACTACTGCAGTAGAAAGAAAAGTAATCCAGTTAACAGGATTACTACTGGAAGTACCTAGTATTGGTAGTAAGAGAAAACCGAGCGTTAGTTACATTTGCAAATTGTGTTATGGAGAAACTACGTTACTTCTTTCACCTGGGTTTTAGCTTCTGATACAATTTTTTATATAGATTAAGGTAAATTTGTTTTTATGATTTTATTAACATATATTAAAGTGCTATTGATTTATCTATTTGCCTGACGTGTTATAGATGTTTAAGTCATTATATTAATTTACAGTACTCTTATCAAGCTTGTATTTGAGGTATGATATTGTATATATATATATAACCTTCCATAGAAGTTTAAAATTTTGGTTTATATAATGTTAGTAGTAATCTTAGTAGTAACGTTTCACAAAGCCGTATTTCAGTGGGTATCTGTCCTAAACTTTGGAATTGACATGATTTATAACACTATTAGCTGAACCTTTTCCTCCATTAGATATTAAAATATGTCATTACTTATGTTTATGAAGTTATTGAAATTAGTTCGTTGGACTGTAACTTTTGCGATAGATTATGTTTTAAGGGAAATGTTTATTTTGATTCTTGTCCTTTTTTCGATTACGAAAATCCTTGCTGATCATTAAGCCTGGTTATATGTATTGAAATTCTGAACTCTATAATATTATACACATATGTGTATGATTAATTTGACTTGAATTTAATTTCGTTCCATTTTCAAATTTTATTGGAATTGTATCAGTATACAAATGTTAATAACTATGGAGTATATATATACCAGAAGCTGCGAACATGGTGAGTTATACTGAAGATTTTTATATAATCTCTTTTTAACGTCTACTTGAGTGGCCTTTCGTCACTTATTTCATCAATGGATCTAATTTTATTATCATTACTTGCAGACTGATATAAGAAATATGTATGTAATAAACAGTACCAAAGAATTGATCAGGAACATGTTTGATTTTGTCAATAAGCGCTTATATAATAATAATAACCGCTCTTTTATTCAAAAATCATAGCCCCTTGTGTTAGCAATTTAAAAATACATAAATGAATGTACTAATTCGAACAGAACGATATAATAAATTAAAATAAATCCACATTAAATCATAAAAATAGCTCAAAGACTTTCAATTATAATATAAGTAGCTATTAAATACTTTTGCAAAATTTATTTCAACTCGGCAACTACTCGAGCAACTAAGTAAGTACGTCACAATTTTAGAGACATTTCTTTTTACTTTAATAAGTAAAAAGAGCGAGCTGACAACTGCTGATTCACTGAACAAGAAAAAGTTAAAAACAAAGCCGAACTTACAACTAGACATTCTTAGTAATAAGAAAGGGAATTGTTTCTCATCATTTTTCATTTTAACAGTAATTACACTAATGATACTAACTTCTTTTATATAATTATTACATTTGGAACTTAAGTTATAGACTTAAACGTTAAACTAAGAATGATCCTTTCGTATGTTATTGGGAACTTTTGTTTTATTATTAATTTGTATTTTAAACATAACATAAATGCTTGTTTAGCTTTGAAGATTAAGATAGATATTAATTTTGAATAACTATAATAAATCCGACAATTATATAACCCTTCCATTTATCCTGTCTTATCTTAATTTGATTTTATTGTCATGATCTATTGCTGACTGACCGCCGAATCCCATCAATCAAAATAATAAATATTGTTAAGTGTCCCAAAATCCAACCTTCCTTACATATTTTTCTCACACATAAATTATGATGAAAGAGTTTGTTAAGTAATATTACAATACAAATATATTTCTTATTATTATATTTTTTGATCTTTTACAAAACTGCGTAACAAAAGTAAAAAAAAATATGTAATTTTTCTAAGTTGGCTAACAAATAGGATAATCAATTTTATCAACAAAACTGACTACTGATTATACTTAATGATTTAAATTTAATATTTTTGAATAAAAAACGGTATTGACATTTTAAACTCATAGATTATTTACTTGATAAGCAAATTATTATTAGAATTCAATTAATAACTTATACATAATATTCGTTTTGTAGATGGAAAATTATAACTAATAATAAGTCCATTTTATGTTCAGAACATCTGTACGATCTTCTTAATACATTAAACCAACCGAAATAGGATTAAAGCTAGTTGCATGATAGGTCACAGGTATTTCCTGATAAACATTTTCTAGAGCTAATATTTGTGGACTTTAATATAACTATCTGTTCATGTATCCAATTTTGCTGGAAACTGTTAGCCATTAAACGTTTACCTAAAATGACATACATAATTATAAGGATTGCGTATTATAGTTTGTGTTCATGCATTAATTGTGGGAGAGCAATGTTGCTAGATTCAAATAAGTATTGTTAAATATTAAAGAACTATAAATAATAATATAGGTTTTTTAATCAGACTCAATTTATATACAATCAGTATATAAGTCTGTCGCCACTAAAACGGAGAATTGGGCATACAGAAATAAAGGACCAATCATATTGTGAGTGCTCACAAAGCACGTCTCGTTTTCAGGGAAAATAGTGATAACTGAGAGGAGGAAATCTTCAATGATGCGTTCCGAACATGTTCGGCTGTGACGGAAAGAGAAGGTGTGCTATTGTGCATGTGTACACTTTGACTGATATTAACACATTGAGAAATCAAGGTACGTCACTTTATCGAAATTTAATGGAAGGATAACTTTATCGAAAGAATAAAATTTGTCAAAAAGTATTCATGGCTTCTGGAATACTGAAAGTCAGCTGTTTCTACGTGGTGGAAAAACTCACCAATCTCCGCTCGAATCTTATTAACGTACAAACTTTAATTATTTCTTAGCACATATTTAAGGAACAAAAGCCATAACGTAAGATAACAACTAAAACCACAATTTCCTGCACACGGAACACCTAGAGATTTTAGCAACAGGGTTGAACTAACTAAATAGATTATTAGATTAAAGATTCTTCAAATAAGCTTTAGAAATATGCTAATACCGTTATCGACTTTACATAAACCGTGCTAGAAATATTTCTGTGTTTTTGGATTCTGTTTTTGTTACGCGCTTTTGTTGTTTTGTTTGAATTACATGAATGCGCATTTTTTTTCTAATTACCAACTCGTCTGATTAATATGTATGCTGTAAAATGCGCTAGGTTTTCAGTATTGAAAAGTGATTCATTGATTTAAAAAACAATTAAATATTTGGTAGATTTCAAGTTATGCTCATATAAATTAACAGATAAGATTAAAAAAATATATTTTCTATAATTATATTTAGATATAATTATAGAAAATATATTTTTTTATATGGATAATAAACTGTTTTTTTTTGTCATAAAGGGAATACTTTTCTACCAGATACAGATTTACTATAAGCAGCTACTATGTTTACATTCAAAAAAATCCTATCCTTAAAAGCACTGATTTTCGAGTTGTACCTACGTATTATCTAAGAGGATATAAGCTTCTTCAAATAAAATACACAAACACTGTTTGTCAAACATGTATTTTACCGATATTGAAATTAAATTCTTATGAACTGTGATTTTATTCTTATTACTTTAATATATATTTAAAGCAATTACAATAAGCCATCGCAGCCTAGCATGTTGAAACTACGTAATGCATCTATTAAGAGATCAGATCACTGCGATAACACGACGAATAAAATTCTCTTAGTGAAAATCGTTTTTTGTTTTCTAGAGTTTAAATAAAATTTTATTTACCCCAATTTACCCCAATTCCCACACCTTCCCGAGGGGAGTCGCAATAAAAGACACGAGTTTCTTTCAGCAGTCAAGTTTTTCTCGAGAGATCTCTGCATGTCTAGAATATACAACATCGACCCGAATACTGTGTGCATTTCAATGAATCTTGGGGATATCCAACAAATCATTAATATGCAAAATAATCAGAGAAGATATCGGAAGATATCCCTCGGCCTTGGGAAACACTATCTTTTACGGGTTTGGGGTTCACACAACCTTTTCATACAACCGTCGAGAATTAATTGTGGTCGTCTTTCAGAAAATTATTGATTTGTTATAAAAAGAATGTAAAATTAAGCAGGAAAGTGTACAAGAGTACAGGATATCTTTTATGTTACCTGATGATACTGATTGGACCTGCCAAACGGAACCGGTAGTTCACGCAACTCTTATAATAATACTTATTAAGTAATTAGTGATTGCCGACTTCATATAATACTAGAATTATCATATTGTGTCTTTGTAGTTTAATTGCCTGAAGCCTATATCATGAAGCTCCTATCGAAGACCTATCCTACCTATCCTATTATTACTAACCACAAGCTTTTAAACGAGGTTTATTTGTAAACTTTGATGTGCTTTATGTAGGGTCCTTCGTCCTTTTACCGCAACCACTTTGGATTGCAAATAAGCTCGTATTTTAATAACTAGCTTTAGGATCAAATTAAAGATTACCTGTAGATATGGTATAATTATATTACAATACTACAATTATTCGTATATTAACATTAAATATAATTATTATATTTTTATGTTATTGCACTTTAGTATCTAGACTTGCATATTGTTATCATATATCTTTTTAGGAACACCTTGCTATTTAAATTATGCTTCATATTAATTTTAATTCTACGAACACAATGTCCTAATGTTATTTTTCTTATGTTGCAAATTGGGAAGAAAAACTGTAATTCGCTGTAAGAGAAAACCCTAATATCACGAAAGTGCGGATTACTAAAAATGACGTTAAATATAATGCAACCCATATTTCGTGAAAGAAAAGTTGCTAACGGGATGATAAATTAATAAGTAAGACATCCATTTCGCTTTAATATTATATTTTATCTCTACCTATTCACACAATTGACTGATTGATTGATTGATTGACACAATGGCTGACACTATCGTGAGATATTTTGTAGGATAGATAGGGTAATCGAACAGAACGCTGTTACTTGCGAATACACTATCATCACAATTTAGGAGGTAATGTCTTACAACACAAAAGTAACACAAAGTACAGCACTAAACTTTAAGGAAACGAATTACAATTTCTAGCTAGGAGACGAATAAGCGTCTGTGGTCATGATCTAGACTATCGTAGCAAGTTAGTCATTTAACACGTCATTTGATTAGCGTCTGTGCTAATGACATTACATTTAGGTAGGTATATGTCTTGCCATAAATATTGTAACAAACAAAATAAATTTTTTTTATTGCAAATAACATTTATAACTTTTTCAATATGTTAGTTTAATACACAAATATAAAACAATTAAAAATATAAAAAGCTTATTCGACTTAATTAATTAATTTATGGACGCCACCCATTGGCTGCAATACAGTCCTTCAAACGTTGAGGCCAGTTATCAATAGCAGCACGCGCTCTTGCCATGGGGAAATTCTTTACTGCCAATCGTATGGATACTATATAAATACCAAGTGTAAGGTAAGTGTAAGAGTTTTAAAAAAATAATTTAGCTCCATACCTACTTTGTGTAATGCAATCACAGCTATTCTCTTCTCTTTATCACCCCACTCCATTTTAATATCGCAAAATATTTTACAATGTATTGGCGCCAAAATTACAAAACACAATGAACAATCGTATTAAAATTACAGATTCCAAATTTAAATGTAATATTTTGGCCAGGCTAAGTATATACAAACACTTTTATTATAGAAACAAGAATAAAAAACATCTTTTATTATAGAAACGACACACCCGTAACTGCCATTTGACGTAAACAAATGATCACTGGTATTGATTCAAAGTGAAATAAATAAATAAATAAATTAATCATAACCCTACTTTTGATTAACCTTGACTTGATTTGATTTGACCTACTGACAAAAAAATATAAAATACCATAATGCTTATTACACTTAAATTTAAACATTTTGCCGAAACTTCCTGTTCAAGTGGTTTTAAGTTAAATGTATTTGTGTTTTTTATTCAAAGTTTAGCGTTGTCAATACACTCAAAAATTTTTACATACCTATAAGTATGTGGTTATGCAAATGAATTAATCGTTGTACAATTCTCTGATAGACATATTAATTGACAAGAGCAAATGAATTGATATATATTTCATTTAATAATAATAATAGTATATCCACCTATATTTACCCGGACAGAGGAAATTTTTTTCTCTATGTTTATTTGTGTAGGTTGGCTCCAACCAATTCAGGCTCGCTTATAAGCCCCTTGCTCGCTTCTGAATTAAGTCTAGAACCACAAGATGGAACTTTGCGGCACCAGCAAATATGTCACTGGATCTGTCCTTTGTATAATACAAGTAGCTGTCCCGGTGTAAAGCACTGTCAGACCTTCGCAAGAACGACAAGCTTTAGTGCAGCTACTCTTGCTCTGGACTCAATGTACCGATCAAAGTTGAGGGTCGAGGAAATCTCTAAGCCGGTCACTGTATTCCAAGGATATATTCTGTAGAATAGGAGCCAAGGTGAAATCCTTAGAGTATGAACAGATACGGCGTAAAATTGTTTATATAATTCTGAAAGCTGTAGATGGTTTTTCTATGCGAGAAATGTTTTTAAACGAAAACACATTTGGTGTACATTCTTATGACTTTCAGTCAGTATTAGGTAATTATGAACTTCTGAATGGTTGCACAATGTCCTTGGTTCTCTAATGCCTGAGCATTCTATATCAATGTTAGAACTATGTAGCATGTTTATGGGCATTATTAAATAAAATGAATTACATATAAAAATGCCTACACTGCTGTTTTTATTGTCAGCAAAAGAAACGTAAGACAAAACTGAATGTCAGTAAGATGTTATACCTTGCAGTATTTACTTGGATTATCCAAGTTATCAAACTTGTTAAATAAGTTGCTCACTATAAACCTTTTGTAGGTTGTAGTGTGTAGGTGTTTAGTACCTAAATATGGTTCTCTTCGTAAATATAAAATAATTATTATTAAAAATATGATGAGTATAATATCTTGTATAATATTAAGTTTCCTAACGACGTGAATCAAAGTAAGCGTTTTTTTATTAGAATCGTGGGTATTTGTATGTAAACAGTATTTTTTATATATCCTGTTTATATATACTAGGAGTTATACTGTGTAACCAATAGTGTGATGAAATAGGTATATTTTTGGAATGGTTATTTCAATATTAAAGTAGAAAGCGTAAATCGTGAAAGTAAATGTAATAACATAATTTTTTAAAAACGTTAAACTGCGAAATGTGTAAAAGGCAACTTTCGCCACACTTTATTTAAGGAGCGTCTTCTCATTCCTGTATTTGCAATTTATAAATTAATTTACCCGTAATAAGAAAATATACTATAAGAGCGAAAGAATAATAAAGGAACTCGCAACTCCGAAAAGTTATAATTAAAAATCATTTTTTATTTGACATTAAGTTATTTTATTAGAATTATAATGTCTGTTTTTGTACATATAATAGAAATCGGATCAACAATAATTTTCATATCGAAAATGAACTTGACTTATATATATATATAAACTCGGCGTCACAAAAATCGCACCTCTATGTTTTTTTCAGTAAATCGCTCCTAGAATCTAGCACATAAGTACTACGTATGAAAAAAATATATCATTCTAAAGTGCACTTCAATACCTTTATATTAATTACCTGTATCATTAAAAAAACAATTACCATATAACCACTAACCAGGGACCAATCAAAAAAATGTTTAAAAAAATGCTCACTTAAGGAGCACTACTTGTGCTACCTTATAAGGGTATAAAAGCTCATGTAAAGGTAAAAAATGGGTCAGTCGCTACTCAGACTTCAGAGTGAACACACCGGAACAACATACGCAAGAGAACAGTACCTGAAGTTGGATACAACCCCTGATAAAGCCGCTCAAATCATTGCGCTATTGCAATCAGGACTGCGACAGGTTGACGTTGCTCGACAGTTGAACCTTAGCCGATTCTCAGTTCTACGAATATACCAACGGTTCCTTGAGACTGGTGGCTATACTCGAAGACGTGGATCCGGAAGAAAACGCTGCACGTCAGAAAGAGACGACCGCTTCGTTGTTTCCACATCCTTGCGGCACCGCTTCAGCAATGCTGTTGAGTTGCAACAAGAGCTCCGATCAGCTTGCAGAACGTCTGTGAGTGTTTCTACGATTAGAAGAAGACTGAAAGAAAAGGAATTGAGAGCTCACAGACCTACTAGGGGCCCAAAATTGACCGTGCAGCATCGAAGAGAGCGGTTACGATTTGCCCAGGAGCATGTCAACTGGACGAGTGAACAGTGGAAAGCCGTTCTCTTCACCAATGAGACACGAGTATGTCTTTTCTGCAACGACAGACGCAGAAGAGTATACCGAAGACGAGGAGAGCGATTTGCCCAGGCTTGCATAGAGGAATCCGTCGAATACCGAGGTGGTTCCTGTATGTTCTGGGGTGGCATATCCGTCGAAGGGAAAACGGAGCTTGTGTGCGTCTCTCGGACTGGTGGTGGTCGCGGGCAAGGGTCGCTGAATGCTCGGCGGTACATAACGGAGATTTTACAAGACCATGTGGTTCCGTATGCTGGTTTTGTTGGCGATGGGTTCATGTTAATGCATGATAACGCCCGTTGCCACACTGCGTTTGCTGTGCGGGACTATTTGGAAGAGGTTGAGATCCCTGTTATGCAGTGGCCAGCACGAAGTCCAGACCTGAACCCGATCGAGCATCTCTGGGACGATGTAAAGAGGCACGTACGAGCACGAGATCCTGCTCCCACCACTCTACAAGAGCTCCAGGATGCCGTGAAAGACGAATGGGACAACACACCCCAAGCAAGAGTGGTGACCCTCGTGAGCTCCATGAAGGATCGGCTGGAAGCTACCATCACAGCAAGGGGTGGAAACACTAGATTTTAAGCCCTTATTTGTAATTTTTTATGATATTATTAATTTTATTTTTTGTCACTTTGTCATGTTTTAAGTTTTTTGTTATTAAAGAATTAAAATGCATACACATGTTTTTTATTTTCTAATAGGCAATTGAATTACCTTTCCAATGATATCCTACAATCATATCCTTACAATTCACAAAGTTTGAGTAAAATTATTTTGAAGTTGCTTTTTTATAAGGTGCGATTTTTGTGACGCCTAGTGTATATATATATATATATATATATATATATATATATATATATATATATATATATATATATATATATATATATCTTAATATATATATATGTCGCAGATCACGATAATTTTACGATAATTAGTAACTCAATTGATATCATTGTAACAGTGAGGTTTGAACGCCGTGACGTAACGAATCACGTGATCGGAATCGTTTGGAGGGGCACCGGAGACATTTTAAATAGTCGAGAGCATCGAGACGAGATGAATTATTGATTAGTGTGAGCCTTACAGTCTGGACCCACCAAACGGGACCGGTGGTTCACGAATCTCTGATAATTGTATACCTACTAAGTAATTTGTGATTATCTACATTTAATACAAGTAATTGTCATATTGTGTCTATGTGGTTTAATTGTCTGAGACCTACGCTTCGGATCCTGTAACAGAAGACGTCATCAATACCGAACAAGCCACGAATATGCCTCTTATCTCCGACACATAAATTACGTGTCACGTTGTTTGTCCTCGATGGACTCCTAAACTACTTAACCGATTTTAATCAAATTTGCACACCGTGTGCAGTTTGATCCAACTTAAAACAAAGGATAACTTTCATCTTAATTTTTAGTCGCAATATTATTTTATTGCAAATTATTTCTTTACAATTATCTGTGAATCCAAACAAGTTTAACGGATGACGTTGTATCTGTTGACTGGATTGAGTTAGTGTTCAACAGATGGCGTAATGTTAAAAGTAAAAATGTTTCATATACAATTTAACATCATAACCAACACGCGATGCTAAGAATAAATTATGACTTAACTTTTAGTGTTAATATAGCCCGCCACGTATTACTTAGACTGAAGTATATATAAACTCATATTATAATGAACATAATACCTGCTTCATCGTTGAATCTATTTATATGAGACGGGTCAACCAAAAATATTGTGCACCGATTAATGCAAAATGAAATTTAAAATTAAATTATTAATAATTTTAAATAACAAATATTATTTTAAAAAATTTAAAACTATCTGCCCTACATACCTTATTTATAAATTTGTAGTCTACTCATTTGTTACCATCTTAAATAAAATAATAATAATTAAATTTCAAATTAAATACCTCAACTGTACGATAATTTTGATCTTCAAATCCCAATTCGGTAAATTTTTAGACCGGCTTTAACACTTTCGTCAATCAAGGATTAGGTAATGTTAGTAGAAAATCAGTCGTCATAGAGGTCGCCATGTTCTTTACAAATTGCATCTATGTAAAAAAACATAGCGGTCCACATCATTTTAACCCCCGACCCAAAAAGAGGGGTATTATAAGCTTGACCTGTAGATCTGTGTGTCTGTCTGTGGATACGTAGCAGCCAAATACGTAAACGGATTTGAATGCGGTTTTTTTAATTGAAAGCTTGGTTTGTCAAGATGGTCCTTAGCTATGTTTGGTTGAAATAGAAGCAGTCGTCCCCAAAATTTTATTGGTGCTGGCGAAAGGTTTTTATACAATAATGATAGTAAAAACCTAAACAGGGGAAATTAGTGTATTCATAGGTTCATTTAGTACAACATAGAAAAAAGTGAAATAATTAAAAAAAACAGAAAAATATAAAAAAATTAAATAAACCCCGATACTAGATGACGTCTAGCCGTATCATGGCTTTCATATATAAATAAAAAATGTAGTATTATGGTAATATTTCTTTTTCTTTTATATTTTACTATTTCTTTTTATTCATTTATATTTTTGTTATATTTTAATTTGAGTAGGAAAAAGTTACAGTGTTTAGGAGTTATGCCGTCCAAGGGCTTGCTGACGAGGTTTGTAACATCTTCACCAACATTTTAGTATTTGAAAATATCTTTAAACATTTTTGTAACATTGTTAAGCTTTTAAAAATTTTAAGTAAATGTACAATGAAAAATAATATAATTTTAGTATTTTCAACTTGTCATAACAATTTTAGTGAAAACTTCTGAATACATTATATTTCAAGTGAGCTGTAGATTATAATTTATTTTCAGGTCATATATTTTATTTGGCTAAACCTTTAAATCTGGTAGACATACCTAGTCAAATATTAGATGAAAATTGATATAAATATAGAATGAAAAATTTACCGATACGGGCAAGGATTCGAACCCGTGACCTCTGGGAAATCGTCCCGTCGCTCTGCAAATTGAGCTACTGTATACATGTTTATAGATATTTTTAAAATATGAGATGTATTTATTTAAAACATGGTACAATAATTGAATTTAACACAATTAACTGAAAATACTTCAATCATGATGTAATATCCAAGAGATGAAATATGAATAAGAAATTAAAAAAAAAAGAAATTAAAATAAACGAAATCTATTCATTTTTAAATTGGTTGCCACATCGAGTCGTCAAAACGTTGACGGAAGCTAAACTCAAATTTATACGAAATACATATTCGTCATCGTTCACTTCACGTTTCGCTAAACTACAACTTACAAAAAAATATCTGCTATTCTTCAAATCCGAAATCTACTCATAATTTTTTTAGATTGTATAAAAATATTTGTAACAATTACTTTCCCTTACGCGGTTAGAAATAATTCAATATTGTGGAAAAAATATGTTATTTTTATTATTACTACATCGTTGTGGTCGGTTTGTACTGTAGAAAAAATATCTTATTCTTGGTAAAAAAACTTATTTTTATTATACTTTAATTTGCTATAATAAAAATTGCTATAATAAGTTGTCTTTCGTATTGTCTATATGGCAAATTTTATAATTTATAATAAATACCTCAAACGATTCCTATATTATTACTATATATATATCGACGTCTACATTCCACGACTTTAAGACAGAAGTAAACGAAGCAAACGCCATATTTTGATCAAAAAGGAGTTGCATTTCCTACGATGTTACGAAACACTATTGACACATACCTTGTTGCACGGCATTTAAATTTAAATTTATCAAATCAAATAAAATGCTGTCCGTTTGAAAGATGTGTAATGTAATATATATTGGTCACAGAAAAATGATACTCAAAAAAACTGTACAATAATAGTTTTGTAGAGGGAATAAAAAATTACGAGGAATTGCTTCCATGGTTCAAACACATTAAGCAAATGAATGATGCGACTGAGCGATGAGTGAACTATAAGGAAACGTTAAAGTAAATATCTTTCTTCATTCTCTCTTCTTTATTATTATTAAAGAAGCAGGTTGATATTTACATTTCAAGATCATATTAACAATTCGCTAAAGGACAGAACGTCAAATGTATTGTCGGACTAAATATTTTTAAGGGGTTCATATACAATTTATACTTCTCATGCTTTTTCCTCATACAGAGTTTTATTATCAGGATAAATATAAATACTATTATCAAATATTTATATTTTTATTGTTTACTGCCCACATTAGGGAAATTAAGTCTAAGTTTAATAAATGAAAACACAATTCGAAAAAATCTCTAGCTTCTTTACGAGTATGAGTATATATTTTGTTAGTAGAACTTATTTCACAATAAATAGGGTGTAATGTATATAGACATATTAATACCGTTTATGAAATGGGTGATAGCGGTATGAATCGTAAGATCAAAGAGAAATTTCTCTATAGGTAGGTACTATAAGTACCTACCTTTTTTTTTTTTTTGTTTTTTTTTATCGTTGGAAAAATGCGTTACGCATCATCCCTGCGGCCAGGAAGGTGATGACCGAGGGGGTATGTGGGACTACCCGGCATCATAGAAGACGCTGCCATTTTTAAGGCTACCCACTAAAAAAACAACGGTTGACCTAATCACCAGAGTGGGATGCCTTGGGATCACTTTCGCACTGACCGTGACGCCCCCAGTCGCTTCATACTAAATAATAAATATAATATTATGACGTTTAAAAATTATCTATATATAAGGTTATAATAATTAAAAATATAAAATGATATTCTACAATAGTTTGAACAATCTTTGAAACTTTGAAAATGTTTACTTGTAAATAGCGATATGTACCTATACTCCGGCTTGCAAATAAGCTTTGATTTGATTAACTAGCTCCCGGGAATTAGATTTAATATTTTAAGCATCTATCTATCTTTATATGTTTAGGTTATGCGTATATAACTATACTACAATTATTCTTATTTCAACGTTATAAAAACTGACTACCTTATAATATTACATTTACCTGTATAGAGGAAATATTTTCATGTTTATTAACAGAACAGTTATTTTATTAATGTTTAAGTAATAAAATAGGAATACATATTTTAATATTACAGAATTTGAAATGTTTTGTGATTAGCTAAATGTAGATACGTCTAAACATATATCTTTCCTATCAATAAAGCAACTTGTAAACTCATTGCTAAAATGTATTTTATCTAACATTTTTCGTAATATTATAGCATATATTTTGTACTTTTTCTATTTTAGAAAATAAGTTGTATGGACAAATAAACCTTTAGTTTACTATTTATGTAGATTAAAAAGATTACAACAAACTCACCAACTGTCGTTACACCACGAGAATTTAACACTTTTTGTTTATACAAACTGAGAAATTAATTTCATCGTGAACGACTTCGTTAATAAGTACGATTCCGCAATATAGATCTAAATAATTCACACAAACAACTTCGTGACCATTTAGAAGACTACCACAAGTGTTGTGTTGTGTCTGTGTGTGACGTTTAAATTACAACAAATTATTGGGACACAGCAGTCAATTTTTGCTCAAGAGATCTCTGCGTGTCTGGAATTTACAATTCTGTCTGCATTTCAGTGAATGTTAGGAATATTCAACATACTATAATATGCAAAATAAGCAAAGAGGAAGATATCCCTCGTCCTTGGGAAACACTACCTTTTACAGGCTTGGGATCGACACAACCTTTTCAGACTGTCGTCAAGAATTAATTGAGTTCCTGTTTCATAAAATTCTTGGTCTATTAAAGATAGAATGTAAAAATAAGCTGCTATGCTATTTTGTAAAAACAGAACACGAAGCCGTAGTTGAGATAAAATTCACGACGTAACCAAACGCTCCTATTTACATTTTGGTATTTCTGATCAAGAGATTCGATAATGTCGATATAATTTGTCCAAGACATGTTAACAAAATAAGACCTTAATTTACTATAAATTTATTTATTATTAATAGAATGTAAAATTAAGCAGGAAAGTGTACAAGAGTACAGGATATCTTTTATGTTACCTGATGATACTGATTGGACCTGCAGTTCACGCAACTCTTATAATAATACTTATTAAGTAATTAGTGATTGCCGACTTCATATAATACTAGAATTATCATATTGTGTCTTTGTAGTTTAATTGCCTGAAGCCTATATCATGAAGCTCCTATCGAAGACCTATCCTACCTATCCTATTATTACTAACCACAAGCTTTTAAACGAGGTTTATTTGTAAACTTTGATGTGCTTTATGTAGGGTCCGTCGTCCTTTTACCGCAACCACTTTGGATTGCAAATAAGCTTGCATTTTAATAACTAGCTTTAGGATTAGATTAAGGATTACCTGTGTATATGGTATAATTATATTACAATACTACAATTATTCGTATTTTAACATTAAGTATAATTATTATATTTTTATGTTATTACACTTTAGTCACATTAGTATCTAGACTTGCATATTATTATCATATATCTTTTTAGGAACACCTTGCTATTTAAATTATGCTTCATATTAATTGTAATTCTACGAATACAATGTCCTAATGTTATTTTTCTTATGTTGAGAATTGGGAAGAAAAACTGTAATTCGCTGTAAGAGAAAACCCTAATATCACCAAAGTGCGGATTACTAAAAATGACGTTAAATATAATGCAACCCATATTTCGTGAAAGAAAAATTGCTAACGGGATGATAAATTAATAAGTAAGACATCCATTTCGCTTTAATATTATATTTTATCTCTACCTATTCACACAATTGACTGATTGATTGATTGATGCAATGGCTGGCACTGTCGTGAGATATTTTGTAGGATAGATAGGGTAATCGAACAGAACGCTGTTACTTGCGAATACACTATCATCACAATTTAGGAGGTAACAACACAAAAGTAACACAAAGTACAGCACTAAACTTTAAGGAAACGAAATACAATTTCTAGCTAGGGGACAAATAAGCGTCTATGGTCATGATCTAAACTCTATCGTAGCAAGTTAGTCATTTAACACGTCACTTGATTCGTGCGCATTTTGTTTAGCGTCTGTGCTAATGACATTACATTTAGGTAGGTATATGTCTTGCCATAAATATTGTAACAAACAAAAAAAAATTTTCAATATGTTAGTTTAATACACAAATATAAAACAATTAAAAATATAAAAGCTTATTCGAATTAATTAATTAATTAATGGACACCACTATATCTATAAGGCTGCAATACAGTCCTTCAAACGTTGAGGCCAGTTATCAATAGCAGCACGCGCTCTTGCCATGGGGAAATTCTTTACTGCCAATCGTATGAATACAATATAAATACCAAGTGTAAGGTAAGTGTAAGAGTTTTAAAAAAAAAATTTAGCTCCATACCTACTTTGTTCAATGCAATCACAGCAATTCTGTTCTCTTTATCACCCCACTCCATTTTAATATCGCAAAATATTTTACAATGTATTGGCGCCAAAATTAGAAAACACAATGAACAATCGTATTAAAATTACAGATTCCAAATTTAAATGTAATATTTTGGCCAGGCTAAGTATATACAAACTACTTTGATGAGAATAAAAAACATATCTTTTATTATAGAAACGACACACCCGTAACTGCCATTTGACGTAAACAAATGATCACTGGTATTGATTCAAAGTGAAATAAATAAATAAATTAATTAATTAATCATAACCCTACTTTTGATTAACCTAGACTTGATTTGATTTGACCTACTGACAAAAAAATATAAAATACCATAATGCTTATTACACTTAAATTTAAACATTTTGCCGAAACTTCCTGTTCAAGTGGTTTTAAGTTAAATGTATTTGTTTATTTTATTCAAAGTTTAGCGTTGTTAATACACTCAAAAATTGTTAATAAATGATACTCAATTTAAATGAAATAATCCAAAATTGTAACTTCATCATTATTACTGCTTTTAGTTTAAATTTTAACTTTTGTGTAAAATTGCTACACCAATAAATTACATACCTATAAGTATGTGGTTATGCAAATTAATTAATGGTTGTACAATAATCTGATAGATATATAAATTGACAAGAGCAAATGAATTGATATATATTTCATTTAATATTAATAATAGTATATCCACCTATATTTACCCGGACAGAGGAATTTTTTTTCTCTATGTTTATTTGTGTAGGTTGGCTCCAACCAATTCAGGGTCGCTTATAAGCCCCTTGCTCGCTTCTGAATTAAGTCTAGAACCACAAGATGGAACTTTGCGGCACCAGCAAATATGTCACTGGATCTGTCCTTTGTATAATACAAGTAGCTGTCCCAGTGTAAAGCACTGTCAGACCTTCGCAAGAACAGCAAGCTTTAGTGCAGCTGCTCTTGCTCTGGACTCAATGTACCGACCAAAGTTGAGGTTCGAGGAAGTCTCTAAGCCGGTCACTGTATTCCAAGGATATATTCTGTAGAATAGGAGCCAAGGTGAAATCCTAAGAGTATGAACAGATACGGCCTAAAATTGTTTATATAATTCTGAAAGCTGTAGATGGTTTTTCTATGTGAGAAATATTTTTAAACGAGAACACATTTTGTGTACATTTTTATGAGTTTCAGTCAGTATTAAGTAATTATGAACTTCTGAACGGTTCCACAATGTCCTTGAATCTCTAATGCCTGAGTATTCTATATCAATGTTAGAACTACGTAGCATGTTTGTAAGCATTTTTAAATAAAAAAATTACATGTAAAAATGTTTGGATATAATGAATATTATAACTACAATAGTAATGTAAATTAAGTATAAATTCGATTATTCTAGTTTTACCGCCTTATTGTTCATGTTATTTATAATGTTTTTTTCCTCGGGTTGACTGGTAGAGAATGCCTTGTTGTGTTAAGTCCCTCAATTTACCTCTTTTATTTTGTGCAATAAAGATTAAATAAATAAATAAATAAACATGCCTACATTGCTGTCATTATTGTCAGCAAAAGAAACGTAAGACAAAACTGAATGTCAGTTAGATGTTATACCTTGCAGTACTTACTTGGATTATCCAAGTCATCAAACTTGGATAATCCAAGTTGCTATAATCACTATAAACCTTTTGTAGGTTGTAGTGTAGGTATGTAGTACCTAAATATGGTTCTCATCGTAAATATAAAATAGTTATTATTAAAAATATGATGAGTATAATATCTTGTATAATATTATCGTCTGGCGTAAGAACAATTAAGGTAAGGCACAAAAACCCAAAAATGAATTATAAATGCAGTTCTACTCAATTTTTTGTGCTCTTTCCGATGATGTGTTTAAAAAAGATTTAGTTTGAAAAAAATGTTTCATACAGTACAGATTTTCCGATGATACAAAGTATTTTTTTTTACACAAATTACTGTTACTGTCAATGTATTCATTTTCAAAGTGTTCTATTAAAGTAAGTAACATTATATAGGAAATCCGATAAATTTAAGCGACGTATCTAAAATTAAACATCTTTACTTTATTTTAGCTTTACGTTTTGTTTAGGTTCCTGTTCCTTACCTTATTTTGTCTTCAAGTGTTTCTGAGGTTCTTGTTCTTAACTTTATTTTGAGTTCACGTCTTTCTCAAGTTTCTTTTTTTAACCTTATTTTGACTTTACGGTGTTTTAAGGTTCTTTTCCTTAACTATATTTAGTCTTCACGTATTTTATTAGGTAATACCAGCCAGGCGGCTGGTATTTAATTAATCTGAGATACAGTTCCAAGTTTGTTCTGTGTACCAAAGATACCTAGAACCTACCTACCTAACTACAAGCTGACCTTAAATTATTTTTTATTTTGCTTGAAAGTCACCCATTCAGACAATTAACTGAACATAGTTAGGTAATGATTTCTCACACCCAATTACCTAGTTACTAATGTTCTAGACACTACCCAAACCAACTTTGCAACTTTGTAAAATAAATATTTATTATACATATAGACGAAATTGCATATATCAACAATTAAATTTAGAAAGACGAAGCTTCTTAGCAATCCATGGATTCACCGTGCGGGTGCCGGGCCCATCGCGTTGCAAGGAGAGGAGTGCAAGCAGTGCCTGGGACTTGCGACCCAGGAGTAGGTTTAAGGGGCCCCTTTATTATGCGCAAAAACGCTCACCTTCACCCTCCACACTCCTCTCCCTACCTAACCAAATTTGGAAAGAACCTACTAATGCCGCCTTTGAAGTACGTTCTAGAAATGAACCGATGCTTGTTCTAGAAAGGCCAAGATCTTTAAGCAGGCTATAGAGAGATTTTGCTGTTATACCTCTCGCTCCCACTTCTACCGCGTACAAACTAACTATAAATTTATTCCTGATCAGTTCGTTGGTTAGTTCGTAATATTCAAGCTCAATAAGTCAATAAATCACACATTCAAGCTCAATAAGTATTATCCCCAGGGATTTTGTAATGCTTTTCATACGTGTCCATCATGAGAATCCAATCAGGAGCCGCGCCTAATATTGAATAAGGCTTCGCTTTTGATTTTTTGGAGGAGCCTTCTTTTACGAATTCTATAGATCGTTCGGTGGTTGTTATACCCTTCCGCGCTCTTGCTACTGAAAGACTAACCGCTTCCCGTATAATTTCTAATACCTTGTCGTGGCGACGCGAGTATTGACCTTTATCTAGAAGTACCCTACACCCTACTAATAGGTGTTTCGCGGTTCCTATTGCCTCCCCACAGATGTTGCAAGACTTTTCGGTGGCTTTGCCCCATCTTACTAAATTACTTTGATCTGGGAGAGTCATTTGGAATGCATTAAGATAGAATTTTAATAATGCTGGGGACCAATCATAAATTAAGGTGCGCCACTTCAAAGCTAGTGGAATACAAAAATCTCCTATGGTCACCCATTCGTTTTGAATTTCTAGGCTCATCGCGTGGAGTCGGTAATTATCGTTTTCGTCTTGTCGAATAAAAGATTTTGTTATGTCTATGTCTTGAACTTTCCTACTTGATCCTAGCCCTACTTTATTTGTTTGAGCACCTATCATAAACTTTTTATGGAATTGAAGTCGTGACTCGAGCTCTGAGGCAACTTTGTCTTTTGGGGGAGAAGTTACAGTATCATCTTTAGATTTTCCGATGATATGTCTTTTAGTAACTCTTAGATGTTTGTAGAGCTCCGATGGTTTCTTTAATTTTAATCCAAAGTTGTTACGGTCTCTAAATAAGGTTGAAGAGTCCGCTGAGTGCGCTAACCCGAGCCATAACTTCAATGTCTTTATGACGCTTGCATCTAACTTTGACAAAAGGGTTTTATTTATATCATACACGAGGAAAGGCCAATTTAGACGTGATGTTAAATAATTATCGTAAATCCAAGCTTTTTTGACGTTACTTATTGGTTGGTTGTCTACCTTTTTGAGATCGTTTAAAAAGCTATCGACTATTACATCCAACGATGGAGTACGGCCTTGGTAATCGATTTTTTTACCTAAAAATTTAAACGGAGCTGCTTCCGTAACCGTACTAACGCACTGACCGCCTATTATCAGACCCGGATCGTAAGAGGTATATTTGGTATTCCGTCTACACAGACACAGACTAAAACATTTACTTGGTTTTGTCCTCAATCCGCCCGTCCACGTACAGAAATCCTCAACTACATTTAAAAGTACCTGACATTGTTTCGGATTACGTGTCAGTATCGCGAGATCATCTGCAAAAGCTAGTATGGATTCTGTGTATTTGTTGTTGAACTTAAACCGATAGCCCCACTTTTTTTCATTTCTAATTAATTTGTCTATTAAAATATTAATAACTATATTAAATATAATAGGAGAAATACAACAGCCCTGAAATAAACCAACGTTATAATTAAGTGGTTAGTAATAAGTAGTGGTATTAAAAAAATGTAATAGGCTACGGATTAGTCTTAAAGTAAATTTTATTGTCCTTCTTGAAAATAATAGAGATTGGTATATAAGTAGAGGGTAATAGGTATTTAATAAACAATTCGTTACAAATGACCAATACTTTAATTTTATTGCACATCGTATTTAAATTTTTGTTCCTTACTTTATTTTTATCATGTATAATTTTTCGGTGCAATAAGTTACATTAATAATTGTATGAATAATTGATAATAAAACCATTCTTACTTTAATTTACTCCAGACTCCTAATAGAATTTAGACCATACCGTAATGAAATAATAATGTTTTTCCTAAAGTCGTGTCTTGCCTTTTTTCTATATTTAGTTTACAATATCTATCCTTGTCTTTCTTATGGGCATACTCTGCGCGTAAAATGAGACGGCGGTATTGTTAATTTGTTGCGTCCTCGCAGTTTGTTTGGCGGGAGTAGGGAATCGGGAATCATATTAATATTATTATTATTTTGTAAGTTCCATCATTATTCATTACGTGTGAACCTGTGTCGAAGTAACCATAATAATACTATTATTGTCATTACGCTTTTTGTGTTTTAATTTAAAAGTTTTATTATAATAAAATAGTCGTTTCAAAATGGAAGAAAATGAAGATTTACTACGAAAGTTATTACGCCGTAAACAAGAACTCTTGGAAATAAAATCAAAAATTGCTAGGTAAGTTGTTTGGCTATTTATTATCTAAGAATTTATTTGCAATTTTGTTAATTAATTTTCAATTCGTATCAATGTTATTTTGACAGCGTACAAACGTAGAAAACGCTTTTGAGTGTATCAAATGCATGGTAATTAGGGTAATGTTTTATTTATTGATTTAATGAACTTTCTAAGCATTATTATTGAAATATATTAGCGTTCTCTTGCATTTAAACTATAACTGTGCCAAATTTCATACTCCTCCGTCCGCGCAATGTTCCTAAAAAGGGATCCAAAGATTTCTCATCACGTATTAACATATTGATAATAGTAGGATATCTACGGTGACAGAACCGACTGGAGCTCTTTACGATAGTATTAAAACCCATGTCAATACCTAAAGTTCTTGACGTACCTACCTTCATACCTATAGGCCCTATCGCAAAAAAGTTTTAAGTCGATAGACGTTCTGTGGAACAACGTTTGCCTGTTTGGACGTCGCATGTATGGGAAGTACCTACTGTTAATCAACGTAGGTACTAATTTTAGTTTTTATTGGTAAATTTTTATTATCTGTTCTTATTTCGTTTTAGATGTGAAAATGTTTCCTATTGCGAAAAAACATCATTTATCTTAAATGAAGAGCTTGATTGTCCTAATCTTCGAGTAGAAAAAAAATCCCAAGAACAGTAAGTTTATATTTTTTTTTTTTTTTTTTTTTTTTTTTATTAATTTCTACTTTTATCCACGGACACGTCGCCCGTGCACTTTTCACATTTGGTTTGTATTTTGCATATTAACTGTTGAAATTTTGAGATAACATACTCAAAGAGGAGTCTATTACTACAGGTACCTTAAAAACTATATTAGTAAGGTAAGTCCTTTGCACAGCAATTACACATACTTATATAAATATAAATATTATATATATATATACATATATTTTATTTAATTTTTTTTTATTTATTTATTTATTATTTTTTTTTATTTTTTATTGTACAATGTTATAATGTGAAGTATAGTATAAGTATTTGATGTATAAAAAAGAAAAATATTATTAAAGTTAAATTTCTTACATTTTCTCATTAATGCCTTCCTACGAAAACACTATTGTGGTGACCTACTGTTATTTTTATTTTTTTCACTCATCACGAGCAAGGTTTCCACGATAGCGAAGTTTCTGTCTTTTATAGCCATCTTGGTATTATATTCTATGATGTTATATTTTGTCGCCTTCATCGCTCTCCTGATGAATCTGCCCGTCGCGTCGTCCTCGCTGTCGGTAAAATACACACAGCTCTCGGTATGACGCGACACTGCTACAACCGCGTGGGGAACGCTGTCGTGCAGTTGCATCTTACTCCTGGTGTTGATTATAAAAACGGAACTGAAAGTGAGTCCTTGTGCTTCGTGTATGGTTAAGATACGCGACTCTTCGCCTGATCCATAACCCTCGTTAGACAATGCTATCTTCTCTTCCTGGGTGTGTACTAAGTACAGGGTATTAGGTTGGGATCTGGGTATTTTCGATCCTGTGTAATTGAGCATTGTTAAGGACTGCACTAGTTTCCTGCTGGAGTAGATGCCGGAGTAGACCTCTTCTAAGGCATACGCGACATCTAAGGGATTCCGATGTGTGCACAGTAATTCTTGGCTGATGGACGTTATCAGGGTGGGACGACAGTACCTCATCTCGAATAGATTATCTCTATCGATGTAAGGTAACTGGTTCACGTCACCGACGAGGAGAATTTCGGCAGCGCCGGACAACCGCGTAGCCATCGCTATGGATCCGAAATGGTTCATAAGAGCCTCGTCTACCACCAAACGTTGATAGATTTCTGACTCTTTGAATCCATTTACTAATACAGAGGCCATCGTACGCACTCGATTCTTTGATTCGTCACCTATACGCTGAGAGATCTTCTCTCTTAGATCTTTAGCCGCCTCAGTTGTGGTTGTAACGATGACGTCCTTCTCCGCGTCGAAGTGCGATATTATCCACGTGGTTTTGCCACATCCTGGAACCCCGTTGACCCAGTTTAGTATTGGCACGGTCCAAGCTTCAAAGTTCGTTAATGTGCTAGCTTTGTCTAGGATCATATCCTCTAGCATAATCTTGGTGCATTGGGCCGTGACAACAATTGGGTCGTTAGATGGCGTCGTATATTTGGCTTTGCCTGTTCGCTTCGTCTCTTCCCTATCCAACATAACGAAACCACTGGTCGCATTGTATGCTGCCATATGCTCTCCTGCCATTGTGCCGTGTATTATCTTTGCAGTTTGGTTGTTGTATATAGCTGCATCTGCCTCCTTGAGTTTCAGCTCCAAGAACTTCCGATTACCGATTTTAAAGGCCTGAAGAATTTCTTCAAGAGGTATTGATTTAGCCTGTTTAGTCGCTTTTGTTAAAGCTTGAAACTCAAGGAAAGCATTTATGAAGTGACCAAGTGGTCCCTCTGCCAGACGAAGACAAGGCGAACTGACTATTCCCATCTTTGCCTTTGTTTTTTTTTGAGGTTTTACGGATTCAGAGCTGGTTTTATTTTTCATCTTTATGAGGTCAATTACCGCCGTTGCCATGGAGCTGGTGGGCTTTAGTGTACGACGTGAACTAGTGTGTTGGAGATTTTCCTCCTGGTCATCGTACACCACTTTCTTACCTGGTGAGGTTCTTGATGCTTTTACCATGGACCCTACGGCGGTTGTGATTGCCTTCATGAAAGATTTTGATGTCAGACTAGGTTTTGACGTGGAGGCTTCTGCTTGTTGATGTGCTTTTGCCTTCTCCTGTAGTCGTTCCGAACCACTCTTTGATGCTGGTTCTGTATCTCCTCCGTTGCCCGGGGGCTTGGTTGGTCCCAAAACATGATGTGGCCTGAGGTATTCAAGGTTTTCTCCTCGGTCTTCATAGACAACTATCTCGTGGTGTATGGAGGCCTTTAAAATACCAATCCTTTGTGATACTTCAGCCTTCTCATACACCAGTACCATAGCATCAACACTGATTGTTCGGGGAGTGATGTTTTCCCCTCCTAACGGCTCTCCGAATTTCGTCAGCAGACAACTAGCCTGAGCGTACGGTGGCTCCACGTCTTTCCGCTCGATTAATACGATAGTTTTATTTACTTTTCGTAATAACCGGCATTCGATGCCTGCCACCTTTGTTACGGGCAATGCTTCGTAAACTTTGCGCTTCATATTCTGTCTCGACGTGCTCCCATTTATTAATGCCGCTAGTCCCGGGGAAATCGCCACTCCACTGCGACTACTAGGAACGCAAAAACTTATACCTAGCTTTTCCTGATTAGAATTCATGAATAGGGCCACCCCTCGAATTCTTATGGACGGATTACTTTTTTCACCACAAGATAAAAGTTGGTGAATTGTTATCGCGTTTGGCTCGGAGTTTATGGGTAACACAGGATGTCTTCGGGCAATCACTTCGTGTGTTTGTATGGGTTGATGAATAGATGGATTAGCGAAAGTACTATTCCTTCTAGCTGCGTTGCGGAAGACTTTTTCGGCAAAAGTAAGGAATGCAGGCCTGATCTCCGAATCTGCCAATATTTTAGGCAGTTCAGACTTGGCCAGATTTCTGTACATTTGGGTCTCCAGGTCATGTCTAGCCGCGGCATAGCGGGGACATTCCAGAAGGACGTGCCAAATTGTCTCGCTTATGTTTGGGTCGCATTCGCAGCCGGGACTATCTTTGATATGGAATCTGTATAAGTATTCCGCTATTCCACCGTGTCCCGTGAAGACTTGGGTGAGAGTGGGGTTTGTTTTTATTTTTCTGAGGATGTGGTATGACTCTTTTATATCTGGCCAGAATATTTTAGTAATGGCTCCTGTGGTGGAAGTTTGGTAACGGTCCTGCCATTTGCGGACCGTTTCTTTCCTGATGGTTTCTTTGACCGTACACAGAGGTATTTTATCGTATTCTGGATCACTGTTAGTTAGAGCTCCCTTCTTCGCAAGTTCGTCTGCTCTCTCATTGCCAACAGTGCCCACGTGAGCCCTTATCCAAAAGAGTCTGATTTCTCTACCGTCTGCTTTGGTACTTCCAATGTTTTGTTTTATGGCATTTGCTAAGGGGTGGGTTGTTTGAAATTTTCTTAGCAGATCCAGCGTAGATTTTGAGTCGCTGAGGATGTTAACAACTTCTTTTCTGCTGGATTTAGCCAAAAGTGTTGCCTTATATAGCGCATATAGTTCTGATTGGAAGACCGTACATGAACTGTCCAGGCTGAATGTACCATATTCCTTCTCTTTACCATCCTCCCACCACGTCAGGGCTGCTCCTACTCTGCCTGATATTTTGCTTCCATCTGTGAATATTAAGGGGCCTGTATTTTGTATGGTTTGGATGACGTCGGGTTGTGGTTGATCCAATTTGGTGTATTCTATATCTAATATTGTGGATGGGTGTGGCTTGTCTAAGTGATTGATGGCCATTTCCAGCTCTCTGTTTGGAGGAAGGTAATCTTTTGATATTCCCTTTTTAGTCCAGAAAAGGTGGGCTGACTCCTGGATTCTCAGGTCGAGAGGTAGGAGACCTGAGAGTGTTAACGCTGACGTCAGTGAGACCGTTCTGTATGCCTTGCAGATCTTTTGTGCGAAACCTCTTTGGAGGGCATTTAGCTGTTTTTGTATCCTTTGCAGCTCAGTTGTTTGCGACCACACACTTGAGGCATACATCATAATAGGTTCAACTACGGCAACGTAGATGGTTCTCGTGATTTCACCGTTCAATCCCCAGGTGACCTTCGCGGCGCGCGCTAGTTGTTTATATATTTCCGCAGCTTTTTTACACGATGCGGACACATGAGAGGTGAAGGTGAGCTTCCTATCTATCACGAGTCCAAGGAGTTTTATTTCTTTTACAAGTTGTATTGCGGTTCCAGTCATGTAAATGTTTGGTTCATCGTACTTCAGTTTCTTCGTTAAGAGCATGGCGCCGGTCTTGTGAGGCGCGAAGTTGAGCTTATTACGATTTCCCCATTCCACCACCGTTTTCAAGACTGTGTTTGACTTCTCCTCTAGAATTGATGTTGAGCTCTCCGAAATTATGAGTGTCACATCGTCTGCAAACGCCTGGCAGTATACGTTATCTGCTTCTAGCTTG
Organism: Napeogenes sylphis; assembly: GCA_959347405.1. Lineage (NCBI taxonomy): Eukaryota > Metazoa > Arthropoda > Insecta > Lepidoptera > Nymphalidae > Napeogenes > Napeogenes sylphis. The sequence goes on from OY365786.1 coordinate 22,166,361, forward strand.
TGCAGCAACGAGTCCAAGATTATATTCCAAAAAGTTGGTCCACCTATAGATCCTTGGACACAACCCTTGTTTGTTTGTTTTTCGTATGTTGACCGGGCGTAATTCACCGTGATCTTCCTGTCGGTAAGATACGACCCTACCAGTTCATACAGATTTTTGGGACATCTCTTTTTTTGTAGTTGGAGTTTTAGAATTGGCCACCACGCATTATCGAATGCGCCCTCTATGTCTAGTGAGATGACGAGTACCAGCTTTTTGTTGGTTATTTCTCGTCGGATATGTGTCACCAGATTATAGAGAGCGTCCTCTGTGCCACGTTGAGGCATGAAACCATATTGATTTTTGTTAAGTGTGGGAAAAATATGCCATTGGAGTCTTCTGATAAAGAGTTTTTCAATGATTTTTCCAAGAACTGAGAGGAGACCGATCGGTCTGTAGGACTTTGGATGAGTATAGTCCTCTTTGCCTGGTTTTCTTAAGATGATCACGTGTGCCTGTTTCCATTGGGAGGGGAAGTGTTTCAGTGACAAACATTTATTTGCGATTGTCATGAAAACATCCTTTTCCATTTGGATGGCTGCAATACAGATATCCGCAGTAAGCCCGTCAGGTCCGGGAGCTTTCTTTGGATTTAGGGCTTGCAGAACAAGTTCTAGTTCTGCAGATGTAAATGGTGGATCATCTTCCTTCAGATCCGATGGTATTTTCTCGTTCGTCAGTTCCCGGATTTCTGTGTGACACAGTTGGTCTGTATTGATCGTGTCATCGGGATAGAAGGTCTTGGCTAGAAGCTCTGCCGACATTTCTGGGGTTAGAGTAGAACCTGTATTATCTCTTAAGAGTTGGTCCTCTTGTCTTTTGGTTGTGTTCCTAAATACTCTATAGATCTTATCCCACATACTTTCTTTTTCTTGTGTCGTACAAAACTCCTTCCAACTATCCGTACTAGCTTTATCTGCTTTTTTCTTATACTCCAGTATAGCATCGATATAGCAATCAATAACGAGTTGTCTTCTAGATGCCGCTGCATTCCTTATTCTGCGTTTTTTTCTTTTGACCTCTTTTTTAAGTTCCTCGAGCTCCGCGGTCCACCAGGGTGGTGTTGTTTTCCCTTTCCGTTGTCCTGCCTTTGGAATGGTGTTTTCACAGGCCTTGTGGATCGCGTCCGTGTATTTTCCTACTACGGAGTCGAGTTCCTCTGGAGTTTTTATATTGTTGATTTTGTGTTCGGTGATGCCCTCCTTCGTCAGGGCGATTTTGAGGAGTGTTTGAAAATCCGACCACTTTGCATTTCTTGTATTGTAAATGCGCGTTGTGGTTGGTTTTAGGGGCTCTAAACGTTTCCCTACGCATAGTTCGAAGGTTATTGCGTTATGGTCTGATGTTACTAGATTTTCATTCACCCTCCATTTTTCGATGGCATTTAGGAGCTGCAGGCTGCATGCTGTGACGTCCACGATGCTTGTGCAAATTCTGCTGTTCCTGTATGTCTCGAAGGTTGGAGCATCACCAACATTTACGATTTGAAGGTCTAATTCGTTGAGGAATGCATGATATGCTGCACCACGTTTGTTCTCTATTTTGCTACCCCACCAATGGCTCCAAGCATTTACATCTCCTGCCACTATAAGGTTTTTGGTGTTTAATTTCCCACACACTTTTTTTAAGCGACATAAGTAAGGCTCTATATCTTGGTCCCCTTCCAGGTAGACTGACACTACTCCTATTCTCGTGCTCCCTCCTACCAACAGTACTGCGGCCTCGGTTTCCGTTACCAGCTGTGGATCGTGTATGACCTCCAGCCGGTCGTCGAAGACTATGACCGCTGCTTTTGTGGGTTTTTGTTTATTGAGGGTGCATTGTATGACTCTAGTACCGGAGTATTCCTTTAGGATGCCTTTTCCTCCCACGTATGGTTCTTGTACTAGGGCAATCGACACTCCGGTATCTTTTGCGACTTGGAGTAGCTCCAGTGTTGCGACTTTGGAGCGTTGAAGGTTTGCTTGGATGAAACGCAAACCCGTGTCAGCCATCTCTGTTGGACCATATTTTTGATTCTTTTGGGAGCCTTTAGCAATATGAGATCTTAGATCTTGCTATTGCATCCCATTTTTGACGTACGCTACACTCTTTGCTGAAAGCGTTGTGAGCCAGATTCGTACTATCACCCTTATCTGACTTGCAGTTTATGCAAACCGGTAGTTCCCCTGCGAGTCTTTTGGCGCATTTCTCCCAGGAATGTAAGTAAGTTTATATTTCTAAATAAATCATACCTAGGTATTTTATGTTGTCAAAAATACATAATAGGGTAAACGATATAGTGAAGTAGTGACAATCGTTTTATCTCAATGGGATTACTTATTATTTTTGGAGAAATACTTATTGGTTAGACACTTTTTTAGTATTTATATATTATAAGTATAATAAATAACGTATTATTGTCAGTACTTTAAATATTTGTTTTTTTGTTTTAGATCTTTTATTTTACAAGATATCACAAATAACTCTGAATCGGGAGATATTAGCCCGAGTTATATCGCAAGGAAAACCGAAGACTGTAGTTATTCCGAGCAGCAGTGACAGTAGTAACGTAATTAACACTTCAACAGTTTGTCTTGATATGTCAAACTCTTTTTTTCATGATAATTATTATAGATCTGCTATGATTCCTGAGTTAGATCAAGTTAAAGAGTACACTTCAAATATATCTAATTTCTCTAGCGAACAAAAGGTAAAAATAATTTCAGATATAAAAATTACTGAACTTGACCAAAAATCTAAATTTGAACTCATAAGCAAATTAAATAGAAGAAAATATCAGAATTGTGATTCAAACTCACCTGGAAAGTCTGGCATGACCCCTAATATCTCTAAAGACTTGACTGACAGTATTTGCAATAACTTCTCTGCAACAACTCAGTTACTCACCCACTCTTTAGAATATGTACCATCGGGCTCTTCTGTAGAGCGCTACCTTCATAATTGTGATGCCACAGCAGCTTCAAACCCACAAAAAAAAGCAAAACATAATAAGACTGATCTTAAACTTAATAGTGACGAGGAGATTGTCTTCTTTGATGATGAGCGTTCTTCCTCTTCAAAAACATTATCATCAGATATAAATAGCAGTGAGATTTAAGAAAAAGATGGTGGAATACAGTCTTCACAAAAACAGAAAAGGAAGAAAAAAGACAAAAATAAAAGACAGAGTCCTGTAGATTCGGGTAACACTTCAGATAATGTTACATTCTTTCCTAAAACAGCTAGTACTCCTATTAAGGTGCTAACTTCGGATGTTGATGGTGGGTGTAATATTCTTTCCAACCACATTACAAAGACTACAGACTTGTCTGTCGGAAGAAGCACTACTCTACTTGCCAAGGGTAAAACTCCTGGCGACGAATTTGCATCATCCGAGTTGTCTTATGAAGCCAGCACTCCACTTGACATCACTGGCATATCAGACTTACCTGCTAATTGCAATACTCCCGGTAAAGAATTTGCACCATCCAAGCTTTCTAATGAAGAAAACACTCCATTCAATATAGCTGATCTAGCAGACTTACCTGCCAAGAGTAGCCCTCTCTGTGGTGAAGTTGCTACATTCGTGTTGCCTAACGTAGCCAGTCCTCTACTCAACATTACTGGTACATTAGACTTACCTGTTAAGGGTAGTGGTTCCAGCGATAATTTTTCTTCATCTGTATTACCTCAACAAGCTAGGATATCAACACAACCAAAAAAGAGAAAGTTGAAAAAGCGGAAATGTAAATCATTTAAGAAGGAGCACATTGATTTTTTATCGGACGAGGAATTTGATTTCCTTGAGGAAGAAGATTTTTCATCTGGTAGTTCGGATATATGGTCTGAAAAAAAAAGCGACGTAACTAATTCAACAGATGGCGCAAGAAAAGACTGTAAAAAGAAGAAAAAAAAGGAAGAAAAAAGAAGCAGTTGAGACATCTGAGTTTAAGATTGAATATAAAAAGAAAATGAAGGTTAATAAAATTAAGACTAGAAAAGAGAAAAGAGGAAAGGGTGAAAGCTATGAAACCATTTCTGGAAAAATGAAAGAAGCTAAAAGTGTTCAAAGTAATCCCTGCAAACCGGAAAAATGTCCTAGGGCATGTTATGAAATTCCGGAAAATAGGCGACAAAAAATATTTAATTATTTCTGGAGTCTTGATATCCAAAGAAAAAGGGATTGGTTAGTTCAATGTTCCTCAAGTGTACCCATCAAACGCAGGAAAACACAATTAATTGAAAGTAAGAGAAATTGGACGTTTGAATATTACATAAATGAGGGTGAAGGACGAAGGCAAGTTTGTCAGCAATTTATAATAAAAACTTTAGACATCACTCAGACTTTCTTATTATACACAATTAGCAACGCAAGTGAGGGGCTATCTCAAGAAGATAAACGAACAAGAACTGCAGAGAAAAAATATGACGAAGCTACCGTAAATTTTGCAAGGAAATATTTTGAAAACTTGCCTTTGCTACCATCGCATTACTGTCGTAATACAAGTAATAGACTTTATCTCCCACAAGAGTTCAAAAATGGAACAAATTTATACAGGTTATACCGGAAATGGTGTGAAGAAAAGAACCAAAAATATTTGAGTGAGCGATTATTTATAAATATGTTTCGAACCGAGTACAGCAATATTTCTATTCACGTTCCAAAGAAGGACAAATGCAAAATTTGTGCCAAAGAAGAAAACGACCCAAATACAGCCAACCAAAACTCAGACATCTTCAAGGCTCATATTGAAGAAAAAATAGCCACATACGAAAGATTTCAATGCCATCAACAACTTAATTCTATAGACAAGTCCACTGTTGTTTCAAGTTTTGATTTGCAAAAAGTTTTAAATACACCACATGGCAATAATGTCTTATTATTCTACTCTAGGAAATATACTGTATTTAATTTAACAGTGTATGAAAGCTTTACACAAAACGGTTTTTGCTACACGTGGGGTGAGAGTGAGGGCAAAAGAGGTTCAAAAGAAATTGGTTCATGTCTTTTCAAATACCTGAAAAATGTTGATGACCGAGGAATAAAAAAAGTTATACTGTATTGTGACTCATGTCCTGGGCAGAATAAAAATAAAACAATTTTGTCAATTTTCAACTACTTTTTGTCAATTTCACGAAATGTTGAAATTATCCAAATTAATTATTTACTCCCCGGCCACAGTTACATGCCCGTTGATAGCATGCACTCTGTAATCGAGCGAGAAGTCAGAAAATTGACAGTGTGGAGCTATACACAATGGCCGTCTTACATGGAATCAGCTCGAAAAAATCCTCGGCCTTACGCCGTGAACGTACTTGAACATAAAGATTTTATTGACTGGGACCCAGTGGTTAAAAATGTTTTTTCCCCAAGCACCAACTTAAACGTCTCAAGGATCAGAATAGCTACCCTGAAGAAGAAAGATTTATCAATTATCAAAGTAAAAGACTCTATGAAAGTGGACGCTACTATTCGTGAAATTCTGGTGAATAGAGAAATAAAACCTGAGAAAGTACCTGTACCAAGAAAACAAAAAAATTAGCAAATTGACAGATGGAAAGGAAAGGGAAAAGGCAAAGGTAGGAGCAAATGTATTGATAATGCTGAAATGAAAGGAAATCTAAATAAAGCATTGTCATTACACCCTCTCTACGAAAAAAGGCTCCTTATTTCAAGTATGAAATACAAGGATTTGAAAACATTATGTGACGACGGGGTTATACCAAACAGGTTCCACGAGGATTTTCTAAAACTAAAATTTTCTGCAACTAAAAAAGACACACTTATGGAAACTGATGAGGAAGATAATTTTGATAATAATTGTTAAATAAAAGATGAGCTTAAGTAAATTTATATAAAATTCCACCAATAGACTTTAAACAAAGAAATGAAAAGAATGGTGAATTCAAAACATTATTGTTAAGAAAATGCTCTTGCCCTTGAAAATATTTTAAGAATAACCTTAATGACATTCTCATAATGTAAAATTTATTAAGTAAAATGAATATAAGTTTATAAGAATAAAATAAAGAAAATAACATATTTTCATTTATTTCTATGAGTTTTACTCATATACATGAAAAATGTCCAATTAATGTAAGATCCGGGGTTATATATTTTTTTAGCTTCGCTTTCTATTTTTTAAATTTAACCTAAATGTAATTAAAGTTTTACATTGAAAAAAGAATCTTACGTTTAAAAATTAAAAGTAAAATAATTTTACATGACACTTTCACTAAATTGTCCTCAATAAAACTTACATTGCTAGGGGGCCAAATTAAGGTAAGGGACCACTTCTCAAAATTTCCTTGATGTAAAGCACATCTATCTCTTAAAGTATCGCGTTTAAGATACTGATTATTGTCAAGAACAATGAGCCCACAAAAAATTAACATTTCTGTAAAAAAATATCAAAATAGCCTAATAATTAAAAAAGATATTAAAAAAAAAACACAAAAAAAAACTTTGTCGGCTCCTCCCGAAAAATCGTAATATGTCGGTTACCTTAATTGATCTTACGCCGGACGTTATGTTTCCTAACGACGTGAATCAAAGTAAGCGTTTTTTTATTACTATCGTGGGTATTTGTATGTAAACAGTATTTTTTATATATCCTGTTTATATATACTTGTTATACTGTGTAACCAAAAGTGTGATGAAATAGGTATATTTTTGGAATGGTTATTTCAATATTAAAGTAGAAAGCGTAAATCGTGAAAGTAAATGTAAGATAACATAATTTTTTAAAAACGTTAAACTGCGAAATGTGTAAAAGTCAACTTTTGCCACACTTTATTAAAGGAGCGTCTTCTCATTCCATTATTTGCAATTTATAAATTAATTTACCCGTAATAAGAAAATATACTATAAGAGCGAAACAATAATAAAGGAACTCGCAACTCCGAAAAGTTATAATTAAAAAGCATTTTTTATTTGACATTAAGTTATTTTATTAGAATTATAATGTCTGTTTTTGTTGTACATATAATAGTCCAGTCATTTGGTAGTTTTACCTGGAAAGTTTTTCGGGAGTTTTGAAAATTGGTTATCTTATAGATTTCGGTATGCTCTTTTCGAATTTCAATTTTGCCACCTCGTATCTCAGCCGCTCGCGCCGCAATTTTGAAAAAATGGCGGCTAAAACCAGTTTTTTCAAAATATCTCCTTTCCAATGCATTTTTTGAAAAAACTATTTATGTGCAAAATTAAAGTAGAATAAATTTCCTACAACTTATGTATTTGTATTTTTTTTTATAATATCAATAGTTTTTGGCGTACGAGCGTCACAAAGTATCTTCATCTACACCACCACGTGTTTTTGGTATATTTTTTCTAAAATATTCTGCTATTGCCACCGGTATTGAAGAAGCAGTGTGGGTCTTTGTGTTGGGTCCCTTTCTTTCGACTATTTAGACTATAGACATTGTATAGCCTCCATACTCTCGACTTTCAACGAAACATCTGTCGGTAGAAGTTACGAGAAGTATTTAGTTTAGGTGGAGTCATCAGTATACGTTTATATGTATGTACGTCGTACAGTGTTGTTTGTGTTCTTAGAGCCATGGCTTCTAATTCAGAAAATTGTTTTATTTAAGACAATTTAGCCTTTTTGGAGCGGCGGAGATTCGAGGTGGCAAAATTGAAATTCGAAGAAAGCATACCGAAATCTACAAAATAACCAATTTTCAAAACTCCCGGAAAACTTTCCAGGTAACCTCCTTTTTTCGACCAAATGACTGGACTATAATATAAATCGGATCAACAAAACTAATTTTAATATTGAATATGTTGTTATTGCTAAATAACGGCATTTTTAAATAATTTTGATGAGTAAGTAAATATAATACCAAAATAAACAACCACAAATTCTAGGTACTTCTGTGTATTCTATCACAAATTATTTGTATTGATTATGAAATACTTTTTTAAAGATTGATATATTTTGTGTTTTATCAATTATACAGGGTCATTTGTAACCAACACAAAAAAAACGAAATCAAAAAATATTTGCTTCCTCCTTTCTTATTACTCTGTATCTTGTAAGAAGTGCTTAACACTTCATCGGCCGGGCGCCCTACCTACGCTCAGAGCTAATACCAGTTCAGATAATACTAATAAATTTTGTGTGGGAAAACTTACATTTTAACCTCATCATCATCTACATTGAATATTTTTATATTCTATTTGTTAATGTTAAATAAATAAAAAATAAACCAAATAAAACGGAATCTCCATGTTACACAAAACATAATAAATCATCTACAAATGTTGTAGAATAAAAAATGATTTATACCCTATGACAGTATTTTAGTACTATTCATGAGTACAGATGGCTCTGTAGTATTTTTAATTTTAACATAAAACATTTGTTAATTGAGGGTTAAATACTCAAAAAATATATTATAATTTTAATTTATTTATTTTAAAACTTCAAACTACATCATTACTTATCAAGTATCGAATTTACCTGTATATATAAATGGACCAAATATTTGACTTTTAAGTGTTTATTCCGGTAACACTTCATTCAAAATATAAGTTTGTGCTTGTAATTTTATTCTGGATATATATATATGTCGCAGATCACGATAATTTAACGAAAATTAGTTACTCAATTGATATCATTGTAACAGTGGGGTGTGAACGCCGTGACGTATAGAGTCACGTGATCGGAATCGCATGGAGGGGCACCTGAGACATTTTAAATATCCGAGAGCATCGAGACGAGAGGATTATTGATTAGTGTGAGCCTTACAGTCCGGACCCCCCAAACGGGACCGGTGGTTCACGCAACTCTGTTAATTGTATGCCTACTAAGTAATTTGTGATATCTGATTACCTACATTTAATACAAGTATTGTCATATTGTGTCTTTGTGGTTTAATAGTCTGACACCAACGCTTCGGATCCTGTGCCAGAAGAAGTCACCAATACCGAACAAGCCACGAATATACCTCTGATCTCCGAAATATCTATGTATATATATATATATATATATATATATATATATATATATATATATATATATATATATATATATATATATATATATATATATATATATATATATATATATATATATAAAATTAAAATAAATAGTTCGCACATAAGCTTATAAAAAATATTATTCATCTCCTTTAACAGTGTCTTAGTTCTGGACATAGGATCCAGGATGCAAATAAAACGGACTAACATTATCTTAAAGTCTCACAATGCGGGCAGAGACGGGTATTTTAAATCTTTAATGAGTCAGTCAGTCAGATAAGAATTTCAAGAAAAGTTAAAGAATTATTTGACTCAACTCAAAAGGAAATTGTGCTTAATATACCTATAATAATACACTGTGCTAATGTATTGACATAGCTATATCATGGCTTTCATATATAAATAAAAACAAATGTATTATGGTGATATTAGTAGTATTAACATAATAAATCATATTTTTTACTATTCCTTTTCATTTGTTTATATTTTTGTTATATTATAATTTGAGAAGGGAAAAGTTAAATATACAATAAAAATAATATAATTTTAGTATTTTCAATGTCATCAATTTAGTAAAAACTTTCCCTAAATTGATGACATATTGAAAAATTAGAAAATTTTGTGAAAACTGTCACTAAATTGATGACAATTGATTACAATTTCTTTCAGATCAGATATTTTATTTGGCTACACCTCATAAATCTGGTAGGCATACTTACTATGTAAAATTGACTAGATACCTAGTCAAATACTTGATGTACATTTATATAAATGTAGAATAAAAAATAAACCGATACGGGCAAGGATTCGAACCCGTGACCTCTGGGAAACCGTCCCGTCGCTCTACAGATTGAGCTACCGTATACGCGATAAAATTTAAATAAGCTTAACATGGCTATACAAGTTTATAGATATTTTTTAAAATACGAGGTGTAATTATTTAAAACATGATACAATAATTGAACTTAACACAATTAATTGAAAATACTTCAATCATGATGTAATAGTCAAAAGAATAAATATGAATAAGAAATTAAAACAAACGAAATCTATTAATTTTTAAATTGGTTGACACATCGAATTGTCAAAACGTTGACGGAAGCTAAACTCAAATTTATACGAAATACATATTCATCATCGTTCACTTCACGTTTCGCTAAACTACAACTTACAAAAAAATATCTGCTGTTCTTCAAATCCGAAATCTACTCATTATTTTTTTAGATTGTACAAAAATATTTGTAACAATTACTTTGCCTTACGCGGTTAGAAATCCTTCAATATTGTAGAAAAAATATGTTATTGTTGGTAAAAAACTTATTTTTATTATACCTTTATTTGCTATAATAAAAATTGCTATAATAAATTATTTTTCGTATTGTCTATATTGCAAATATTATAATTTATATTACCTCAAACGATTCTTATATTATTATTATATATATCAACGTCTATATTCCACGATTTTAAGAAAGAAGAAGAAGACGTAACGTAGACAGAATTAAACGAAGCTTTTTGAAAAAGGAGTTGCATTCCTTACGAATTTACGAAACACTATTGACACATACCTTGTTGCACGGCATTTCAATTTAAATTTATCAAATCAATGACCAAAGCAAGATGAATTACAAATAAAATTCTGTCCGTTCGAAAGATGTGCAGTGTAATATATATTGGTCACAGAAAAATGATACTCAAAAAACTGTACAATAGTAGTGTTGAAGAGGGAATAAAAAAATTACGAGGAATTGCTTCCATGGTTCAAACACATTAAGCAAATGAATGATGCGACTGAGCGATGAGTGAACTATAAAGAAACGTTAAAGTAAATATCTTTCTTCATTCCCTCTTCTTCATTTTTATTAAAGAAGCAGGTTAATATTTACATTTCAAGATCATATTAACAATTCGCTAAAGGACAGAACGTCAAATGTATTGTCGGACTAAATATTTTTAAGGGGTTCATATACAATTTATACTTCTCATGCTTTTTCCTCATACAGAGTATTATTATCAGGATAAATATAAATACTATTATCAAATATTTATATTTTTATTGTTTACTGCCCACATTACTGAAATTAAAAGTCTAAGTTTAATAAATGAAAACACAATTCGAAAAAGTCTCTAGCTTCCTTACGAGTATGAGTATATATTTTGTTAGTAGAACTTATTTCACAATAAATAGGGTGTAATGTATATAGACATATTAATACCGTTTATGAAATGGGTGATAGCGGTATGAATCGTAAGATTAAAGAGAAATTTCTCTATAGGTAGGTACTATAAGTACCTACCTTTTTTTTTTTTTATCGTTGGAAAAATGCGTTACGCATCATCCCTGCGGCCAGGAAGGTGATGACCGAGGGGGTATGTGGGACTACCCGGCAGCATAGAGGACGCTGCCATTTTTAAGGCTACCCACTAAAAAACCAAAAGTTGACCTAATCACCAGAGTGGGACGCCTTGGGATCACTTTCGCACTGACCGTGACGCCCCCAGTGGCTTCATACTAAATAATAAATATAATATTATAACGTTTAAAAATTATCTATATATAAGGTTATAACAATTAAAAATATAAAATGATATTCTACAATAGTTTGAACAATCTTTGAAACTTTGAAAATGTTTACTTGTAAATAGCGATATGTACCTCTATACTCCGGCTTGCAAATAAGCTTTGATTTGATTAACTAGCTCTCGGGAATTAGATTTAATATTTTAAGCATCTATCTATCTTTATATGTTTAGGTTATGCGTATATAACTATACTACAATTATTCTTATTTCAACGTTATAAAAACTGACTACCTTATAATATTACATTTACCTGTATGGAGGAAATATTTTCATGTTTATTAACAGAACAGTTATTTTATTAATGTTTAAGTAATTTATTTATTTATATCTTTTCCACTTAGAATCATAATCAGTGATCACTTGTGTACGTCAACATGGAAATGTCAGGAGGGCCTATTACGATACTAGATTTATCGAAATAAGCCCTTCTGAAAAAGCACTTTCCATCTTAATGTTAAAGCTATGAGGGTTCCAAACGCGTCCTGGTCTGAGAAGAACCACACAACAAACTCAGCCGGATATATTTTTTGTTATTGTGATCACTGTTTCACAAACGTCAAGCTTAAGTGCAATTTTGGAACAACTAGAACCTTCGCAATCAATCTGAAAGAAGGCTAATGATTTCAGGCAACGAAAATTAAATAATAATAACAGAAAAAATATATAATATATAAATCTTCGGCCTGCCACACAACCAGTCACCGCAAGCAGCACCCGTTCACGAGCATAACACAAGAGCCAGCCATCACCCCCTTCGCACATATTTGAGGGAGGGAGGCAACCCGACTCCCGATGCTACCGCAAGTAGTGACTTCTAAGGAATCGGTGTGATGCAGAAGGTCGATAAAGCAAAATTAATTTACAACAAAAAACAAATTGCAGAGATTACTAGCTATTCGCAATACAATACACATTCATTCCCAGGCCATACCGTCGTCGATGTAATCCTTTACACTATAGTAGGATTTTTTTATTAAATTATTTTTAACATATAATTTAAATATATTTAATGAGAGGCTTAAGGCTTCATTTGGGAGCTTATTATAAAAACGTATACAATTACCCTTAAAGGATTTACCTATTTTATGGAGCCTAGTGCCGGGCATAGCGAGTTTATTTTTATTTCTTGTATTAATTTTATGTATATCATAATTTTTCTTGAACTTTGAAATATTTTTATGAACGTAAATTAAGTTTTCATAAATATATTGATTATAAACAGTCATAATTTTAAATTCTTTAAATTTGTTTCTTAAAGAGTCTCTTGATCTCATATTATATATTGCGCGAACAGCTCTCTTCTGCAATGTAAATATGGTATCAATGTCGGCCGCATTGCCCCATAAGAGTATACCGTATGACATTAAGCTATGAAAGTAACTAAAGTAAACTAATCGAGCAGTTTCCATATTTGTTAATAGACGTATTTTTTTAACCGCGTATGCAGCAGAACTTAGTCTGCTTGACAAATCAAATATATGAGGACCCCATTGCAATTTTTCATCTAGAGTAATGCCCAAGAAAGTAGTAGATTTGACCAAATCCAAATCCTCATTATTTAATTGTACATTGGTTCTAACATTTTTAACATTTGGTAAACTAAATTTAACACATTTCGTCTTTTTTTTATTGAGCAACAAATTATTGGCATTAAACCATTGTACAACATCTGAGAGAGCATTGTTTACATCGTCAATAACAGATTGCCGTCTATTAACTTTAAAAGTAAGAGAAGTATCATCAGCAAACAATACTATCCCATGTTTTTCCCTCACTAGGTGAGGTAAGTCATTTATGTAAATGAGGAACAAGAAAGGCCCTAAGATAGAGCCCTGTGGCACACCTATTTTTACCAAAGAACCAGGGGAACGTTTTCCATTTACATCAACTTTTTGGATTCTATCATTAAGATATGAACTAATTAAATCTAGGGACTTATTTTTAACTCCATAATGTTCTAACTTTTTTATAAGGATTTCATGTTGAACGCAGTCAAACGCCTTAGATAGATCACAGAAAATGCCAAGTGCATCCTGTGATCCTTCCCAGGCTTCAAATATGTTTAGTAATAGCTCTACACCAGCATCTGTTGTAGAGCGACCGGCACTGAAACCAAACTGGTTTTTGTGTAAGAGATTGTTTTTACTGAAATATGCTACAAGTTGATTAAGAATTATTTTCTCAAAAATCTTACTAAAAGTGGGTAAGACTGAAATAGGTCTATAGTTACTAGGATCTAATGAACAGCCGGATTTGAATAATGGAGTTATTTTACTTTGTTTCATTAGATCAGGAAATATACCATATTCTAAACAATTATTAAATATTAATGCTAAGTCTGGCGCTACAATGTCAATTATGGACTTAAGTATGTCAACAGAAAACCCCCAAAGATCACTAGTCTTTTTAACGCAAATTGATCTAAATACTTTGATTACTTCTTGAGCATTAACTTTTTCAAACTTAAAACTACTAACACATTGATCTACATTCTCTCTAAGTAAACCCATAGCTGCAGCGGTAGAAGAATTTAAAGATAACGTTGTATTCACTGGAATATTAGTAAAAAAGGTTTCAAAAGCAGTAGCAACCTCGAGGTCAGACGTGACATATTTATTATCTATATTTAATTTAAAGTCGATCCTCTGGGATTTAGCTCTTCCAGTTTCCTCATTAATTATTTTCCAAGTTGTTTTTATTTTATTAATGCTATTTCCTATTTTATTTTGAATATGTTGTTTTTTTGCTATTTTACATTGTTTTTTAAAAGATTTGGAAAATAATTTTACCTCATCCCTAAACTCATTACTAGTATTAAACATCAATTCCGCATACATATTATATAATTTTTCTCTATTTTTGTGTAACTCAGCAGATGCCCAATCACTAAACACTAATTTATCATTAACAACCACTGTTTTTGGAGTAAATATAAAGTTAAATAATTTAGTGAAAGTACTAAAAAAGTCATTATACATAATATTGGGGTTTGAATTTTTCATCAAAGGCAAATAGCGTACTAACCCATTTTTAATTTGTTCGATACGTTCTACAGTCACTGGTATAAAACTTATTTTCTGTTTTGATTTTTCTCTCTTGCTACAACTGAATTTAATAAATTGGCCATAGTGGTCAGAATCTAATGTATTGAATAAACATTTAAAATTTGGAATAACACTTGTAAAAATGTTATCAATACAAGTGGCACTAGTGGTTGTGACTCTAGTAGGCTCCATAAACATGTGTAAAAGATTATAAGATTTGAACAAATTTAAAAACTTTATACTTATTGAATTTTGTTCAAGAATATTAATATTGAAGTCTCCACAAATGATTACCTTTTTACTAGATTGTGATAGTTTATACCTCATCCATAATCTTTATAAAATGTTCAAAGTTAGATGACGGTGGCCTATAAACATTTACAATTATGAACTCTTCTAATTCAACTGAAGCAAGTTCAGTTGTCCGCTCAACAGAGTGGCTCACTATGTCCTTGCGTTCTTTGAATTTTATCTGTTTATTTAAAATAATTAAAGAGCCACCATGTATGGAATTAACTCTGTTGAACGAACTACCAACCTGGTGGTTATTGAAATTAAATATTAATTCATCATTCTTAAGCCAATGCTCAGTGACACAAAAAATATGAATATTAAAAGTATTTAAAAACAATTCAATTTCTAATTCCTTATTTCTAATACACTGAATGTTCTGATGCACCAGGTTGATACAGTTTATGTTATGGTTTTTATTATTTATTTTAACAATTTTTGTATTTTTATGATCATCATTAATATCATTATTTGATATCTTAATTATTTGGCTAGAGGATATCTCTACTGTCTTAATGTCTAGTTTAAACTACTACTAATACTACTATTACTAGTTGGATTTATTTCCAAGCTGTTTTTACTTATACAAGTAACTAAATGCTGTTCAATAGAAACAATTTTAGCCAAATTATTGGCTGTCATGGTAAAATAATATAATAGCGATGAAGCTACCTGTCTTTTAATATATGGAGATAGGTAATACCTACCATTAGTCAAGTTATAAAAGTTACTAACATTAGTGTTAGTGTCAATCACATGAAATTTGTCATTATACAAACATAAATTATATATCAGTAAGTTTATCTTATATCTAATTTTATTTTCGGCCTGTGGCAGACCTTGATTATAGGGTAATGAAAACCAGACAATTTTATTAACATCTAAGTTACTTATAGTTTCAAAACATTTTTTAAATTCCAAATGATTTACATTATCTCTATTTCCTACAAAAATTATTATATTTGTTGACTTAGTAAATTGTTTACTTGAATTCTTTATTTGTCTAGTAATATTTATTAAATTATTGTCAGGTGAACAGCTGTTGAATACATTTTGTTTTTCAAAATAAGAATTCAGTACAGATCCCATTCCTTTTCCAATATTATCACTAAACATATAAGTATCATGTACAGGAGTTAATTTGAGGGAGCCACTATTATTAGAAACAGGGATATCAACCTTGTCACACAATATTTTAGCGGGGGAGGACAATGTTGGTTTTACAGAAAATAACTTATTAATAATAAAATAGGAATACATATTTTAATATTACAGAATTTAAAATGTTTTGTGACTAGCTTAATGAAGATACGTCTAAAGTCTAAACATATATCTTTCCTATCAATAAAGTAATTTGTAAACTCATTGCTAAAATGTATTTTATCTAACATTTTTCGTAATATTATACCATATATTTTGTACTTTTTTCTATTTTGGAAAATAAGTTGTATGGACATATAAACCTTTAGTTTACTATTTATGTAGATTAAAAAGATTACAACGAACTCACCAACTGTCGTTACACTATGAGAATTTAACACTTTTTGTTTATACAAACTGAGAAATTAATTTCATCGTGAACGACTTCGTTAATAAGTACGATTCCGCAATATAGATCTAAATAATTCACACAAACAACTTCGTGACCATTTAGAAGACTACCACAAGTGTTGTGTTGTGTCTGTGTGTGACGTTTAAATTACAACAAATTATTGGGACACAACAGTCAATTTTTGCTCAAGAGATCTCTGCGTGTCTGGAATTTACAATTCTGTCTGCATTTCAGTGAATGTTAGGAATATTCAACATATTATAATATGCAAAATAAGCAAAGAGGAAGATATCCCTCGTCCTTGGGAAACACTACCTTTTACAGGCTTGGGGTCGACACAACCTTTTCAGACTGTCGCGTCGTAGAGAATTAATTGAGTTCCTCTTTCATAAAATTCTTGGTCTATTAAAGATAGAATGTAAAAACAAGCTGCTATGCTATTTTGTAAAAACAGAACACGAAGTCGAAGTTGAGATAAAATTCACTACGTAACCAAACGCTCCTAAATTTTGTTGTTCTAAATTTTGATCATCTGATAAAATCTAAATAATTGAAAATACTTCATACTATATATAAAACATACAGTATTATTATGATGAAAAATATAATTAATTAAATACAAGATTTTAACCATTAAAAATAGAAAATATATTACTTACCACAGGCTTCGAAACGAGGTTCAGTTTTTAAATAGTAGGTATTTAATACCTAAATTACTAGTAAATTATATTTAATCAATAAATTATATAATCTGAAATTGTTATATCGTCAATGATACTGCGTAAATCGCAATTTTAACCATTTAACCTTTGTTTAAAATTGCTACACCAATAAATTACATACCTATATGTGGTTATGCCAATGATTAAACTTTGTACACAATTATCTGATAGACTTATAAATTGACAAGAGCCAATTAATTCATAAATAATTTAAAAAGTAATAATAATATTTAAATCTAAATAAATGTAAAACGTGTAAGGTAAATGTAAAACAGTATATTACAAAATGTAAAATAGTATATTTATGGGTAAATGTAACAGAGAAAATATTTTTAATGTTTATCTGTAATAAAACCAGTTTTTTTATTGAACCTAAAAAAACACGAACATTTTAATAATACAGGATTAAAAATATTATGTGTTATGAGGTTCTACGTCTAAACATTTATCTTCACTATCAATAAAGCAACTTGTAAACTCACTGTTACGTTGTATTTCATCTAACATTTATCATTTCATATATTTTATACGTTTATCTTTATTAGAAAATAAGGTGTTTGAATAATAGGAAGTGTTTAATTTTTAAAACGAACGATTTAGTTTGTGAATTAATGCGTGTAATAAAATCAAAAATTTTATTGCTGATTAAGAATTATTAAATTGTCAGAGAGTAATTAGTAATAGTAACCTACCTGTATATTAGACAGTTACAAATTTTATACTTATTTTAATTTGATGAATATATTTGTTTATAGATGAGACAAAGCTGAATGGTAGCCAGATGTTATAAGAACCTTGCAGTGTTCTGTGTAGACTAAATGGACAAATTCGTCCCCGAAGTGGAAAAATGGAGGGGTAAAAATTGTACGGAAAAAATCTCATTTTTGGACATGATTAGAAATACAAATGATTAACTTAGGTGAAATGGACAAAAATTATCCCCCTAATTATCCTGGCCGCTGGGATGATGCGTAACGCATTTTTCAAACTAAAAAAAAAAAAAAAAAAAAAGGGGGTAAAACGGAGGGTTATTATGGAATTTATTTAATTTTTTACATATTTTTGTTTATCGCGATATTGTAGTAAACTGTTATCTATCCGGGGTTAAAATAAACATACGCCTTTCTGATAAATAAGTACACGTGGAAAAAGTCCCGGACAAAAGTTTGTATCTTATTAAATATTTATTTTCCTAATAACGTGAATCAAAGGAGGTACCTACAGGAAGTAAGGATTTTTTAATTATAATCTTGAATATTTGTTTGTATTTTTTTACATATACTGTTTATTTATACTAGAATTTTTTTCCATGTAATCCAAATTGTGATCAAATAGGTATATATTTGAATTAGTAATTTTAATGTCAAATTAGAAAGCGTAAATCCTTAAAGTATAGGATAATTAGAAATTAAAAACGGTAGTTACAACTGTGACAAGTGTGTTGAAAGACAACTTTTGCCACACTATAATTTAGGGGCGTTTTCATTTAATTATTTGCAAAATTATAAATTAACTGAACGTATAATAAAGTATACTATAGTCTATAGAAACAATAATAAACGAACTTTAACTCGCAAAACGGAAAAGTAATAATTACAACAAAAAATATTTTAAAAATTTACATTTAGTTCTTTTTATACATAAAAAACCTTTTTTTATTTAATATAGACCTCATCAACAAAGCTATTTTCAATATTGTTGTTGGTGCTGTTGGTTCTACGGCGTAGCAAATAATTTTTAGAAGTTGATAAATAGGATGCCAATTTATAACCACAAATTCAACTTATATGTATTCTATTACAGATTTATTTATTTATTTATTTATTTATTTATACTTTATTGTACAACATAAAATACAATGGGCGGACTTAATGCTAAAGCATTTTCTACCAGTCAACCAATACAGCTAACAGAAAATAAAACGATGAGGGTACAAAATAAATGAACAAAATGCTAAAAACACTTAAAGCTAAGAATAACAAAGGTGCTATAATAAACTAAACTATAGGTAATATATAATAAATATATACATATACAACAATAATATAAACTAAATATATATTAATAATAAATACCTAAATATAAATATAAATATATATATATATATATATATAATACAATAAAATAAATAAAGTATATAAATTAATAATTCACCTTAAACAATAATTATACAGGTAATTATAAATATAGGTAATGATAGGATATGAATGAACTAAGCAAATGTTATGATCTCTCATGTAGATATTTTATGATGCGTTTCTTAAAAACTTGTCTGTTCGGAGCACGTCGAAGTATGTCAGGAAGGCTATTCCATAGTTTAATGGCGTGTACTGTGAAGGAATTAGACATAAAACTAGTATGGTGCGAAGGGATGAATAAAGTTAGGTTTGTTGAAGAACGGAGATGAAAGTCGTGAGTTGACCGCAGAAGTTAAAACTTGGACTTAAGATAATGAGGAGAACATGGATTGTTTACAATCGAAAATAACTGACACAAAGTTCTTAAAATTCTTCTTTTACGGATAGAAAGCCATTTAAGCTTAGAACGATATTCTGAAATGTGATCGAATTTGCGTAAATTAAAAATGAAGCGAATGCAACTATTGAGGAGGCGATCCAATTTGTTTAGATTGCCTTCAGAGATATTAGAGTAACATACATCAGCATAGTCTATAAGAGGAAGAATAAGAGACTGCACTAACAGAGTTTTGGTCCGAATGGGTAGAAAGTTTTTATGCCGATAAAGTAAACGCAATGAGTGTGTAACTCTGTGGCATAACTCAGTTATATGGGGATTAAAACTAAGTGTGCTGTCCATACGAAGACCCAGATTTTTTACTGATGACGTAAGAGGTATTTTAACGCCATTGTATATGATTGGTGCTACATTACAATTATTAATTTTAGTTAAACCGTGCATGCTGCCGATAATTATGGCTTGACACAGATTATATTTATAGATTATGAAAGTAGTCATAAAGCTTGATATTTTGGGTCCTCTCAATTATATAATAATTGAAACCTCGTCATCAACTTTGTAATTTTTTTTTTGAAAGTTTTGGTGACGAAATAAAAAAATAAATCGAATTTACATCTTACATAAAATATTGTAAATCACTTACAACTAATTATCTTTACGAAAATATTAAAATAGAATACGGATATTTGAGTGTTTGTAATTTGTACAATAAAAAACGATTTATGCCTTATGACAGTATTTCAGTACTACTAACAAAGTATAGATGGCTCTGTAAGTAATGTAGATCGTATTCAAAATATAAACAGATAACTTCTAAATTTTGTCAGTTAATAAAATATTTGTTATCTAAAAATATGATTATTACTAATGTACAACAATACTAGTTGACCATTAATGTTGGCAGCGCCTTGTGAAATAATCAACTTTGACCAAATTTCACATCCTAGAAACAGTTAGTGTTTAAGGCTCAAGCACTTGGTTTCTAGTGAAGAAAACGTTTACTGATCTAGAAGATTATTATACAATTTTTGTCTTTAAATAATTTAGTGATTATTCTACGTGAACATACTACTAATCATTATTATATTCCATACTTTTGATAGTGAACAAATTAAATTAAAATTTAACCAAAATATTTGTCGAATGAGGAATAAAGTTTAAAAAATAAAATCATAATTTTAAGTTATTTCTTTAACAAATCCAAATTACAGCTGCTCTCAAAAGTCCAAGGTTACACGACATCAATAAGGTATCTGAAATTTGAATTTTTACATATTTTATTAATTCTTACTTTCGACCTATTTAATAAATTTACCAAATATTTAACTTGGAAGGGTTTATAACTGATTTTACTTGGAAGTGTTTATTACTGAAACACTTTATTGAAAAGATATGAATGAATGCTCTGACGTCATGAATACATTGGTTAAAATTTATCAGTGTTAAAATTCAAACCAATAGATCGCACTTGAACTTATTAAAAATGTTAGTTATCTATCTCAATATTGTCTGAGTTTGCGGGCATAGAAACCAAGATGCAAATAAAAAACACTAGCAGTATCTTGAGATCAAAATTCAGTCACAGACGAGCGTCACTCGTGTCGGTCCTAGATGCAGAAAGGTTGCAATAAAGTTGATAAGAATATTTGAGCTACAGAATAATTTGATTCTTATCTCTAATGTAAATAATATTTGTAATTTAATGGTATACAGAAAATCCGACGCTAATGTTTTGATATGCCCACATCATGGCTGGCATATATATATATATATATATACATATATATATATATATGGTAGCAATATTAAATTAATAATGTCATAGTTTTACTATTCTTAAATAAAAATATTCTATATTATGGTCATGTTAAGCTTATTTAAATTAAATTAAAATTACATGAATGTAGTTTGAAAATACTCTGCGCTACTTTTTAAGGGACTGTTATTAATAATATGTACTTCTTAGTTTTAAATTGAAAGTTTATATTGAAATATTGGTCATTAATCATCTATATTAGCCCATTTTTTTAAGTGTAAGTGTAAGTAAGTGTAAGATATTGGTTTTGAACGAATCCTGTTTTTTGACCTCTAAAAAGAGGCTACTTGCCTACTATGGCGGATATACTAGGTAATAGGCTACTAACATCCAAAATATGTTAAGTGGATAGTTGCTTTATGTGAAGATAGATAAGTTATTTGTCAGATGTAATCAAACTTTTCTATTTAGTGGTTACTACTCTTATTAAATACTACTCAAAGTGAAATCAAAAATGATAAAAAATACAACAAAATAGACTACTAACTATTAATGAATTGCAGAAATTACTAAAAATCTGTTATTAATTTAAAAACCAGAACTATAAAGTAATCAACATTGGAATCAGCATTTATTTAAGTAGACATTCAGTATTTTCTATTTTTTAATTAACAGTTTTCATTTTTAATACTTTAAAATTATATTACAATTTGGTATTTTTGGCCTTTGATTGGTAATCCTTTCAATCCTTTACATTGGATGTTTTTTTATTTATGTCATTTTTTCATTTTCTCTATCGGAATTGTAAAAATGAATATTTTTTTCAATCACATATTTTTTTTTAACTTTTAGAAATCTTTCAAATATTGTGGAATATATTCTTTTAAATACATCGTTATGGTTTGTTTTTGTTGTAAAAAGAATACTTGTTTTTAGTCAACAAATTATTATTATTGTATTTCCTATATATAAATTATGTATATAATATAAATGCTATACATAAATTATGTTTGATATTGCCTATATGGCAATTGACACAAGATATTATAAATTATAACAATTGCCATCAAAGGATTTCTTATTATTTTTATTACATTATGCCTTGTCTACAATCGACGCTTTTGAAACAAGTACTTAAACGAAACAAACACATAATATTGACCACAAAATTAATATAAAAATCGGAGAAAAAATATACTTATAAAAACTGAACAATAGAAATAATATTGAAACGAATAGTGTTTCTATGGTTCAGACACGTTAAGCAAATGAGTGATGCGAACGAGCGATGAGAAACCTAGATGTAAGTGAAGAAACAGATTGAAATTCACGCTTTATTTATATGGTCTTGCATATTAGAAATTTGCCCTTTAGGAACAGAACATCAGAGAAATCAACATTTTTCAAGACTTCATATACGAATTAAGCATGTTGTATATGAATTAAGCATGAGAAGTATTTCGTATGCTTGTTGTAAATGTTTATTATTAGATAAAACTTACATATTACTACCGTTAATGTAATAATGCAAGAATAGCATCTTAATTGACAGCCGGTTGAATGGGTAATAGCGGACTTGATGACTGAATGACTCGTAAGATTCAAAGAGAAATTACACTACAGGCAGGTACTTATAGTACCTACCTTTTTTTTTTTTTTTTTTTTTTTTTTTAACGTCAGGAATCCTCATGGATACACACCTCCATCAAGGGGATGATGGAGGTGGTTATGTGAGACTCCTACTCACTAAACCTGACGGTTGCCGCCGCCGTCATAATGGGACACCACGGGATCGCTTTCGCACTCACCGCGATGCCCCGACGTGATCCACGGAGAGGGCACCCCGCAACGAGGAGCACCCATCCCTTTTTCGCAGGCTTGATAGATCGTGGAGGGATCCCCTTCCCCCCACCCAAGCCTGCTGTCTCTGAAGGGGGCCTAGACCCCCTTCTAGCTGGATTCAGTCTCAGAATCGAGCCAGTTGGACAGACCGACTCGACCATTGACCGTGTCCAGCTCCGCCGCCGGTTATCTCCCCGAGAGGAGACCACCGGTCAGACCCCCTGGAAGAGCATACTCCCATAAGACCCAGTGATGCGCAGACAGCCTCACTGCAACACACTGGAGTCGAACGTGAGTCCGCTCACGTAGGGGGCCCAACGTCGAACCCGACAGGCCTTTACCGCCGGCCACGGTGATCAGCCGAGACCAGCAAGAAAAAGGCATAAGTCGGGAACCCACCACGCCCAGACCAACCATCACCAAGCGCAACCGTGGCGTCGCGCTCGGCAACAATTAATCCAGGCAACGTCTCGGACCGTCTCCCCACCAAGCACCCTCTCTAAAGTGCTTGGTGGAAAGAGGTCCAGACCCTAATCGCGGACCCCCCCACACAGCCGCGGAACCACTCCACAGTCCACTCTCCTATCAGAGAAGTACCAGGTGTAATTCCGCAGCCGACCCCGGCAAAGAGGGCCTGCGCCCTCCCACCCTCAACGCCCAGGCCAACTTTCCAACGTGATCAAACGATGGAAAGAGGCCCGAGCCCCCCCGCAGACAGACCACCCCGAAAGGCAGCCTGCCCGCCAGCCAGCCATGAACCGGGCACAAACCCCCATGGCCGACCCCCACCGCGCCGAGTATTAGCCAACGGCTAATGCAAACCCGAAGGATCACATTAACCGTTGTTGCCCAGGGAGCACCGGCCCGTACCGCTTCCGATGCCACCGGACGAATCCGAGCAACAAGGGAAACAGACGGGCACACGAGGAGGTTCCCGGCGACGGCCCCCCTTATAGTACCTACCTATGTCAAGTCTGTAACTATCTAAAGCTACACTTTGATCTTTGACTTGCAACAACTTGCTTTAATTTACCTTCATGTTGAAGTTCTCATATAAAATTTACAACTGTATCTCTAGCGCTACGTGTTAATTTAGCTTCGAAATGCAATTCAAATATTATGTTGCATTAAATTACTTATAAATATATATTTTATGTATTAAAGTGTTTTATTTAGTGATAAAGATAAAGAAGAAGAAACAAATTAAAAGAATAGAATCTTAGTCTTGTGGAATATTAGTTCGTGTTTTCAATGTTGTTCCAAATTAATAAGTATCGTAAAAGGGAAATAAAATGAAGATAAAAGTCAAGCAAGCTTCTTTTAGGAATTTTAAACTAATTGCCTTTGGAGAAAATAACAAAAGAGTGGGTTTATTTAAATTTCATCAATAATCATACATATTTTTTAAGTTAACAAGGACCCCTTTTCTTTAATAAAGAAAATTGCAACAGTGTATGGCCTTAAAAATAAAAAAGTAGACATCATTCATCGTGTTACTAAATAATGTAATTTTTTTTTTCATTTGTTGTTATCAAAATGAAGATCATCTGCCAATTAATTATGCATATTAGTATATAACATTTAAGACGAGTTTATCCATAATCATATATTTTTTTTATAATACACAGAAACGGTATTAAAATATTACATAGTATTACATATAAATTTATTATTTCTTTTTAAAATTATGTTTTGTAATCACTGTTAAATAAACGTTAATATTTAATCGACAGGAAAGCCCAATGAATTTTGCCAATAAAAATGTAGATTTCGAACATCAAACAAAATCTAAATACAATCCAATATATTTCGTACTATATAGTACATTAGTGTTATAAAAAAAAATATCTAAATAAATATCTAAATTGCGTTAGGTACAAAGTTTTTTCGTCCTTTTGCAACAACCGCTCACAATTGCAAATAAGCTATAATTTTATTAACCAGCTCACGGGGATAAGACTAAATATTGTTTATTTATTTATTATTAAACATTTATACACACAGAATACTAATAAGATGAACATATTTTAACATGGATTTGTACAAAGGCACTACTTATTTCAAAATGAAATCTCTTCCAGCAGACCTACATTATCGACGGTTCATGGGTTGTTTGGACAGTATTTTAAGAAATGGATACATATTTTGCATACATATTTTATTTATAAGCAGAATTCAGAAAAAAACGCTGTATAATATTATTCACAGTATTGTTAGGTAAATACCTACCTTGCTTTTTTTAGGAATATATTATCCCATTATTACGCTACAAATCCTTCATTGTGTTCAATGCAGTGAATGATAATTAATATTCACTATTAGGGATATTTTGAAAAAAAAAAATTAAACAACCCAAATTTAATAAAACATTTTGAGACTATCTTACCGTGAACCAGGGATCTATCGATAAGTAATATAAAATACAATAATGCTGATTACATCAAAATTTAAACATTTTGCAGAAAAATAAATACAATACGACTTCCGGTTCCTAGTTAAAAGTCTTTATTTTTTATTCAAAGTTTACCGTTATCAATAGGATCAGAAGTACTAGGTACTTGATAACTAAATTATTAATAAATCAATTAAAGTGAAATGATCTAAAATTATAATATGATCATTATTACTGCTTTTGGGTGAAATTTAACCATTTAACTTTCGTGTAAAATTGCTACACCAATAAATTACAAGCTATATGTGGTTATGCAAATTAATTAACCGGTGTACACAATTGCCTGATAGACATATAAATTGACACTAGTAATTCATATATAATATTTTAAATATTAATAATACTATATTTACATTTACCCCGAGAGAGAAAATATTTTCAATATTTGTTTTGTAAAAAAATGAAAATTTAAAAAAACCCTCGATAAAAAGACCTCTAAAAAGAATAAATATAATATTTATAATATTATTATGTACTTATTGAAGTCGTTACGTCGGGGGACCGTTATACGTACGTTGTTACGTATCTTGTTGAAAGTTATACGTAGTGACACTCAAGCCCATGAAGAATTTGTAAAATTTTTGAAGACTAGATTTAGGCGTTACGAGTTTATTTTTATTTCTTGTATTTACCGTATGTCTGTCATTATTTTTATATAAGTATATAAGTTTTCGCGTATGACTAATTTGTTATTAAATATGTATTGAGAAGCGGTTGCTTGTACAGATTTCTTTAAAAACATCTATCAGGGAATCTTTAGCATTTAACTTATAAATAGCCCCCAAGGCTCTTTTTATTGATGACACAAGATACTATGAAAATAACGAAAATAAACTAGTAGAACCGATTTAACATCTTTTAATTGTCTTACTTTTTTAATTGCAAACACAAATGTTATACCTATTTTGTAAATAAAAAAATATACTCTAATAATATTACTTAAATTTTACTAAAACTTTTAAGACCCGTTAATAAATTTTGCGAATGAATCACACCAAGTTCACGAAAAGTTATAGTTTGATGTTATTTTGTTGTTTACGGCGTGCAGCGCAGTGCTATTGAAAACTATTGTCTTTGATAGTCTAAACAGGCAAGAACCATAGCTTATTAATCAATTCCGAAAGAAGCAAATGGTTTTGCTTTGTTAAATATATTTTTAAACAAGAAAATATTGTGTACACGATTTTTATGATTTTCGTAGTGGCAAACGTTATATTAATAGGAGTCCAACGAGCCTTCAGGTCACCTGACAATAAATTATTTTGGACTTATGAACGGGGGCACAATGTCTTCGGTTACTTAAATACTAGGGGATTTTATATCAATGTCAACACTATGTAGTATGTTTAGAACTCTGTAACTGTAACATAAGCAAAAACTATCACAAAATAAGGATGAAGAAGAAATTGCATTACATTAAAAAGGCTTCACTGTTGTCATTAAGTCCACAAAAAAAAAAACGTTTGATAAAGCTGAATGTCAGTCAGATGACAGAAATACCAAAGAATAATAAAAGTGTTTACTTTGATTATCCAAGTCATGGTAGGTATTTGAGTAAAATATTAAAATAACTATAAATCTGTAATACATTGTAGTGCAAAAAATATGTTTTTCTTTTTATTATTTCATTATGTTTATACCATCTCTATCCCACCAATCTCCAGGTTATAAAAGTTCAGTCCCTATCCCTCATCTGTATTACCAAAGGCATTATCCCTCACTCACTGACTGACAAAGCAGGCAATCCGCAGCCCGAAACCACTGTCGGGTGACTGAGTAGACGCTAGCACGTACATCCAACTGCTTAGTAACAAGCTCCAAAGGGCAAGATTCAGACCTTCAGAAGCAACAGCACCTTTGCAAATGTCTCACCGACGGAGGGCTTAGGAACCAGCCTCCCATGGTAGATGACCCGTAGTTTATCTGCTGACTATTTACCGACTGGCATCTTAGTCGATAAATTATTGATTCTCAAAATGAAAAGATTATAATTAATTGAGCTTTTTATTTGACATTAAGTTATATTATAATATGTTAAATAAAACTGTTTTGGTCATAAAATATAAACTTGATTAATAAATTTTCAAAATGAAAATCGTTCTCTAAATAGAATGTAAATATTTTTGGTGATTAAATAGAATTCCAAAATATGGATTTACAAATTCCATTTATATTTATTATGATATAGATTTTTTTTTCTATATTCTATTTATAGGTTTATAAAAGTAGTTATAACGTTAGATATATTTTGTGTCCTTTATAAGTTTAAAAATTTTTGATAACTACAAAAAAAACATAAAAATGGTATGATATAAATTTACTTGAATGATATAAACCTCATTCTTTGTACATGTTTTTTTATTTGTTTAATTTTATTTACTCTTATTTTTGAGTAAGTTTGGATGGTAGAGAAAAAAATAATCACTTTAATTAACCAAAAATTTAATCTATTTAAAAAAATATCATTAAAACCTGAACAACATGTTATTGTCAAAAATATTAAAATATACTAGCCGTGTTGGTTCCCGGTGAAACAAAATAGAGCCACCCCATCTCTTCCTTGGAGTGTCGCAGAAAGGGATTAAAGGCTATCCTTTAGGGCTGTTTTCCCTCCAACAGTATTATACTACCCAACAGGCGGAGGGCAAACCTCTGGCAATTGCATTTCCAAGGAAGGTTAACGTCAGCCAGGCGGCCCATTGTAACGGCGGGCGGGCACGGCTAACGACATTACACGTCGCCCGGAAAATCCGATTTGCCAGTTGGAACATTGGTACACTGACCGGTCGCGTGAGGGAGTTAGCCGAAGTACACTGGAGTGTAGTCCGCCTGGAGGCGGAGGGTGGCCGTGGCGTTCCTGCAAGAGACTCCGTAGAAAGGCAGCAGATCCCTATAAGTTGATTTATACAGGTGCACCTAGTGGGTAGAACGGGGTAGCTGTGGTGCTCTCCAAGGGACTCCGGGATGACATTTTAGAGGTGAAACGTTATAGCAGCTAACTTATGGTCGTGCGTGTGTTTGTGGGTGGGATTGTTACACATCTGATAAGTGCTTACGCGCCATAGGCCGGTTGTAGCGAAACCGAAAAGATGACACTCTGGAACCAACTTTTCCAAAAGAAATTCGAACACCTCATCACCTATAGGAGCGAGGGATACGCTACGTAAATTGATTTCCTACACACTAGGAGTCACAACAACGGTGATAAGTGGTAAGTGCGCCGGTGCTGAGAGTGATCCAGGACTATTGGGACAGAATCGAGGCAGCGACTTTTGAGGCGGCAAAGGCAGTATTTGGTATATCCAAAGTCGCCGGCAACGTTACCACACATCGGGCAAAGTCGTGCCTCAAAGCGACCTAGTCGTGTTCCGGCACGTTGCTCGTTGAAGCTGTTTATGGAAAATGGGTCTGAACAGCTGCGGTACGTTGGCGAACCGGTTGACGTCAAGTTCGTCGGGTTAGCCACTCACGAAACGCTGCCCCGCCAGCTGCGAAAAATCCATCGTGCTGGTTAGCTACCAGACGAGGAGGCCCGATGGCGATCCCTGGAGGGATTCGAGCGTCCCCGCAGTCTCCAGGCTAGCCTCCCCGTGGCAAGACATCGCCAATTTCGACGTAGGGTTCGATACGTACCGCCTCGTTTAAATGCCATTTCCCATCCCTATTCACTTTTATTTTATTTTTTTATGAAGAAAGTCAAAAAGAAGAAAAATTTTTTACAGCGGTTGTACTCCTCCTCATTTAAAGTGCACCTCAGTAATATCAGGGGCTTCCACTCTATTATCTTAGCTGTCCATCACTACCTGGAGACACATCAGCGGCACCTCTTCTTTTTGACGGAGCCGCAGGTACAATGTCCTTTGAGCGCTGCGCACCTGGATTATCCCGGATACACGTTAGAGCACAATTTTCGCTCACGTGCTGGATTCTGTGTGTACGCGCGGAACGACTTCTGTATCCACCGTTTCCGTCACCTTGAATACCCTACTTTTTCTTTTTTATGGGTTTTAGTAGACACAGGAAACGAAAAAATCCTGTATTCCTGTGTCTACTGTTCGCACAGCGGTGACCAGGAGAATACTAGATTATTTGAGTATCTCGGTGAGGCCGCTGATATGGCTCTGCATCAGTTCCCTTCAGCACAGCTCGTCTTTCTGGGGGACTTTAATGCCTGTCATCAGGACTGGCTGTACCCGTACTAGAAAACCGACCATGCTGGAAGAGAAGCGCGGAACTTTGCGTTGTCCTTGGACCTCATTCAGCTGGCGACCAAGGAACCAGATGTGGTAGGCCATACAGCCAATTGCCTGGACCTTCTGCTGACAACTGATCCGGACAGGTATCGTGTAGAGGTCACCTCCCCCATGGGAACCTCCGATCACTGTCTGATTAAATCTGTGTTTACATATTCCCCACCAGCTTTCGAACCTCATGGTGTTAGGCGAGTATAGAAATACAAGTCAGCAGATTAGGATGAGATGCGGCACTTTTTTGCGTCTTATCCTTGGCGGCAGGTCTGCTTCTCTTCTTTGGATCCGTTGAATTGCGCGGATGCTATAACCGATGTGGTGCACCAGGCAATGGAGTATTTTATTCCTTTTGCAGACAATCCTATCGGTGGCAAAGCTCGTCCATGGTTTAATGCCGAATGTGGTTATGCTCAAGACCGAAAACATTCGGCATATCTCATTTGGGCTGACGCTCGAAGCCGCAAAACTCCGGATGTTAGTTCGAAAAAGAGAGCCTTTAACCAAGCTGCCAAGTCTGAATCGCCTCTCTTTCAAGACTGGAATAGTGCCGAAATCCTGGAAGTTTGCCAACGTGCAACTCGTGCCCAAAAAAGGCAGCCGTGCCGATCCTGTCAATTACAGACCGATTTCAATCATCTCCATACTCTACAAGATTATGGAGCGTGTTTTTAACTCGCGCCTTCTAGCACACCTCCTCAGTGACCGACAGTACGGGTTTCGCCGTAATAGGTCTACTGGGGATCTCTTAGTGTATACTACACACATTTTAGGCGAGGCCATTGAGAAGAACGGATAAGCGGTCGCCGTCTCTGGACGTCTAGAGGGCATTTGACAGGGTCTGGCATGCGAGCCTTATAAGCAAGCTTTCAGCGTACGGTATATATCCTGGTCTGATCGGTTGGGTAACGAACTTTCTGAGCCAGAGATCTCTTTGAGTAGTTGTTGACGGGTGTTCCTCGGAACCCTTGACAATAAATTTCGGAGTGCCTCAGGGCTCCGTACTTTCTGCAATTCTTTTTCTGCTGCACATTAACGCTCTGTTGAAGCCCGGTATCTATGGGTATGTAGACGACAGCACAGTTGTAGAAAGATATCTGCCGAGTACTCGGGCTAGTAGAGATCAAGTACAGTCTGAAAGAGAAGCCATGGTGTAACGTTTGAATGACAAACTTCAGGCAGTCTCCGCATGGAGCAATACCAATCTTGTCAAATTCAACGCCACCTAAAAGCAGACGTGTCTGTTCACCGCCAAGAGGAGCCCTTTCACCTTGGCTCCTACTTTCCAGAATGTATCCTTAGAATACAGTGACCGGCTTCAGTTGTTAGACTTAGAGATTTTCTCGAACCTCAACCTTGGTCGGTTCATTGAGTCCAGAGCAAGAGCAGCAGCAGGAAAGCTTGCCGTTCTTGCGTAGGTTCGACAGGACTTTACACCGGGACAGCTTTTTGTTTTATAAAAAAAGTACAGATCCGATCGTGTATCACATATTTGCTGGTGCCGCAAAGTTTCATCTTGCGGTTCTGGACTCAATTGAGAGGCGAGCAAAGAGGCTTATAGGCGATCCCGAATTGGTCGAAGCTGACCTCCAAAACCTTGAACACAGGCGTAGAATTGCTAGCCTCTCAGTATTCTATAGGATACATTTTGGTGAGTGTGCGCAGGAATTACACGATTTAATTCCCCCGACCCCCTTCTTTCACCGGACATCCCGACGCACGGCAGGTATCCATCCTTTTGTTGTGGACATTCCACCTGTCCGAACGAAGCGCTTTGCTTCGTCATTTTTACTTCGTACAGCGAAGGATTGGAACAGCTTGCCTGCGTCGGTATTTCCGGCTGAATATAATGTGGGTGTCTTCAAGAGAAGAGTGAATAGGTTGCTAGAGCAATGCGCCTTACCACCTAAGACTAACCACTTTCCATCAGGTGGAATGTAGTCAAGCATTGCCCTAGATCAATTAAAAATAAAATGACAAAAACGAAACAGTCAAGAAAGAGACTAGGGAGAAGAAAGCCCTCTTTACAAAGGAGAAAGCGTCCAGATCTCCTGGAAACCCCGACGCGTACAGACCTGCAAAACGCGCCACTAAGATAGCTGTTGCCACACCAGACCAGACTTCTTAAAACCTCTGTATGATAGGTTGGAATCGTCTGAGGGGCAGAAGCTCATTTATTAGTTGGCGCTTTCCAGGGTGAAAGCGGCACAGGATATTTCCAAGTGCCGCTGCGTTAAAGCCCCTGGGAGCAACTTATTCTGCGAGGAGCTCGCGGTAAAGGAGAGATGGCGCTCTTACTTCCACGAGCTGTTGAACAAGCAGCATAAAGAGGTGCAGCCTCGGGATCTCCTTCCGAATCAAGGACTAGTTGCAGCCTATGATGTCTGCAGAAGTCCAGGCTTACCTTCGCTCCATGAAGAATCGGAAAGCTGTCGGAGCTGATGGAGTCCCCATTGAGACCTGGAAGGCAATGGGTACCCGTGGTGTGGGCATCCTCACACATATTTTTAACTGCGCACACATCGCCAGGAAGATCTCAAGCCAATGGAGGCTGGGTATCATCAATCCATTTTTCAAAGGCATGGGGTCTGTGCAGGAGTGAGGAAATGACCGCGGTATAAAGGTTATGTCTCACACCATGAAGCTCTTTGAGAGAATCATCGACTCTCGTATCCGACAGGAATGTATGATCTCGGAGCGTCAATACGGGTTTCGCCCCAGTTCCGAGTATGGATCCCGTGTTTACCCTAAGGATTGTCGCCCAGAAATACAGGGGGAAAAATACGCCTCTGCACTGCTTATTTCTGGACATGAAGAAGGCCTTTGACTGAGTTTCTCGGGTGACGATCTGGTGGGCACTGCGATCCGGTCGGGCCGGTTAGGTTAGGATACGAGCCGGTTAAGTTGAAGGGACAGGTCTATAAAACTATCATTAGGCCTATCCTTTTACATGGCTTCGAATCATGGTCGGAGCTGGAGCGACACAAGCAGGAGCAGCGGGTCATGGAGATGAATATGCTGCGCTGGATGTCCGGTGTTTCGCAAAAAGATTGCAACTCCTGCGTCCGCGGCAGCCTTCATGTCCGTGACATTGCAGACAAACAAAAGAAGAATCGTCTTCGCTGGTGCGGTCACGTTTTGCGGAAACCTCGGATGATGATGATGATTAAAAAAAAGTACTGATATTTGAGTGTATATAATTTGTACAATAAAAATAATTTATTATCCCATGATAGTTCCCATATCAGTATCATTCGTAAAATATAGATGGCTCTGTAAGTAAAGTAGATCGTGTTATAAGTATAAACAAAAAATATGTGTGTGTGTATTAGTGTACACATGTAAGAAGTGAAACTTCTTTATGACATAATTTTTTGAAAATTGATTCACTCATTACAACTTTACAGGAATGGATTATTAAGCTAAATTAGATAAAGTTTAAGTAAAAATAAAGATGGCGCGTAACAGAAAAACGTTACAATTTTTTGACATTGCTATAAAATTTCTCCCATCCGTCGATAAAAAAGTTTCGCTTCAAATATGGCGCGTAACGAAAAAATGGTACTTAGAAATAAAGATGGCGCATAACAGAAAAACGTCATAATTTTCATTAATATTAATTAATTAAAACGTAAGAAGTGAATCAACTGTTTCTGACGTATAATATTCTCATAGAAGAAACACATAAGTACCA
Organism: Napeogenes sylphis; assembly: GCA_959347405.1. Classification (NCBI taxonomy): domain Eukaryota; kingdom Metazoa; phylum Arthropoda; class Insecta; order Lepidoptera; family Nymphalidae; genus Napeogenes; species Napeogenes sylphis. The sequence goes on from OY365786.1 coordinate 22,200,029, forward strand.
TAAAAACAGACAAATGTACACAATCCACTTTAAAAATAATAACTTTAGGCTTCTTAACATGTTGGATCGTCACTATATCACAAATAAAATTATTCTTCATCATGGTTTCTGCTGTTTCGAGTTGTTGTTCGTTCTAGGTATAGCAAAACAGACCTTGTAAAGATCAGGACCCCAATGCTCCATTTCTCAGCCAAAACTCGTATTTCTTTTCATTCTTACTTCTTCTATTTCAGACAATCAATGTATTTTAAAAATATTATAAATTATATTTCATAATTTCTTCTTCATGTTCTTGAATTTATTTATTAGTTTATTAGTCAAACGTCGAAGCTGAAAGATATTATTATAATCATTATTGTAAAGTGGTAATAAAATGCATTAGATAAACTAAATAATAATATCTTTCTTTATTTGAAATATACGTACATTCACAAAAGAAAGTTAACTTTATCAAGAGAGGATTAAATAAATTAGACATCTTGAAATATTGTTATTATACAAAATCATAGAGAAAGCTCTTTTTTTTATTTTGTCATAATATTTTTGCAGAGTTTATAAAATTAAGCGCCTCTGTCAATTGTCTATGCGTTTTAGTAAAGAAATATGAAGCTTGCTTTTAAATTATATATTTATTATTTAATTTTTGATTATTATTTAGATTGTAAGATTTTGTTTTTCTTTTGTTGTGGACATTCCACCTGTCTGAACGAAGCGCTTTGCTTCGTCTCTTTCACTTCGTACAGCCAAGGACTGAAACAGCTTGCCTGCGTCGATATTTCCGGCCGAATACAATGGGGGATCTTTAAAGAGAACGCAGAGAAGAGTTAACGCGCCTCACCATCTATGGCTTCATTTCCACTTTCCATCAGGTGGAATGTAGTCAAGCTACCTAGATGGTATAAAAAATATATTATTTGTAAGTATTAATAAGTTACTAAAATATATATAACTAGCGAACCCAGCCCGCTTCGCTGGGCTAACCCTTACTTTACCTGGTGGCGAGTTACATCAATGGGCATAGCATATTCGTTTTCTTCGAGGAAAAATACATGGTCATACCAATTTTTATGACAATCGGTTGAACGGGGCGGAAGTCGATATTTGACAGCGCCGCCTGGTGGCGAGTTACATCAATGGACATAGCATATTCGTTTTCTTCGAGGAAACATACATGGTCATACCAACTTTTATGACAATCGGTTGAACGGGGCAGAAGTCTATATTTGACAGCGCCGCCTGGTGGCGAGTTACATCAATGGGCATACCATATAAACCTTCTCCGTGGAAAAATACATATACATACCAATTTTCATAATCATGGGTCCAATAGTTTCTGAGTTCATCGATTTCATATATACAAACATCCTTCTTTATATATATAGATTATTTATATTTAATAATACATATTATATTATAGTTTTTCTTAATTGCCAAATTCCCGTACTTTTTCCTAGTTTTTTTCACCTGGAGATTGACTGTCAGAGAATAAGATTATCTGCATATTTATTGATGGAAACCAAAATTTTCTTAATTTCGTGCAATTAAGTGCTTGTTTATTTATCTTTTAATCAGTAACTAGATATTGCCATGAAAGTCGTTTTCCCCACGCCGAGACTTATCGCAACTCCAACAATAAATCACTAAGTATGTAAAAAAAATACTTTAACCACCTTTAAAATGACCGCATTATTTGTTAAAGAAGTTCTAATAAACATAATAAAAAACTAAAGAATTATTTGAATTATTTATTATACTTATTGATATAAAACTGTATTTGTATGTAACTTTATTTGTTACATACAAATACATTTACATACAAATACTGTATAATTGTTAATCTTTTGACGTGATTTACTTTTTACGTAAGAGTATTTTGTATGATATTATTATTGGAGTAGGATAAAGCTACTACTGTGTTTAGAAATTATGACGTTCAAGTGCTTACTAACGAGGTCTGTTAAAACCTAACTTGAAACACATAACTTTAGTATTTTCAACTTGATATTATTGGTTAAAACTTCTATCTATATTATATTGTAGGTAAGCTGTTATATTTATATTATACTGCTGTTATATTTAAACATAGTAAGTTTTTGGTAACATATGACATGTACCTAATCAAACTAAACTCGGCGTCACAAAAATCGCACCTCTATGTTTTTTTCAGTAAATCGCTCCTAGAATCTAGCACATAAGTACTACGTATGAAAAAAATATATCATTCTAAATTGCACTTCAATATCTTTATATTAATTACCTGTATCATTAAAAAAACAATTACCATTTCTAACCAGGGACCAATCAAAAAAATGTTTAAAAATATGCTCACTTAAGGAGCACTACTTGTGCTACCTTATAAGGGTATAAAAGCTCATGTAAAGGTAAAAAATGGGTCAGTCGCTACTCAGACTTCAGAGTGAACACACCGGAACAACATACGCAAGAGAACAGTACCTGAAGATGGATACAACCCCTGATAAAGCCGCTCAAATCATTGCGCTATTGCAATCAGGACTGCGACAGGTTGTCGTTGCTCGACAGTTGAACCTTAGCCGATTCTCAGTTCTACGAATATACCAACGGTTCCTTGAGACTGGTGGCTATACTCGAAGACGTGGATCCGGAAGAAAACGCTGCACGTCAGAAAGAGACGACGGCTTCGTTGTTTCCACATCCTTGCGGCACCGCTTCAGCAATGCTGTTGAGTTGCAACAAGAGCTCCGATCAGCTTGCAGAACGTCTGTGAGTGTTTCTACGATTAGAAGAAGACTGAAAGAAAAGGAATTGAGAGCTCACAGACCTGCTAGGGGCCCAAAATTGACCGTGCAGCATCGAAGAGAGCGGTTACGATTTGCCCAGGAGCATGTCAACTGGACGAGTGAACAGTGGAAAGCCGTTCTCTTCAACGATGAGACACGAGTATGTCTTTTCTGCAACGACAGACGCAGAAGAGTATACCGAAGACGAGGAGAGCGATTTGCCCAGGCTTGCATAGAGGAATCCGTCGAATACCGAGGTGGTTCCTGTATGTTCTGGGGTGGCATATCCGTCGAAGGGAAAACGGAGCTTGTGAGCGTCTCTCGGACTGGTGGTGGTCGCGGGCAAGGGTCGCTGAATGCTCAGCGGTACATAACGGAGATCTTACAACACCATGTGGTTCCGTATGCTGGTTTTGTTGGCGATGGGTTCATGTTAATGCATGATAACGCCCGTTGCCACACTGCGTTTGCTGTGCGGGACTATTTGGAAGAGGTTGAGATCCCTGTTATGCAGTGGCCAGCACGAAGTCCAGACCTGAACCCGATCGAGCATCTCTGGGACGATGTAAAGAGGCACGTACGAGCACGAGATCCTGCTCACACCACTCTACAAGAGATCTAGGATGCCGTGAAAGACGAATGGGACAACATACCCCAAGCAAGAGTGGTGACCCTCGTGAGCTCCATGAAGGATCGGCTGGAAGCTACCATCACAGCAAGGGGTGGAAACACTAGATTTTAAGGCCTTATTTGTAATTTTTTATGATGTTATTAATTTTATTTTTTGTCACTTTGTCATGTTTTAAGTTTTTTGTTATTAAAGAATTAAAATGCATACACATGTTTTTTATTTTCTAATAGGCAATTGAATTACCTTTCCAATGATATCTTACAATTCACAAAGTTTGAGTAAAATTATTTTGAAGTTGCTAATGCCAATCTTGTCAAGTTCAACGCCACCAAAACGCAGACATGTCTGTTCACCGCTAAAAAGAGCCCTTTCACCTTGGCTCCTACTTTCCAGAATGTATCCTTGGAATACAGTGACCGGCTTCAGTTGTTAGGTTTAGAGATTTCCTCGAACCTCAACTTTGGTCGGTTCATTGAGTCCAGAGCAAGAGCAGCAGCAGCAAAGCTTGCCGTTCTTGCGAAGGTTCGGCAGTACTTTACACCGGGACAGCTTCTTGTTCTATACAAAGCACAGATCCGGTCGTGTGTAGAGTACTGTGGTCACATATTTGCTGGTGCCGCAAAGTCTCATCTTGGGGTTCTGGACTCAATTGAGAGGCGAGCAAAGAGGCTTATAGGCGATCCGGAATTGGTCGGAGCCGACCTCCAAAGCCTTGAGCACAGGCGTAGAATTGCTAGCCTCTCAGTATTCTATAGGATACATTTTGGTGAGTGTGCTCAGGAACTACACGACTTAGTTCCCCCGTCCCCCTTCCATCACCGGACGTCCCGACGCACGGCAGGTATCCATCCTTTTGTTGTGGACATTCCACCTGTCCGAACGAAGTGCTTTGCTTCCTCATTTTTTGTGCGTACAGCGAAGGACTGGAACAATTTGCCTGCGTCGGTATTTCCGGCCAAATATAATGTGGGTGTCTTCAAGAGAAGAGTGAATAGGTTGCTAGGGCAATGCGCCTTACCATCTAAGACTACATTCCACTTACCATCAGGTGGAATGTAGTCAAGCATTGCCCTAGATCGTATAAAAAATATATATATATATATATATATATATATATATATATTAACTGTTACGAAGAAGAAGTGAGTAATATCTTTCCGTGCCAGATATTTTTTCGTTCTACTTAATAAATCTTAGCTGGCTGGCTTAGTATAAAGAGGTTTCTAAAAATCTAGTCAGATAGATGTATTTTTTACAAATATTTTACAATAATTTGAGTTAATATAATTAATATAAAAGTATATTCGAGAAAAAACTAAAACGATAAAAAAGGACTCAAATCCCAAATATCAACAAACCATATCTGTTCATTTTTAAATTGGTTTACAGATCAAGCTTCAAAAAATGTTTTCGGATTTTAAACTCAATTAAATTCGGTAGAATCCGGACGTTTTTATCAACGTCAACAATAACAACGCGTTTGCAAAAACAATGTTTCTACCTTACCTACACAAGAAATCTAATTCTTTTTAAATTAATTTACATAAAAAGGTATGAATTCAATAAACGATATTCTTAACTTTTACCTAATTTTCACTCAATAGAAACAGAATGGCTCATAGTTTACCTTAACTTTTGTAATCTATCGATTTGAATTTATTTAATTTTATTCTGGAATGCATTATTTTTGCAAAATAATTGTGGTATATTTTCAGTCTAAAATAACAATAATGTACAAAAAGTGGCCTGAACGCTAAAGCAATCTCTACCAGCGAACCTGAACGAACGTGCAAGAAAAATTGTCTGTATACTCGGAAAAATATACATCATAATACATATACATACAATAATATTAATAATAGTAATATACATACAAACATGCAAACAAACACAAACTACTTGACAAATATAAACACAATTTTATAAAGAATAAGCAATAAGGAAATCGGGTTAGTGCACTCAGCGGACTCTTCAACCTTATTTAGAAATAATTTTGGGTTTAAATTAAAGAAATCATCGGAGCTCTACAAACATCTAAAAATTACCAAAAGACATATCATCGGCAAATCTAAAGATGATGAAATTTTAGGCGCTGCTCCAGATTGGATGGACTTATGATGGACACGTATGAAAAACATTACAAAATCCCTGAGAATGTTGGTGTTTCGTCATCCAGACCGGACTTATTCCTGTATTCTAAACATCTGATACTTGTGGAGCTCACTATGCCCTGGGAAACAAACATCCCAGGGATCAATTTTAAGCTTAATAAGTATTACGAACTGACCAACGAACTGTCCAGGAATAGATTTATAGTTAGTTTGTACGAGGTAGAAGTGGGAGCAAGAGGTATAACAGCAAAATCTCTCTATAACCTACTTAAAGACCTTGGCCTTTCTAGAACTAGTATCGGTTCATTTCTTGAAAATATTTCAAAGGCGGCATTAGTAGGTTCTTTCCAAATTTAGTTAGGTAGGGAGAGGAGTGTAGAGGGTGAAGGCAAGCGTGTTTACGCATCATAAAGGGGCCCCTTAAATCTACCGCCGGGTCCCAAGTCTCAGGCATTGTTTGCACTTCTCTCCTTGCAAAGCCCGGCACCCGCACGGTGAATCCATTTAATGCTAAGAAGCATCGTCGTCTATATTGTGTGTACATGGTTTTAATTCGAGTAGACTTACACTTGATCAGAAACAGAGTTATTTGTATAATACCTGTTATCAAAGACTATGTTATTAGTATATAAAAGCGACAAATACTATTGGGCAATAAAAAGTGATATGAAAGAGTATATTTAGGCACATAACGACACATAAGTCTATAAATACCTACACGTAATAATTATGCATGTTATGTTATAACCTTTTTAAATATATGTACTCACAAATACAACAACTATATTTTGTTTCATTCCATATGTTCTCATTTTATATTTCTAAATTCTTAGTTTACATTTCTATGCATTGTTGAGGTAAATGAAATATGTACTTTCGGACTTTCTTTAGGAGTGAAGTGTATTGTTGGAATTTACAATATTAATATTGTCTTTTCGCAAGTATTTTATATTTACGTAATTTATCAAAGTTTTTACAAAGTAATAAAATATTACTTTACATGAATTAATAAATATAATATAAAATGAAAAAGTAATAACCTCAGAAAGTGTAATTTAGTCAATATATTGGTGTCAATAATTCGGATAACGACATTCTGTTTAAAGTTATTATAAATGTAAAAGATTGTAATATTCTTATTTCACAATACTTTAGTATGCATCTCTTAAAATAAAATCCTAGTCTGTTATTTGACGCGATATGATCTATAAATCCTCTTACGAAGTATTAAAGGAATTTATTTGGTAACAGATTTTATATTTGAATAAAATTTAAGTACATAGGTATCTAACGATACTTTAGAAAATAATTTTTGAAAAATCTCTCAAAGCTTTATAACTCAAGTACAATATATTCATTGTAAATAGATAATGCTTAAATATAATGCATTTTTAATGTGTATCAAACTGAAAAGCTCTAGTCCTTTACTAAAATACTCTCTAATAAAAAATGTATGTTTCAAATAATAACTTATCTTAAACAAACTAAATAAATTTAATAAATTTAATTGTACTTTTATTTAATATGTGTTTGGAAAAATCTATAAACATGTATACAAGTTAAGCTCATTAAATGTTGAAATAAATAAAGAATTAAAAATAAACCGATATGAGCTGCCGTATCGCTACCCATCTCTGTGAATTAAGTAGTCTATGTGTGATCGTCGTTATCGGGACGGTTAGGATTTCCGAAAAAAACTTATTTAAGCAAGATATGAGTCTAATCATCGAAATTATTAATTTATACGTAGTGAATGTTAGAAAAATATAACCTTAAAAGTGGTTTTGTTCAATAAATATTTTTTTGTGAGAATAAATAATAATATAAATAATAAATAAATTATTGTTCTAATAACAATAGAATATTATTGTACTTTAGGCAAAATCTAATCTACTTAAAACGTCAGTGTATTTCTACATAGGTACGCAAATAACAGGTATGATAACCAGATACTTCATGGTCGATATCATATAAACAAAGATTACTTAGAGGGAACTACGTTTAGTGTGAATTTAAACTCTTACTACCAATCACTACAAATAAATTAATACTTGTAGTAGAGGTGATAAATGCTTTTTTCTTTTAGTAATATTTGTTTATTATTTTAATTATTTTAACGGAAAAGTGTCAGTAATATGAGTGTAATATTTAGTAATTAAAAAAAATATATCAAAGGTAGTAAAGTTTTTTGTATTTAATTTAATGCCATAGATAAAAAAAAAAATATTTCAAACAATTTATTCTAAAACCAATCTAAAATAATTATACAAGTACATCTCACAAAACAATGGAGTCCCTAATTTGCCCCTAGTTTTATTCAAAAAGGTTTTTATATAGATTAAGATAAATTTGTTTTTATGATTTTATTAACATATATTAAAGTGCTATTAATTTATCTATTTGTCTTCCGTGTTATAGATGTTTTAAGTCATATTAAATTACAGTACTCTTATCAAGCTTGTATTTGAGGTATGATATTGTATAAATATTAACCTTTCATAGCAGTTTAAATTTTGGTTTATATAATGTTTTAATCTTAGTAGTAACGTTTCACAACGCCGTATTTCAGTGGGTATCTGTCCTAAACTTTGGAATTGACACGATTTATAACACTATTAGCTGAACCTTTTCCTCCATTAGATATTAAAATATGTCATTACTTGTGTTTATGAAGTTATTGAAATTAGTTCGTTGGACTGTAACTTTTGCGATAGATTATGTTTTAAAGGAAATGTTTATTTTGATTCTTGTCCTTTTTTCGATTACGAAAATCCTTCCTGATCATTAAGCCTGGTTATACGTATTGAAATTGTGAACTCTATAATATGTGTATGATTAATTTGACTTGAATTTAATTTTGTTCCATTTTCAAATTTTATTGGAATTGTATCAGTATACAAATGTTAATAACTAAGGAGTCTATATACCAGAAGCTGCAAACATGGTAAGTTATACTTAAGATTTTTATATAATCTCTTTTTAACGTCAACTTGAGTGGCCTTTCGTCACTTATTTCATCAATGGATCTAATTTTTTTATCATTACTTGCAGACTGATATAAGAAATATGTATGTAATAAACAGTACCAAAGAATTGATCAGGAACATGTTTGATTCTGTCAATAAGCGCCTATATAATAATAACCGCTCTTTTATTCAAAAATAACAGCCCCTTGTGTTAGCAATTTAAAAATACATAAATAAATGTCCTAATTCGAACATATAACGATATAATAAATTAAAATAAATCCACATTAAATCATAAAAATAGCTCAAAGACTTTCAATTATAATATAAGTAGCTATTAAATACTTTTGCAAAATTTATTTCAACTCGGCAACTACTCGAGCAACTAAGTAAGTACGTCACAATTTTAGAGACATTTCTTTTTACTTTAATAAGTAAAAAGAGCGAGCTGACAACTGCTGATTCACTGAACAAGAAAAAGTTAAAAACAAAGCCGAACTTACAACTAGACATTCTTAGTAATAAGAAAGGGAATTGTTTCTCATCATTTTTCATTTTAACAGTAATTACACTAATGATACTAACTTCTTTTATATAATTATTACATTTGGAACTTAAGTTATAGACTTAAACGTTATACTAAGAATGGTCCTTTATTATCTTATTGAGAACTTTTTTTTTATTATTTTAAACATAACATAAATGCTTGTTTAGCTTTGAAGATTAAGATAGATATTAATTTTGAATAACTATAATAAATCCGACAATTATATAACCCTTCCATTTATCCTGTCTTATCTTAATTTGATTTTATTGTCATGATCTATTGCTGACTGACCTCCGAATCCCATCAATCAAAATAATAAATATTGTTAGGTGTCCCAAAATTCAACCTTCCTTACATATTTTTCTCACACATAAATTATGATGAAAGAGTTTGTTAAGTAATATTACAATATATTATATAAATATATTACTTATTATTATATTTTTTGACCTATAAAACTGAGTTACAAAAGTTAAATAAAAATATGCAATCATGCAATTCTAAGTTGGCTAACAAATAAGATAATCAATTTTAACAACAAAACTGACTAAGGTAGGTGCGGCTAATAAGGCCTAGCTGAGCGGGAATTGAAATAAATCGAAAACTATTTATACGAAATAACAAATTTTAATATCAATTAAATATTTATATCAATTACTATCAGTCATAAACAAAACACGGCAACTTTTGCCATTATCATTCTTAAAATAAAACATTTAAAAAAACACTATCTTTAGGCCTTATTAAACTATGGTTATACTATATATTAAAAATATAGGTATAACTATGGTTATACCTATATTTTTAATCTACAGAATTCTACAAAATAAACTTTGGGGTAATTTTTTTATCGAGTAGGTCTTTAGTGACTGGAGTTCCTCTATAATTTTTGGCTTTTCTGCGGACTGTTGGTGTCTTTTCATAAATTTTAGCTGGTGTAGGCATAAGCTCCTTAAACGCTGTTTTTTTAAATTGAACGAGGGGTATATTATCCTCATCATCACAACTGAAACTGCCATAAACCATTCTGTAAAACCCTTTAGGTGATCTTTTAGAGGTATGATCAATTTTTTGTTCCTGCTTTGATGTCGATGGATGGAGGGGTCCCGAAATTTTCTACATCTACAACCTTAGGTAAAGGAGCTGATGTTTCTGTCAATGTAGATGGAGCAAATGCTGTTTCTGGAATAGCGTGTGGATTAAATGGATACAAACCAGTCGCTCTAAACCCACTGGTAATATTGTCATATGTCATAGATTTAGACCCACAGTTGCAAGTATGATATTGAAGCGTGCCTTTGTGAGTTTTTTGTCTGGGTTAGAGGGCATTGTGATTATAAGTTATCCCTATAATCAAGAAACCAATTAAAAAAAATACTAATATTATGCGCTCTAATTTTAACTTTTACAACATTACAGGTCTCTAAAGCATGAACTATTGGATACTTAAATAGCAAAATAATGTAGAAAAACTTAATATTACAAAAAATACTTAGGTTTGACTCGACCGTTATGTTATAATTCAAGCTGACCGTCCCGCAGGCTACAATATATGACACGGCACTGGTGACACCACGAGAGCGAGCGAGTTCTAATAAGTTTGGGGCGCCATCTGATATTATTAACTACCTATGACTGCGACTTTGGTCGGCGGGAATTATTTTAAGTTGTGTTTCTGTCGCATAGGCCTTATTAGCCGACAGGCCTTGTTGGCCGCACCTACCTTACTGATTATACTTAATGATTTAAATTTAATATTTTAGAATAAAAAAAGGAATTTACATTTTAAATTCGTAGATTATTTACTTGAAAAGCAAATTATTATTAGAAATCAATTAATCACTTATACATATTATTCGTTTTGTAGATGAAAAATTATAACTAATAATAAGTCCATTTTATATTAAGAACATCTGTACGATCTTCTTAATACATTAAACCAACTGAAATGGGATTAAAGCTAGTTGCATGATGCGACCTGCAGGTATTTCCTGATAAACATTTTCTAGAGCTAATATTTGTGGATAACTATCTGTTCATGTATCCAATTTTGTTGGAGACTGATAGCCGTTAAACGTTTACCTAAAATAACATAGTAATTATAAGGATTGCGTATTATAGTTTGTATTTATGCAATAATTGTGGGAGAGCAATGTTGCTAGATTCAAATAAGTATTGATAAATATTAAAAAAGTATAAATAACAATATGGTTTTTTTTAATCTGACTCAATTTATATACAATCTGTATGTAAGTCTGTTGCGACTAAAACGGAGAATTGGGCATACAGAAAAAAAGGACCAATCATATTGTGAGAGCTCACAAAGCACGTCTCGTTTTCAGGGAAAATAGTGATAACTGAGAGGAGGAAATTTTCAACGATGCGTTCCGAACATGTTCGGCTGTGACAGAAAGAGAAGGTGTGGTATTGTGCATGTGTACACTTTGACTGATATTCTCATTGAGAAATCAAGGCACGTCACTTTATCGAAATTTAATTGAAGGATAACTTTATCGAAAGAATAAAACATGTCAAAAAGTATTCATGGCTTCTGGAATACTGAAAGTCAGCTCTGTTTCTCCGTGGTGGAAACAATCGCCAATCTCCGCTCAAATCTTATTAACGTGCATACTTTAATTATTTCTTAGCACCTATGTAAGGAACAAAAGTCATAACGTAAGATAACAGCTAAAACCACAATTTCCTGCACACGGAACACCTAGAGATTTTAGCAACGGGGTTGAACTAACTAAATAGATTATTGGATTAAAGATTCTTCAAATAAGCTTTAGAAATATGCTAATACCGTTATCGACTTTACATAAACCGTGCTAGAAATATTTCTGTGTTTTTGGATTTTGTTTTTGTTACGCGCTTTTGTTGTTGTTATTGTTTCAATTACATGAATGCGCATTTTTTTTCTAATTACCAACTCGTCTGATTAATATGTATGCTGTAAAATGCGCTAGGTTTTCAGTAGTGAAAAGTGAATAATTGATTTAAAAAACAAATAAATGTTTGGTAGATTTTAAGTTATCCCCGTATGAATTAACAGATAAGATTAAAAAATATATTTTTTACAATTATATTTAGATATAATTATAAAAAATATATTTTTTTATAATTATATTTAGATATAATTATAGAAAATATATTTTTTTATATGGATAATTAACTGTTTTTTTGTCTCAAAGGGAATACTTTTCTACCAGATACAGATTTACTATAAGCAGCTACTATATTTACATTCAAAAAAATCCTATCCTTAAAAGCACTGATTTTCGAGTTGTACCTACGTATTATCTAAGAGAATATAAGCTTCTTCAAATAAAATACACAAACACTGTTTGTCAAACATGTATTATACCGATATTGAAATTAAATTCTTATGAACTGTGATTTTATTCTTATTACTTTAAAATATATTTAAAGCAATTACAATAAGCCATCGCAGCCTAGCCATGTTGAAACTACGTAATGCATCTATTAAGAGATCAGATCACTGCGATAACATGACGAATAAAATTCTCTTAGTGAAAATTGTTTTTTGTTTTCTAGAGTTTAAATAAAATTTTATTTACCCCAATTTACCCCAATTCCCACACCTTCCCGAGGGGAGTCGCAATAAAAGACACTAGTTTCTTTCAGCAGTCAAGTTTTTCTCGAGAGATCTCTGCATGTCTGGAATATACAACATCGACCCGAATACTGTGTGCATTTCAATGAATCTTGGGGATATCCAACAAATCATTAATATGCAAAATAATCAGAGAAGATATCGGAAGATATCCCTCGGCCTTGGGAAACACTATCTTTTACAGGTTTGGGGTTCACACAACCTTTTCGGACAACCGTCGAGAATTAATTGTGGTCGTCTTTCAGCAAATTATTGATTTGTTATAAATAGAATGTAAAATTAAGCAGGAAAGTGTACAAGAGTACAGGATATCTTTTATGTTACCTGATGATACTGATTGGACCTGCCAAACGGAACCAGTAGTCCACGCAACTCTTATAATAATACTTATTAAGTAATTAGTGATTGCCGACTTCATATAATACTAGAATTATCATATTGTGTCTTTGTAGTTTAATTGCCTGAAGCCTATATCATGAAGCTCCTATCGAAGACCTATCCTACCTATCCTATTATTACTAACCACAAGCTTTTAAACGAGGTTTATTTGTAAACTTTGATGTGCTTTATGTAGGGTCCGTCGTCCTTTTACCGCAACCACTTTGGAATGCAAATAAGCTTGCATTTTAATAACTAGCTTTAGGATTAGATTAAAGATTACCTGTGTATATGGTATAATTATATTACAATACTACAATTATTCGTATTTTAACATTAAATATAATTATTATATTTTTATGTTATTACACTTTAGTCACATTAGTATCTAGACTTACATATTATTATCATATATCTTTTTAGGAACACCTTGCTATTTAAATTATGCTTCATATTAATTGTAATTCCACGAATACAATGTCCTAATTTTCTTATGTTGAGAATTGGGAATACAATGTCCTATTTTTCTTATGTTGAGAATTGGGAAGAAAAACTGTAATTCGCTGTAAGAGAAAACCCTAATATCACGAAAGTGCGGATTACTAAAAATGACGTTAAATATAATGCAACCCATATTTCGTGAAAGAAAACCGTTGCTAACGGGATGATAAATTAATAAGTAAGACATCCATTTCGCTTTAATATTATATTTTATCTCTACCTATTCACACAATTGACTGATTGATTGATTGATTGATTGATTGATTGATTGATTGATTGATGCAATGGCTGGCACTATCGTGAGATATTTTGTAGGATAGATAGGGTAATCGAACAGAACGCTGTTACTTGCGAATACACTATCATCACAATTTAGGAGGTAACAACACAAAAGTAACACAAAGTACAGCACTAAACTTTAAGGAAACGAAATACAATTTCTAGCTAGGAGACAAATAAGCGTCTATGGTCATGATCTAAACTCTATCGTAGCAAGTTAGTCATTTAACACGTCACTTGATTCGTGCGCATTTTGTTTAGCGTCTGTGCTAATGACATTACATTTAGGTAGGTATATGTCTTGGCATAAATATTGTAACAAACAAAAAAAAAATTTTCAATATGTTAGTTTAATACACAAATATAAAACAATTAAAAATATAAAAGCTTATTCGAATTAATTAATTAATTAATGGACACCACTATATCTATAAGGCTGCAATACAGTCCTTCAAACGTTGAGGCCAGTTATCAATAGCAGCACGCGCTCTTGCCATGGGGAAATTCTTTACTGCCAATCGTATGAATACAATATAAATACCAAGTGTAAGGTAAGTGTAAGAGTTTTAAAAAAATAATTTAGCTCCATACCTACTTTGTGTAATGCAATCACAGCAATTCTGTTCTCTTTATCACCCCACTACATTTTAATATCGCAAAATATTTTACAATGTATTGGCGCCAAAATCAGAAAACACAATGAACAATCATATTAAAATTACAGATTCCAAATTTAAATGTAATATTTTGGCCAGGCTAAGTATATACAAACTACTTTGATGAGAATAAAAAACATCTTTTATTATAGAAACGACACACCCGTAACTGCCATTTGACGTTAACAAATGATCACTGGTATTGATTCAAAGTGAAATAAATAAATAAATTAATTAATTAATCATAACCCTACTTTTGATTAATCTTGACTTGATTTGATTTGACCTACTAACAAAAAAAATACAATACCATAATGCTGATTACACTTAAATTTAAACATTTTGCCGAAATTTTCTGTTTAAGTGGTTTTAAGTTAAATGTATTTGTGTAATTTATTCAAAGTTTAGCGTTGTCAATACACTCAAAAATTGTTAATAAATGATACTCAATTTAAATGAAATAATCCAAAATAGTAACTTCATCATTATTACTGCTTTTAGTTTGAATTTTAACTTTTGTGTAAAATTGCTACACCAATAAATTACATACCTATAAGTATGTGGTTATGCAAATGAATTAATCGTTGTACAATTCTCTGATAGACATATTAATTGACAAGAGAAAATGAATTTATATATATTTCATTTAATAGTAATAATAGTAGGTATATCCACCTATATTTACATGGACAGAGGATTTTTTTTATGTTTATGTGTAAAAAAGTTTTATTTTATTAAATTTAAAGTGAAAAATAGAAATATTTGAATATTACAGAATTATGTTCTGTGATTGTCGAAATTTACGTTTTAAATATAAATTTAGGTATTTATTATCAATAAAGCAACTTGTTAAGTTATTGTTACAACCTATTACATCTAACGTTTATCTTAATATTAGGTGTATCATATATTTGGTACGTATATCTATTTGAGAAAAAAAGATGTTATTATATATTAGACTTAAACACGTTAAATGTTTTAGATAAATCGTTCCAGATTTAATGTTTGTATTAAAACCAAAGATGAAGTTACTGTCTAAGAATTATTAATTTGTCAGACAGTAATTAGTAAAAGAAGCCTATATATTAACATGTAAACATAGTAACAAATTTTATACCTATTCTGTTAACTATATTCTATACAAAATTAAACATTACTTACGTTTTACCAAAACGGTTCATTTAGATTTCGTTGATAAATCCAGTTAATAAATTTTAACAAAAACAGTTACAATTGGATGAAAATTGGTATAGCACTAGGACGTAGTGCTATTGATAACAAACCAGACTATTTAGCATCAGCTATAGTTTCAGTTCAATAATATTAATCAGGTAAAATAGAACGAGGTAAAATGTTAATGATTGAGTACTTTCCCCCTGGTAGAAACTGGAAACGTACTCATAGGCGGCAAGGCGGAATAACCTAGCAACCTAATCACTTTTCTCTTGAAGACGGACAGACAGCCTGTTCCAGTCCTTTGCTGTACGCACTAAAAAAGACGAAGCATAGCGCTTCGTTCGGACAGTTGGAGTGTTCACAACGTAAGGATGGATACCTGCCGTGCGTCGGTAAGTCTGGTGATGGAAGGGGAAGGTGAGAATTAAGTCGTGTAATTCCTGCGCACACTCATTAAAATGTATCCTATAGAATACTAAGAGGCTAGCAATTATACGCCTGTGTTCAAGGCTGTGTAGGTTAGCTTCGAACAATTCAAAGTCGCTTATAACCCCCTTTGCCCGCTTCTTAATTGAGTCCAGAACCACAAGATGAAACTTTGACGCACCAGCAAATATGTGACTGGATCTGTGCTTTGTATAATACAAGTAGCTGTCCCGGTGTAAAGCACTGTCAGACCTTCGCAAGAACGGCAAGCTTTAGTGCAGCTGCTCTTGCTGTGGACTCAATGTACCGATGAAAGTTGAGGTTCGAAGACATCTCTAAGCCGGTCACTGTATTCCAAGGATATATTCTCTAAAATAGGAGCCAAGGTGAAATTCTTAGAGTATAAACAGATACGGCCTATAATTGTTTATATAATTCAGAAAGCTGTAGATGGTTTTTCTATATGAGAAATGTTTTTAAACGAGAACACATTTGGTGTACATTTTTATGACTTTCAGTCAGTATTAAGTAATTTTGAACTTCTGAACGGTTGCACAATGTCCTTGGTTCTCTGATGCCTGAGCATTCTATATCAATGTTAGAACTACGTAACATGTTTGTAAGCATTATTAAATAAAATGAATTACATATAAAAATGCCTACACTGCTGTCATTATTGTCAGCAAAAGAAACGTAAGACAAAACTGAATGTCAGTTAGATGTTATATATGCAGTATTTACTTGAATTATCCAAGTCATCAAACTTGGATAATCCAAGTTGCTATAATCACTATAAACCTTTTGTAGGTTGTACTGTAGGTATGTAGTACCTAAATATGGTTCTCTTCGTAAATATAAAATAGTTATTATTAAAAATATGATGAGTATAATATCATGTATAATATTAAGTTTCCTAACGACGTGGATCTAAGTAAGCGTTTTTTTTATTACAATGGTGGGTATTTGTATGTAAACAGTATTTTTTATATATCCTGTTTATATATACTTGTTATACTGTGTAACCAAAAGTGTGATGAAAAAGGTATATTTTTGGAATGGTTATTTCAATATTAAAGTAGAAAGCGTAAATCGTGAAAGTAAATGTAAGATAACATAATTTTTTAAAAACGTTAAACTGCGAAATGTGTAAAAGTCAACTTTTGCCACACTTTATTTAAGGAGCGTCTTCTCATTCCTTTATTTGCAATTTATAAATAAATTTACCCGTAATAAGAAAATCTACTATAAGAGCGAAACAATAATAAAGGAACTCGCAACTCCTAAAAGTTATAATTTAAAAGCATTTTTTATTTGACATTAAGTTATTTTATTACAATTATAATGTCTGTTTTTGTTGTACATATAATAGTCCAGTCATTTGGTAGTTTTACCTGGAAAGTTTTCCGGGAGTTTTGAAAATTGGTTATTTTATAGATTTCGGTATGCTCTTTTCGAATTTCAATTTTGCCACCTCGTATCTCCGCCGTCCGCGCCGCCATTTTGAAAAAATGGCGGCTAAAACCAGTTTTTTCAAAATATCTCCTTTCCAATGCATTTTTTGAAAAAACTATTTATGTGCAAAATTAAAGTAGAATACATTTCCTACAATTTTTGTATTTATATTACAGAGCGTACGAGCGTCACAGAGTATCTTCATCTACACCACCACGTGTTTTTGGTATATTTTTTCTAAAATATTCTGCTATTGCCACCGGTATTGAAAAAGCAGTGTGGGCCTTTGTGTTGGGTCCCTTTCTTTCGACTATTTAGACTATAGACATTGTACAGCCTCCATACTCTCGACTTTCAACGAAACATCTGTCGGTAGAAGTTACGAGAAGTATTTAGTTTAGGCGGAGTCATCAGTAGGTATACGTTTATATGTATGTACGTCGTACAGTGTTGTTTGTGTTTTATTTAAGACAATTTAGCCTTTTTGGTGCGGCGGAGATTCGAGGTGGCAAAATTGAAATTCGAAAAGAGCATACCGAAATCTACAAAATAACCAATTTTCAAAACTCCCGGAAAACTTTCCAGGTAACCTCCTTTTTTTTCGACCAAATAACTGGACTATAATATAAATCGGATCAACAAAACTAATTTTAATATTGAATATGTCGTCATTGCTAAATAACGGCATTTTTAAATAATTTTGATGAGTAAGTAAATATAATACCAAAATAAACAATCACAAATTCTAGGTACTTCTGTGTATTCTATCACAAATTATTTGTATTGATTATGAAATACTTTTTTAAAGATTGATATATTTTGTGTTTTATCAATTATACAGGGTCATTTGTAACCAACACAAAAAATGAAATCAAAAAATATTTGCTTCCTCCTTTCTTATTACTCTGTATCTTGTACGAAGTGCTTAACACTTCATCGGCCGGGCGCCCTACCTACGCTCAGAGCTAATACCAGTTCAGAGGCAACTAATAATTTTTTTATGGGAAAACTTACATTTTAAAAACTATTAATATTAAAAAGTGGTACATATAATAATACCAACCTCATCATCATCTACATTGAATATTTTTATATTCTATTTGTAAGTCTTAATGTTAAATAAATAAAAAATAAAAAAAATAAAACGGAATCTCCATCTTCCATCTACAAATGTTATTAAGGAAAATATTAAAATAAGAAACGGACATTTAAGTGTTAAAGACTTGTAGAATAAAAAATGATTTATACCCTATGACAGTATTTTAGTACTATTCATGAGTACAGATGGCTCTGTAGTATTTTTAATTTTAACGTAAAACATTTGTTAATTGAGGGTTAAATACTCAAAAAATATATTCTAATTTTAATTTATTTATTTTAAAACTTCAAACTACATCATTACTTATCAAGTATCGAATTTACCTGTATATATAAATGGACCAAATATTTGACTTTTAAGTATTTATTCCGGAAACACTTCATTCAAAATATAAGTTTGTGCTTGTAATTTTATTCTGGATATATATATGTCGCAGATCACGATAATTTAACGAAAATTAGTTACTCAATTGATATCATTGTAACAGTGGGGTGTGAACGCCGTGACGTATTGAGTCACGTGATCGGAATCGCTTGGAGGGGCACCTGAGACATTTTAAATATCCGAGAGCATCGAGACGACAGGATTATTGATTAGTGTGAGCCTTACAGCCGGACCCTCCAAACGGGACCGGTGGTTCACGCAACTTTGTTAATTGTATTATGCCTACCAAGTAATTTGTGATATCTGATTACCTGTATTTAATACAAGTATTGTCATATTGTGTCTGTGTGGTTTAATTGCCTGAGACCTACGCTTCGGATCCTGTACCAGAAGAAGTCACCAATACCGAACAAGCCACGAATATACCTCTGATCTCCGAAATATATATATATATATATATATATATATATATATATAATTAAAACAAATAGCTCGCACATGAGCTTATAAAAAATATTATTCATCTCCTTTACAGTGTCTTAGTTCTGGACATAAGATCCAGGATGCAAATAAAACGGACTAACATTATCTTAAAGTCTCACACTGCGGGCAGAGACGGGTATTTTAAATCTTTAATGAGTCAGTCAGTCAGATAAGAATTTCAAGAAAAGTTAAAGAATTATTTGACTCAACTCAAAAGAAATTGTACTTAATATACCTATAATAATACACTGTGCTAATGTATTGACATAGCTATATCATGGCTTTCATATATAAATAAAAAAAAATGTATTATGGTAATATTAGTAGTATTAACATAATAAATCATATTTTTTACTATTCCTTTTCATTTGTTTATATTTTTGTTATATTGTAATTTGAGAAGGGAAAAGTTAAATATACAATAAAAATAATATAATTTTAGTATTTTCAATGTCATCAATTTAGTAAAAACTTTCCCTAAATTGATGACATATTGAAAAATTAGAAAATTTTGTGAAAACTTTCACTAAATTGATGACAATTGATTACAATTTCTTTTCAGATCAGATATTTTATTTGGCTACACCTCATAAATCTGGTAGGCATACCTACTATGTAAAATTGACTAGATACCTAGTCAAATACTTGATGTACATTTATATAAATATAGAATAAAAAATATACCGATACGGGCAAGGATTCGAACCCGTGACCTCTGGGAAACCGTCCCGTCGCTCTACAGATTGAGCTACCATATACGCGATAAAATTTAAATAAGCTTAACATGGCTATACAAGTTTATAGATATTTTTTAAAATACGAGGTGTAATTATTTAAAACATGTTACAATTATTGAACTTAACACAATTAATTGAAAATACTTCAATCATGATGTAATAGTCAAAAGAATAAATATGAATAAGAAATTAAAATAAACGAAATCTATTAATTTTTAAATTGGTTGACACATCGAATCGTCAAAACGTTGACGGAAGCTAAACTCAAATTTATACGAAATACATATTCATCATCGTTCACTTCACGTTTCGCTAAGCTACAACTTACAAAAAAATATCTGCTATTCTTCAAATCCGAAATCTACTCATTATTTTTTTAGATTGTACAAAAATATTTGTAACAATTACTTTCCCTTACGCGGTTAGAAATCCTTCAATATTGTAGAAAAAATATGTTATTGTTGGTAAAAAACTTATTTTTATTATACCTTTATTTGCTATAATAAAAATTGCTATAATAAATTATTTTTCGTATTGTCTATATTGCAAATATTATAATTTATATTACCTCAAACGATTCTTATATTATTATTATATATATCAACGTCTATATTCCACGATTTTAAGAAAGAAGAAGAAGTCGTAACGTAGACAGAAGTAAACGAAGCTTTTTGAAAAAGGAGTTGCATTCCTTAAGATTTTACGAAACACTATTGACACATACCTTGTTGCACGGCATTTAAATTTAAATTTATCAAATCAATGACCAAAGCAAGATGAATTACAAATAAAATGCTTTCCGTTCGAAAGATGTGTAGTATAATAATATATATTGGTCACAGAAAAATGATACTCAAAAAACTGTACAATAGTAGTGTTGAAGAGGGAATAAAAAATTACGAGGAATTGCTTCCATGGTTCAAACACATGAAGCAAATGAATGATGCAACTGAGCGATGAGTAAACTATAAAGAAACGTTAAAGTAAATATCTTTCTTCATTCCCTCTTCTTCATTATTATTAAAGAAGCAGGTTGATATTTACATTTCAAGATCATATTAACAATTCGCTAAAGGACAGAACGTCAAATGTATTGTCGGACTAAATATTTTTAAGGGGTTCATATGTAATTTATACTTTTCATGCTTTTTCCTCATACAGAGTTTTATTATCACGATAAATATAAATACAATTATCAAATATTTATATTTTTATTGTTTACTGCCCACATTAGGGAAATTAATAGTCTAAGTTTAATAAATGAAAACGCAATTCGAAAAAGTCTCTAGTTTCCTTACGAGTATTAGTATATATTTTGTTAGTAGAACTTATTTCACAGTAAATAGAGTGTAATGTATATAGACATATTAATACCGTTTATGAAGTGGGTGATAGCGGTAGGAATCGTACGATTCAAAGAGAAATTTCACTACAGGTATGTACTTATAGTACCTACCTATGTCAAGTCTGTAACTATCTGAATCTACACTAAGAGGTTTCAATGAGTGCTCTAACTGCTTTGACTTACAACAACTTGCTTTAACTTACCTCCATGTTGAGGTTCTCATATAAAATATACAACTGTATCTCTAGCTATATGTTAATTTAGCTTCGAAATGCAATTGAAGTTACTTTGCATTCAATTTGTTATAACAATTAACAATATATTTATAAGTTCATCTGTGAATTCAGTACGCATATTAGATTTTGTAACTGATTGGCTTTATATATATGACTTAAATTTAATACATATAAATAAACAAATGAATGTTATAAAAATGTACCTGTAAGTTTATATGCTATAATATGATACTATTACTGCTATGCATATATGTATATATGTTTATAACATATTTAGCCGGCTATTTCTTTATTGTGCTCATTGTTTTACAAACGTTCATATTAAATGATCACTTTAGAAATAACTAACAATAATAATAATCAAATTGACAGAAAAGGCTTTTGAAATTTTTCAATAAAAAATAGATTTCGAGCATCAAACAAAATCTAAATACATTCAAATATACTTTATACTAAATAATAAATATAGTATTATGACGTATAAAAATTATCTATAATTAAGGTTATAACAATTAAAAATATAAAATGATATTCTACACTAGTTTGAACAATCTTTGAAACTTTGAAAATGTTTACTTGTATATAGCGATATGTATACTCCGGCTTGCAAATAAGCTTTGATTTGATTAACTAGCTCTCGGGAATTAGATTTAATATTTTAAGTATCTATCTATCTATATATGTTTAGGTTATGCGTATATAACTATACTAAAATTATTCTTATTTCAACCTTATAAAAAGTAACTACCTTGTAATATTAATAATAGTATTACATTTACCTGTATAGAGGGAATATTTTCAATGTTTATTAACAGAACAGTTATTTTATTAATATTTAAGTAATAAAATAGGAATACATAATACATATTTTAATATTACAGAATTTAAAATGTTTTGTGATTAGCTAAATGTAGATACGTCTAAACATATATCTTTCCTATCTATAAAGCAATTTATAAACTCATTGCTAAAATGTATTTTATCTAACATTTTTCGTAATATTATAGCATATATTTTGTACTTTTTTCTATTTTGGAAAATAAGTTGTATGGGCAAATAAACCTATAGTTTACTATTCATGTAGATTAAGATAATTACAACGAACTCACCAACTGTCGTTACATCACGAGAATTTAACACTTTTTGTTTATACAAACTGAGAAATTAATTTCATCGTGAACGACTTCGTTAATAAGTACGATTCCGCAATATAGATCTAAATAATTCACACAAATAACTTCGTGACCATTTAGAAGACTACCACAAGTGTTGTGTTGTGTCTGTGTGTGACGTTTAAATCACAACAAATTATTGGGACACAACAGTCAATTTTTGCTCAAGAGATCTCTGCGTGTCTGGAATTTACAATTCTGTATGCATTTCAGTGAATGTTAGGAATATTCAACATATTATAATATGCAAAATAAGCAAAGAGGAAGATATCCCTCGTCCTTGGGAAAGTCTACCTTTTACAGGCTTGGGGTCGACACAACCTTTTCAGACTGTCGTCGAGAATTAATTGAGTTCCTCTTTCATAAAATTCTTGGTCTATTAAAGATAGAATGTAAAAATAAGCTGCTATGCTATTTTGTAAAAACAGAACACGAAGTCGAAGTTGAGATAAAATTCACGACGAACCCAAACGCTCCTATTTACTTTTTGGTATTTCTGATCAAGAGATTCGATAATGTCGATATAATTTGTCCAAGACATGTTAACAAAATAAGACCTTAATTTATTATAAATTTTCAACCTAAATATCTCCTAATGAAATCTCTTAATCTCGTTTTCACACTCGAAAGTGTGGCGCTAATATTTCACCGCGGATTCCGCTGTCGAGATTATGAAATGAGCTTACAGAATAGTACTACAGGACAGTGTGTAGGATATGTAACGATATGTTTCAGATATTTGGATACAGTTTTCTGATTTTAAGTTCAAGTTTTTAAATATGTTGATAAAAAATATAATTGCTTATGCTAAATGCACTGCTCCCGATTATTTGTTATGTTGTGATTTGTGAATGAATGAATAAATGATTAATGGTGATGCTGTGAATTGCCGAATTAGATGTAAACCAGCGCCATCTATAAAAATGTTGTTAATTGCTTCTACCTGTATTTTTCAGCAAGGAAGGAAAGGAAGGAAATATAAATACTGTAATCCATACCATTACCAACTCTATAGGAATATGTAAAGCTGAAGGAGTGTAGCAGAAACGGAAGAGGTTGATGTGATTAACCAGACAAACGCTACCTCCTTGCTATGTCATTTTCTGTAATCTCGACATCCGTTTTCTTACACTAATCATATTTTTAATCTTAAATTGATTTCTAATCCTAATAAAATACATTTCATTTCACAAATTCATTCCAACAAAAAACATGGTTTGTTTTTTATACCCATAATATACCTCGAATACTGTATTTACTCGGTACTGTATTTTTATTATAACTTAAGATTTTTAAGTAAAGGTAATTTAATCGTAATCTTACATAAAACTTTTTGATTTAAAAAAAAATAAATTGTACACTTTTCAAAAACTATAAATGGTTTCGTTTGCATTTTGTAAAGTTTGCAAATTTAGTTGTTTCAACACAAATTTAGCTAATTAAGGATTGATGCTCATATTTAAGTTAACGTGTCTTAATATTAAATATTTGACCTGCTAGGTTTTTTTACTCTGCTAAAATATTCTCTTGTAACAGCTTGTGAAATCACAAGACATCAAAGTTCTTCTAAATTTTGATCATCTAATAAAATTTAAACAATTGAAAATACTTCATACTATATATAAAACATATAGTATTAATATGATAAAAAATAGAATTTATTAAATATAAGATTTTAACCATTAAAAATAGAAAATATATTACTTACCACAGGCTTCGAAACGAGGTTCAGTTTTTAAATAGTAGGTATTTAATACCTAAATTATTAGTAAATTATACTTAATCAATAAATTATATAATCTGAAATTGTAATATCGTCAATGATACTGCGTAAATCGCTATTTTAACCATTTAACCTTTGTATAAAATTGCTACACCAATAAATTACATACCTATATGTGGTTATGCCAATGATTAAACGTTGTACACAATTATCTGATAGATATATAAATTGACAAGAGCCAATGAATTCGTAAATAATAATTTAAAAGTAATCATAATATTTAAATCTAAATAAATGTAAAACGTGTAAGGTAAATGTAAAACAGTATATTACAAAATGTAAAATAGTATATTTATGGGTAAATGTAACAGAGAAAATATTTTTAATGTTTATCTGTAATAAAACCAGTTTTTTTATTGAACCTAAAAAAACACGAACATTTTAATATTACAGGATTAAAAATGTTATGTGTTATGAGGTTCTACGTCTAAACATTTATCTTCACTATCAATAAAGCAACTTGTAAACTCACTGTTACGTTGTATATCATCTAACATTTATCATATCATATATTTATACGTTTATCTTTATTAGAAAATAAGGTGTTTGAATAATAGGAGGTGTTTAATTTTAAAAACGAACGATTTAGTTTCTGAATTAATGTGTGTATTAAAATCAAAAATTTAATTGCTTTAAAAAAAATTATTAAGAAATATTAAATTGTCAGAAAGTAATTAGTAATAGTAACCTGTATATTATACAGTTACAAATTTAATACTTATTTTGTTTAAAAAATATACATAAATAAATATTAGTCACATATTAGGCAGATTCCTTTGATAATTTTGTGACTTCTGGAAAAGTTACAATTTAATGAAGATATTTTTTTACAGAGGAGACAAAACTGAATGATAGCCAGATGTTATAAGAACCTTGCAGTGTTCTGTGTAGACTAAATGGACAAATTCGTCCCCGAAGTGGAAAAATGGAGGGGTAAAATTTGTATGGAAAAAATCTCTGTTTGGACTTAGCTGTATAAAAATCTGTATACAGGGTCATGATTAGAAATAAAAATGATTAACTTAGGTGAAATGGATAAAAATTATCCCCCTATAGGAGTAAAACGGAGGGTTATTATGGAATTTATTTTATTTTTTACATATTTTTGTTTATAGCGATACTGTAGTAAACTGTTATCTATCCGGGATTAAAATAAACATACGCCTTTCTGATAAATAAAGTACACGTGGAAAAAGTCCCTATACTAATAGGCTACTAACATCCAAAATATTTATTTATTTATTTATTTATTTATTTATTCATGTACCATAATCAGTTACAAAATTAGAGCAATAACAAAGACGTACACATAGGATGAACTTATCTCTTCAAAGAGATCTCTTCCAGCTACCCAAGAGTGTTGGAGACGTAGTTATAGAGGGCAGAGAAAGGTACATTGACATTATATTTTATAAACATAGTAACACAAATGGTAAATAAAATACTTACTTATATATTAATATAAATACAAAAATACATATAATTACAATATATAAGAATACATACACTTACATACATAATAATAATAAATATAACTTATGATTGTGACATATAATAATTTTTCAGTCTACGCTTAAATATCATGACGGAAGGACTGGAAGTAATATGGCTAGGTAGGGAATTCCATAACTTGGCTGCTTGCACGGAAAATGATTTGAAATAAAAGCTAGATTTGTAGGAAGGAATATCGAAAGTTTTTGCTATGACGCAGGAACGTTTAGGGCGGCTACTGGGTAATGAAATTTGGAAACGCTCATGCAAATAAGAAGGGGCTAAATGAGAGAAGACGTTATATAGCAAGGTAAGGATGTGCATATTCCGGCGTAAGCGAATAGGGAGCCACTTAAGTTGACGACGGAATTCTGTAATGTGGTCAAATTTGCGTAGTCCGAAAACAAACCGGATACACAAGTTTTGAAGGCGATCTAACTTATTAAGTAGTTCCTCAGATGCATCCAAGTAGCACACGTCGGCGTAGTCGAGAAGGGGTAATAAAAGAGATTGGGCTAGCAAGATTTTAGTCCGCAAGAGTAAGAAACTCTGCAAACGTTTAAGGGAGTGGACTGACATATGAATGCGCTTGCTAACATCATTAATTTGCGCCGACCAAGATAAATATTTGTCAAATGTCAATCCTAGAATTCTAACTTCATCGGAAAATTGTATAATAGATTTATATAAATATAGAATGAAAAATAAACCGATACGGGCAGGGATATCGGTTTATTTTTCATTCTATATTTATATAAATTTAAATAAGCTTAACATGGCTATACATGTTTAAAGATATTTCCAAACATGTATAATAGATTTGTCGTAACTCGGATACTATATTTGTAAGTTGATTAATAATAATTCTATTTCGAAAGTGTCTGCTACCAATTATAATAGCCTGTGATTTTTTGGGATTTACTAAAAGCCCAAATGACTCGGCCCACTCTTTTAGTAATCTTAAGTCATGATTTATAAGATTCACAGTGCTATTAAGATTTTGGAATGATGAATGCCTATACAGTTGCAAATCGTCAGCGTAGAGATGGTAGTGGCAAGAAAAGATTTTAGTGATTTCATTAATAAAAATGGAGAAAAGTAAAGGAGATAGAACGCCGCCCTGTGGGACGCCAGCAGAAAGTTTTGCCCATTCAGAGAATGAATCATCAGAACAAGTAATCTGTCGACGTCCAAACAGGTAACTATGGAACCAGGAAATTACGGGTGGAGATATGTTAAGACGGCTCATAATAGCTAGCAAAATATCAAAATCCACTGTGTTGAAGGCATTACTAAAATCTAATAGGACGAGGATAGTAAGGTTTTTGTTGTCCGTAGCATACCTGATATCTTCAGTAACCTTAAGCAAAGCAGAGGATGTGCTATGCGCTGTACGGAAACCGGATTGGTGAGGACTAAGGAGGTTGTTTAGATTTAGGAAATTTGTCAATTGTTTGGATACAATGCTTTCTAGGGCTTTGGATAGAAATGTGAGTATAGATATCGGACGAAAGTGGCAGGGAGAACTCGGATTAATGATTTTAGGCAGAGGAATGACATGTGCAGATTTCCAAGGAGATGGAAAGGAATTGGTTGTTAGGGAAAAGTTAAAAATGTGAGTTATAACATCCAATATAATGTCAAGGAGGGGAATCAACATGGCACGGCTAATATTGTCGCTACCCACTGCTCAGGAACTGATATTAACTATAGCTGTCTTAACATCACACTCCGTAATTTCTGCGAAAGAAAAACTGTCACAGATAGGTGGAGTGGTATTATTTAATTTATTTAGAACTGAGAGTTTTTTTGAATAGTCTGTGATAAGAGGCGAAGTCGAGAAGTAATTGTTAATTGTACTTAAATTTAGGAAATTGTTTTTCGAAGGCAGAGATTTACCCACACCTAGTGACTGAAAAAACCTCCACAATTGAGGAGAAGTATAGTTACTGACACATGAAAAGATATAACGGCGTTTAGCATCCCTACACATCCGATTGCAACTATTGCGTAATTTCTTATAGACAGCGAAATTTTCATCGGTGGGGACTTTCTTGTACCGTGACTTGGCTTTGTTACGTTTGCTCATAACGCTCTTAATATCGGAAGTAAGCCACGGTGCAGGATAATGTTTTACTTTGAATCGTTTCATAGGTGCATGGGAATCATACAAAGAAGTGATGAGAGAGTTAAATATATCCACTTTTGAGTCTATTGACGTGGCATTATATACATTTGACCAGTCAATATTTGTAGCATCAGAGACTAGTTTATCCCAATTTATATGTTAAGTGGATAGTTGCTTTATGTGAAGATAGATGCCTATTAAAGTTTAATCAAAAAAAATAAAATCAAACGTTTTTAATAAGTGGGTACTACTCTACTCAAAGTGAAATCAAAATGATAAAAAATACAACAAAATAGACTACTAACTCCTAATGAATTGCAGAAATTACTAAAAATCTATTATTAATTTAAAAACCAGAACTATAAAGTAATCAACATTGGAATCAGAATAGACAACAGAGGAAAAAATGAATATTTTTTTCAATCACATCAATATTTTTAAATTTTAGAAATCTTTCAAATATTGTGGAATATATTCTTTTTAATACATCGTTATGGTTTGTTTTTGTTGTAAAAAGAATACTTATTTTTAGTCAACAAATTATTATTGTTGTATTTCCTATATATAAATTATGTACATAATATAAATGCTATACATAAATTATGTTTGATATTGCCTGTATGGCAATTGACACAAGATATTATAAATGATAACAATTGCCATCAAAGGATCCCTTATTATTTTTATTACATTATGCCTTGTCTACAATCGACGCTTTTGAAACAAGTACTTAAACGAAACAAACACATAATATTGACCACAAAATTAATATAAAAATCGGAGAAAAATGATACTTATAAAAACTGAACAATAGAAATAATGTTGAAACGAATAGTGCTTTCGTGGTTCAGACACGTTAAGCAAATGAATGATGCGAACGAGGGATGAGAAACCTAGATGTAAGTGAAGAAACAGATTGAAATTTACGCTTTATTTATATGGTCTTGCATATTAGAAATTTGCCCCTTAGGAACAGAACGTCAGAGAAATCAACATTTTTCAAGACTTCATATACTGTTGTGTATGAATTAAGCATGAAAAGTATTTCGTATGCTTGTTGTATATGTTTATTATTAGATAACATACATATTACTACCGTTAATGTAATAATGCAAGAATAGCATCTTAATTGACAGCCGGTTGAATGGGTAATAGCGGACTTGATGACTGAATGACTCGTAAGATTCAAAGAGAAATTACACTACAGGCAGGTACTTATAGTACCTACCTATGTATATACTTTGATCTTTGACTTGCAACAACTTGCTTTAACTTACCTTCATGTTGAAGTTCTCATATAAAATATACAACTGTATCTCTAGCGCTACGTGTTAATTTAGCTTCGAAATGCAATTGAAATATTATGTTGCATTAAATTACTTATAAATATATATTTTATGTATTAAAGTGTTTCATTTAGTGATAAAGATAAAGAAGAAGAAACAAATTAAAGAATAGAATCTTAGTCTTGTGGAATATTAGTTCGTGTTTTCAATGTTGTTCCAAATTAATAAGTATCGTAAAAGGGAAATAAAATGAAGATAAAAGTCAAGCAAGCTTCTTTTAGGAATTTTAAACTAATTGCCTTTGGAAAAAATAACAAAAAAGTGGGTTTATTTAAATTTCATCAATAATCATACATATTTTTTAAGTTAACAAGGACCCCCTTTCTTTAATAAAAAACATTGCAACAGTGTATGGCCTTAAAAATAAAAAAGTATACATCATTCATCGTGTTACTAAATAATGTAATTTTTTTTTTCATTTGTTGTTATCAAAATGAAGATCATCTGCCAATTAATTATGCATATTAGTATATAACATTTAAGACGAGTTTATCCATAATCATATATTTTTTTTATAATACACAGAAACGGTATTAAAATATTACATAGTATTACATTTAAATTTATTATTTCTTTTTAAAATTATGTTTTGTAATCACTGTTACATAAACGTTAATATTTAGTAAGTAATTCACAAATAACTACAACCATTAATCAAATCGACAGGAAAGCCCAATGAATTTTGCCAATAAAAATGTAGATTTCGAACATCAAACAAAATCTAAATACAATCCAATATATTTCGTACTATATAGTACATTAGTGTTATGAAAAAAAATATATCTAAATAAATATCTAAATTGCGTTATGTACAAAGTTTTTTCGTCCTTTTGCAACAACCGCTCACAATTGCAAATAAGCTATAATTTTATTAACCAGCTCACGGGGATAAGACTAAATATTATTTATTTATTTATTATTAAACATTTATACACACTGAATACTAATAAGATGAACATATTTTAACATGGATTTGTACAAAGGCACTACTTATTTCAAAATGAAATCTCTTCCAGCAGACCTACATTATCGACGGTTCATGGGTTGTTTAGACAGTATTTTAAGAAATAGATACATATTTTGCATACATATTTTATTTATAAGCAGAAATAAAAAAAAACGCTGTATAATATTATTCACAGTATTGGTAGGTAAATACCTTGCTTTTTTTAGGAATATATTGTCCCATTATTACGCTACAAATCCTTCATTGTGTTCAACGCAGTGAATGATAATTAATATTCACTATTAAGGATAATTAAAAAAAATAAAAATAAAACAACCCAAATTTAATAAAACATTTTGAGACTATCTTACCGTGAACCAGGGATCTATCGATAAGTAATATAAAATACAATAATACTGATTACACCTAAATTTAAACATTTTGCAGATAAATAAATACAATACGACTTCCTGTTCCTAGTTAAATGTTTTTAATTTTTATTCAAAGTTTACCTTTATCAATAGGCTCAGAAGTAGTACTTGATAACTAAATTATTAATAAATCAATTAAAGCGAAATAATCTAAAATTGTAATATGATCATTATTATTGCTTTTGGGTGAAATTTAACCATTAAACTTTCGTGTAAAATTGCTACACCAATAAATTACAAGCTATATGTGGTTATGCAAATTAATTAACCGGTGTACACAATTGCCTGATAGACATATAAATTGACACTAGTAATTCATATATAATATTTTAAATATTACTAATACTATATTTACATTTACCCCGAGAGAGAAAATATTGTCTTTATCGGGACGGTGGTGACATCTATTAGGTTTCTTTCGAAAATCCTAACCAATGTTTCTAACTTTGCAGTATAGATAAACATTGAAAAGATGCCACTACCGAAATCAATGTTTGAAAATATCTTTAAACATGTATAGCCATGTTAAGCTTATTTAAATTTATAAATATAGAATGTAAAAAACCGATACCGGCAGGGATTCGAACCCGCGACTACTGGGAAACCGTCCCGTCGCTCTACCAACTGAGCTACCGTATCGCTGTCCGTCTCGGTGAATTAAGCATTCCATATGTGATCGTCTTTATCGGGACGGTGGTGACATCTATTAGGTTTCTTTCGAAAATCCTAACCAATGTTTCTAACTTTGCAGTATAGATAAACATTGAAAAGATGCCACTACCGAAATCAATGTTTGAAAATATCTTTAAACATGTATAGCCATGTTAAGCTTATTT
The DNA here is from genome assembly GCA_959347405.1 of Napeogenes sylphis. NCBI lineage: Eukaryota > Metazoa > Arthropoda > Insecta > Lepidoptera > Nymphalidae > Napeogenes > Napeogenes sylphis. Next base: position 22,231,965 of record OY365786.1, read on the forward strand.
AAATTTATAAATATAGAATGTAAAAAAAACCGATACGGGCAGGGATTCGAACCCGCGACTACTGGGAAACCGTCCCGTCGCTCTACCAACTGAGCTACCGTATCGCTGTCCGTCTCGGTGAATTAAGCATTCCATATGTGATCGTCTTTATCGGGACGGTGGTTAGATGTCACCACCGTCCCGATTGGGAAGACAAACGTTATATTAACAGGAGTCCAACGAGCCTTCAGGTCACCTGATATTAAATTATTTTGGACTTATGAACGGGGGCACAATGTCTTCGGTTACCTAATACTAGGGGCATGTTTAGAACTCTGTAACTGTAACATAACCAAAAACTATCACAAAATAAGAATGAAGAAGAAATTGCATTACATTAAAATGGCTTTACTGTTGTCATTAGTGTCAACAAAAAAAAAAACGTTTGACAAAGCTGAATGTCATTCAGATGACAGAAATACCAAAGAATAAAAAGAATGTTTACTAAGTGTTTAAGTGTTTAAGTCATGGAAGGTATTTGAGTAAAATATTAAAATAACTATAAATCTGTTATAAATACATTGTAGTGCAAAAAAATTGTTTTTCTTTTTATTATTTCGTTACCTTCACCACCGATACGTTTTTTCCATTATGTTTATACCATCTCTATCCCACCAATCTCCAGGTTATACAAGTTCAGTACCTATCCCTCATCTAGATTACCAAAAGCATTATCACTCACTCACTCGCTCACGAAACCACTGTCGAGTGACTGGGTAGACGCTAGCACGTACATCCAACTGCTTAGTAAGAAGCTCCGAAGGGGAAGATTCAGACCTTCAGAAGCAACAGCACCTCTGGTTCAGAGCGAAATCTGACGAGCCGTCGAAAACTATATGAACCCAGACGAACGCGCCGAAACTCGAGGGCTCTCCACATTTGAACCGAATCTAACACCAAAACTGTTACCATGTTGGTTTACACACTTGCAAATGTCTCGCCGACGGAGGGCTTAGGAACCAGCCTCCCATAGTAGATGACTCGTAGTTTATCTGCTGACTATTTACCTACTGGCATCTTAGTCGATAAATTATTGACTCTCAAAATGAAAAGCTTTAACTGAGCTTTTTATTTGACACTAAGTTATATTATAATATGTTAAATAAAACTGTTTTGGTCATAAGATATAAACCTGATTAATCAATTTTCAAAATGAAAAACGTTCTCTAAATAGAATGTAAATATTTTTGGTGATTAAATATAATTCCAAAATATGGATTTACAAATTCCATTTATATTTATTTTGATATAGATTTTTTTTTCTATATTATATTTATAGGTTTATTAAAGTAGTTATAACGTTAGATATATTTTGTGTCCTAACAATTTTTATAAGTTTAAAAAATTTTGATAAATACAAAAAGAACATAAAAATGGTATGATATAAACCTACTTGAATGATAAAACCTCATTCTTTGTACATGTTTTTTTTATTTGTTTAATTTTATTTACTCTTATTTTTGTGCAAGTTTGGATGGTAGGGAAAAAAATAATCACTAAAATTAACCAAAAATTTAATCTATTTAAAATATATTATTAAAACCTGGACAACATGTTATTGTCAAAAATATTAAAATAGACTAGTCGTGTTGGTTCCCGGTGAAACAAAAAAGAGCCACCCCATCTCTTCCTGGGTCCAGTCGCAGAAGGCGATTAAAGGATAGGGTTGTTTTCCCTTCAACAGAATTATACAGCCTACTACCCAACAGGCGGAGGGCAAACCGCTGGCAATTGCATTTCCAAGGAAGATTAACGTCAGGCAGGCGGCCCGTTGTAACGGCGGGCAGGCACGGCTAACGACATTACACCTCGCCTGGAAAATCCGATTTGCCAGTTGGAACATTGGCACACTGATCGGTCGCGTGAGGGATTTTGCCGAAGTACACTCCAGGCGGAGGGTGGTCTAGGCGTTCCTGCAAGAGACTCGGTAGAAAGGCAGCAGATCCCTATAAGTTGATTTATACAGGTGCACCTAGTGGGGAGAACGGGGTAGTGTGGTGCTCTCCAAGGGACTCCGGGATGACATTTTGAAGGTGAAATGTTATAGCAGCTGAATTATGGTCGTGCGGGTGTTTGTGGGTGGAATTGTTATACATCTGATAAGTACTTACGCGCCATAGGCCGGTTGTAGAGAAACCGAAAAGATGACACTCTGGAACCAACTCGGGGGAGTGCTTCGTGGTATCCCATTGTATCAAGGAATTGTTTTGGGTGGTGACCTAAACGGTCACGTGGGTGGTGGTTGTGAGGAGTTTGGGTGTGTTCACGATGGTTTTGGGTATGGTGACCGCAACACAGAAGGGGAGAAGATACTCAGAACGTGTGGGGCTGCCGACCTTGCCATCATGAGCACGTTTTTCCAAAAGAAATTCAAACACCTCATCATCTATAGGAGCAAGAGATACGCTACCTAAATTGATTTCCTACTCACTAGGAGTCACAACAACGATGATAAGTGATAAGTGCGCCGGTGCTGAGAGTGATCCAGGACGATTGGGACAGAATCCAGGCAGCGATTCTTGAGGCGGCAAAGGCAGTATTTGGCATATCCAAAGTCGCCGGCAAAGTTACCACCCATCGGGCAAAGTCGTGCCGCAAAGCGACCTAGTCCTGTTCTGGCACGTTGCTCGTTGAAGCCGTTTATAGGAAATGAGTCTGAACAGCTGCGGTACGTTGGTGAACCAGTTGACGTCGAGTTGGTGTTTGTTTTGTCGAGTGTCTAGTCGAGGAGAGTAGCGGGATCCGAAGAGACGGCTTTCCGCTAGCCACCCGCAGATTGTTGGGGGCCCAATTAGTGGGTTAGCTACCCACGAAAGACTGCCCCGCCAGCTGCGAAAAATCCCATCGTGCTGGTTAGCGACCAGACGAGGAGGCCCAATGGCGATCCCTGGGGGGGTTCGGGCGTCCCCGCAGTCTCCAGGCTAGCCTCCCAGTAGCAAGACATCACCAATTTCGACGTAGAGTTTGATACGTACCGCCTCGTTCAACTGCCATTTCCCATCCCTATTCACATTTAAAGTGCACCTCAGTAATATTAGGGGCTTGCACTCTAATATCTTACCTGTCCATCACCACCTGGAGACACAGCAGCTGCACCTCTTCTTTTTTGACGGAGTCGCAGATACAATGTCCTTTGAGCGCTGCGCACCTTTATTATCCCGGATACACGTTAGAGCACAAATTTCGCTCACGTGCTGGAGTCTGTGTATGTGCGGAACGATTTCTGTATCCAGCGTCTCCGTAACCTTGAAGACCCTACTTTTTCTTCTTTATGGGTTTTAGTAGATACAGGAAACGAAAAAATCTTGTATTCCTGTGCCTACTGTTCACACAGCGGTGACCAGGAGAAAACTAGATTATGTGAGTATCTCAGTGAGGCCGCTGATATGGCTCTGCATCAGTTCCCTTCAGCGCAGCTCGTCTTTCTGGGGGACTTTAATGCCTGTCATCAGGACTGGCTGTACCCGTACCAGAAAACCGACCATGCTGGAAGAGAAGCGTGGAACTTTGCGTTGTCCTTGGACCTCTTTCGGTTGGTGAAGCAAGCGACAAGAGTACCAGATGTGGTAGGCCATACAGCCAGTTGCCTGGACCTTCTGCTGACAACTGATCCGGACAGGTATCGTGTAGAGGTCACCTCCCCCTTGGGAACTCCGATCACTGTCTAGTGAAATCTGTGTTTACATATTCCCCACCAGTTTTCGAACCTCATGGTGCGAGTACAGAAATACAAGTCAACAGATTAGGATGAGATGCGGCACTTTTTTGCGTCTTATCCTTGGCGGCAGAATGCTATAACCGATGTGGTGCACCAGGCAATGGAGTATTTTATTCCTTTTGCTGACATACGTTGCTCGTCCATGGTTTAATGCCGAATGTAGTTATGCTCAAAACATTCGGCATATCTCATTTGGGCGGATGCTCCAAGCCGCAAAACTCCGGATGTAAGTTCGAAAAAGAGAGCTTTTAACCAAGCTGCCAAGTCTGTATCGCCTCTCTTTCAAGACTGGAATAGTGGCGAAATCCTGGAAGCTTGCCAACGTGCAACCCGTGCCCAAAAAAGGCAGCCGTGCCGATTCTGTCAATTACAGACCGATTTCAATCACCTCCATACTTTGCAAGATTATGGAGCGTGTAATGAACTCGCGCCTACTAGCACACCTAGAAGGTAACGGTCTCCTCAGTGACCAACAGTACGGGTTTCGCCGTAATAGGTCTACTGGGGACTTCCTAGTGTATGCTACACACATTTTAGGCGAGGACATTGAGAAGAACGGAGAAGCGATCGCCATCTCTCTGGACGTCTCGAGGGCATTTGGCAGGTACAGTATAATCTCCTGTTCTGATCGGTTGGGTAACGGACTTTCTGAGCCAGAGATCACTTTGAGTAGTTGTCGACGGGTGTTCCTCGGAACCCTTGACAATAAATGCCGGAGTGCCTCAGTGGTCCGATCTTTCTGCAACTCTTTTTCTGCTGCACATTAACGATCTGTTGAAGCCTGGTATCTATGGGTATGTAGACGACAGCACAGTTGTAGAAAGATATCTGCCTAGTACTCGGGCTAGTAGAGATCAAGTACAGTCTGAAAGAGAAGCCATGGTGCAACGTTTGAATGACAAACTTCAGGCAGTCCCGGCATGGAGCAATACCAATCTTGTCAAATTCAACGCCACCAAAACGCAGACGTGTGTGTTCACCGCTAAGAGGAGCCCTTTCACCTTGGCTCCTACTTTCCAGAATGTATCCTTGGAATACAGTGACCGGCTTCAGTTGTTAGGCTTAGAGATTTCCTCGAACCTCAACCTTGGTCGGTTCATTGAGTCCAGAGCAAGAGCAACAGCTGCAAAGCTTGCCGTTCTTGCATAGGTTCGATAGTACTTTACACCGGGACAGCTTCTTGTTTTATACAAAGCACAGATCCGGTCGTGTGTAGAATATTGTGGTCACATATTTGCTGGTGCTGCAAAGTTTCATCTTGCGGTTCTGGACTCAATTGAGAGGCGAGCAAAAAGGCTTATAGGCGATCCCGAATTGGTCGAAGCTGACCTAAAGCCTTGAACACAGACGTAGAATTGCTAGCCTCTCAGTATTCTATAGGATACATTTCGGTGAGTGTGCAATAAATTACACGATTTAATTCCCCCGACCCCTTTCCTTCACCGGACGTCCCGATGCACGGCAGGTATCCATCCTTTTGTTGTGTACATTCCACCTGTCCGAACGAAGCGCTTTGCTTCGTCATTTCTACTTCGTACAGCGAAGGATTGGAACAGCTTGCCTGCGTCGGTATTCTCGGCTGAATACAATGTAGGTGTCTTCAAGAGAAGAGTGAATAGGTTGCTAGGGCAATGCACCTTACCACCTAAGACTACATTCCACTTACCAGCAGGTGGAATGTAGTCAAGCATTGCCCTAGATCATATAAAAAAAATGACAAGGACACATAGTGGTGGAACGACACAGTCCAGAAAGGGACTAGGGAGAAGAAAGCCCTCTTTACAAAATGGCAAGCGTCCAGATCTCCTGAAGACCCCGACGCGTACAGACCTGCAAAACGCGCCACTAAGATAGCTGTTGCCACAGCCAGACCAGACTACTTAAAACCTCTGTATGATAGGTTGGAATCGTCTGAGGGGCAGAAGCTCATTTATTAGTTGGCGCTTTCCAGGGTGAAAGCGGCACAGGATATTTCCAAGTGCCGCTGCGTTAATGCCCCTGGGAGCAACTTATTCTGCGAGGAACTCGCAGTAAAGGAGAGATGGCGCTCTTACTTCCACGAGCTGTTGAACAAGCAGCATAAAGAGGTACAGCCTCCAGACCTGCTTCCGAATCAAGGACTAGTTGCAGCCTATGATGTCTGCAGAAGTCCAGGCTTGCCTTCGCTCCATGAAGAATCGGAAAGCTGTCGGAGCTGATGGAGTCCCCATTGAGGCCTGGAAGGCAATGGGTACCCGTGGTGTGGGCATCCTTACACATATTTTGAACCGCGCACATATCACCAGGAAGATCCCAAGCCAATGGAGGCTGGGTATCATCAATACAGTTTTCAAAGGCAGGGAGTCGGTGCAGGAGTGAGGAAATGACCGCGGTATAAAGGTTATGTCTCACACCATGAAGCTCTTTGCGAGAATTATCGACTCTCGTATCCGACAGGAATGTACGCTCTCGGAGTGTCAATACGGGACTCGGCCCAGTTCTGGGAGTATGGATCCCGTGTTTACCCTAAGGATTGTCGCCCAGAAATACAGGGGGAAAAATACGCCTCTGCTAGTTAGGTTGAAGGGACAGGTCTATAAAACTATCATTAGGCCTATCCTTTTACATGGCTTCGAATCATGGCCGGTGCTGGAGCGACACAAGCAGGAGCAGCGGGTCATGGAGATGAATATGCTGCGCTGAATGTCCGGTGTTTCGCGAAAGGATCGCATGAGAAACTCCTGCGTCCGCGGCAGCCTTCATGTCCGGGACATCGCAGACAAACTACAGAAGAGTCGTCTTCGCTGGTGCGGTTACGTTTTGCGGAAACCTCGGATGATGATGATGATTAAAAAAAGTACTGATATTTGAGTGTATATAATTTCTAAATTAAAAATGATTTATTCTCCCCAGATAGTTCCCATTTCAGTATCATTCATAAAATATAGATGGCTCTGTAAGTAAATTAGATCGTGTTATAAGTATAAACAAATAACAGTACCATTTTTAAATTTAAAAATATATGTGATTGCTAATAATATCATTATTACTAAGGGCTACATTTTTCATGCTATTAGATAATGAAAAAATTAAATTTAGAAATACACAAAACATTTGTCTGATGAGAGATGACTTAAATCTCAATCTATTTTAATTCCACTATGCACCTTGTAGCAACGATAAATAAATTTGAATATGCAAAATAACTAATAGGAAGTCACTGACCTATTAAAATAGATTCAAACGTCGAAGCTGAAAGATAAGCTGTCCAAATATTATTATTATAATTATTGTAAAGTGTTAATGAAATGCAATTGATAAACTATATAATAACTTCTTTACATGAAATATACGTACATTCACAAAAGAAAGTTAACTTTATCAAGAAAGGATTAAATAAATCAGACATCTTGAAATATTGTTGTTATACAAAATCACAGAAGAAGGTCTTTTTTTTATTTTGTCATAATATTTTTGCAGAGTTTATAAAATTAAGCGCCTCTGGTCGATTGACTATGCGTTTTAGTAAAGGAATATGAAGCTTGCTTTTAAATTATATATTAATTATTTAATTTTTGATTGTTATTTAGATTGTAAGATTTTTTCTTTTGTTGTGGACATTCCATTTGTCTGAACGAAGCGCTTTGCTTCGTCTCTTTCACTTCGTACAGCCAAGGACTGAAACAGATTAGGTATTTCCGGCCGAATACAATGTGGGTATCTTCAAAGATAACGCAGAGAAGAGATAACGCGCCTCACCATCTATGGCTTCATTTCCACTTTCCATCCGGTGGAATGTAGTCAAGCTACCTAGATGGTATAAAAAATATATTATTTGTAAATATTAATAAGTTACTAAAATACATAATATAATTATTTATATTTAATAATACATACTATATTATATTTTTTCTTTATTGCAAAAATCCCATACTTTTTCCTAGTTCTTTTCACCTGGAGATTGATTGTTAGAGAATAAGATTATCTGCATATTTATTGATGGAAACCAAAATTATCTTAATTTTGTGTGCATTTAATTCCTTATTTATTTATCTTTTAATCAGTAACTAGATATTGCCATGAAAGTCGTTTGCCCCACGCAGAGACTTATCGCAACTCCAACAATAAATCACTAAGTATGTAAAAAAATACTTTAACCACTTTTAAGATGACCGCATTATTTGTTAAAGAAGTTCCAATAAACATAATAAAAAACTAAAGAATTAAGTATTTATTATACTTATTGATATAAAACTGTATTTGTATGTAACTGTATTTGTTACATACAAATACATTTACATACAAATACTGTATAATTGTTAATCTTTTGACATGATTTACTTTTTACGTAAGAGTATTTTGTAAGAATATATTATTGGAGTAGGATAAATAATAATAATAATAATAATAATAATAATAATTCTTTATTTCGGATAAATTCCATATTTAACTTAATACTAAATTATATTGAATTTCTATTTATATTTATAATTATAATAATAATCTAAGACACAAATTTTTTTAATTATACATTTACTTATACATTTACATATACATTATTATGCCGCTATCTCCAACCATTTACTATATGTGGAGGTAGTCCACAATCTATCAGCAAGTTCCTTAATTATACTGTTACTACACCTACCAACCCGGGCCATGAACCCAGCGATACGACTTCTCTGGATGGCATTAAACGTGTTCAGTCTTGCCTCTGCAAACATACCAGAGGCGCTACAGTATGGTGCCAAACCCATGAGGTGTCTGTATATATTGTTATACTGAACACGAATGCCATTCAAAGACCTCTTCGTGTAATTAGTCCAGAGCTGGCAGGTATAGAAACTTTGACAATACGTTCGAAACAAGTGCACTTTAGATTGTACATCAGCTTTAAAAAATCTTCTTGCTATCATATTCCCCACGACTGACAGTGCCCTACGTTGACGATCAATATCGGCATCATCCCTCATATCTGATGTTAATATGTGACCAAGGTACTTGAACCTCTCCACCGCCCTGACCGCCTGTCCTCCTACCCATACCGGTGGGACGTTGTGTGGACCTCTTCCCGACCTGAATACCATCATTTCGGTCTTCTTAGCATTATATACTAAATTGTGCTTTATGGCATATCGTTCGCAGATATTTATTAACTTTCGCAAACCACTAATCGAAGGGCTGAGCAGAACCATGTCATCAGCGTAACTTAAGTTGTTGACATATCTGTCACCCAGCCCAAGTCCCACACGCGTTCTACTCAGCTCTTCGATCAAATCATTTATGTAAAGGTTAAACAGGTCAGGTGAGGTCAATCCACCCTGCCTAACACCACAAGATAGCTTATAATCGTCCGACAAAGCTTTCCCCCACCTAACATTGTTTGACTGATTAGCATACCAATATTTAATCAAATCAACAACTCCAGGCTGTACACTACTGTTACTTAACTTCTCCCAAAGCAAGTCGTGGTTAATTGTATCAAAAGCGCGACTTAAGTCCAGAAAACAAGCATAAACGCTTGTTTCCTGTCCGACATACTGTTTCACAACCTGCTTTAGAGAGAAAATAGCCATGTCAGTTGACACCTCAGTGCGGAACCCGAACTGACCGTCGTCCAGCTTAAGGGAAGGCCTCAACTTTTTGTGTATTAGACGTTCAAGCACCTTGGCCACAACCGTTGCCAAAGAAATGGGCCTATAGTTGGACATGCTCGAGATATCACCAGTTCTGTTCTTCGGTATAGGAACAACTAGGGTACGGATGAGATCCGGAGGTAAATACTGGTGCCGCCCACACAGGTTAAAAAATCGAGCTAACACATCAGTGACATACTGTCCCCCATTCAACAGGTGTTCTATACTTAGGCTGTCATGACCAGGAGATTTTCCACGCCTCATACCTCTGAGTACGTCGGCGACGTCATCCGTAGTGACGTGAAAACATTCCCCGTCAGTATTACATTGGAGTAGAGGTACCTTAGACCGCGCGTTACTAGTACCAGGCGGTATGTTAAAATGCATTCGAAATTTATTCGCAATAACTTTTTATCAGTTTCTCCTTCTACACTAATTGGAGTGCTATTCTTGAGGTTCATCTTTTTAATTTCCGACCAAAAACTACAAAAATTTTTTGATGATGCGTGATGGGCCAGTATCTCCAACCTGATCTTTTCCTGATTGTTCTGAACATTCTTAAGGGCGGATTTGAACTTCCCGCGCGCCGTTCTCATTTGCTGGTAGTAATATCCCGAGCAGGGTCTCCCACACGTATTCCATTGTAAGAACGTTTGCCTAGCCAGCATGTGATACTGTCTTACATGATAATTCCAACCAACGATATTACGTTTATTAACATCCTTAAATAAATAAGTGCATTCAGCAGCGGTTTGCATCGTTTTGATTATTTCACAATAAATTGAATCAATTAATTCTGTATGGTTTTGGTCTTTACATATATTATTATTTCACGATAAGTTAAAGTAATTATTATTAATCATAAAACTAAAAATTATTATTACAAAGTTCACAGTATTTATCACATTGACTTTTATTTCTATTACCCCACCGATATTTTACATTGCAATTAGCCTCGTTATCTGTTATCAGTCTTTTACAAATAATACTATGAAAACTAACCTGAATAACTAATGGGAAGTGATCAGACAAATAGGCATCATATAACACATGCACATCACTTACTGTTACCTCAGCCGCCGCGGAGACGAGACAGTGGTCGAGCCACCGCTGCGATCCCGCCGCGTCACTTCATATGTATATGTGTTTACAACTAGTCGGTTTATGTCTATACACGATAATAATTCCTCAGAACAGTAGTCCAACATTTCTTTACAAAATCGTGTCCCAGGGTGCGCATTAAAGTCCCCCATTATGAAAACACTTTCAACATCCGCACTTTCAATTACCGCAATTAAATTAGCGAGACACTGTGACATTTCAGGAAAATTATCCTCACAGTCAGTAGGCATGTACACACTGAATACTAACAGGCTCCGATCACCGCTTACAAGTTTAACCGCGACCATACGATCATTGTAGCACTGCACTATCTCCGCACATGGAAATATTTTTCGGTCCCATAAAAGCGCCACACCCCCATAAGGCCTTCCGCGTACAATTCCTTCTTCAGTATCGATGGCAGAAATACCATAGCTTCCAAACTGATTGTTAATAGTACTCAGTATTCCGAGATCATGTGGAAACAGCCAAGTTTCTTGTAGTGCAATTATTTGATAATTACTACAGAATTGTTTTATTTCATGTATAGACCTCTTTAATGATCTGCAGTTATACGATATTAGCTGTACAGTATTTAAATCCATATTATGATATAATATTAGTGTCCTTTTGTAACTCGCGGGCTGGTAATCTTCTGTTACTGGTTCTATTGCGTTCCCAGTATTTTCTAAACACAATATCGGCGGGCCAGAACCGATCACCGTTATCATTTAGAAATAAGTTAATACTGCTTAAGGGCACTATTACTTTAAAAGCGTTGAAATTTGAATTATTATTAACAGTATTAATTTTACAAACTTGTACAACAAGCTTAGTCTTATATTTAATAAACTCCTCAATATCTTTGGGTGTGGTATCTAAATGCACTCTAGACAGATATAAAGATATTGTTCTATCGGCTGCTTTAAAGTTAAACTGCTCCAGTGGTTTAGCGAGCCCTCTTCTATTCTGTACATTACGACGTTTATTGTGCTTTACTATTGTCCATTCGTCCTTCACACGCTTCTGCTCAAAAGTATCAATCCTTTTAATAGCGTCCGCCATTGTATACGCGCGCTTATCAGCTGATATGGTATATCCACGAGCGCTGTACTCCGCGTTGATTGTAAGTGGCACAGCTGATGCCTCGGATAGCGCGGGCGGTCGCTCGCTGCCGCACGCACTTCCCTCTGTCTCTCTCGCACCGCACGCGCCACTTGGCACCGGCCGCAGCGACGGTGACGGTTGAGAATTCGTGCGAATCGATGCGTTTGAATTTGTTTCTACCGTCTTCTCGCTATTATTATTGCTAATATTATTGCTAGACCTAATAGACACATTGTTCGATTTTTCTGATATTACTGTGTGACGGTGTGCATTATTACGACCACTTCTCAGTAAAGTATCTTGAACCACATCTTTTAATTGCTGTATTTCACTCTTTAGTGATTCTATCTCAGCACTAGTCGGATGCATTAATAAATCAGACTTTTCTCTACGCAGACCAGCTACTTCTTTCTTGAGAACAGACATTTCCTTGAGGAACGTAGTGACATCAATGTGATCAAAAGTCACCGGGGGTAACTTGTTGAGATCTTTCGCTACAAATACCGGCAGAGAATCCGGTTCCGTTTCCTTGACGATCTTCACGATTTCCTGCACACTCTTCTGTTGATTGCCTTCTTTTCTCCTCATAATCTTCCGCGAAGGGGCTAAAAGCCTAAAAACAAGTTGCCTTGCATTCTCAATATCCGATTCAGTAAATGCACTCAAACATATTTGGATAATTGCTGTTTCGGCGAGTGTATCCACTTTGTTACACACAAACGCTAACAACTCGTTAATCAGAACATTACACTCATTACATTTTACATCGGAATCACCACTAAAGCCCCGTTGGGGAGATCGCGACATCGCGTCGTGCGCACGCGTCTTGTCGCAACGACACGTAACTGTAGACTGACTGCTACTACTGTGTTTAGAAAACGTTCAAGTGCTTACTAACGAGGTCTGTTAAAACCTAACTCGAAACACACAACTTTAGTATTTTCAACTTGATATTATTGGTTAAAACTATTATCTATATTATATTGTAGGTAAGCTGTTATATTTATATTATATTGCTGTTATATTTAAACATAGTAAGTTTTTTGGTAACATAGATATGCCATATACCTAATCAAACTAGTTTAAGAATAACACACTACAGAGTTTACATGAAAATATTTAATGAATCAACTTTTGATTATTTGTATCCAAAATATATTTTAATAAAGAAATTAATTGTATTTACACTTGATTTTATTGTAATTTATTGAAACAAAATTACGTCGTTAAAGTAGTGATTGTGGACTGATATTAATTGCAAATAATTGACTCTCGTAATTGCGTGGGATGTATTATAATTATATTTAAATGGTAGATTATGTATAAAAAACCAAAGAAGTATATTAATGGCACAACAAAAAAGCACGGTCTATTTCACTGTTCCGAAGAAGAAGTGAGTAATATCTTTCCGTGCCAGATATTTTTCGTTCTACTTAATAAATCTTAGCTGGCTGGCTGGCTGGCTGGCTTAGTATAAAGAGGTTTCTAAAAATCTAGTCAGCTAGATGTATTTCTTACAAATATTTTACAATAATTTGAGTTAATATAATTAATATAAAAGTATAACCATGGTTTAATGTTAATGTGTTTAAGAAAAAACTAAAACGATAAAAAGGACTCAAATCCTAAATATCAACAAACCATATCTATTCATTTTTAAATTGGTTTACAGATCAAGCTTCAGAAAATGTTTGCAGTTTCTAAACTCAATTAAATTCGGTAAAATCCGGACGTTTTTATCAACGTCAACAATAACAACGCGTTTGCAAAAACAATGTTACTACCTTACCTACACAAGAAATCTAATTCTTTTTAAATTAATTTACATAAAAAGGTATGAACTCAATAAACGATATTCTTACCTTTTACCTAATTTTCACTCAATAGAAACAGAATGGCTCATAGTTTACCTTAACTTTTGTAATCTAGCGATTTGAATTTATTTAATTTTATTCTGGATTTTATACATTATTTTTGCTAAATAATTGTGGTATATTTTCAGACTAAAATAAATAAACTCCGCAATTTATTCTCATTTTTCTCCTTGCTGCTATACATTTTCATTTTACACAAATAATAACAATAATGTACAAAAAGTGGCCTGAACGCTAAAGCAATCTCTACCAGCGAACCTGAACGAACGTGCAAGGAAAATTGTCTGTATACTCGGAAAAATATATATAATAATACTTACATAGAAAAATATACACCATAATACATATATATATACAATAATATTAATAATAGTAATATACGTACAAACATGCGAACAAACACAAACTACTTAACAAATATAAACACTATTTTATAAAGAATAAGCAATAAGGAAATCGGGTTAGTGCACTCAGCGGACTCTTCAACCTTATTTAGAAACAGTTTAGGGTTTAAATAAAAGAAATCATCGGAGCTCTACAAACATCAAAAATTACCAAAAGACATAACATCGGCAAATCTAAAGATGATAGTGTAACTTCTCTCTCAAAGACAAAGACCTCAGAGCTCGAATCACGACTTCAATTCCACAAAAAAAAATTATAGGTGCTCAAACGAATAAAGTAGGGCTAGGATCAAGTAGAAAAGATCGAGACATAGACATAACAAAATCTTTTATTCCACAAGACGAAAACGGTAACTATCGACTCCACGCGATGTGCCTAGAAATTCAAAACGAATGGTTGAATAGGAAATTTTTGAATTCCACTAACTTTGAAGTGGCGCACCTTAATTTATAATTTGTCCCTAGCATTATTAAAATTTTTTTTCAATACATTCCAAATGACTCTCCCAGATCAAAGTAATGTAGTAAGATGGGGCAAAGTCACCGAAAAGTCATGCAACATCTGTGGGGAGGCAGTAGTAACCGCGAAACATTAATTACTTATTAGCAGGGTGTAAGGTACTTTTAGATAAAGGTCAATACTCACGTCGCCACGATAAGGTTTAAAAGTTATACGGGAAGCGGTTAGTCTATCAGTAGCAAGAGCGCTGAAGGGTATAACAACCACCAAACGATCTGTAGACTTCGTAAAAGAAGGCTTCTCCAAAAAAAAACAAAACCAAAGTCTTATTAAATGTTAGACGCGGCTCCTGATTGGATGGACTTATGATGGACACGTATGAAAAACATTACAAAATCCCTGAGAATGTTGGTGTTTCGTCATCCAGACCGGACTTATTCCTGTATTCTAAACATCTAAAGCGCGTGATACTTGTGGAGCTCACTGTGCCCTGGGAAACGAACATCCCAGGGATCAATTTTAAGCTTAATAAGTATTACGAACTGACCAACGAACTGTCCAGGAATAGATTTATAGTTAGTTTATACGCGGTGGAAGTGGGGGCAAGAGGTATAACAGCAAAATCTCTCTATAACCTACTTAAAGACCTTGGCCTTTCTAGAACTTTTGAAATACTTCCAAGAAATGAACCGATGCTATCATTTCTTGGAAGTATTTCAAAGGCGGCATTAGTAGGTTCTTTCCAAATTTGGTTAGGTAGGGAGAGGAGTGTAGAGGGTGAAGACGAGCGTGTTTGCGCATCATAAAGGGGCCCCTTAAATCTACCGCCGGGTCATGAAGGCTGCCGCGGACGCAGGATTTTCTCAAGCGATCGTTTCGCAAATCTCCGGACATCCAGCGCAGCATATTCATCTCCGTGACCTGCTGCTTCTGCTTGTGTCACTCCAGCACCGGCCACGCTTCGAAGCCATGTAAAAGGATAAGCCTAATGATAGTTTTATAGACCTGTCCCTTCAACCTTTCAAACGAGTCCAATCTATCATACAAAGATTTTAAGTAGTCTGGTCTGGCTTTGGCAACAGCTATCTTAGTGGCGCGGTTTGCAGGTCTTTACGCGTCGCGATCTCCAGGAGATCTAGACGCTTGCCACTTTGTAAAAGGGCTTTCTTCTCCCTAGTCTCTTTCTGGAATGTGTCGTTCCACCACCATGTGTCCTTGTCATATTTGCGTCCGCCTTTGGATATGCCGAATATTGTCATTGCCGCCTAAAGAGTCGCTGCCTGGATTCTGTCCCAATAGTCTTGAATCATTGTTTTCATTGTTTTCGGTTCTCTTGCTCTTATAAAGTCCCCCTATGATGTTGTTTTTTTTTAATTTCATATATAGGAATGGATCAGTGACAATTTTATTATATGTATAGATGTATATTGCGCAAAATAATAATATATTTTAATAATTTATTTCTTACAGGCATATACTCGATTTTAAAATATGTAAATATAGTTTAAGATTGGTTCCATAATTTTTTCTTGGGTATATTTGATTAAGGACAATTCCTGAAAAAAAATTAAAATATAGATGATGGGGTTTAAATGTCTAGTTATACCTTATATAGGTCACGTTTATAATAACTTTTATTAACAATTAGAATAATCAAACAAACACTACTTTTATGTAGTATTATTTTAGTTGTTGTTCTGATTGATGAAAATTAGTTATATATATGTACCTATATACACTATTATTGTGACCGTTCTGTGACGGGCAGTAAGAAAATTTGTGTCCAATTCATGGTGTGTCGGTGAATATTTCATAATACGTATATGATAATACGGTAAGGGAATATAATAGGCAGTTCTTACTATTCCTTGAACTCATAAACTCTCTAAATGTTATTAAAATCTTCCTTTTCACTCTACCGCTAACAGCTGTTTATATCCTACCAAATTTATTTATGCATAACAAAAGGGTTCTTAAATATAATAAATATATTTAAGCAATGATAGTGGTTACTTTCATGATTAAAATAAATATATACGTCTATAGGCGTTTGCAAATAACATACTTATATTATATTAGCGTAAGTTTTAGATTTAAAATATTTCAAATGATATGTAGCATCGAATGTACTCGTATTGCGCTGATATGCAGTTGAAGAAATAAAGACCGAACCACACATGACACACACAAATATGAGTGGTGATTAGATAACCTATTTTAATACAACTAGGGACAAATTAGGGACTGCTTGTTTTGAGAGTTGTACTTGTATAACTATTTTTTTTTATCTCTGGCATCAAATTAAATACAAAAAACTTTACTACTTATGATATATTTTTTAAATTACTAAATATTACACTCATATTACTGATACTTTTCCGTTAAAACAAGTATTAAATTTTTTGTAGTGATTGGTCGTAAGAGTTTATATTCACACTAAACGTATAGTAGTTCTCTCTAAGTCTTTGTTTATATGATATCGACCATGAAGACCTGTTATTTGCGTATTTATGTAGAAATACACTGACGTTTTAAGTATATTAGATTTTGCCTAAAGTACAATAATATTCTATTGTTGTTAGAACAATAATTTATTGAATTCTCACTAAAAAAATATTTATTGAACAAAATAACTTTTAAACAAATGTATAAATTTATTGAACACAATCACTTTTAAGGCTATGTTTTTCTAACATTCACTACGTATAAATTAATAATTTCGATGATTAGACTCATATCTTGCTTAAATAAGTTTTTTCGGGAAGGGCAGCGGTAACATTTATAAGGCTTCTTTCGAAAATCCTAACCGTCCCGATGGACGATTTTCATTATCGAATGACGATCACATATAGACCTACTTAATTCACAGAGATGGGTAGCGATAAGGCAGCTCATATCGGTTTATTTTTAATTCTTTATTTATTTCAAAATTTAATAAGCTTAACTTGTATACCTACATGTTTATAGATTTTTCCAAACACATATTAAATAAAAGTACAATTGAACTTATTAAATTTATTTAGTTTGTTTAAGATAAGTTATTATTGGAAACATACAATTTTTATTAGAGAGTATTTTAGTAAAGGACTAGAGGTTTCAGTTTGTTACACATTAAAAATGCATTATATTTAAGCATTATCTATTTACAATGAATATATTGTACTTGAGTTATAAATCTTTGAGAGATTTTTCAAAAAATATTTTCTACAGTATCGTTAGATACCTATGTACTTAAATTTTATTCAAATATAAAATTTGTTACCATACCATTCCTTTAATACTTCGTAAGAGGATTTATTGATCTTATCGCGTCAAATAACAGACTAGGATTGTATTTTAAGAGATGCATACAGTATAAAGTATAGTGAAATAAGAATATTACAATGTTTTACATTTATAATAACTTTAAACAGAATGTCGATATCCGAATTATTGACATCAATATATTGACTAAATTACACTTTCTGAGGTTATTACTTTTTCATTTTTTATTATATTTATTAATTCATGTAAAGTAATATTTTATTACTTTGTAAAAACTTTGATAAATTATGTAAATATAAAATACTTGCGAAAAGACAATATTAATATTGTAAATTCCAACAATACTTCACTCCTAAAGAAAGTCCGAAAGTACATATTCCATTTACCTCAACAATGCCTAAAAATTTAAACTAAGAATTTAGAAATATAAAATGAGAACATATGGAATGAAACAAAATATAGTTGTTGTATTTATTAGTACATATATTTAAAAAGGTTATAACATAACATGCATAATTATTACGTGTAGGTTATACACACTTATGTGTCGTTATGTGCCTAAATATACTCTTTCATATCACTCTTTATTGCCCAATAGTATTTGTCGCTTTTATATACTAATAACATAGTCTTTGATAACAGGTATTATACAAATAACTCTGTTTCTGATCAAGTGTAAGTCCACTCGAATTGAAACCATGTACACACAATATAGACGACGATGCTTCTTAGCATTAATTGGATTCACCGTGCGGGTGCCGGGCCCATCGCTGTGCAAGGAGAGAAGTGCAAACAATGCCTGAGACTTGGGACCCGGCGGTAGATTTAAGGGGGGCCTTTATGAAGCGCAAACACGCTCGCCTTCACCCTCTACACTCCTCTCCCTACCTAACCAAATTTGGAAAGAACCTACTAATGCCGCCTTTGAAATACTTTCAAGAAATGAACCGATGCTAGTTCTAGAAAGACCAAGGTCTTTAAGTAGGTTATAGAAAGATTTTGCTGTTATATCTCTTGCTCCCACTTCTACCGCGTACAAACTAACTATAAATCTATTCCTGTACAGTTCGTGGGTCGGTTCGTAATACTTATTAAGCTTAAAATTGATCCCTGGGATGTTTGTTTCCCAGGGCACAGTGAGCTCCACAAGTATCACGCGCCTTAGATGTTTTGAATACAGGAATAAGTCCGGTCTGGATGACGAAACACCAACATTCTCAGGGATTTTGTAATGTTTTTCATACGTGTCCAACATAAGTCCATCCAATCAGGAGCCGCGCCTAATATTGAATAAGGCTTTGCTTTTGATTTTTTGGAGGAGCCTTCTTTTACGAATTCTACAGATCGTTTGGTGGTTGTTATACCCTTCCGCGCTCTTGCTACTGATAGACTAACCGCTTACCGTATAACTTCTAAGACCTTATCGTGGAGACGTGAGTATTGACCTTTATCTAAAAGTACCTTACACCCTGCTAATAAGTAATTAGTGCTTCGCGGTTCCTACTGCCTCCCCACAGAAGTTTGCATGACTTTTCGGTGGCTTTGCCCCATCTTACTAAACTATTTTGATCTGGGAGAGTCTTTTGGAATGCATTAAAATAGAATTTTAATAATGCTGGAGACAAATCATAAATTAAGGTGCGCCACTTCAAAGCTTCAGAAGAATTCAAAAATTTCCTATTCACCCATTCGTTTTGAATTTCTAGACACATCGCGTGGAGTCGGTAGTTATCGTTTTCGTCTTGTCGAATAAAAGATTTTGTTATGTCTATGTCTTGAACTTTCCTACTTGATCCTAGCCCTACTTTATTCGTTTGAGCACCAATCAAAATTTTTTTGTGGAATTTAAGTCGTGACTCGAGTTCTGAGGCAACTTTGTCTTTGAGAGAGAAGTTACACTATCATCTTTAGATTTACCGATGATATGTCTTTTGGTAATTATTAGATCTTTGTAGAGCTCCGATGATTTTTTTAATTTAAACCCAAAATTATTTCTAAATAAGGTTGAAGAGTCCGCTGAGTGCACTATCCCGATTTCCTTATTGCTTATTCTTTATAAAATAGTGTTTATATTTGTCAAGTAGTTTGTGTTTGTTGGCATGTTTGCATGTATATTACAATTATTAATATTATTGTATGCATATGTATTATGATGTATATTTTTTATGTATTATTACATATATTTTACGTATACAGACAATTTTTCTTGCACGTTCGTTCAGGGTCGCTGGTAGAGATTGCTTTAGCGTTCAGGCCACTTTTTGTACATTATTGTTATTATTTGTGTAAAATGAAAATGTATAGCAGAAAGGAGAAAAATGAGAATAAGTTGCGGAGTTTATTTATTTTAGACTGAAAATATACCACCATTATTTTGCAAAAATAATATATTCCAGAATAAAATTAAATAAATTCAAATCGATAGATTACAAAAGTTAAGGTAAACTATGAGCCATTCTCTTTCTATTGAGTGAAAATTAGGTAAAAGTAAAGAATTTCGTTTATAAAATTCATACCTTTTTATGTAAATTAATTAAAAAAGAATTAGATTTCTTGTTAAGGTAGTAACATTGTTTTTGCAAACACGTTATTGTTGACGTTGATAAAAACGTCCGGATTTTACCGAATTTAATTGAGTTTAGAATCCGCAAACATTTTTTGAAGCTTGATCTGTAAACCAATTTAAAAATGAATAGATATGGTTTGTTGATATTTGGGATTTGAGTCCTTTTTTATCATTTTAGTTTTTTCTCGAATATACTTTTATATTAATTATATTAACTCAAATTATTGTAAAATATTTGTAAAAAATACAGCTAGCTGACTAGATTTTTAGAAACCTCTTTATACTAAGCCAGCCAACTAAGATTTATTAAGTAGAACGAAAAAATATCTGGCACGGAAAGATATTACTCACTTCTTCTTCGTAACAGTTAGATAGACCGTGCTTCTTTGTTATGCCATTAATATACTTCTTTGGTTTTTTATACATAATCTACCATTTAAATATAATTATAATACATCCCACGCAATTACGAGAGTCAATTATTTGCAATTAATATCAGTCCACAATCACTACTTTAATGATGTAATTTTTCAATAAATTATAATAAAATCAAGTGTAAATACAATTAATTTCTTTATTAAAATATATTTTGGATATAAATACTCAAAAGTTGATTCATTAAATATTTTCATGTAAACTCTGTAGTGTGTTATTTTTAAACTAGTTTGATTAGGTACATGGCATCTGTATGTTACCAAAAAACTTACTATGTTTAAATATAACAGCAATGTAATATAAATATAACGGCTTATCTACAATATAATATAGATAGTAGTTTTAACCAATAATATCAAGTTGAAAATACTAAAGTTGTGTGTTCCGAGTTAGGTTTTAACAGACCTCGTTAGTAAGCACTTGAACGTCATAATTTCTAAACACAGTAGTAGCTTTATCCTACTCCAATAATAATATCATACAAAATACTCTTACGTAAAAAGTAAATCACGTCAAAAGATTAACAATTATACACGTATGAAAAGCATTACAAAATCCCTGGGGATGTTGGTGTTTCGTCATCCAGACCGGACTTATTCCTGTATTCGAAACATCTGAGACGCGTGATACTTGTGGAGCTTACTGTTCTTTAGGAAACAAACATCCCAAGGGATCACACATTCAAGCTCAATAAGTATTACGAACTAACCAACGAACTGATCAGGAATAAATTTATAGTTAGTTTGTACGCGGTAGAAGTGGGAGCAAGAGGTATAACAGCAAAATCTCTCTATAGCCTACTTAAAGATCTTGGCCTTTCTAGAACAAGCATCGGTTCATTTCTAGAACGTACTTCAAAGGCGGCATTAGTAGGTTCTTTCCAAATTTGGTTATGTAGGGAGAGGAGTGTGGAGGGTGAAGGTGAGCGTTTTTGCGCATAATAAAGGGGCCCCTTAAACCTTCTCCTGGGTCGCAAGTCACAGGCACTGCTTGCACTCCTCTCCTTGCAACGCGGGGGGCCCGGCACCCGCAGGGTGAATCCGTGGATTGCTAAGAAGCGAAGAAGAATTCGTCTGTATTATTAAATATAAATAATTATATATATTTTAGTAACTTATTAATACTTACAAATTATATATTTTTTATACCATCCCTAGATAGCTTGACTACATTCTACCTGATGGAAAGTGGAAATGAAGCCATAGATGGTGAGGCGCGTTAACTCATCTCTGCCTTCTCTTTGAAGATACCCACATTGTATTCGGCCGAAAATACCGACGCAGGAAGCTGTTTCAGTCCTTGGCTGTTCGAAGTGAAAGAGACGAAGCAAAGCGCTTCGTTCAGACAAATGGAATGTCCACAACAAAAGAAAAAAATCTTACAATCTAAATAACAATCAAAAATTAAATAATTAATATATAATTTAAAAGCAAGCTTCATATTCCTTTACTAAAACGCATAGTCAATCGACCAGAGGCGCTTAATTTTATAAACTCTGCAAAAATATTATGACAAAATAAAAAAAAGACCTTCTTCTGTGAATTTGTATAACACTAATATTTCAAGATGTCTGATTTATTTAATCCTTTCTTGATAAAGTTAACTATCTTTTGTGAATGTACGTATATTTCAAATAAAGAAAGATGTTATTATTTAGTTTATCAATTGCATTTTATTACCACTTTACAATAATGATTATAATAATATTTGGACGGGTTATCTTTCAGCTTCGACGTTTGAATCTATTTTAATAGGTCAGTGGCTTCCTATTAGTTATTTTGCATATTCAAATTTATTTCTCGTTGTAACAAGGTGCATAGTGAAATTAAAATAGATTGAGATTTAAATCCTCATCAGATAAATGTTTTGTGTATTTCTAAATTTAATTTCTTCATTACCTAATAGCATGAAAAATGTAGTCCTTAGTAATAATCATATTATTAGCAATCACATATATTTTTAAATTTTAAAATGGTACTGCTATTTGTTTTTACTTATAACACGAACTACTTTACTTACAGAGCCATCTATTGTTTATGACAATAAATCATTTTTATTATTTTTTATTGAATGAAATCATTAGGCTTCATTTCCGATTAATTGCGACGGTTCTAGGTTCTCCAAAATTGCATTTAAGATTGACGTTTGTGAAACAGTGATCACAATAACAAAAAATATATCTGGCTGAGTTTGTTGTGTGGTTCTTCTCAAACCAGGACGCGTTTGGAATCCTCATAGCTTTAACACTAAGCACTTTCCATGTGCTTTTACAGAAGGGCTTATTACGATAAATCTAGTATCGTAATAGGCCCTCCTGACACTTCCATGTTGACTTACACAAGTATCACTGATTATGATTCTATGTGGAAAAGATAAAAAAAAATACTGTACAAATTATATACACTCAAATATCAGTACTTTTTTTTAATCATCATCATCATCCGAGCGTAGCGTTAGTCCCAGTCGCAACCAGAATCGTTATTCTGGTGTCCGGGGGCTGCTTTCCTGCTTTTTCTCTTCCCTTTCGCCCGATCCTCAGTCAGATCCTTGCTAGTCAGACCATTGGCACGCATGCCATCCCTTACGACGTCAAGCCAGCACTTCTTAGGTCTTCCCCGTGACTGCACCAGCGAAGACGACTCTTCTGGAGTTTGTCTGCTATGTCACGGACATGAAGGCTGCCGCGGACGCAGGATTTTCTCAAGCGATCGTTTCGCGAATCTCCGGACATCCAGCGCAGCATATTCATTTCCGTGACCCGCTGCTTCTGCTTGTGTCACTCCAGCACCAGCCACGCTTCGAAGCCATGTAAAAGGATAAGCCTAATGATAGTTTTATAGACCTGTCCCTTCAACCGTTCAGACGATTCCAACCTATCATACAGAGATTTTAAGTAGTCTGGTCAGGCTTTGGCAACAGCTATCTTAGTCGTTTTGCAGGTCTTTACGCGTCGCGATCTCCAGGAGATCTAGACGCTTGCCACTTTGTAAAGAGGGCTTTCTTCTACCTAGTCTCTTTCTGGAATGTGTCGTTCCACCACCATGTGTCCTTGTCATATTTGCGTCCGCCTTTGGATATGCCGAATATTGTCATTGACTCCTAAAGAGTCGCTGCCTGGATTCTGTCCCAATAGTCCTGGATCACTCTCAGCACCGGCGCACTTATCACTGATCATCGATGTTGTGACTCCTAGTGAGTAGGAAATCAATTTAGGTAGGGATAAGGTGTAAATTATTATCAAATCTATAGGTGATGAGGTGTTCGAATTTCCTTTGGAAAAACGTGTTCATAATGGCAAGGTCGGCAGCCGCACACGTTTTGAGTATCTTCTCCCCTACTGTGTTGCGGTCACCATACCCAAAACCATCGTGAACACACCCAAACTCCTCACAACCCCCACCCACGTGCCCATTTAGATCACCACCCAAAACAATTCCTTGGGACAACAGGATACCACGAAGCGCTCCCCCGAATTGGTTTCAGAGTTTCATCTTTTCGGTTTCGCTACAACCGGCCTATGGCGCGAAAGCGCTTATCAGATGTGTAACAATCCTTCCCATAAACACCCGCACGACCATAAGTTGGCTGCTGTAGTGTTTCACCTCCAAAATGTCATCTCGGAGTTCCTTGCAGAGCACCACAGCTACCCCGTTCTTCCCACTAGATGCACCTGTATAAATCAACTTGTAGGCATCCTCAATAAGCCGGGAACTGCTGCCTTTCTATCGAGTCTCTTGCAGAAACGCCACGGCCACCCTCCGCCTGGAGTGTACTTCGGCTAACTCCCTCACGCGACCGGTCAGTGTGCCAATGTTCCAACTGGCAAATCTAATTTTTCGGGCGAGGTGTAACGTCGTTGGCCGTGCCCGCCCTGGACACGGTAGGCCTTGCCCACTTACCACAGAAAACGGGCGAATCATCTGCGCGCTATTTCGCGGCAGCGCCCTACCCGTATCAGCATTATTCTTTTGACTCTCCATATTTTAAAATTTTGGCTATAATTTTTACAACAGGCCGCCTGCCTGACGTTAACCCTCTTGGAAAATGTGATTGCCAGTGGTTTGCCCTCCACTTGTTGGGTAGTAGGCTATATAATTCTGTTGGAATTAAAACAGCCCTATCCTTTAATCGCCTTCTGCGACTCCCCCAGGAAGAGATGGGGTAATAAGAGTAAATAAAATTAAAGAATATAGAAAAAAAATCTATATCAGAATAGATATAAATGGAATTTGTGATTAAATTTTTTGGAATTCTATTTAATCGCAAAAAATATTTACATTCTATTTTGAGAACGTTATTCATTTTGAAAATTGTGTAATCAGGTTTATATTTTATGACCAAAACAGTTTTCTTTTAAATTTTTATAACATAACTTAATGTCAAATAAAAAGCTTAATTAATTATAAGCTTTTCATTTTGAGAGTCAATAATTTATCGACTGAGATGCCAGTCGGTAAATAGTCAGCAGATAAACTACGAATCATCTGTCATGGGAGGCTGGTTCCTAAGCCCTCCGTCGGCGAGACATTTGCAAGTATGTAAACCAACATGGTAACAGTTTTGGTGTTGGATTCGGTGCTCTTGAGTTTCGGCGCGTTCGTCTGGGTTCACATAGATTTGGACGATTCGTCGGAGTTTGCTCTTAACCAGAGGTGCTGCTGCTTCTGAAGGTCTCAATCTTCCCCTTCGGAGCTTGTTACTAAGCAATTGGATGTACGTACTAGCATCTACCCAGTCACCCGACAGTGGTTTCGGGCTGCGGATTGCCTGCTTTGTCAGTCAGTGAGCGAGTAATAATGCCTTTGGCAATCCAGATGAGGGTAGGGAATGAACTTTTATAACCTGTAGGTTGGTGGGATAGAGATGGCATAAACATAATGGAATGGAATGAAAGGTAATGAAATAATAAAAATAAAAACATATTTTTTACATACACTACAATCTATAACAGATTTATAGTTATTTTAATATTTTACTCAAATAACTACCATGACTTGGATAATCAAAGTAAACACTTTTATTATTCTTTGGTATTTCTGTCATCTGACTGACATTCAGCTTTGTCAAACGTTTTTTTTTGTTGACACTAATGACAACAGTAAAGCCATTTTAATGTAATGCAATTTCTTCTTCATCCTTATTTTGTGATAGTTTTTGGTTATGTTACAGTTACAGATTTCTAAACATACTACATAGTCTTGAAATTGATATAGAATCACCTAGTATTAGGTAACCCAAGACATTGTGCCCCCGTTCATAAGCCCAAAATAATTTAATGTCAGGTGACCTGAAGGCTCGTTGGACTCCTATTAATATAACGTTTGCCACTATGAAAATCATAAAAATCGTGTACACAATATTTTCTTGTTTAAAAATATATTTAAGAAAGCAAAACCATTTGCTTCTTTCGGAATTGACTAATAAGCTATGGTTCTTGCCTGTTTAGACTATCAAAGACACATATTTCAGTCTATTTTTTTTAGCCTCGTTCTACTTTACCCAATTATAATTATTAAACTGTAACTATAGCCAAATAGTCTCTTCTGTTTTCAATAGCACTGCGCTGCACGCCGTAAACAACAAAATAACATCAAACTATAACTTTTCGTGAACTTGATGTGATTCATTCGCAAAATTTATTAACGGGTCTTAAAAGTTTTAGTAAAAATTAAGTAATATTATTAAAGTATATTTTTTTATTTACAAAATAGGTATAACATTTGTGTTTGCAATTAAAAAAGTAAGACAATTAAAAGATGTTAAATCGTTTCTACTAGTTTATTTTCGTTATTTTCATAGTATCTTGTGTCATCAAGAAAAAGAGCTTTGGGGGCTATTTATAAGTTAAAGGCTAAAGATTCCCTGATAGATGTTTTTAAAGAAATCTGTAGAAGCAACCGCTTCTCAATACATATTTAATAACATATTATTCATACGCGAAAACTTATATACTTATATAAAAATAATGACAGACATACGGTAAATACAAGAAATAAAAATAAACTCGTAACGCCTAAATCTAGTCTTCAAAAATTTTACTTTAATTCTTCATGGGCTTGAGTGTCCCTACGTATATATAATAAAATTCAACAAGATACGTAACAACGTACGTATGACGGTCCCCCGACGTAACGACTTCAATAAGTACATAATAATATTATATTTATTCTTTTTAGAGGTCTTTTTATCGAAGGTTTTTGAATATTATTTTTTTTTACAAAATTTTTACAAAATTAATATTTAAAATATTATATATGAATTACTAGTGTCAATTTATATGTCTATCAGGCAATTGTGTACGCCGGTTAATTAATTTGCATAACCACATATAGCTTGTTTTATTAATTTTAATTTATTGCTATAGCAATTTTACACTAAAGTTTAATGGTTAAATTTCACCTAAAAGCAGTAATAATGATCATATTACAATTTCAGATTATTTCACTTTAATTGGTTTATTAATAATTTAGTTATCAAGTACTACTTATGAGCCTATTGATAACGGTAAACTTTGAATAAAAAATAAAAACATTTAACTAGGAACAGGAAGTCGTATTGTATTTATTTTTCTGCAAAATGTTTAAATTTAGGTGTAATCAGCATTATTGTATTTCATATTACTCATTGATAGATCCCTGGTTCACGGTAAGATAGTCTCAAAATGTTTTATTAAATTTGGGTTGTTTTATTTTTATTTTTTTTTATTATCCTTAATAGTGAATATTAATTATCATTCACTCCATTGAACACAATGAAGGATTTGTAGCGTAATAATGGGACAATATATTCCTAAAAAAAGCGAGGTATTTACCCAACAACACTGTGAATAATATTATTCAGCGTTTTTTTCTGATTTCTTCTTATAAATAAAATATGAATGCAAAATATGTATCCATTTCTTAAAATACTGTCTAAACAACCCATGAACCGTCGATAATGTAGGTCTGCTGGAAGAGATTTCATTTTGAAATAAGTAGTGCCTTTGTACAAATCCATGTTAAAATATGTTCATCTTATTAGTATTCTGTGTGTATAAATGTTTAATAATAAATAAATAAATAATATTTAGTCTTATCCCCGTGAGCTGGTTAATAAAATTATAGCTTATTTGCAATTGTGAGCGGTTGTTGCAAAAGGACGAAAAAACTTTGTACATAACGCAATTTAGATATTTATTTAGATATATTTTTTTTCATAACACTAATGTACTATATAGTACGAAATATATTGGATTGTATTTAGATTTTGTTTGATGTTCGAAATCTACATTTTTATTGGCAAAATTCATTGGGCTTTCCTGTCGATTTGATTAATGGTTGTAGTTATTTGTTACTTACTAAATATTAACGTTTGTGTAACAGTGATTACAAAACATAATTTTAAAAAGAAATAATAAATTTATATGTAATACTATGTAATATTTTAATACCGTTTCTGTGTATTATAAAAAAAATATATGATTATGGATAAACTCGTCTTAAATGTTATATACTAATATGCATAATTAATTGGCAGATGATCTTCATTTTGATAATAACAAATGGAAAAAAAGTTTTACATTATTTAGTATTTTTTTTATTTTTAAGGCCACCACACTGTTGCAATTTTTTTTTATTAAAGAAAAGGGGTCCTTGTTAACTTAAAAAACATGTATGATTATTGATGAAATTTAAATAAACCCACTCTTTTGTTATTTTTTCCAAAGGCAATTAGTTTAAAATTCCTAAAAGAAGCTTGCTTGACTTTTATCTTCATTTTATTTCCCTTTTACGATACTTATTAATTTGGAACAACATTGAAAACACGAACTAATATTCCACAAGACTAAGATTCTATTCTTTAATTTGTTTCTTCTTCTTTATCTTTATCACTAAATAAAACACTTTAATACATAAAATATATAATTATAAGTAATTTAATGCAACATAATATTTCAATTGCATTTCCAAGCTAAATTAACATATACAGTTGTAAATTTTATATGAGAACTTCAACATGAAGGTAAGTAAGTTAAAGCAAGTTGTTGCAAGTCAAAGATCAAAGTGTAGCTTTAGATAGTTACAGACTTGACATAGGTAGGTACTATAAGTACCTGCCTGTAGTGTAATTTCTCTTTGAATCTTACGAGTCATTCAGTCATCAAGTCCGCTATTACCCATTCAACCGGCTGTCAATTAAGATGCTATTCTTGCATTATTACATTAACGGTAGTAATATGTAAGTATTTTATCTAATAATAAACATTTACAACAAGCATACGAAATACTTCTCATGCTTAATTCATATACAACAGTATATGAATTCTTGAAAAATGTTGATTTCTTTGACGTTCTGTTCCTAAGGGGCAAATTTCTAATATGCAAGACCATATAAATAAAGCGTAAATTTCAATCTGTTTCTTCATTTACATCTAGGTTTCTCATCACTCGTTCGCATCACTCATTTGCTTAAGGTGTCTGAACCATGGAAACACTATTCGTTTCAATATTATTTCTATTGTTCAGTTTTTATAAGTATATTTTTTCTCCGATTTTTATATTAATTTTGTGGTCAATATTATGTGTTTGTTTCGTTTAAGTACTTGTTTCAAAAGCGTCGATTGTAGACCAGGCATAATGTAATAAAAATAATAAGGGATCCTTTGATGGCAATTGTTATAATTTATAATATCTTGTGTCAATAGGCAATATCAAACATAATTTATGTATAGCATTTATATTATATACATAATTTATATATAGGAAATACAATAATAATAATTTGTTGACTAAAAACAAGTATTCTTTTTACAACAAAAACAAACCATAACGATGTATTAAAAAGAATATATTCCATAATATTTGAAAGATTTCTAAAAGTAAAAAAAAAAATTATGTGATTGAAAAAAATATTCATTTTTATAATTCCGACAGAGAAAATGAAAAAAATGACATAAATAAAAAAACATCCAATGTAAAGGATTGAAAGGATTACCAATCAAAGGCCAAAAATACCAAATTGTAATATAATTTTAAAGTATTAAAAATGAAAACTGTTAATTAAAAAATAGAAAATACTGAATGTCTACTTAAATAAATGCTGATTCCAATGTTGATTACTTTATAGTTCTGGTTTTTAAATTAATAATAGATTTTTAGTAATTTCTGCAATTCATTAATAGTTAGTACTATTTTGTTGTATTTTTTATCATTTTGATTTCACTTTGAGTAGTATTTAATAAGAGTAGTAACCACTAAATAGAAAAGTTTGATTACATCTGACAAATAACTTATCTATCTTCACATAAAGCAACTATCCACTTAACATATTTTGGATGTTAGTAGCCTATTAGTATATCCGCCATAGTAGGCAAGTAGCCTCTTTTTAGAGGTCAAAAAACATGATTCGTTCAAAACCAATATCTTACACTTACTTACACTTACACTTAAAAAAATGGGCTAATATAGATGATTAATGACCAATATTTCAATATAAACTTTCAATTTAAAACTAAGAAGTACATATTATTAATAACAGTCCCTTAAAAAGTAGCGCAGAGTATTTTCAAACTACATTCATGTAATTTTAATTTAATTTAAATAAGCTTAACATGACCATACATGTTAAAAGATATTACATTAAGATTACATGAGAAAGCTGGCTCTTAACAAATCTCATCAGCAAGACCTTGAATGGCATAACTTCAAAAACTAATTGTTTCCTAAACAAATTATAATATAGAATATTTTTATTTAAGAATAGTAAAACTATGAAATTATTAATTTAATATTGCTACCATATATTTATATATATATATATATATATGTCAGCCATGATGTGGGCATATCAAAACATTAGCGTCGGATTTTCTGTATACAATTAAATTACAAATATTATTTACATTAGAGATAAGAATCAAATTATTCTGTAGCTCAAATATTCTTATCAACTTTATTGCAACCTCTCTGCATCTAGGACCGACACGAGTGACGCTCGTCTGTGACTGAATTTTGATCTCAAGATACTGCTATTGTTTTTTATTTGCATCTTGGTTTCTATGCCCGCAAACTCAGACAATATTCAGATAGATAACTAACATTTTTAATAAGTTCAAGTGCGATCTATTGGTTTTAATTTTAACACTGATAAATTTTAACCAATGTATTCATGACGTCAGAGCATTCATTCATATCTTTTCAATAAAGTGTTTCAGTAATAAACACTTCCAAGTAAAATCAGTTATAAACCCTTCCAAGTTAAATATTTGGTAAATTTATTAAATAGGTCGAAAGTAAGAATTAATAAAATATGTAAAAATTCAAATTTCAGATACTTTATTGATGTCGTGTAACCTTGGACTTTTGAGAGCAGCTGTAATTTGGATTTGTTAAAGAAATAACTTAAAATTAGGATTTTATTTTTTAAACTTTATTCCTCATTCGACAAATATTTTGGTTAAATTTTAATTTAATTTGTCCACTATCAAAAGCATGGAATATAATAGTGATTAGTAGTATCTTCACGAAGAATAATCACTTAATTATTTAAAGACAAAAAAATTATAACAATCTTCTAGACCAGTAAACGTTTTCTTCGCTAGAAACCAAGTGCTTGAGCCTTAAACACTAACTGTTTCTAGGATGTGAAGTTCGGTCAAAGTTGATTATTTCACAAGGAGCTGCCAACATTAATGGTCAACAAGTATTGTTGTACATTAGTAATAATCATATTGTTAGATATCAAATATTTTATTAACTGACAAAATTATAAGTTATCTGTTTATATTTTGAATACGATCTACATTACTTACAGAGCCATCTATACTTTGTTAGTAGTACTGAAATACTGTCATAAGGCATAAATCGTTTTTTATTGTACAGATTCCAAACACTCAAATATCCGTATTCTATTTTAATATTTTCGTAAAAATAATTAGTTGTAAGTGATTTACAATATTTTATGTAATAGTAAATTCGATTTATTTTTTTTATGAAAAATAATGTATTCTAAGATAATAATGAACACACACCAGCATCAATTCCGATCCAAGTACAAACAAAAATCTTTAACAGGGTCACAATACGAGTATAATATAATATGATTATACCGTTATATAAAATCGGAGGAAGGTTTTGCCTATCTATCCTCGCATTCAGGCCGGGGCTGCCAATAATAATATCCTGTGATTAGCAAATTTTATTTTCAGACCATAGAGAATACTTGGATGGATATTACGCCATGAATAGTTAGCCCTTATTAACATCACATTCAGTGATTCAACTAAGGGACTAATTAATGAAAGAAATAGTATCAATTATGCATTCTTTATATTATTGATAGAAATATTTTTAGATTACATGTACTGAATATCTAGATAACTCATGGCTCAGTAGATTCTTAATGCTTTACTATCAATTTCTAAGTCCCTTACTACTACTACTGCCTCTTTATACTTTTCCCTTTATAAAAAAGATAACTTATATCAATTGTCTATTAAATACCATTATTTTAAACTGTATTTTTAGGCACCTAGTAGAATAAAATCGCAGCTTGTGAATTATTTACATACTCCTAAAAATAATGAAATTGCCAGATTCAATATATTGAGGTGTTCGATAAGTGTTACTTTCAGGAAATGCTTCCTGTAAAAGTATTGTTAAAATAAACTACTTTTTTTTTTCAAAAATAGATACTTATTTACCTTAATATTTACTTTACCTTTAATAATATCATTAATGTTTCTATCAAATGATCAATATCAAATCATCAATATATCTCTTGGTTTTAGATATTTATGTTAATTATAATAAAAGAGCTTTTTTTACCTATTTTTCTAAGCTTATAATTTTAATAGTTTGTAAGTAAAGCTTTTATTTTTGCGCTCGGTCTTCAGAATTTAGATTGAGTAAGTAAGCATAGAACCGAGGTTCTACCTCAAACAAAATGACTACATAAATCTCTTGATTCGATAAGCTACTGGGCGATAAAAACGACCGCAGGCAATTGCTTCGAAACCAGCCGATTTTTTTTTTTAGTTTATATCGTAATAAGTATTCTACCAAGTAAACATACATAGTATTCATAAATCGTGTCTGCTACATATTTTGTCTACCTATATATATAACAATTTTTGAAGTGAAACTTATTTATCGGGGTTGGAAAAAAAAATTGTGTAACATTTTTTCGTTACGCGTGACATTTTTCCGTTACGCGCCAGATTTTTTCGTATAGCTTCATCTCTTTTTTTCACCATGTTGCTATGGAAATACTAAATAATCAAAATGACAAGTATGTGGATTACATAACACAATTTACATTAACCCAAAAATAAAATTATCGGATTAGAGTTTTATAATTAAATAATGAATTGTAATTACATACTGGACAATACGATTTTATGGAATACCGATTAAAACTAATAAATAAATTCAAGATTATAACATGAAGAAGAAATTATGAAATATAATTTATAATATTTTTAAAATACATTGATTGTCTGAAATAGAAGAAGTAAGAAAGAAAAGAAATACGAGTTTTGGCTGAGAAATGGAGCATTGGAGTCCTGATCTTTACAAGGCCTGTTTTGCTATACCTAGAACGAACAACAACTCGAAACAGCAGAAACCATGATGAAGAATAATTTTATTTGTGATATAGTGACGATCCAACATATTAAGAAGCCTAAAGTTATTATTTTTAAAGTGGATTGTGTACATTTATCTGTTTTTATGGTACTTATGTATTTCTTTTTTGAGAATATTATACGTCAGAAACAGTCGATTTACTTCTTACGTTTTAATTAATTAATATTAATGAAAATTATGACGTTTTTTCTGTTACGCGCCATCTTTATTTCTAAGTCACATTTAAAAGAAAATGTGAATTTTATTTACATGTCATCAAGAAGTTTCACTTCTTACATGTGTACACTAATACACACACACATATTTTTTTTATTTTATTTCATAACACATCGATTTTTTCAAAGCAAATTATTAAAAGGAAGGTCATCAAGATATTCACCACCAAAACAAAAATGTAAATATTATTATATATCTATAATATAATGTATTATAGTATAGGTATCGAAATGTAACAGAATATAATATAATCTATTATATTTAATTAATTGGATAGATATAAATAATCTTTATTTACTATATAATAATCGTTATTTCTTTTATAAACATTACATTTTATATAAAGGCCTCAACCCTCTTTTAATCATATTTAATGCTTGTATTAGAGGGTTCAGTTCTTCCATAGCAATTTTTTTTTTGCTTTTTTTTATTATAAAATAAAGAAACACATATATTTAAACACATTTTAGACACAAAACATATATATATATATATATATATATATATATATATTTATATGTTTTGTGTCTAAAATGTGTTTAAATATATGTTATGGAATAATGATACAGTTATAAAACAGGACTGGAACCGGCAATAATTTTTAACAGCTTATACTTTCTGGCAAAACTACACCTGGGACTGAATATCCGTACTTCGTTAAAACTTATCAACTTTATACGTTAAATAGAGACTAGCCTACATATTACATTTGTTTGGAATAGTAGTGTGATCAGTTTTGACGAACAAATCCAAAATCCAAACAACAAGCCGACCTTAGAAGCAGTACACTTAGATGGCTAAATTATGTAAAAAACAAATATTACCGCCATATTCTTTAGTATTTTTGGAACACACTTAAAGAATCAATCAGAACAAAACAAACACATGCAAGTTGTATTGAGTGTATTGTATTAAATACTGCAAAACAAACTGACTCATTCAAATTTTAACGTTCAAATTTATTTAAAAGGCTTTCTTAAATCTTTCTTAAGTATATATATTATTACACGACAATACATACCCATCAAGATTTGATATTGTACATATATACCAGGAGTCTTTAACGTAACAAGATTTAATATCATACGCTTTGTTGGCTAAAGTTAAAATTGATGAGGTAATCTTATAACACTTAGACCGACATCTGCTTTGGAGAAGCCATCAGTTATAGCTCTATCTTTTCAGACTTTGTTTTAGGTATCTTAGAAAAATTATAAACAGAGGCATTTAAATGATTTAGACATATAACGCTGCGATCTTGAAAGCCAGGTGCTAATACAAACATCAAATTAAATATGTACACCAATTTTGCTAACATTTAGTTAAGGTTATTTCAATATCAAACAGGATATTCATTTCTCATAACATACTTAGTTTATAGCGCATTTGCTCTAAATGTAGACTATAATGTCTCTTCTTGAATGAGAGCACTTAAAACTTTCTAACTCGTAGTACTTATTCATCTGTTTAATTTATACGCATGCTATTAAGTCAGATTCTTATACATATTAGCTTTGAGCTTAGGTATGGCGCCCGGGTGTTGACCTTTAAAGTACTTCTCACAAAATACAAAGCAATAAATAAAAGAAGCAGCAAAAAAGTTTTGGTTCCGTTATTTTGTGTTGCTCATCAAGATTTGTAATGTCTTAAAACAAAATATGTGTAATCTATAAAGAGAGGTGGACAATTAATTACGTATCAATTTCGGTAGTGACATCTTTTCAATGTTCATCTATACTGCAAAGTTAGAAACATTAGTTAGGATTTTCGAAAGACATCTAATAGATGTCACCACCGTCCCGATAAAGACGATCACATATAGAATGCTTAATTCACCGAGACGGACAGCGATACCGTAGCTCAGTTGGTAGAGCGACGGGACGGTTTCCCATTAGTCGCGAATTGGAATCCCTGCCTGTATCGGTTTATTTTTCATTCTATATTTATATAAATTTAAATAAGCCTATCATGGCTATACATATTTATAGATTGAAATAAAACTATTTTTACGGATTTAACTCGCGTATATTGAATTAAATTTTAAATTTACATTTTAAATCTAACCCGACGTTTCGAATGCTTTGCAGCAATCGTGTTCACGGAAAGACGAGATGGAGGTGTCTGTCAGTAAGTCAGTTAATTAGTCATCTACCTCAAACGGTTTCTAAGTTCAGGATTCACACAAAACGCACTAACAGTATCTTGAGGTCTTACAGTGCAGTCACAGACATGGGATTTTATATTTTTCAAAAGTGGGTCCCAGGTGTTAGATAATCCCCAACCATCTTCTCTATTAAAATTAGGATGTTTTTTAATTTCAATAGCCTCTCGAACCATTCTTGGAATATAACGTTGTTCTTTAGCGAGGATTTTAGGTTTATCAAATCTTATATAATGATTGGGCTTGTCTATGGTATGTTCACACACTGCAGACTTCGATGTACGCCTATGCTTGATATCCGATATATGTTCCTTAACTCTTTTACCGATGCTCCTCTTTGTTTGACCTATGTATGACAAGCCACAATCGCAGTCAAGTTTATATACTCCACCACATTGTAAAGGAATATTACTTTTGATAGGTCTCAAGAATTGGCTCACTTTCCTTTGAGGTTTGTAGATAGTTTTAATAGAAACCTTTTTTAAGATGTTGCCGATTCTGTCAGTAACTCCTTTCACATATGGTAGTAGGGCCGGTTGACGCTCAACTGTGGGTGGCTTGATGTGGTTTCTGCGACGCTGGCGAGGTACGGGCAGGTGGTTGTTGAACAAGGCATGCTTGACATGCTGCAGCTCGTCCTCTAGGTGTTCAGCGTCACAGATGTGTTGTGCTCTCTGAAACAAAGATTTGCCAACGGTAGCTAACTGGCTAGGGTGGTGGTGTGATTTACCATTGAGGTACCTATCTGTATGTGTGGGTTTCCTATAAACAGTGTGTCCCAACGTATTGTCAGGATTCTTGATAATAAGAATATCAAGGAAAGCTAAAGTATTATTTGATTGCAATTCCATTGTAAATTGTATTTTGTTGTTAATGGAATTAAGGTGTTCTAGAAAAGCAGATGTTTGATTTATAGGTAGTATTGTGAAGGTGTCATCTACGTACCGTTTAAAGATGTTCGGTATAGCAGGTGCAGAGGACAGGGCCCTCGCCTCGAAGTGCTCCATGTAGATATCAGCAACAACGGGGGAGACCGGGGAACCCATTGCCACTCCATCAACTTGTACATAGAATTCATCCTTCCACATCAAATAGCCAGATGTTAAGCAATGCTTCAGTAATTCTGCATATTCTACAGGCATGTTGTTATCTTCCAGCTTTCTCTTGACAATTTCAATGCAGTCAATCAGAGTTAAGGAACATATATCGGATATCAAGCATAGGCGTACATCGAAGTCTGCAGTGTGTGAACTGAAAACATTTTCACACACTGCAGTGTGTGAAAATGTAAATTTAAAATTTAATTCAATATACGCGAGTTAAATCCGTAAAAATAGTTATATTTCAATGTGTAGTACTCGTGAAAACCTTAGAAAACACTATATTTATAGATATTTTCAAACATTAATTTTGGTAGTGGCATCTTTTCAATGTTTATCTATACTGCAATGTTAGAAACATTGGTTAAGATTTTCGAAAGAAACCTAATAGATGTCACCAGCGTCCCGATAAAGACGATCACATATAGAATGCTTAATTAACGGAGGCGGACAGTGATACGATAGCTCAGTTGGTAGAGCGACGGGACGGTTTCTCAGTAATCGCGGGTTCCCTGCCTGCCTGCCTTTATCGGTTTATTTCTCATTCTATATTTATATAAATTTATATTCAATTTTTAGGGTTCGGTACTCAAAAGGATAAAAACGGAACGCTATTACTAAGAATTCGCTATCCCTTTGTCCAGGCTAGGCTAGTTTATCTCCAGGCTATATCTCATGATCTGTGATAGCTAGACCGTTAAAACTTTCACAGATGATGTGTTTTTGTTGCCATTATAATAAAAATAATAATAATAAATACTACAAACAAAATAAAATAAATATTTAAGGGGCGCCTATACAGTAAATGTAGTTCTTTTGCTCGATTTCAATAACTATAAATTTTATTGTATATTCATAAGCGATTCCGTCTCGCTTTTAGTCAGTTTTTTTTAAGGTTAAATTATAAAAGTTTATTTTTAAGTTTTATAAGTAGACATAGATTAAAAACATTATACAAATGTAACCTTCTTAATTCTGCCTAGTAATCTTAACATGTTTTTTCAGAAAACTTTTATAGCTACATTTACTAGCATACATATCTCAGTTGTAATTTTTATCTGCAAACATCTAACACTTAGCTCTTTGCACTTTGTTAGTTGTTACACCACTTTTCTGACACTCAACACCTAAAAGACGAGTACCATCATGAAAGGTAAGCTTAATTGATCAACTACTGACTGTGATTGTATGTTGTCGTACAATAAACAAGGAGGAGAATGCGTTCCACAGAGAGTGACATCAAGATTAGCAGTGTGCTAATAAAATAGATAAACCTAGTTCTTATTTTTTTTTTATCAAACACAATGTTCTTGTTCCATAACCTCGTCGATGTGCAAGGCATAATTCCAAAAACCTTATTATACTGTATTCTGTTTTTAATATAGTGTAATAATAATCTTATTAATAACCTTTAATATATTATATTGAATTCTTATTTATAGGAAAATATTAAAGTATAATTTATAGTCTACTCTTGTAACAAAGATTCTTACCTATTCTAATCGAGCTGATTTCTATTAAACCATTGAATTGAACTTGCTGGTGGTTCTAGGGATTTAAAATCATATCTCTATTAGTAAAGTCAAAACAAACATTGACACTTCAATTAATTCACAATAAGCTAAAAATTTTGGCACGTAAGGAATACCAATCTAAAGAAATCCTAAAAAGTCTCCATTGTGCTTGAAAAAATATTCAGATGTCGCGAAATAGTTTTTTTTTGTCAAAATGGTTAGTTACGATAAAAATAGCTTAGTCTAAAACTGTAACTCAGGTAATTATTTACGGAAATTCTCCTTTTACTTTTTTTCTAAAATTTACCATTTATAAAAAAAAGTTACCCGAAAGTTAGCTGGAGCTGTATTCTCCATAAAATGCACATGTTTCCACGCTCTCTATGAGGTAATGTATGAGGCGTGTTTTTTTAACATGGTTACCCCGGTGAACATACTCCACGGTTTGTTTTAGAGGTAAATCAGGTCTTATTGAGTTTCTTCTTCTGCTTCTTCTTGTTTGTATGTGTTACAAATACATTTATTTGTGTATATATTTATTTTATCTGTATTCTGTATTCTTCTGTATTAACGGAAAGACGATTGCTTCAAAGCATTCAGAACGCCGCGCCGTCGGGTTAAATTTAAAGTTGCATTTATCGAATACAAATACATGAGATAAACCGGTTAAGAATAGTTTATTTTAAATATTCTCGTAAAAATAAAAATAAAATATTTTTATTCATGTTACTTTTTGTGTTTTAATCGTCGTTCTATGATTAGTTTATTCCAATAGATATTGGTGGAAACGGGGTTTTAATTTTAACTTTTACTTTTATTACTTATCCTCAATATTTGAACTCCAACTTTTATATGTGGCATGCTCTGACGATTCCAAAAAAAAAATAAGTTAATTACAATTTAAGGTCCCTCTCTAGCTGACAAGAAAAAAATCATTTTTCATCAACTTGTGTATATATTTTGAAAACATTATATCACGCTATTTATTTTTCAAACTGCTAACAATATTTATTTTCTTTTACAAAACATTTCCCTGTCAAAATTTTTTAGTTTTACTGTGGTTGCAACTTAAACTAGCATCCATTGGGAATAATTAACAATAATAATACATTCTATGCAGTAAATTCTCTACTATTTTGAAGTACTCATACTACAGAAATTTAAATCAAAATTCAATTTTTAAACAAAATTTATAAACATATCATTGAACAGTATTGAATGGGTCTTCCTATCAATTTGACATTTATAGTAGATTATTATACTATTGCATAATAAGGGTTCTTATAACACGAGTAACAAGTCACAAGTGTTATAAGACCAAGTTATGTACAGTGTCATATACTACTTTATCCACTCTCATACTATAATACCTAAAACAATATTGCAAATAAAACGCTGAATATAACAACAGATTTTTTAAATGTCAAATGTTGGCGCCAAGGCGGAAACATCGATTGCGCATGCGTGTTACGACTCCGCGGACTCGTTCATTGAAACCTTTTGTTTTAAGTAGAAGTTCAACCTCCTTGGTCCAGCTGGAGGTTGTATAGGTGTATCGTTATGATTAAAAAGTTATTATTTTTTTTGTTTTTTGCCTGTACGTAAGATTTGTCATAAGAATTTTGTTTTCAGTTTTACAATCTTTGTATTATAGTATCAGAGTAGATAAAATATATACATTAATAGGCGAGGCATTAATTAAAAAATATGTGACATACTGTTTATCTATGATATTGCTTACTTGTATATATCCTCCACATTTTATAAAACGAATTAATTTTAAATGATTACAATACAATAGCTACCTACTATAGCTTTTTTAATTGGATAAATACTAAAGTTATTTAAAAAAAATGTTTTAACTGCCACAACAAGTGGTAAACTTTACTTATTATGTAGCAGGTAACTTAAATTAATTGCGCTTTTTAATTTTCTTAAACTATCTTCAATATTTAAACAACATTACGACTTTTAAACTTTTAGTCAAATTATTATTTGTATCGAAAATATGAGTCAAGCTTGAAACATTTTGCTGAAAACCAACATTTGTTTAAAATGTTTTATAATAATTTATTACTTTAAATGTTAAATTAATTTTACTACTCTAAAATAACTAGTTCGGCCAACAAACATGTAGTAAGATAACACACACCTACATCATAGGGTTACTATTACGTTTAACTTTGATTCATTTTAAGTTGATGGATTCAATCTGTTATCAGAATTGTACGAGTAGCAGTAGTCATTTTTGCTTGTTATTTTTTATATTCATATAATCTTAATTTGAACTATAAGTTCTTAAAAAAATACGGGTAATTAGACCGTTACACCTTACTTCATAAAACAAAGCTTTCGATTATTTGAATTTTGAATTATGCTACATTTATTTGAAAAAATAAGTCTTTTATGATCATGATGTTACTTGAGATATGAAAGTTTGTAATTTCATCAACACTGCATTAACACTTTGTACTTGTACTTATAATTTATTTTTTTTCGAAATAATAATCTTCATACCTCTATCCTCCAACTTTAGAAAAAAGTCACTTAGATGAAATAGCCTTGCAGTCATCGATATCTTTGACAATAAAAAATAAAAGGTTCGAGGGGACTAAATAAAATATACAATAAATTAAAAAAACATACATAAATATGCATGCATTTTACAAACATTGAACAGAAACTATTCTCATAAATGTTATTGTTATTGTGCAATGTACCTATACTTGTAATGAATTCAGAGTAAGGTTATGATAAATTATCTATTAATTATTTATTAATATTATACATTCAGAAAAAATGATTTAGGGTAATAAAATGTGACAAATATTTATATTATACTTACTATTAAATCGTATAATATCTAATTCTATTTTCTAGAACGATAGATTCATCAACATGTGCAAGACTCATACTTGAACCCGGGACCTCTGGGGAATCGTGTTATTAGTTTTACCAATTGAGATACCGTGCTCCTAAAGGTTTTAATGAATTAATCATTCAGTGAATATTTCGAACGTCTACCTGTTGCCGTGACCTTAAATGTTT
The DNA here is from genome assembly GCA_959347405.1 of Napeogenes sylphis. Lineage (NCBI taxonomy): Eukaryota > Metazoa > Arthropoda > Insecta > Lepidoptera > Nymphalidae > Napeogenes > Napeogenes sylphis. Next base: position 22,273,210 of record OY365786.1, read on the forward strand.
AAAATAAACTTCAAATAGTTGTATATATATTTGTTTTTTTAAAGGCTCTTTGTAGAGAGCAGTAATATTAGGTATACCAAATACTCAAAGGTATCGAATCCGTCCAGTATTTCCAGAAATTAGTGCCTTCAAAGAAAAATTTTAAAATTATCAACTACATATATTAGAACCTAGAAATTTCCTATACATTTTATCATTCTACCTAACTATACTGCACATGTCTCTGTAATGTCTAATTGATGTTTGTTGATTAAATAAATTGATAAGTCACACGCGTTACATGTTGTGAGTTTAAAAACGATCTCTTTAGTGAATATACATTGTCCAAGTATAATAAATGACACTTAAAATTATAACGGCGAGAATAGAAACTGATATACATAAATTCTATTATTTTAATAACCAGTAATATTTTTAAAAATGTATAACCACTATACTAAAACACTTCAAAAAATGAATGCATGCAAAATGTCATAATCGCTAAACAAAAGTGCCATATAAGTAGAATAAGGACTGGTAGACAGTTGGGTATAACTTATGCCATCCTGAGAGAAACTTCACATTGAAGTGCGGCAAGTTTGTAGAACTGTCGCCTACTTGATTAGAATATCTGATAAGCACCCTCGGACTTTATTAAGTCGGTACCTGCTTTAATAAACTATTCTTATAAATACAGTTTACTAAAACATGATTTAATTATTTTTTTTTTAATTTACTAGAATTACTTTAATTCGGAAGTAATTCGTAAATATGTATTACGAACTGACCAACGAACTGATCAGGAATAAATTTATAGTTTGGTAGTTTGTACGCGGTAGAAGTGGGAGCGAGAGGTATAACAGCAAAATCTCTCTATAGCCTACTTAAAGACCTTGCCCTTTCTAGAACAAGCATCGGTTCATTTCTAGAAAGTATTTCAAAGGCGGCATTAGTAGGTTCTTTCCAAATTTTGTTAGGTAGGGAAAGGAGTGTGGAGGGTGAAGGTGAGCGTTTTTGCGCATAATAAAGGGGCCCCTTAAACCTACTCCTGGGTCGCAAGTCCCAGGCACTGCTTGCACTCCTCTCCTTGCAACGCGGGGGGCCCGCCACCCGCACGGTGAATCCATGGATAGCTAAGAAGCTTCGTTGTCGTCTGTCAACCATGTTTTTTATCGACATTTTCGGTTTTTTTTCTGGCATGCAAATCAAACATTTTTTTTTACCGCCCCGTTGGTCGAGTGGTTAGCGCAGACGCCTAACGTGTCACGGCGCAACGGGGCTCGGGTTCGATTTCCGGCAGAGCATAGGCATTTATGTGATGAGCATAGATGTCTATGTTTCTGAGTTTGGTCGTTTATTAAATATATTCTCAGTATTTATATGTGTATTTCTATGTAAATTAGTATCATTGTCTAACACCCTTAACACAAGCAAATAATTTGCTTACTTAGGGGTTAGATCAATGTGTGTAATTTGTCCCGATATTATTTTTATATTATTATAAAAAATGTGACTTAGAAATAAAGATGGCGCGTAACAAAAAACGTCATAATTTTCATTAATATTAATTAATTAAAACGTAAGAAGTAAATCAACTGTTTCTGACGTATAATATTCTCAAAGAAGAAACACATAAGTACCATAAAAACAGATAAATGTACACAATCCACTTTAAAAATAATAACTTTAGGCTTCTTAACATGTTGGATCATCACTATATCACAAATAAAATTATTCTTCATCATGGTTTCTGCTGTTTCGAGTTGTTGTTCGTTCTAGGTATAGCAAAACAGACCTTGTAAAGATCAGGACCCCAATGCTCCATTTCTCAGCCAAAACTCGTATTTCTTTTCATTCTTACTTCTTCTATTTCAGACATTCAATGTATTTTAAAAATATTATAAATTATATTTCATAATTTCTTCTTCATGTTAAAATCTTGAATTTATTTATTAGTTTCAATAGCAAGTCCATAAAATCGTATTGTCCATTATGTAATTACAATTCATTATTTAATTATAAAACTCTAATCCGATAATTTTAGATAGATAGATAGATTGATTTAATGGCTTTCCCCGATAATTTTATTTTTGGTTAATGTAAATTGTGTTTTGTAATCCACATACTTGTCATTTTGATTATTTAGTATTTCCATAGCAACATGGTGTAAAAGAGATGAAGCTATACGAAAAAAGCTGGCGCGTAACGGGAAAACGTCACCCGTAACGAAAAAATGTTACACATTTTTTTTTCCAACCCCGATAAAGAAGTTTCACTTCAAAATGTAGGTATCTCGCAAAAAAAAAAAAATAATATGATATGATTTACAAGAACCGTATTATTTCGTAAAACATTAATATTATATTATATTGAGAACAGAAGTTAAGAAATGTATTTAAATACTAAAAATAAAAAAAATAAAATATATTTAAGGGCTTTATTATAATGCAAACAACATACTTCTATTATTTGGAATATTTAATGTATATCTATAGGGAATCCTTTGTGCGCGAGTCTGACTCGCACTTGTCGGCTTTTTTTTGCGCTGTAAAATAAATAGCTTAGTATTATATTATGTTAGGCACTTACAGATCAAGCTGTTTGTACACTGCTTTTGACGCAGCTTAATAATAAAACTTTAATTATATATTATATATTATTATTATTATATGTAAAGCAATATTACAATCTAAAAGTGTCAGATGCAGATGAAATAATAAGTCCAGTTTGAGGCCACAGACTTTCTGGCGGCTTAAATATAAGAAAAGATAATTACGCACTACGGCATAATTACTTTAAATTTTTAATTAAGCTTAATAATAAAGCTTTATGTGATTCTACAGATCATTACTTCAGCAGTTATTAAAAGTATATGTACAATCACTTTAATGAAATAAAACAAAGTTAAGTCTAGTAGTAGTAGTAGCAAGTCTAGTTATAAGTGCACATTCTAAATGTATAACATTATATTTACATCAGCTGCTTTAAATTATAACAAAAGAAATATGAAGTTGAATAACCTATTTTAATATTTTTGATCGTAATATTTTTATTTTTTTGATGTGTAAAACCATCACAACTACATTAAGTAATGTGTTTTAAGTTGTTTATGTAAAGTAATCAAAAGTATCAATGCAAAGTAAATAACATGTTGTACGCGTAAATTTAAGATACACTTTGTTTTTCCTGTTTTTCACGTTTCTATCCTGTAAACAGCGCAGAAAATGATTGTAAACAGCGCATTTACCGTTTTTAATCTATACCTTAGAATTTTGGCTTTTTACGGTCATTCAAACGGCATAATATATAGTCTACATCCATCCTGAATGTACATTAACAGAGAAGTATTAGTAAAATCGGACTATAGTTTCGAACATTACGTTCTCTATACAAATTTACAAACCTTATCTCTACTATTGACTACTATTTATTTTGTTTATATTTAAAGTATTGTTTTTATTGGTACAAAACAACTTCTTGATAATTTACAACGAACGTTCGTATTTTATTATTAGTGGAACAAGGACCACTGATCTAAATACAATATTAAATATAATATAATAATTGCTATTTAAATAATTGAATAATATAGATCAATTGCTTTCAATTGCAAATTTTCATAAAAAGTAGGCACAGAATAATTATAAAGAAATAAGATTACTGTGTAAGTATAAAAAATTTAAATATGTTTGTATATTAAGCTCTACATAAGCCTGCTTAAATATAGTTTTATTGTAATGGACTAAAAATGCGATATATTTTGTATATAAGATATAACTGGCAAATAAATATGACAAAGTAGAATACTAAATATTAAAAGATATTTGTTAACTTAGTAATATTTCAGTTTAAGCAACGTTTTAGTCGCTCTTATTTTCCAAATTATAAATTAGGCTAACGTTAAGTACAAAAGAAAAGTGGCTAAGTAAAAGTAGTTGAAGCAATTTAAAAGCATATCATAATATTTATTTTAGATAAAAATACAAATACAAAAAGTTTTACCCATACTGTGATATTTTTATGGTATTTTGTTGGTAATTGGTGGATCGTATTTCTTTTTATTTCCCAATACATATTTCTTACGAAATTGTTGTCATCATTTTATAAAGGAGTGGCTAGTCGTATTGATAATATCAAAAAAAAATGTCAGCAGTTATTGTTATCTTTCTACTTTTTCCTATAACTAAAAATGTACCTAAAATGTAAAACATTAACATTAACTTGTATTAAATATTTTTCCCCTCATTGTCTGCGATAATATTTCTGGTACCTACCTAAAATGTTTTAGTAATTGCATATTTTTTTCCGCGTATTTTGTTGCGATAATATTTTTGTGACTTTATTCGATTTCTCACTGTTGTACTGTGATGATGTTCTATGATACTATTCTGTGGTAATCACTGTAATCGTAAAAATTGTTAATATTTGAGATAAAATAGTCCTTCGATCAAAATCGGATATTTATTTGTCATAACTATTAAATACTAAAGATTATCTTTGAATCCAGCGATACTAAATCAAATAATGCTTAAAAATTGCAAATAAATATTAAAATGATATATTACGAGACCATACAAATATGTAAATTAGATTTTTATTCATTTATGAGCCAGGAAATATTCACTGAACCAGCAATAAGCTTATGATTTATTTGCTTCATAATGATCATTTCAATAAAATACAAAAAATGTAGTAAAACTATTTTATACGTCAACTGATTAAAATAAATGCATGTGCCATTACGGTATCAAACTAAAGTTTTGCTAGGATTCGATAGGCATAATCAAGGAAAGTCGGTCGCAGCCTGAATTGTTTTAGCAATCAATACACTGAAGACAGAACTATATATTCATTAATAACATGTTGACTTAACTAAACTAGTAGCCATTGTTGCAAAAATAATTATCTAATATATAAACCCTATGAATACCAATAAGTAATTTTAGTTAAGTAACAAAAAAAGTCATTGTTACAATTGTATAATAGCAATAACAAATATCTAATTGTTGTTAACAAAATAGTAAAAACACTTTAAACCTTACTGACAAAGATGCCTATAATTACAAAAAGATAGGTAGGTATATTATATATCTAGAATAAAATCATAATAAATTGCCAAAGTGTTGATTTCATTAAGTTATGCAAGTAAACCCTATGGTACACTCAACGGTGTTGAGTCTGTACACATTAACTTAAAACCACAATATAATTTTAATAGTAACTTCTGAATTATTTGAAGATGAAGATTCACCCAAATCGCTGGAACTACCTGTCAAATCAAATGTTAAAAATGTTTTACTTTATAATGTTACTAGGTTAATTATGTTAGGTTATTAGGACAACCAATAAAACCGAGCGATCACACTTAGCTAACGTAAAACTACTTCTACGTTTAACTCGTTAAACAGTTTCTTTATATGTTGCCATGTTGTATCGTCATATCAGTAAAAGGACGTCAATTAAATTATTCAATCTGGTTTCAAGTAGGACTCGAAGTCGTAAAAAATATTTTTACAACATGAACATTTGTTCCTGACGCAGATACATTTTTATACTAACTGTGCCTGCGACTCCGTACGCGTAGATTTCGATTTTATTAAAACATACCCTTTGTACTTACCAATGAATGTAAAAACTATAAACCTTCAAACTGATAAGCAGCAATAGTACGACAAATCAAATCAAATCAAATCAAATCAAAATTAGTTTATTGCATTTAGGTGAAAAACACATTTATGCCAAGCCATATTTCAAATCTACTGCCGCTTCTTTAGGTGCTTTGGGTCGCGTGCACAAACATACAGACACACAAACATACAGACGAACAGAAAAAATGAAAAAATATTTTAGGTTCTCTTGCTCGTATGAATTTTTGAATATTTGTTTTTCGTGTTGTGTGCACAACTAAAAAACAAACAGATAAACAGACAAAGATTTTAAAAATACTGAAAGTGGATTCTGTTAGTTATTACTTCACATGCTGGTATGTATTTTTTTATATTTTCAATGTTCAAAGAATACTGTTACAAAGAGTACTGTTACAAAGAATACTGTAGAAAGAAACTGTGATAATATATTCCTGAAAACCGCATTCAAATTGAGTAAGCCGTTTCTGAGATTAGCGTGCACAAACATACAGACATACAGACAAATAGACAAAAATCCATTTTTTTAGGTTCTCTTGGTCGAAACGTCAGGCAAATAAAATGATAATGCGTTAATGTCCGAGAAAATTAAACTTGAAACAAATATACTTTTATTTTTAAACACGACATTAAAAACAAAAAAGTATATAATAAGCGATCCTAGCTTTTTCTTTTTGTAAACTCTGAATGGGATATACACTAAGAGCATACACTACAATACATTACATTGGCGTACAAGCATGACATAGAAGCTATAAAGCAAATAGGCCAATAATATTCTTAACATAAAAAAAGCTCTTTAGAGGAGCAGATTAGGACCTTACGTTATTCTTTATAAACATCAATTGGTTTGCTTTCTATAATCAAATAATAGATAATAGTTGACGATACAGATTAGCTTGTTGATAGAGCAAACTAAAAAAAAACAAGAGATATAGCAACGCTTTCTATAAGGGCATTTCTACTTCTACTTCTTTCTATAAGGGCATTGATAAAGTCCCTAACTGAAACGTCATCATTATACTTAGTAATGCAAAGTAATTTCCTTCTACTTCCCAGTTACAACACCAAAAATCACAGATGATGATCAAACCCAGTCAAGTGGAAATTACAGTACAAGATGCTACTGCCAAACTATTTTTTAAATCTCAAGTATTAACATTTTGATGTAAATATACTTAAGTATTTTATTTCGCATTAGCTCTTCTTAAATTGGAATAGTTGCAAGACACAGCTTTTTATTTAGTAACTGATTATTAGTAAAAAATTAAGTCCGTTTCCGTTAGTTTAAATAAAATTTCAATTTTATTTATTTGAACTATTTGATTCCCGTATCATAACAATATCACTATCCTTTGATAGTAGTAGATAGTATCCTTTGATAAAGACGTACAGGACCATATGAAGTAAATCTAATATAACCTAATTAGTTACAGAACTATCTCAATCTAACAATAAGTGGTTTATGTGAATTTAAGCAATGGTAATTGTTATTGTCTGGATATTAAAAACTAGTCTATTTTCATTTCCTGATTGAAAATTATCAGATTAACCCTTCCATACATGTTTTTAACACAAAAAAAAATTATGACAAATTATGTTCTTACAATAAATCTTATGTACAACAATCTGTTCGAATGTAAGCGTGTAAATTATTCATCATAAGTCAACACTTAGAGTAAATCTAAATCGTGTTTAATATCAAAATTGAGCATAACTGATACGAAATGTGAGCATAACTCGTATTAGCACCTGGTTTTCACGATGGCGGTGGTTTATCACTATTGGGAGGACTTTGATCGGATCGGAGACGCTAAAAAGTGACGGATATCTGGTAGAATTTAATGGTCTTACGTACCTAATTGAATGTATTTTCGTTCGCGTAGGTTATTGATCAAACGGAGTCAAGTATCACACATATACTACATGATTTGCCTAAACAGTATAGTTTTATCGGGGGTGAATATTTTATCTAAATCATGAAGACAATTTTTCTTTTTCTTTATACATTATTTTGTGTATTAGATTCAAATGTTAAAGATTATTATAAAATCAATAAAAAAACATAACAATAATCATTAAAATACAGTGTAATTCAATATAAGTTTTGTAAATAATGATTGGGTTACTATGCGTTGGATTGACCAGGTGAAGGCTGCACTTGATGGTTACAAGAAAGGCAACGATGCGAGAGGAGTGGCGACTAATTGTGAAGCATGTCACCAACCCTGAAGTGACGACCACGACCACTCTGGCAAGAGTGTAACGACTAAGAAGAAGAAGAAGAAATAATGATTTTAGGTTAATACAAAATAACTTTTGAGGCGATTTTACAAAATCTATAAAATAATATCTTTACATAAATTATTGTTAATACCCTAAATTTATGTGCAAAATGGTGTGATGGCTGGTACCTAGAGCCAAACTATTTATCGTTTGTTTTTGATCGGTATCTGAATCATTACTATCTTATAAAACTTATTGTTCTTAGTCATAAAATTTTCGATTTATTGTTTTTTTCTTTAGATACTTATAATGATTTATTTTCTGTCAGTTTCTTGTTCTAATTACAAACACCTTAACTCTAATAATTTCAACCCCGAATACAAATCCCTGTAATATAATACTGTCTTGCATGTTGTTGTACGTCACTCAGCCCTTGGCGCCCTTTAACCGCCTTTAATTGGGAGGACACAAAAAGTGCAGTTTAAGTTTAAAAAGGAGATTCCGTATCCAAAGAGTTTCAACGAAACCCTGTTTCTAAAATTCCGTCGGTCCGTCTGTCTGGTTACTATCTACTGAGACACCCGGCGGTAGATAGTTTGCAGCTGAACTACGGGTCAGCTGCTAAGATCAGGGTACTACGGGATCCCGGTACCTAAGCCCTCCGGCAGCGATGCATGCGCTTGCGTGTGTAAACTGCCGGGTTACCGGTTTTGGTGTTGGATTCGTAGTGGTAATGTGGTTAGCTGCAGAGATTCGGCGCTGTTCGTCTGGGTCCCCACAGCTGTCGGGGGCTCGTCGAGAGGTGATTGACCAGCCTAAGGCGAAGGGCTGCTGCGGTCTTTTACTTCGGGGCTTGGAACGGCCCTTAAGCAGAGATCCTTTCGGGGGTCACTGCAGTTCGGGCCCCCTGCTTAGAGGTTAGATGGATGTACTAGCATCTATCCGGTCACCCGACTGTATCGTAGGGTAGGCTTGCGGCCTGACTGCCTGTCAGGAAGTGTGCGTGCCTTACAGCTCCGGCGCCAGCTGGAAACTGGTAGTTAGCCTCTCTGACGTTCTCAACAAGTGAATTGCAAGTGTGAGAAATCACACGGGAAGTGAGCGTGCCTTACAGCTCCGGAACCTTTCATGGAGAAAAGGTAGCTTGGTGGTCGCGATTGGACTTGTCTATGACCGATAGCCTTGCGAGCTTACTAGTCTTATAGTGCCGTTGTCGGACGACTTCGGAGTCAGACCTGCCGTGAGATAAGGGTCCATGTGACAGGGGTAAACCTTGACCACATGAATAGCGGCTCAATCCTTTATAACCAGAGGGTTGACAAGATTGAGATGCTATATACATAAGTATTAGGACTGAAGGAGGCGAGGGCGGTCCGTCTGTCTGCCTCCAGGCTTCATATCTTATGTACAGACTGTAATAGATAAACAGTTGAATTTTTTACTGGTGATGCATTTTTGTTGCCGTTATTACAATAAATACTAAAAATTAAATAAAAATTTAATGGGGGTTCCCATGCAAAAGCGTGATTTTTTTTACGATTTTAAAAAGTATTACAGATAGACCCTTGAAATATTCACAGAATATTTAGTTATATATTGTTTTCAAAATTAAACAATTAAATCAAATTAAAAGAAATATTTAATCCCTTAAATATTTAGCGCGCCGGCTGCAACAACATACAACATTTGCATACAACAAACGTGACTTTTTACCGATTTTTATAAATAATGATACTGAAACCTTTGTACGCGATTCCAACTAACACTTGGCCGGTTTTATTTATATTTTTAGAGATGATTTGCATTTTTTTATTTTTTTTTCATATCCGGAATTTTATGATTGTCTATTTATCATCATTATCTTTTCTTATAAAGTATTTCATGTGTAATAGACTTACTTGGCATTAGCATTAGGCATATAAAAAGTTTCATTGAATATAATATAAATAGAAATATTATCATACTAAATATGACAAATAATTAGTAGGGTTAAAACATTGGTAATGCAAACTTTAGTCGTAACAGACTTCGTTAAAGCATTTTCACGAACCTTTCTTACAGAAAGTACGTCGATTATTTATTTGTTATTTAATTTAGTGAATAAAGTTTTATACAAAATACAAAAACATACTCAGAGATATGTAAAAAAATCGATAGTATATGTAACTTGTTTAAAAATCATTTACAATAAATTACAATCAATAAAAAAAACACGTTAAGATTCTATTAATAATATGATTATAAGATTCTTATATGCTGAAAGGGTCACAACAAAACATTATACAATTTGTATTTTTTTCTGAGTTGCTAAGTCCCGCGACTCCGTTCACGTGGAATTAAGAATAATATTAATATGGCTTATATACCTTTTAAAATTCAGTGAACCTATCTCGATTAAAAACAAGATCTCCCGTGGCAGTTACGTAATCGCCCCACAACTTATGTTATGTAACAGAGAAAACCACTTTCAAAAGTTAAGATTTCTATAGCCTGTGTGTTATTCTGGTATATTAACTACAACATTACCAAGTTTTATTTAAATCCGTTCAATAGTTTTTGCGTGATTGAGTAACAAACATCCATTCATCCAAACTTTCGCAAATATAATATTAGTATAAATTAGATAAATTCTCAAAGCCAAATAATCATTTAAAGGAATAACTAGCCTTAAAGCCTTATTTTTTCATAAATTATATATTTATTTTTAACAAAATTTTTTATACAAACTATTTAACTTTAAATTGTAAGTGGGTCCTAAAAATAAATACAGAATTTATATAATCTTAATGAGGTATTATTATTCAGGCAATGGATATGATAAAAAAAATCAACTTGTCAATTCAAATAAATGCGCTAATAGAGTCATTGTACAATCCAACGAGTATGTCGCCAAAAAGTGACTAAGAGACAAGAGTCGTTAAAAAAGGACGACTATTATAATATATTTCGGTTTATTTAAATCCTACAAAACATAGGTACTTATTCATTGTAGAAAAAAAATTAAAATGCGCATCAAATATCTTGCAGTTGTTTTATGTGTTATATTTTACACTTTCATCAGGCGAATCAGGCAAATTCAATTATTTTTAAAGATAACGTAATAATTTAGTTTACATTACCTAATCGTATTAGTTCACTTCTCCGTATTGGATCATGAAAATGGTGGTATTTAGTAAATAATATATATAGCTTATCTATTTTGTAAGGATTAAGTATAAACACTGCAATATATTATTCTCTTTCGTCATGTAATTAATCACCCAATGAAACGATGTATAATGAATAGATATTTAATAATAGTCTAGATTTAATCTATTTTTTCTTAAGACGATTTGAGCAAAAAATGTAAATTTTAATGGAAATGATATAATCAGATGTGATAGAAACACTTCCTTCAGTGCGAATGTTAATAAACCATTATCAAAACCTTCGATACTTCTCCAAACAAGCCGATGGTGTTGTAGATTTTAGGCTTCGCACGCCTTAAATTCGTAGTAAAACAATTCCCTCTTACCTTTTTTGGTATTGGCTTCTATATGACTTGTCTTAAGTGATACAATCAAATTACGACATCGGCAGACATCGCTCATTGTCAAAAGTATATTTAAAGTTTTCAATACAATATTAGGTACTGTAATTATTTTTATACCTCTCTTGTTTTTACTTAAACCTCCATTTAAATACTTCTTAAATAGGGTACTCAATAACCATTCTAACCATAGATCACACTTACAGATTTTCATTGAACATAATCAAAATATTACCATGTAAACTTGAGGAATTCTGAGCTACACAATCGACTATATTTTCACCATCAACTTGCAGGTCTAGTTTTATCAAAAAAAAAATCTATTTTAAATGATAAACATTCAGTTAGCTATATGCATTAACAAAATTTTCAATACTGAACATTCCCAAAAGCCATTTTTGAGACGGTTTGCGCGGTTCCATACCAGACTGCGCCGGCCGACTGTACCGCCGCAAACGCGATGTCCCTATATTTTAAATCTGTAAAATTGTCGAAAATATTTATTTAAATTACATGCGTTAAAGGGCTATATTGGTACATTTTAAATTTTAAATGTATTTAAGTTACTTAATTAGATAGGGATTAAAGCTGTATTTCTTAAAATCACTTCGTAAATAACCTATTATTTGTCGTAAAAAGTAAAGGATAAAAATTTCCTATTGTGGGTTATCTCTAAGAGATAAACATATACCATCGCGGATTTTCTCTTACTTATATAAAGGTTATATGCTGTATGAATTTTCGAAAATATATATTTTTTTCGTTTTGTTTGCACAACTAAAAGACAAACAGATAAACAGACAAAGATTTTCAAAATGCTGAAAATAGATTCGGTTATTTATTACTTCACATCCTGGTATATTTTTTTAAATATTTTCAATGTACAAAGACTATAGATTTATTACATGTATCGATTTATTTAAAATATTTTGATTTTATGCCCTGAATCGGTCAACACTTAAATATTGCACCATACCAACAGGTTGATTACCGCTTGTTAGGGTCGTAGCGTAGATATTTCATATATAACCTAAAAATATAAACATTACCATCTAAGACTACATTCCACTTACCATCAGGTGGAATGTAGTCAAGCATTGCCCTAGATCATTTAAAAAAAAAAAGTTACTTTCAAAAGCAAAATTAAAAAGATCAAATATGGAGGATCCAAAGATTAGCTCGACAAATAAATCTAATACATTATCATATATGTACATTTAATTACTAGTGCAAATAAGTAAATTAATAGGTATCAGCATGTAATAATAATTATTTTTGATGATTCTTTGAGTTAACAAAGTATTAATTTGTCCTTCATTGCCCTAAAATAGGCCTAATATTGCCTGTTAATCAGATTTAATGGTTAATAGTATAATCTACCAGTCTCGTCGGAAAATAAACGTTAATTAATGTTAAATATACATTTACTCGGCTATTTTCACGTAAATTAATCGGTATTTTGCCTGACTAGTTTCGAAACCATACAGGGTTTCTACCTATTAATGGAAGCCGCGCAACCATTATGCTTTTGAGTAGACCATAACATCCGGTCCATCTTGGTGGTAGACCATAACATCCGGTCGCCGGCAAAATTACCACCCATCGGGCAGAGTCGTGCCGCAAAGCGACCTAGTCGTGTTCCGGCACGTTGCTCGATGAAGCCGTTTATGGGAAATGGGTCTGAATAGTTGCGGTGCGTTGGCGAACCGGTTTGACGTCGGGTTGGTGTTTGTTTTGTCGGGTGTCTAGTCGAGGAGGGTAGCGGGATCCGAAGCGACGGCTTTCCGCTGGCCGCCCGCAGATAGTTGGGGGCCCAATTAGTGGGTTAGCCACCCACGAAAGGCTGCCCCGCCAGCTGCGAAAAATCCCAGGGTGGCTCCATCGTGCTGGTTGGCGACCAGACGAGGAGGCCCGATGGCGATCCCTGGGGGGGTTCGGGCGTCCCCGCAGTCTCCAGACTAGCCTCCCAGTGGCAAGACATCACCAATTTCGACGTCGGGTTCGATATGTACCGCCTCGTTCAACTGCCATTTCCCATCCCTATTCACTTTTATATTTATTTTTTTTATGAAAAAGTTTAAAAAAGGGAACAAGTTAAAGCAGCGGTTGCACTCCTCCTCATATAAAGTGCACCTCACTAATATAAGGGGTTTGCACTCAAATCGTTTAGCTGTCCACCACCACCTGGAGACAGAGCAGCCGCACTTGCTCTTTTTGACGGAGACGCAGATACAATGTCCTTTGAGCGCTGCATACTTGGATTATCCCGGTTACTCGTTAGAGCACAACTTTCGCTCACGGGCCGGAGTCAGTGTGTATGCGCGGAACGACCTCTGTATTCAGCGTCTCCGTCACCTTGAAGACCCCACTTTTTCTTCCCTATGGGTTTTAGTGGACACAGGAAACGAAAAAATCCTGTATTCCTGTGTCTACCGTTCGCACAGCGGTGACCAGGAGACAACTCGTTTATTTGAGTATCTCAGTGAGGCTGCAGATATGGCTCTGTATCAGTACCCTTCGGCGCAGCTCGTCTTTCTGGGGGACTTTAATGCCTGTCATCAGGACTGGCTGTTCCCGTACCAGAAGACCGACCATGCTGGAAGAGAAGCGCGGAAGTTTGCGTTGTCCTTGGACCTCTTTCAGCTGGTGAGGCAAGCGACAAGGGTACCAGATGTGGTAGGCCATACAGCCAATTGCCTGGACCTTCTGCTGACAACTGATCCGGACAGGTATCGTGTAGAGGTCACGTCCCCCTTGGGAACCTCCGATCACTGTCTGGTGAAATCTGTATTTACATATTCCCCACCAGCTTTCGAACCACATGGTGTTAGGCGAGTATGGAAATACAAGTCAGCAGAATGGGATGAGATGCGGCACTTTTTTGCGTCTTATCCTTGGCGGCAGGTCTGCTTCTCTTCTTTGGATCCGTCGAGTTGCGCGGATGCTATAACTGATGTGGTGCATCAGGCAATGGAGTATTTTATTCCTTTTGCTGACGTACCCATCGGTGGCAAAGCTCGCCCATGGTTTAATGCCGAATGTCGTCATGCACATGACCGAAAACATTCGGCATACCTTATTTGGGCTGATGCTCGAAGCCGCAAAACTCCGGATGTAAGTATAAAGAAGAGAGCCTTTAACCAAGCTGCCAAGTCCTACAAAAAGGCATTGCGGAAGGCTCGTCTCGATCGAATCGCTAAGAATGGCGAAAAGCTCTCTGCCAGACCAACTGGCAGTCGAGCTTTCTGGTCTCTTGCGAAAGCGATCGAGTCGAATTTCTGCCAGCCCTCACTGCCTGCTCTGCTGAAGCCGGATGGATCCCTGGCCCACACAGCAACAGAGAAAGCGAATGTATTTGCTTCTCTGTTTGCTGATAATTCGCATCTAGACACTGGCAATGCTTCTCCAGCACATCTTCCTCACTGCGGTATTTCGATGCCTGAAATCCGCATCACTAACAAGGAGGTATGGAGAACATTGTGTCGTTTAGATGTGAATAAAGCCAGTGGTCCTGATGGTATACCAGCCATTCTGCTCAAGACATGCGCAGCTGAGTTGTCTCCTGTACTGACACGTCTGTATCGTCTCTCTTTCATGACTGGAATAGTGCCGAAATCCTGGAAGCTCGCTAATGTGCAACCCGTGCCCAAAAAAGGCAGCCGTGCCGACCCTGTCAATTACAGACCGATTTCAATCACCTCCATACTCTGCAAGATTATGGAGCGTGTATTGAACTCGCGCCTACTAGCATACCTAGAAGGTAACGATCTCCTCAGTGACCGACAATACGGGTTTCGCCGTAATAGGTCTACTGGGGACCTCCTAGTGTATGCTACACACATTTTAGGCGAGGCCATCGAGAAGAACGGAGAAGCGGTCGCCGTCTCTCTGGACGTCTCGAGGGCATTTGACAGGGTCTGGCATGCGAGCCTTATATGCAAGCTTTCAGCGTACGGTATATCTCCTGGTCTGATCGGCTGGGTAACGGACTTTCTGAGCCACAGATCTCTCCGAGTAGTTGTCGACGGGTGTTCCTCGGAACCCTTGACAATAAATGCCGGAGTGCCTCAGGGGTCCGTTCTTTCTGCAACTCTGATTCTGCTGCACATTAATGATCTGTTGAAGCCCGGTATCTATGGGTATGCAGACGACAGCACAGTTGTAGAAAGATATCTGCCAAGTACTCGGGCTAGTCGAGATCAAGTACAGTCTGAAAGAGAAGCCATGGTGCAACGTTTGAATGACAAACTTCAGGCAGTCTCCGCATGGAGCAATGCCAATCTTGTCAAGTTCAACGCCACCAAAACGCAGACGTGTCTGTTCACTGCCAAAAAGAGCCCTTTCACCTTGGCTCCTACTTTCCAGAATGTATCCTTGGAATACAGTGACAGGCTTCAGTTGTTAGGCTTAGAGATTTCCTCGAACCTCAACTTTGGTCGGTTCATTGAGTCCAGAGCAAGAGCAGCAGCAGCAAAGCTTGCCGTTCTTGCGAAGGTTCGGCAGTACTTTACACCGGGACAGCTTCTTGTTTTATACAAAGCACAGATCCGGTCGTGTGTAGAGTACTGTGGACACATATTTGCTGGTGCCGCAAAGTCTCATCTTGCGGTTCTGGACTCAATTGAGAGGCGAGCAAAGAGGCTTATCGGCGATACCGAATTGGTCGAAGCCGACCTCCATAGCCTTGAACACAGGCGTAAAATTGCTAGCCTCTCAGTATTCTATAGGATACATTTTGGTGAGTGTGCTCAGGAACTACACGACTTAGTTCCCCCGTCCCCCTTCCATCACCGGACGTCCCGACGCACGGCAGGTATCCATCCTTTTGTTGTGGACATTCCACCTGTCCGAACGAAGCGCTTTGCTTCCTCATTTTTAGTGCGTACAGCGAAGGACTGGAACAATTTGCCTGCGTCGGTATTTCCGGCCAAATATAATGTGGGTGTCTTCAAGAGAAGAGTGAATAGGTTGCTAGGGCAATGCGCCTTACCATCTAAGACTACATTCCACTTACCATCAGGTGGAATGTAGTCAAGCATTGCCCTAGATTGTATAAAAAAAAAAAAAAAAAAAAAAAAAAAAAAATATTGTATTTTTCAAGGCATATTTTACCTGTGATTTTTTTTGTGGATAGCAAATAAAGTGAAACGGAAAGGTTTATTTGTTCAGTCATATCTTTCCAAAACCTACAAGACCCTTAACTTTTTTTAAATACATTACAAAAGGCGCTAATTTGTAAGTAAGACGATTTTTGGACTTTGAACTCCTAATATCACAGGTATTAATTTAATTTAAATTAATATAAATATTTTTTATTACGATCCTATCAATTTGGTCGAAATGTGAACTATAACAAGGTGATTTGACGTATACTCTCATTTTAAATTCATGATGATACAAAATCCTTGGCGATGCATCTAGGAATTGGTCGAGTTTATTTCACCGTATCAAATCTTGTTCAACGTACTGAAACACTTTCAGCCGACCACATTGACAAGTTTCTTTTCCGTTTTGCCAAAACGATCTATTTCCACGAACGTTGCTTCACTTTATTACACTTGAATCCCTGCATCAAACATTTTACCGTCTTATACCTCGTAATCACTATTACAAAGCTGCATAGATACAGACTAATAAAAATACTATGTTCGGACTGTTTGTTTGAAGATCACTGACAGACACAGACAAACGTCTGGAAGCTAATCATTGAATAATATATCAAGGATCTAAAGTCACACAATATTAACGATAACTGCTAATTACTTGTCTTTATATATAACTGTAAACTTAAAATAATTATATCCTAATAATATTAAGTTTATACAAAATATATATGCAAGTAGCGAATATAAATATGCCTTAAGTAAACATTTTATTTAATATAAAATTTACGAAGCTAACAACTCCGGCTATTCTCGACATGAGCCAAAAAAATATACTTTAAAACATGAGCGGATTTAGTTATTTTCTTCATAAAATTAAAGTTAATTGCTATTTATGTGCATATTAAATAATTTAAAACTTTACCGCGTAATGGGCAAATATTTAAAGGACTTGATTGCTTTGGTTCTGTCAAACTGTGAATTTCGTGACAACCATAAGGTACATAGATAATAAAAAATACATATGAGCACACCAAAATATAATAATGAATTTGTATTCCTTTACACTTTTATAAAACTCATTAGAGATTTGCTATTGCTAAATATTTGCTAAATTGCTAAATATTGCTATTGCTAAATATTTGCTAAATTCGTATTATAAGTATTAAAAATACACAAATCTTAAAAAAAAACAGTTAAATTGTCTGAAATTGTTATGTTATAACCAACCATTAAAGTATTATATTAAGTTATTAATTATTATTACAAGTCAATCATTAAATTATTTAATTGATTCGGTATACTATACTAAGCTAAGCGATGTTGAATTGTCAATTAAAGTTACATTTAAATAATTTAACCAAAGGTTTAATTTTACGCAATCAAAACTTTACATATATTTGCTTTCCCCACAATTAAATAGGTTCTGAAAAAAAATAGGATATAATTCATTTGGTTTTCATCACTACAACTTAAATAAAATAATATTTGCGTCAATAAGATTTCAATAATGTTCATACTATTAATTATAATTTCATACAACTTTAATCACAACTATTATCTTGTGTATTACAATTCGCCTATTTTAAATTGAGATTTAATTTTATCTTCCATTTCGTTGGAAATGTATTGTTTTATAACACTGTAAATATCATATTTATATTGTTCTCAATAGTCAAATAGTCAGAACAATGAACTCATTATCCGGAAACAGATCTACAGTCAACAAAAAAATCTAATAATAATAATTTCTAATAATATATAACTATTATATTAGAGCTCTCTTACCGCAAGGAATCGCCAACGACGGTTGTTATATTCTTTATAGCACTTTATGACACTGTTCACAAATACACTAAACTGTTTACCATTTAAACTCTCAACTATCACTGTTAAACAACTTAGTCTCTCGATCACACACTCAGCGGTTTATTATAACTGTTACACTTTTATCACAATAGCACCACCACACAACTTGTACTCCCAATTTCACAATGCCTTCTCTTAACCGAGCTACGATTTATATACTTCTTATTCTTAGTCAAATCAGTATTCAATATTACATTTATTTTATCAATGAAACTTCTATACAGAGATTCAATTGTTTTAGTCAAATCAACAACTTGTATCTTTATTCTTAGTCAAAACCAAACTACTACATGTATAAAAGCTAACAATTATAATTTTACGTACTAAATATTGCTGATATTTTTTATTTTCTAAATAACTTCAATCTTGTAAAGTTTTTCTAATATCTCATATTGTCGTTGGTTTTAACTACAGTTGAATAAGTGGAGAATCATACTTGCTACAAACCTACACTACAACCTTAAACAGAATCTATAATAATTATAACAATTATTACATATGTGATGATTCGGAAAATTAAAGTGATTGCTTTTTATGACATCTGAAAGTCGCCGTTATCATAAGTTTTATTATAATTTTATCACACGTCGCTAATGATATCAATAGGCTTATGAACGTAGACAAAGAATGTTGTTTATGTCTACGCTAAATGAATAATAAATTGTATATGGTCGCAGCAAGGTGCAAAAGAAAATAGGACCTACTTAAAATAATTTACATAATTAAATACATTTATAATTAAATTACATTCTATATGATTCTAAAACTGCACCCATGCTAGGTCGCAATCCGAATGAATTAAATGTATATAAAATTCGTTCCCATACTTTGGCAGCGTCAGTAATAAACGCTGGTAACATTCCATGAACTTGATTCTTATGAGCGCTAAATTGGTGCAAGCCGGAGCGCTAGTATGTAACAAACATGAAAATATGTAAACCAGCAACTTAGTTCTGACGTTGATGTTAAAGAACTGATGACATTGTGCCAACATTTAGAAGTGTCTAGTAACTTTATTAGTGTCACAACAAATAACATAAAAAACATGCACAAAAAAATCTTATTTTTCATCTTCAGGTTTCGCAGCTTTTAGAATTGCACAAACAATAATGGCTCTTGTCTGTCTAGAGTCTAGACATTCATTGAAACCTTTAGAGTGTAGTTTTTATTGGTCCGTGTTCAACTTTACCTGATTTAAATTATAGAAAATACGAAGGCCAAACTAAAAGTTTTCAGAACTAACCACTTGTAAACAATATAATAAAAAATAAGTTTAAATTTTGAAAGTGGAACTCTTTGCCAAA
Organism: Napeogenes sylphis; assembly: GCA_959347405.1. Lineage (NCBI taxonomy): Eukaryota > Metazoa > Arthropoda > Insecta > Lepidoptera > Nymphalidae > Napeogenes > Napeogenes sylphis. The sequence goes on from OY365786.1 coordinate 22,292,864, forward strand.
ATTACTGAGAAGTGGTGTATTTCATACCTTTAACATTTATTTTCAGATATGTCGTTAAATTAAAAATCTCTGACACGTCAATAAAAATTTAATTCAAGAATTTTTTCCTAATTTTTTTATGACCTTCGATGGTATTACATTTAAAAAGACTGGATTTACTGTTTCTTTATGATCCGGAAACCAAAACACAATCAACTCAGTCGGTGTTTTCTTCTTACCCACATTTGTTTTTAACTTATGCACTTTTTGAAATTTACTACACTAATTGGAAAGATTAATCCTTTCGAATCCTTTACATCACAAGCATTTCCGAGTTTCATTTAACAATTAGTCATCGGTTTTTATAATTAGATTTATTTTTATCGCTTTTATCATAATCATTCGGCTATTTAGTTGCAGGGCTGATAAGTACTATGAAGTTATCATAATTCCTTATGCCGGCATTTCCCGGAGAGTTTCAAAGTTCATTGGACAAATATTTCGTATGTAGATTTACTATAGATTTTATGACTTCCTTAAATGTTCTTACTTTGCAATATTTTAGAGTTGTTCCAGTTTTTTAATTTGGAGTCCGCAAAGGCTCTTGCAAGGCCAGCAAGGCCTGTTTCATTATAAGGTACACCTTATAATGAAACAGGCCTACTACCTATTATAAAAACACCTAATTTACCTAATTAATAATAAAGACCTAAAGACCTAATTTACGGGTTAACCCTACAGGGTTAACCCGTAAATTAACCGTAATAGGAGGTTTCTGGTAGATATGGTTAAAATGTATTTTTATCACGGATAGACGTGAATCTTTTAGGCGTTGTTGTTCGTAGTTGTCCCAGATTCCTGTCTTCTGGCTGTACCTGAAGGTGAATCCTGTTTTTATTAAATTTTAAAATTTCCATATCACCTTAATATGATATATGGTGATATGGTACTAAAATGATACTGTACTGTAATAAACCCTTTGTGGAATCCGGCAATAGCCTTTGAGCGAGACGGTTGGTAGTCTTAAGATTTACTTATAGAGGTGGCTCGACAGTGATAGAGGCCTATAATTCATAAGAATGGTTTCATCTCATTTCTTATTAAACAGCACCACTACAACTATACCCCTGCTTGTATAATATTCAAGTATTACGTCAAACGGCCACTCCGTTTGGCGTAATACATAAATATTATAATTACTACGAGTAACTTGACACTGTAAGATACATGAAAGATTTTTTATAATTTTGTCTTTTATTTTGTTCTTGAATAAAACAATTATGAAATAATAAAATAATTTTGCTTTATAACATTTTAAATATGATGATAGAAGAATGTTAAAATATATATAATAGAAAAAGTTGTTGTGAAAATATTATTACTTTCGTATTATGTATAAATGTATCTCGAAAAGTATATACTTACTGACTTTTCTAAATAATAGTAAAAGCTAAAATTATTAAGATTGTGAATATATGTAAAAATCGATTTTGCCTCTGGCAGACTTTCAGAAAATCATTTTAAAAATTGGATTATAAAAGTATTTTTATCCTATCGCAATGCATTATCTACATTATGCAAACTTTCAAATTGCGTAAAATACATGCATTTTTTATATATATAATTTGAATGTGAAACCTACGAGTGTGTAAAAATATGTATAAACTTCTTAGAGTTATAGTTAATAAGTTTTTAAGGATTAAAAAAACAATTTCTATTTGTGACTGTACTAGAAAATAATGATTTACAAATTCATTTCAACATAGGATTTTTTTTAATCGAAATACTGATGACAACGATTTCCGTTAAAGAAAAATCATATGAAACGTGAAACGAATGAACTTGACAACAGAGTGAAACTTCTGAATCGAGCTGAACATATATATAGGGTTATTTTTAATTAGTTGACCACCTTTTGCAGGCAGCCTCTCTTCATCAATCCTAACAACATTTGTTCTACGATTTTCCCGATGCGCACCAGCGCTGACCTATGTATATTATTTAGAATAAATTAGCTTCATGGTAATTTAGATTTAGTTAATATTATAATCATTTTAATTCCTTAGCCTTTTTATCACTCCCTGCAAATACACATCCTATTGTTTTATAAAAAAAAATATATCATAATATACTTTAAGAATACAAGTAGAAATATCTAGTTTAATATATAAACTTAAGGCGAAAGATATTGTTTCTGCCTGGTAAAAGATATAACTTACATTTTCAAATTAGGAAAGGAGTTTATCAGTTCCTAGGGAAATCCAACTTTATTTGAAGTGTAAAAAAATACCAAAAAGTACAACTCTATAAAAGAACTTGGCAAAGTAATTTTGAGATTTTAACCATACAAGCTAATAGAAAATAAAATCTATTTTTCTTATAATTTTGTCTTCACTTGGTGATAAACGAGGAAGGAGTTCACCTGATTATAAATTATTACCCTATTTTTAGCCCCATCAGAGGAATTGTAAATACTTTGAAAGCTTTGAGAAGGAAGCAGAATAAGTTCTCATAATAAGTCCACATTTTAGAATTTTAAAAGTGTTGAGCTTTTTAATATACTAAGTTATATGCGATATAATATATAATTTAGAAGATAGTACTGTTACGACTAGTTGAAAATAGTGATAAGAGCTGTATGTTGTTGTGTTTAAAGTCTCAACAAACATCGTTTGTAAGTGTTTGACCTGCTTAAGTTCTAAACACATTATTCACTTATTATATTGTTGAGGGTATTTCTAAGCAATTGGTAGAGATCTATTGGTACAAATTAGTAAACAAGTGTTAAATTAAGAACTTATTGTATCATACTTATTTAAGAGCGGAAGCTCTGAAGGTGCGGATAGTGATTGAGGGTGTGATTTTGGAGTACCTTATCTATATTTATAACTGTATTAGATTTGTTCTCATTGTTAAATTATGTGAAATATGTAAATTTTGTAATAACTTTAATTTTTTTTTAAATAAAATTTCTACATGTTTTCTTATTATTAAATATATATTAAAATCGTTATTTATAATATTATTGTCAGTATTGGTTTGATAATTTTTCTATAATTAGGGTAAAGGAAAACAATAAAATACACTATCTTACAAGAATTTGTACGATGGTGACGATTATCAAATTTACTATAATACTATAATTTGGTTAGTTAAATACAACCCTCAATCTCAACTCTTTTTATAATAGGTCAGTGCATGTAAAACCTACAGGCCTTAAATTTTAAACAATCCTTAATACAAAAGTACGTCTTGTACTCCGACTAGTGATATCAGAGTGTCATCTAAATTTTTTGGTTTTGGAAGACACTTTCACTTTCGCAACACTTTCGCAATATTAGCTCGAAATAGTTCAGAGCTACTGAGATTATCCGGGAAACAAAGAGTATAATCGCCAAGTTTTCCTCAAGTTTTAAAGGGCATTTCTGCTTACAACGCTTTTAGAAAATACGTTATATATTTACTTTAAAATATGTAATCTATAAGTTCAACAAACATATTACATTAGGAAAAATAATAAAATTTCTTTAAAATTCGACTGTTGGTCAGGTTCAGGATACATATTAGAGAGTTCTAACATTTTATTTTATACTACATGTAAATTAAATATTTATTAAACTTATATAAATATATAATGAAAACTAAACCGACACGGGCAGGGATTCGAACTCGCGACTACTGGTAAACCGTCCCGTCGCTCTACCAACTGAGCTATCGTATCGCTGTCCGCCTCGGTGAATTAAGCATTTTATATGTGATCGTCATTATCGGGACGGTGGTGACATTTAAAGGTTTCTTTCGAAAATCCTAACCAATGTTTTTATCTTTGCAGTATAGATAAACATTGAAAAGATGCCACTACCGAAATTAATGTTTGAAAATGTCTATGCCTAGAGTCACTGTTTTTTGCGGGTAAGTTACGAGCCTCAATGCTAAACCCCTCAACTCCGCCTCTGAATATGATAGAGGTCAATGAAGAGATTTTACCCAGACATTTCATTTTAGTACTCAACAGAATACGAGACCAGGGCAAACAAGGCATACACTCAACTTTAATTGTGGATCTTTGCAATATCAGGGCATTGAAAGAAAGAAAGAAAAAAGAAAACATATTTATTCGTAGTCTCTACACAACATTTAAATACAGAAAAGCTATAAAAAGTTAAAACAGAATAATAAAATTATCTAAGTGTTATGTACCTAAATGTTATGTTGAGCCGAAAAGGACTCAGCTCAGCTTACGCTACCATATATAAAATATATAATATAATAAAAATATCGCAACACTGATTTTCAGTTGAGCTTTTATACTTTATAATCTATAATTGAGCCCGCGACAGTGTCAGCAGTCACACATTTTATACAAACATAACCTATCAAAGATTGCACTAAATGGTAACATTATAAACAACAGACAAAATAATAATAATAATAAAAATAAAATAAAAAAAGACACAATTTAACATGAGAACATATAAAGACTAGGCATAAAAGTCTTAACCAAGCCATAACAAATAATCAAGTTTTAACCTAAAAAACAGGAGAAACAAACTTAAATAAACGAAAGATTTATTATACAAGATTTATTGAGGTTTTTAATAATTAATCGTAAAACTAATTAACAGTGAAAGTTTGTATATGTATAGCTCATGAGTTAGTTGTAAAAAGATGTTATTGTGATGTCAATTAAAAGTGCGAATTGTTGGGAGTGAACACTAAGAGAGCAATGCAATACTGCTCTTAGGGACTTAGTGTATGTTGCACGACAAACAAACCGCCTCTGTGCTTGTTGGACAAAACTTCAAAGTAAGTAACCAACAATTTTAAGTAGTTTTTTGTATTTCTAAAAAATATTTCTTTAAAATAGTTTTAATATTTTTTTATTTTCAGGTTCCGCATTGGAGGAGGGAGGTTGTTCCAGCATTTGGAAGCTGCCCCGAAATGCTGCTGTCTTGTGAGGAGGAGTTAATATCATATGCAAAGATGCCCTAGTGTGATATGTAACATTACTCTGTGATGCCCATTTAATTTTACTGAATAAGTACTCTGGCTTCTGAGAAGATACAACTCCAGAGAGCAGCTAACAGCTAGCATTGCAAGCTAACTTAATAACATAAACGCCGTCCACTACTATATTGAGATGGCGCAATCAGCCTTATAATTTTTAACGGAAACGCAGATATTTCAACCAAGCGACACAGTTTTTATCACACCCCGGGTATAAACTTTTACATCACTTTATACCTCACGCCGGGGTATCTCTGTTCTTAAGGGACGATATCTGCTGCTGTCACCTTGGCAATTTTTGAAGGAATCTGTCAACACTCTGTGGGATATACTATGCCTGTGGCATTAGTAACCAAGGATCCGAACTCTAACGTTTTAAAGCGAAAATACAAACGTGCCTCTAAATTCTTCAAATGTCGAATTGTCAGAGCAAAGTGCGGTAAGAAACTTGGGCTTTATGTTTAAGGTTTCGGAATGGGGTAAAGTAGACACAAATTTCCCCAGTAGACAAAAATTTTGCGCATTTACTAAGCACTAAGAAAGCCCATTTATCGTATCACCGTTCTTCGAGAAAACTCCCATATGTGCCTCACCAATTATTGGAATACAGGGTCTGGAAATATCGAGCTGTTGTCAGTTTCGAGGTTATCAGGACAGTAAGGCCAAGATAGCATTGAAGAAACATAGTGATCCACAGAGCGAGGCAGTACTTCTCGCCGAACCGAATTCTCGCGCTTAATAAGCGCGAGAATTCGGTTCCTCCTTGTCTTGTCTCCTTCCTGTCTGACTATGATGCAAGCCATTTCTGTCCATTCCACATATTCATTATATTATTAAATATACGACTTTTAAAAATGGCAAATCACTTTTAATCGTCATATGGTTGTTTGATCTTTATGTTGTATACGAGCTAATATGTAGGTATATAAAATAAAATATTTATATAAATATTTAATTTTACATACTGTAATATGTATATATAATATTATATAAAATGTGTATAAAAGGACTCAAGGCATTATATATTAACCACTTATGTTGCTTAAAATACAGCTTTTAGATTGAAAAAAAAAATGGAATTTTATTAACTTTTTGACTGAAACATGACACATCATTAATTTTTATTCGCGACGAACCTTCATTTTGTATTTTTTTGTATCATTGCTTTTATTTTTGCATGATTTATATATTTTAATTGTAATTTTAGATTCTTTTGACATTCGAGTGTAATTGATAATGTTATCTTAATTGTACTTTGTTTTGAATAATAAAATATCATCACGTTAATACAAGATGAAGAAAAGAAAATTGTCAATTTTTATGTGTCGATTTTTATGTAAATTACTATATTTCTTAATTTTTTAAGCAGAGGTCGGCTTATTGAAAATCACAAGCGCTGATCATATATTGTAACTTAGTAAAAAAAATGCATAGCTGTCTCCAGCTGTACAAACGCACTTCAATGTAATATTTATCTCTAAATCGCATAGGTGTTAAATAAATAATAATAAATCCAAACTATGTTAACTTAATCGACCGAAATGATACATTTGTTTAGTGTGGTATATAGGTATAAATACAAATATTTCAATGAGTTTATTAAAAAAATATTTATACTACAACGTAGTATCTGTAATTTGGATTAGATATCTAGAATTCAGTTTTTTGTAATATATTTAATTATATTTTGTAATCTTTATAATAAAAATAATTCAATTATACAAGTTAATCTCCAGACTTCGCTATCGTGTAGAGAATTTGAATTTGTTAAATCGTAACATCTTTAAAGGAATATAATTTATTTCTAATTCCATACTTATTAGATACATTCAATGTCTGATCAATGTGTACTCAAAAATAATTATAATTATAAGCAATGGTGTGACCTTTACCCTACAATAAAATATAAATTGTTGAAAATTGTAGTCTTATTAGCTTTGGATAAAGTATGTTCATTAAACAGACCGTATTTAATCTCACAACATCGACTAAATGTAACGGGAATGACCAATCAATTAACTTAATCAACAGACATCAATTACACACTATACAGGGACGTACGAATTCAGTAAGTATACAGCGAGTACTCGTTAATTTTAATAGTTGTACAAATTCATCAGAAGCATTATAACATTTTTAAACTATGTATTAATACTTCAAAGTTTTATCAATTCGATCAGCCTTTACGATAAAGTTATCGCATTACTATGCTTTAAATCAGTATTAACAAATGCTTTATAAAATATCAAATGTATGTATGTTTCTATTTTTTATAAATTACTATTTGGTGCCCGCACTCATTCAGTAGTTTTGAACGTGCAACGCTTTTCTTAAGAAGTCACACGTTTAGCGGGGAAGAGCTAGAAATATTACACTAATTTTTATAAGTAGTAAAATCCACTTATTATACTTATAATTCTTTAAAATTGGCATCTACAAAACTCGCTAAATACAAGTTTATAACCAAGATAGATATCTGATATGATATATGAACTTGCATGATGTCTATTATTACTCGGCAGGTGTACCAGCCGTCTGATCTCTAAAACTTTAGAATCAAAGCCAAGCCGTAACTACATATTGAAAAACATGTTTTGGATTACTAATGAATTGTAGAAAAAACAAAAATATAGTTGTTTATAAAAATTTATTATTTATTTATGCTCTATTAGTTACGCTTAAAATAATTGTGTACTTGCATTACATATAAATAACATTATATTACCAAAATTGTTTATTGATATACTATACTTGATAAAAAACTTATATATTACTTATAAAATTCCAGATGTATAATAAATTTAATTTTGTATAATTGTATGCTTTTATATTACTTTGTTTAAATAAATTAAGGTCACTGGAATTTAAAATAGTAACCGTCTTGTACTAAATAAACCTGAATTAAAAAGTGTTTTTTTATAAAAAAAAGGGACACCCGGATGAAACGAAGTTCCTTTCGATTAATTATTGAAAAAATTGTAATAAAAAAATTACCTTAATAGCTTTTAATATTTTTTATAAACATTAAAGAAAAATAACTAAATTAAAAAGTGGTAATCAATAAACCCGCGAATTATTGTCGCGCCACCTAGCGGTTTCATTGTGTTTATATAACAGATGTAGTTATGTTTCGCTAAAGTATAAATAGTTGGCGTTGTTACAAATTGCAACAAACCTCAATATCAAATAAATAATAAAGAACTACTAAGCAATTTAATATAATACAAAAAATAATAACGAAAATAATTAATGAAAATCTAAAATATTTATAATTTTTAATGTAGGTAAGACTTATATTTCCATGTAGGGAACGATACATTTCTAATTTTTATAGTATTAAATTATTAATAGGTATAAGCTAATATACTGATGAATAATATTTGTATAAAATTCAAAAATTGTAAATATCTTTATTCAAGTAGGCATTTACACGCACTTTTGAATCGTCAATTACATTAAATTGGTCGGTATAGTCAGTCTGTGAGTAAGCTACCACCAGCTCGGAATGCTGTTCTGCTAAGATGAGCTGGCCAGAAACTCAACAGTTGCTCTTTTTAAATGAAATTTATACTATTTTTGTATGATATTTCACCGATAATTTATAATAAATGTAAATAAAATGAATAACTAAATTAAAAAGTGTTAATCAATAAACCCAGGATTTACTGTCCCGCCACCTAGCGGTTTCATTTTGTACTAATATGTTAATATAACAGATGTAGTTGTTTCCCTAAGGTATAAATAAATGGCGTTGTTACAAAACATTACGAGTATATTTGATCACAAATTTGTATTATTATTTTCATTTAAACTGTCTTATTTGCAAATTTATTCTAAAAGAACAAACTCCAATATCAAATAAATAATAAAGAGCTACTAAGCAATTTAATATAATACAAAAAATAATAATGATGGAAATGAAAATATCTATCTATCTATAATATCTAGAGAGAGAGATAGTAAAACATGTCGTGCCAACTTTTGGTAAGAATTTTTACCGTCGAGCCCCCTTTCACAACGCGCGATAAGGAACTACGTTCCAAAAATTTTTTTTTTTTTTTTTTTTTAACTCCGAAAATTGAGAGTTTTTGTATTTGTGTTGATTAAAGACATGTTTGTTTATTTATTTTACTTTATTGTGTCAACCTATGTACTCTCTATCAGTCTACCAGAGATGTTGATGAATTCGTTTATTATTAACTTAATGAATAAGTACCTACATATTTTTAGAAATAAGAAAACTAAAGGTTAATGAATCGATTTTCTATATTATGCGTAAAAGACTGTTAAAATAACCAGAGGAGTAAAACGAAGCAGTATCAAACGATGATGTATTCAAAATCTTTTTATTCTTATTATAGCAGCTTCAAAGCAAGCAGAATTTTTAGAAGCAGATAATTACGTCACCGTATAGTATAGGGCCTTCACTCATGGATGAATATGAACTTTACTCAAATATACAAGAAAAGTCAAGGATATACTCAAATATAGAAGAAGGTGGTACAACGTTGCATTTTGTAATAAATAATTATTTTTGTGACGAGGGTGAATTAAAAAGTTCAAGTTAAAAGTTTAATGCCCGATAATATAGGTTTCGTTGCATTCAAAATATTGATACTTATCGGGTGTAGGTAGTACAAAATTAACTAATGAGCATCTATTATTGACTGTAAAGATAAAATTATGGCAGTCAGTAATTACATATAACTCTTTCATTTTATTCTCTGATCTTCAAAAGGGTCTTTTGTCAAAGTTCTAAATTTGAATAAGTTGGAATTTTTTTTTAACGATTCCGCTCGGTATGAAAAAACATTCTGTAATCTAATACTTGTATAAAAAATAACGTCGAAAGATATCCGCATCGATATGAATTCATCATTGGGGAATTCGACGATGTCGTATACCGCTCTGACAAAAGGGGTTGCAAATTTTAAGTGTTGAATGAGAATCGATGAGAAAAATAACGAAAAAGCACGAAATCTCATATTGAAATCTACTATCAAGTGCATTGTAGACACAAATGATCAGTAAACATGGCTGTTATAACGTACTATATACTACTATTCGTAAAGATACCCAGGGCATTCTCAGGCAACCTCAGAACCACAACAAAAGAAAAAAAATGTGAAAACTTTATAGCTGCAGTTAACGAATATTGAGTTTTACTAAAACTAGTATTGTAGCTTTGCAACGTAGGTGGAATTCATAGGGCTAGAGATGGTTATTACGGCAAGAATACAACTATTTTCGCAATTTATTTTGTTCTTATTACTTGTATGTCACTTACACTTTCATATCATCTTTCTCGATACATCGTCGTGGAAGGGCCGAGCTCGTATCCTATGATCAACTATCTGAAAAGTGTCCCAGGGGTAGTGCTATCGCCAACATTATTCATGTATATGTGTATAAGCGACAGGAATTTTCGTTGCCATTAAGATAAGAGCACAGGCAAAACTGTCCAAATCCTAGCCTAGCCTTTCTACTAATTTATTATAAAAATAATAATAGTTTATGGATAAGACCTTTTTCTGAATACGAAATTCTGGTTTAGTTAAAATCCGCAAAAATACAGAGATTCGGCAACATTCGTCTGGGTTCCCACAGTTATCGAGGGCTCGTCGGCTTTAGCACACAGCATGAGATTGAATTGACCAGCCTAAGGCGATGAGCTGCTGCGGTCTTTCACTTCAGGACATCCATCTAACCTCTGAACAGAGGTTAGATGGATGTGTTAGCATCTGTGCGGTCACCCTACTGTATCGTACGGTAGGCTTGCGGTCTGGCTGCCTGACAGGAAGTGGGCGTTCCTGATAGCTTCACCGCCAGCTAAAAACTAGTAGTTAGCCTCTTAGACGTTCTCAACAAGTGATGTTGCAAGTGTAAGAAATCACACGGGAAGTGAGCGTGCCTAAAGCTCCGGAACTTTTCAAGAGGAAAAGGTAGCATGGTGTTCGTGATCGGACTTGTCAATGACTATAGTCTTGCTAGCTTACTAATCTTATAGTCCGTTGTCGGATGTCTTCGGAGGTCAGACGTGCCATATAAGGGTCCTTGGCTGACCTGGCTTGGCTAAACCTGGCCACAAGAATAGCGGTTCAATCCCCATAACCGAGAAGGTTGGTAGGGTAGAGATGTTACTGCCTTGAGCGTGGAGCCTAGTCAACCGGGGGTCGAGGCGATGGTGCCGTGACCGGCGGTGTCGCTGCTCCCTCGGGGAGGCTGGGTGGAAGGAGACAGGTGCAGCCCGAGTCCTTCCTCCAGCCGTAGTAGTAGCCGTAGTGCCTGAGTGGGAGAGGGGGGTGACCTCTCTCGTCCATTATAGGTTTACGTGGGGGGGGGGTATCCCCTAGTTGATCGGGACCCCTCGCAGGAGGTTCCACTGGGGGCGTAACGGTCAGTGCGAAAGTGATCCCAGGGCGTCCCACTCAGGTGATGAGGTCAACGTTGTTTTTTTAGTGGGTAGCCTTAAAAATGGTATGCGTTTTCTATGCTGCCGGGTAGTCCCACATACCCCAACGGCCATCACCTTCCTGGCCGCTGGTATGATGCGTAGCGCATTTTTCCAACGCAAAAAAAATGGTTGAGATGCTATAAACATAATCATTAGGACTGAAGGAGCGAGGTAAAGTATTTGTCATGTGCCTAGAAGAATTGTATGGACAACCATTTGTTTTTAATTATTATTTGTAGGTACTTATAATAATTATAAATTCGTCTTGATTTGAGTGAAACTAAAATCAACTTCTTTTGGTATATAAATTTTTGCATTTATTTGGAATACGAATAGCGTTTTTATTCTATGAACATTATAATTATTGTGTTAGTTTTTGAAATACATCTATCTGGTTTTATATATACCTTAAGAATGAACTGGCGAACCTGCGAAAATAAATATGGCATTGCTGTGCACTGCACTGCACTGTTACGTATTGTTCTGTATTTTATTGACCTGTACTGTACTGTACTGCACTGTACTGTATATGAGTATAATACAAGATGAGCTAAGAGTAAATGGAAGTATTAATATTATAGTTGTGATTACAATATAATCGTTTCTTCGTGTATCGATTCCTAACAACTCAAATGCTTTACATGGATCTTAAAATAGATATTAGGTATGAAAGGTATTAGCTTTATTTATTAAATAATATAAAAATGTATATATTTAGATCTTTCTTGTATTTGATAGCTCATACATTCAGATAGGTAAATAAATCCCAAGATTCCGACAAGACGCACAAGGGTGTAACTGTTATTAAGAAATTAATACACCTTTGTGTAATAAAGCCGTAATTTGTATGCACTCAATATATCCTACATTTCATCAATTCGCATTTTGAGACAATATAAATATTTTATAAATTTCTTTATATCCTTCTAATTTATCATATAGTAACTGAATTGTGTGTTTGTTTTCGGTTTCACTTTAACGATACTAGATGTTTATTAGATTGAATTTCACTATTACCTGCGAATGTTAATATGTCATATTGGTTTCCAAAGCCCTCCGTCGAATAAGTTATACTGCTCTAGACTCTATGTCCAACACTCATAGAGTATCTTAATAGGAATATAAATATTGAACTTCTCTAGTTACATTTTATAATATATATGTCTTTAAATATTTTTCTTTATTTCTTGTAATGTTTTTAGAGTCTGGTTAAGGCAATCTATTAAATCGTGATAGTGTATACTATATAAATATAATTTAAACTATTATATTTGTGCAAAATTAAATGATTACAATTTATAAGAAACTCATTGTATTGAAATTCATTAAATTTGAACATTTAACAATATTTTAAGATTTATTATACAGTATTTTAAATTATTTATTATAAAGAACGTTCAGTTGGAGTTGGAGTTGGTTGGAGTTGGAGTTAAAATGGACTCCGAAAACAAAATCCCTGACTTATGGCCGACATGTATTACACTCTAACTTATATATGTACCAAATTAAAGACATTATAATTTAAATTAATGATTATATAACATTAACATACCTACTATTTACTATTACCTAATATGTGGTAAGAATCAAAGTTTTTTCAGAGATATGTGCTCACCCTTTTTACACACCTCCTATAATACCATAATATAATATTTGTACAAACATTTTTTTTTTCTTATAACTTGTATTAGACGCAAATAACATAAATCAAAAACTTTACTAAGTCTAAGCACGGCGAAGCAAAATGAGGGTCTGATTTTACCTGGTAGGTATAAATTTAGTCGTATTCATAAATGTTTGTTTATGTATTCCCTCACAAAGATTAAACTATTTAAAATTATTTAGGAACAACAATGATCGTCCGCTTAATGTAACTTTAAATTCTATAGAATTCGTTCCTTTTACAGGGCAGGTTATAAAATGAAAAAACTTAATTAGCACGTCTTTATAACATTAACGGCTTTCAGCTTACGCACGTTACTTGGAGGACGTAAGTGTCAAGTTCTTACCTATTTCTTTCTTTGCATCCCTAGCGACAAACGACGTCCTACGCCGAGGTCCGGGCCTTACAAGAGACGCCCTAAGAACTCATATTCCCCTGGGAAGCCCAATAGGAGCCCACTGTCATAGCCAATAGGGCTAACAGCATTGACGCGATAAAAAAAAGTCTTTGGATGCCATTCTTTTCCCTTTCAAAGGTATATCCTATACATATATATATATATTTTATACATTACATTCTGAACAGTGCAAAAAATATGTTAAATAACATTTTTATCTATGGAATACCTTACATGAATTGACAAAAATAAGATGGAATATTCATTAAAACACAGTATTTAAATATTTTATTTATATTGTTATCATATGGTCAAATCGGTATATAATGAAATTGGCGAAATAAGGAATGAAAACAGAATAGCTAATGGTATTAACATTCCCAAAATGTCCTATTACTTTCGTAAATCATATATTTTGCCGTTTAGTAGGTACTCCTCATGTTATTGCTGCCTCAAGCTTATACAATATGATATGTAAAATATACATACTGTTGGTATTTGATAATAAAAAATATATATTAAAAAAATATACTGCAAAGAAACTGAAGCAAATAAACGTAAATTAATAAGTTATGAACAATAAAATATACCATGACTAAACAAATATTTTCTTCTAGAATAAGCTTATGTAAAATATTTTGTAAAGTTAGATAAAACAGATCGCATTTACAAACCGGAAAATAATTTCGTAAGCACAATCTTTAATCTCAACTTTAGTCGACAGCTTAGAAACTAAACTAATACTAAAGTTGAAATAATTTGGTTTTACTCTTTTAATTCTATCATAATCTGGGGGCCTATGCTGAATATACGTAGATACGAAATTCAGCCGCAACACGGTACGAACGAAACAAAGATGTCAAAGCTATTCTGAACCTATTTCGAGTTCAAACACGTCTTTCGAAATAAGAAGATGCGTTTATATGGCCATGTTATGAAAGGATCGTTTATAAGAGCATGCTTTATAGACCAAAAAAACAATTAAAATACAAAATAGTACATTTGAAGGTTCCAAAAAAATATAATTATTGGTTATTTATATCTTTACCGATATCCTATCGAATAATATATATGTATTCATTATTTTAGATACGAATAGTTTATTCCGGCTTTATAAATTGTATTTTAGTTTTTTTTTTGACGTTTCGAAAATGACAAACTAATAAAAATAAAAACTTGATTTGGCGCGACTATAAAATATTAGAAAATGAATGCAACGAAAAAGAAGCTCGAAATTTTATTATTTAAAATAATAAAAAAAGACCTTTTCCTTGTAAAATATACTAAACTATAATCTTCCTTTTAAAGAATTGTTCTGCACGTAATTGCAACATGTATGAAATTGATGCAGCCAAGTGCCCCCAGAATATTGTTCTTATCAAAAAATCCAAAGCATTCAAACTTTTATTAAATACTCATAAAGTACATATTTCAAAATAAGTATTAAAACGTTTTTATGTTTTATGAAAATGAAAAAGCCACACTTGGTTGCAAATAAGACAATAGTTTATTATTTGATTTTTAATGTTAATGGTTTGTGAGAATCTAATATATTTTAATAATACAAGTAATGAGTTTTAAGCATAGGAAACTTTATTGATGGATGGATGTATAGCGCCACATCACCCAATTTGGAGCCGCAACCAATCAGTTTTAAACCGATTAAAACCTACATAAAAATAAATGATGAGTAAGTTATCGTATGTAAAGTTTGTCAACTTTTTGTTGTTCGAAGTAATAATACTACTAAATTCTCGAATGTCTGTCGGTTGAGTCTATTTAAAGAAATAAACACAACGTCGGGTGTACTATCAATATTAAAAGTATTTTTTAACTAATGCACTCACTGTTGCCATTCATTAGTTTTCTCTTTAGAGGTATCTCAATTGTTGAGCGCTCCGCTATAATTCTAAGTAAATTGAATAATATACATTCTTACATATTTGATAAAATGCTAAAAACCAATAAAATCAATAGCTACAATGTAAAAAATACTACTTACGAAACTCAAACGGCAACTCTTTTTTCTAACGTTCATATTCGCTAATATCGATAGCAAATTACGAAAAATATTACCACAGCATCGAACGACGTCTCGATTTTGATCGCGAAGTAAGTTCGGAATAGGAATAGGACGAAACGAAAGACGAAGTAACGTTCAGAATAGACCTCCTGGTTTAATTCGTTTTAAAATGTAAATGTCTTTTCCGAATTTAAATGTAATAAAGATAAAATTGAACTGCTAGTTTTAAGCTATAAAAAAAGGTTTGTTTTTAATAACGCTTGTTCATATATAAAATAATAGATTTTTAATAAAAAAAAAATATAGTAATATATACATATATATTTTTTAATTTAAATCTAAATATTTGTTTCTTAATCTCAAAACTTTAAAAGTGACTTCGACCGTATACTAAATTACTAATATAATGTATCAAGAACTAAAGAAAAACTGAGTTGTTGATGAACTGCCGAACCTTGTTTATTGTTGATATTATATTATCCGTAAAAAGTTACTTAGAAAGTTTTGCGAAAAAAATTTATATGTATGGAACGATAGAAAATACTAAACTTATATAGAAAATTGGGATTATTTATTCCTTTGTAACTTTCATGTGTCATAGAAGACCTGATCTACTTCAGCCAAATAAAAAAATATATATTATTTACGGGTTAAGATTAATATGAAATCTATGAGTAATTTAGTCAAATTAAATTATATAACCCAGGGCAGTACCGATACAATCCCTTCAAACTACTGCTTTACTGCTGTACCGATGGTATAACAAGCTGAAGTGGAAATTTAAGTTGATCTGGAAATACCACCGAAAGATAATCATTCCAAATCTTAATTCAAGGTAGAAAGTTTCTTGAAAACCACACTTTTAAGATAGGTCATCCATTCATCATTTCATCCATTCGATATCACGATGTGGTCGATTAGTAGAGTTTCAGGCAAAAAGAAAATTGGCTTTACCTTTAGCCGTGTGAGCCAGTCAATCAATGTCTATCTGAAACGAAAGGAGGTAATGCTGGCAGAAACTATCCACTTGAACTTTCGTGTCCCGGGCGGATAGCTTGCCAGCAAATCGCAATTTTTTACCATACACTTGGACTTTACTCTAGTGATTTTCCATTTAAAGAATCTTAAATAACGGTAGCAGTTTCTATTCAATACCTTATAATTTAGATCATTGGTAACTTGCGCCTCAGCTCAGGAACGATAAGTCTGTCGTTTGCAAGTAGCAGCTAGCTTACTTTTTTTCAAACAAGGAGGTTAAGATAACCTGTATATTATATTTGCTTAGTGTATGCTGTAATCCTGTATTAACGAGTCTGCACATAACGTAATTTTTTTTATTTACTGAAACAGCCGACATACAACTGGTTGTTATGCACCACTGCTTTACACTTAGATATAAAAACAGTGACACTAGGGCACTGCTTTCTAATGGCCTTCAGTGTAAGTATAGCACGATACCGGTCAAATCTGCCGTATTGTCTTGCAGGATATAACACTGTAATTCTTCACAATTTCTGACCTTCAGTCGGGTACAGATTTCGCACCTTAGGTTACAGGTACCAGGAGTAGCCATATCATATCCATGACGACAAGGGGATAGATTAAATGGTTTGTGTTTCATAAAAAGTTTATGTCTTTAATATAATTAGAAACTAGTATCACAAACATTCTGATTGATAAAAGTTGATACATGATAAAAGTTGTTGCGGTAGCCCAACTTTGTGCAATATCTTTTTAGTTTTTCATTTGCGAAACTATAGGTTAGTTGTCAATGAAAAAATTGTCTAGAGAAATTTGTATTTGTAAAAAGAGTGGCATCGCTCGATGTCGATGAACAAACTGACGAAATTAATGTTTGTAACAAATTGTTATTTATTCGAGTGGTCTGTGGGTGAATTCTCTAAAAAAAATATTTATATGCTTAGCATATTAACATCTTATTTTTATTGCAAGATGATTGTTTTATGTTAATCTGAAATATTTTATCATTTATGTTATTATAAATTTTATTCTAAAGTGTTGAACCATTTTGAACAAAGTATTTGATAATTTTAATTAATTTAGATACTATTGTAAGAATACCTTATATTACTTCTAAGTCTACCTATTTTACTATAGATCTTAGATTTGTTTCCTATTAATATTAGTCAAGGAATATTATTAATAAACATACATTTCTATATATAATTGTTGTATAATGATTGCTCTGAATCTATTCAGGCTGTGCACTGCCGGCTACTTTTGACTATGCGTAAATATCCAAGCAAAACTACTATATATAATCTACTTTGCTACAGTAATGGTAATTGCAATGATATCCTATCCTAGTAATATAATAAATGCGAATGTAAGTTTGTTTGTTATGCTTTCACGCGATAACTACCGAACCGATCATTATAAAACTTTGTACACATACTTTGGTAGTTATGAGAAGTAACATTGTCCTATGTTAATCGACTTATTATTATTATTATTTTTAATCTTAACTTAAAGAAATTTAGAACTATAAAAACATTGTTTGTCAATAAACACGTGGACGGAGTCGCGGGCAACAGCTAATCACTGTATATATTTCTCATTGACATCTAACAATGGATCATAAGTATTAAGTAAATATATTATTTTCTTATAATCCTCGTGTTTGAACAGAATAAGTCAGTGGATAAGTCCGCTTACGTATATAAATAAATAACAATTCTATGAAATTTTTTATTCTTATTAGAATAAATTTAATGTTTTTTTTTTACTTTTCTTTATGAATTTTCGTTCAGGTGACTTTAATAATAATATATATACATATGTAAGTTATACATATAACATGGAGTAATGCAGGGTGGTAATAAGTATTTAGTTAAGGATGTGTAAGTGTGTTCCTCATAGGGTTTTGTGCGTTTCAGAGTATTTTTTTTAAATTACTTTGTATTAAAAAAAAAGCTTACAGTATAGAGTTTACTAAGTCATTAGTAGATGGTAGTAAACGTAAAATTTGTATGTTTGCATGTATAATGTAATTTCGTGAGCTTGATGTGCATTGACACTCAAACGTCGTCATGTGATGTAAGTTAAATTAAGTGTTAACATGTTATGTGAGCTTTTGGCCCTTATTAAATGTAAGCTCAATGTAATAGATAACTGAAGACCATTTTGAAAAATTTTACATTTCTGCATTTCTAACGATTAAAAATACTTAAATACCTCCATAAGATAAAATCATTGGTTTTCTCAAAAAAAAATAATAATTGTTACCAAGTAAATTCCAGAAATCTACGGTGAAAAACACAGCCCTTTCCATAATAGGTAATTTCGGTCAGTTCATTTAAATATAATTTCTTATAAGCAAGTATGAATCATCGCCACCGTCGCGTCGCTAAGCTAACGGTGACCGAGTGAACAGCCGTCCTTGCGGCATAAACACCGAAGTGCTATTAATGATTTAAGAAAGAGAAAATTCTCTAAGCCACGCATGAGAAATTAAAAAGATGCATCATTGAGCTGAGCGTAAGCAAAGCTCTTAGACGTTTGGGAATATTTTTTTTGTGGCAACATCACAGGAAAACCACTTGACCAATTTTAGCCAAAATTGTCACGCATATCAAGGACGTTACTGGGCTTCTATTCCAAAAAACAGAATAAATAAATTGGTTTCGTTTTGAAGATATGGTCAAAAAATTTAATCTCCCATAGACTTAAGCTTAACTGAACCTGCGCTCGGTCGCCAATTGTTACTCTTAACCGTTCCGATGCCAGAAACTTTATTAGAAGTCCTTGGGCGCGTAATGGACTAACTTTAGTAGCATAAAAAATTATTATTCTATATTTATTTTATAAAAAAGAGCCATACGAGCTATTTGTAACTTAAAAGCTAGAGACTCCCTAAGAGATACTTTTAAAGAAATCTGTATTCCAACGGTCGCTTCTCAATATTTTTTTAATAACTTAATCTATATAGTCAACATTTAGATGCTTATATTAAAAATAGCGACGGACATATGATCAATACAAGAAATAAAAATAAGCTCGTAGCGCCAAAATTTTGACTCTGAAAGGTTAACAAATCTTTCATGGGCTTGAGTATACGCATATATATTACCCCCCGCCCCATCAGGGCGGGTGTCCCCCAAGATTCAGTTCTCTCGCCCATCCTCTACTCCATCTACGCTAGCGACATTCCTAGGCCGCGAACTAAAGTGCATCTCGCCATGTACGCGGACGATACCGCGCTTTACACGTCCTCTAAGGATCACTGTGATATATACCAACGTCTCCAATCCGCAGTCGACTCCCTCGAGAGTTGGCTGAGGAAATGGTGGATCAAGGTAAACCCTGAGAAGAGCGTTTCGGTGACCTTCGATCCTTGGGGCCCTCCAAGGATCCTCCCACGAATCAAACTCTTTGATAAACCGATACCTGGGAAAGACGAGGCAAAATACCTAGGAGTACGTTAGATAGAAAGTTAATTTTCA
This sequence comes from Napeogenes sylphis, assembly GCA_959347405.1. Lineage (NCBI taxonomy): Eukaryota > Metazoa > Arthropoda > Insecta > Lepidoptera > Nymphalidae > Napeogenes > Napeogenes sylphis. The sequence continues at coordinate 22,312,850 of OY365786.1, forward strand.
CTGCGCATATTAGGACCGTTCGTAGTAGAGCGGCTTACATATTAGGTCGTTTATATCCGCTGTTAGGCAAGCGGAGTAAAATGTCCCTTCGCAATAAGGTGACACTTTACAAAGCTTGCATACGTTCCGTCATGTCCTATGCGAGCCACGCTTTTGCACACGCTAATCTGAAACCCCTTCAGGTGATTCAGAACAGGTTTACACGGATTGCAACCGAGGCGCCGTGGTTCGCACGCAACATCGATCTCCATAGAGACTTAGACTTTCCGACCATCGCTCAATCCTTCATGGGGCTTTCCCAAAAGTACTTTGAACGTGCTGAGCGACACCCGAACCTACTGGTGGCTGACGCCGCAGAGTATAGGCCACGTAAGACTACTTTAGTCAGAAAAAGAAGACCCAAGTCGGTACTCGTTGACCCCGACGACGCGTTATATTACATTATTAAATAAATCTTATCGTAACATTCAAGAATTTTTGGTTGATTGAAATGTGTGGAACTTGGATCATTGTCTCATCTGTAGGGCTGATGTTATAATTTTTAAGTCAAACATTGTTAAATTTGATTTAAAAAGAGTAACTGTTGAGTTTCTGGCCAGTTCTTTCAGCAGAACAATATTCCGAGCTAACTTACTCACAGACTGACTATACTGACCAAATTAATGTAATTGACGATTCAAAAATGTACTTGAATAAAGATATTTTGTTTTTTTTTTATTTTTGTATAGATCTCTGGTATGCAATTAAGATTTTAAAGGTAGTTTTTTATGTTTGTTAGGTAGTTAGTATAAGGTACGATAATTTATTGTTGTTTCATTTAATGAGGGATTTGATATTAATGGGAGAATAGTTTACTTATCTAGGTAAACCTGTATATTTCCTATTATAGGTAGGTCTCTTGTTGGCTGGAGCTTAGCCTTCTGTAAGCTGTGACGTCAGCAATACCGTACGAAAGCCCTACGAATGTTGCTACAGAACGCCCGAAGCTGGGATTTTTCCGATGACCACTAACACATACCCCTGCGACGGGGTCTAGACCCAACACGACCCTTGTCAAGTCAATAATAATTCTTTATTTATTAAGCAATTTTATATTTAAATGGAGGATTTATTTTTTCCTAAAATCAATAAATATAGTAGAGTTATTTTTAGCTCCATTATATTCCACATGATCGTGAACTTTCAATTTACTTTACATTTGTTCGCTTGTTAGAAAAAACAAATCGTTTCTGATGAGTATTTTATCAAAACTACTAATTTTACACGATAATATACTTATAGAATTATATATAGTCTTATTATAAAATAATATTTTTTTTTACAAAATGATGAGCTAGTTCTGTAAGAAGTATATAGGTAAAAGGTATTTTAACTTTTCCAAATATAAATTTATTTTGTAAGCATATTGATTTGCTTGAATTTAATATTTTGATTGCCTTCTTATTTCTTAAATTAATTGATTTGTGTTCTTTCCCTTTTCTGTTTTACTTCACCGTTACCACATATATTTTATCAGACGAAAATACACTATTAGTCATACTGTTCTAAGACTATATAAAAGTGTTACCTCAATAAAAATATTGAGTGCTATCTCTTTACAAGATTTTGTAGTATCTGGACATGTTTTTTTTGGAATCACAAATTTCATAAAAAATAAGTAGCTTTTATGATGTGCGAACATACATATAGACAAACAAACAGCCAAAAATTTTTATTTTTGTTTTTGTGATCTATCAAGCACTGCACTGATTGTTTAGTTATTTATTCAAAAATACCTGTACAGTAAAGAAGTTCTTCTTGGTTACTATTTTATGAAATGTAAATACATTATTTGTCAATATATTTACGCATCATATTGTTTGGTATATGTTTATTTATAGGTGTAGGCATTCGTATAGGTATAGGTATAATATATCAACATAACAACTATTACATAGAAATTTCATTTCTGTAGATAATTAAAATATTGATAATTTTAATATTATCGATTTCTTATTATCTGTCAAATTCGTAGACAAGGTAAATTATTTATCTGTTGACAGCTAATTGCAATATCTTAATTAGTCTGTGACATTTCTTTTTGTTTAAGATATTGAATGTTGCCAGCTTAAGCTAACTTTATAGTCCCCAAATTGTTATTAAAAATATAAACATTTTATTAATAATTACTATTCTAAATTTCATTTATTAATCATTATTAAAGTTAGCATATCGCTAGATATTTATTTAAAAGTAGCTGTCATATTGTTTCAGAAGTATAGTTGCAGCCAACGTTGTTTTATTGTTATATTTATTAGTACAAAAATTTGTTATAAATTTATTTAACTCGTTTCTTTCTTGAGATAAGTAGTGCATTGTTCTTAAATTATTTAAATATAAGTCTTCTTCCGATTAATATCAATTTTACCCACATTTCGTGTAACGCAGCTGCGCATAGCCACATTGTTTGCTTATTATGCACATTTTGACTATAAAATTCAATGCCGTGACCTTTAGAGTCTTTTCTTTCGGAAGCACTTCCGAATTGAATATCTTATTAGCCTTCGGTGAGTGTTTTAGTTATTTGTGATCTTATTAACGCATGTGAAGCGATGTTTCTTAAATTCATTAGCGTGTTTAATTGCAGGGCTAATAATTTAATATGGAATAATTATAATTCCTATTGCCGGCACTTCCCGGGCAGTTTCAAAGTTTGTTGGAACAATATTTCTATTTGTCCTGATTCGACCCTCGGAGTCGACATAGGCTAATATTAGTGCTTGCGAGGCCTTTTTCCTCCATAAGGAGGTTTTTAGTTTGTACCCTAGAAGATACGGGTAAATTTATAATTGGTTCGCGGGGGTAGACGTGAATCTTCGGAGCGTCGTCCTGTTGGTCCTGTATCCTGCTTCCTGACTAGCTGAGTTTAAGGAGCTCGTCTTTATTGTAATCCCGGATTTATGGTGATGTACAAAATTTATTTATACCAATAATCAACACTTCCATTTTTGAAAGTTTTATAAAGAACAAGTGTTTGACTGTGATTCTCCAGTACTGACAAGCAGGAAATCATGCATATGTCTTCGCTTATTATTTGTCAGTGGCGCCTAGGATTTATATTTCAGTAATTTTTATAAATAATTTAATATTAAAAGTGTTATCTCAAGTAACCCACAGCTGAGTCTAGCTGGCATTCTTTTTTTTGGCATTTATTTTGACATTATTATGTCATTATTTAAGACATTCCTGTATTTGTATAATTGTATGAATATTGAGGTTTAATGTTCTTTGTTTGTATTTAACTAAATAAATTTATTTAAAACCCACTTTTATTTATTTATTTGTAACACAACGTTTCTAAAACAGATAGGTTACAATTTGATAAATTGTATCACTTCTTGAACCTAATTAATTAATAATTGGAAATTAAATGCCGAGCTGAACAAAGAAATTATGTGTTATATAATGTGTAATTTATATAAGTGTATATAACTTATATTCACCAATTCAAACAACAAGTGTAACATTATATCCCAAAAAAAAGTTTTTTTTTTAAGTATATCTTTGATCTATTTACAAGTTTTAAAATAATTATGTAAAAATGATACGATATAAATATTTATAATACGATATTTAAAAGCTACTTATTTTTTTATTTTACAATATTCAAATAGATCCAAGAAAACCATATTTTGTTTTGACTCTAGTTTTCTTGGTTGTTTGAAAATTTAAGCACTCGGGGCTAGATGACGGCCAGTCTTAACCTTTGATGAAGTATATGTATAAGATAAAGTAAATTCGCTCGGCTCGTCTCGCTTTATGATGCGGTGCTGAATCGTACTAAAAGGACAGTTCGTGGATACGGGAAATAGCATTGTTACGAGGCTCAACCACGTTCTCAAAAATTGTATCTTGATAAAATTGTACAGATTTTATATAGGTTTTTAGTAAAAATGTGGGTCATGCACTCCTTGGCAGCTAACAGTCCACAAAACTATCACTGAGGTTATTTTTCGCGATGTACTCTACTGAATATTTGAATATTTCTATAGAGGTTTAAACGTAAGCTTGCTTGTTCTGCTTGTTAAAATATTGACCAATAATAAAAAAATCTACTTAGTAATTTCTTTTTGTAAGTTCCCACTAAGTGCCACAAAAGTTGTATTGAATTCACCACCATAATCATTTTTAAATTATCATTTTAATAGGAACCAGTGCATCTCTTTAGAGCTGCAAGTCCTAAGTCATTTTTTAATGTATATGGTTGTTGGTGCTAGTATTATATAATCTAATATTATATGCAGTATACATTATACAATCATACAATAAAAATTTAATCGATACAGTCGTTCCTAAGTAAAATCCTATAACACTAAAAAAAAAAAAAACACTATTTACAGATTAATATGTTTCTATTAGATATATAAATAATGTCATCAAGTGTCTTGTTACAAAATTAATAATAATAAAAGTGGGTTGGTTTAATTAAATTTTATTGGTTTATATTACAAAAAAACATTAACATTAATTTTGATAAAGTTATACAAAATAATGTCATAATAATGTTTAAAATAATGCCAAAATAAGGTTAAACTAATGTTAACAAAAAATAATGCCAGCTAGACTCAGCGGTGGGTTACTTGAGATAACACCTTAATATTAAATTATATATAAAAAATTACTAAAAAAGAAATCCTAGGCGCCACTGACAAATAATAAGCGAAGAGGTATGCATGATCCTCCTGCTTGTCAGTACTGGAGAATCACAGTCAAACACTTGTTCTCTATAAAACTTTCAAAAATGGAAGTGTTGATTATATTGGTATAAATAAATTTTGTACATCACCATAATATCGGGATTACAATAAAGACGAGCTCCTTAAACTCAGCTGGTCAGAAAGCAGGATACAGGACCAACAGGACGACGCTACCCTACCTACGTCTACCCCCGCGAACCAATTATAAATTTACCCATATCTTCTAGGGTATACAAAAAAAACCTCCTGTAATGATTAAATTACAGTTTAAACTACATTATAACACTAATCTCATATTGATCTATTCAAATATTAATAATTTATAATACCTTATGGAGGAAAAAGGCCTCGCAAGCAATAATATAAGCCTATGTCGACTCCGAGGGTCGAATCAGGACAAATACTGAAATATTACCACGTAATAACATTAAATAAAGTCTCAAAACCTATGAAACATCTCCTAATTTAGAGTAAAGATTCAAATTACTTACGAAATATTGTTCCAACAAACTTTGAAACTACCCGGGAAGTACCGGCAATAGGAATTATAATTATTCCATATTAAATTATTAGCCCTGCAATTAAACACGCTAATGAATTTAAGAAACAACGCTTCAAATGCGTTAATAAGATCACAAATAATTAAAACACTCACCGAAGGCTAATAAGATATTCAATTCGGAAGTGCTTCCGAAAGAAAAGACTCTAAAGGTCACGGCATTGAATTTTATAATCAAAATATGCATAATAAGCAAACAATATGACTATGCACACGGCGAGTTACACGAAATGTGGATAAAATTGATATTAATCGGAAAAAGACCAATATTTAAATAATTTAAGAACTATGCACTAATAATCTAAAGAAAGAATCGAGTGTAATAAATTTATAACCAATTGTTATACTAATAAATATAACAATAAAACAACGTTGGCTGCAACTAAACTTCTGAAACAATATGACTGCTACTTTTAAATAAATATCTAGCTATATGCTATCCTTAATAATGATTAATATATGAAATTTAGAATAGCAACTATTAATAAAATGTTTATATTTTCAATAACATTTTGGGGACTATAAAGTTAGCTTCAGCTGGCAACATTCAATATCTTAAACAAAAAGAAATGTCACAGACTAATTAAGATATTGCAATTAGCTGTCAACAGATAAATAATTTACCTTGTCTACGAATTTGACAGATAATAAGAAATCGATAATATTAAAATTATAAATGATTAATTATCTAAAGAAATAAAATTTCTATGTAACAGTATGAGACAATTGAAATAAAACTATTTTTACATATTTATTTCGCGTTAAATCCTTAAAAATAGTTTTATTTCAATGTGTAGTACTAGTGAATATCTTAGAAAACACTATGTCTGAGGCAATTTCTTATAATAGAGATAACTCTGAATATGATATATTTTCCAATCAAGCTTTATCACTAAGCATATGGGATATTACGTGGTTATTTGGTAGCATATATTAAAACTATAAATTATCGTTATTTAAAGTTGAAGCATACGAATATGTTGCAGAGAACATCTTTTCTCTTTACTAAACACGTGGGGGCTTTATTTCAACCTATTTTAAAGAATTTGGACGATGATCTTTTCTTATGAAAAATGATAAATCATAAAATATATTCAATATAGTTTCATATTTGAATGGCATAGTGATCATATAAATTTAGCAGTTGTTGTCCTTTTATATGTCCGGCCAATATAGAATGGATTTAAGCACTGTTATGTTTGTCATGAAATTTATTCACTGCTTTCTCCAAAAATTCTATTATGTGACGAAGGTTGGTAGGGCTTGTCCTTTTAAACTCCCTATAATATGTAGTCCAAGGGCTTAAGATCCGGGGTTAATGAGAGCCAGCCTTTAGCTTATAGAACCGGGTTCGTTTGTTTTTGAATAAGGATTGCAAAATTTCGGTCTTGTAACCAGGTGCAATATTGTTGAAACTACGGTTCCATATTTATTTCTAACTAGGCAAGGCCCAGAATCCTGTATAATAGATTTTTCAAACCCTTTCAATAATATTTTTTCTCGTATCAAAATCTGGTAGAACATCAAAATCGGTCAAGTCGTTTGGGCACAGTGACAGTTAGAAGAGGTATCATTTTCGAACTTTGAGTGCGTCCACTGGTGGAAGGACTATCAAATCGAAAAGTTGTAGAAAAAAAAAATCACCGTTTTAGGATTTTAACAACACTTAGATGTTTGAATTTAACCATCAAAGTATGACTGACGTACAAACCCACAGAATTTTTCATCATCTAAATATGTCGATGTAGTCTTAGCCATAACTTTTGAACGCGTTGACCTATTTTGTCAAACACCCATATCTCTGGTCCATTATTTAATATTCAATATAAATACATTTTATAATATTGAATTATAATTGTAATCAATTATAATTGTAATTCAATATTGTGGAAAAAAAGTAAAGCCGTTGAGAGGATTTCGTTGCGTGTTAATAAATATGAATGCAAAATAATACCAAGAATATTAAAGATGTCATTAAACTTAGCCTTACTTACATCGTATGATATTCTTAAATTTAAAGGAGCCTATCAGTACATAAGTAATCTTATTCTAAATATATTAAAATAAATTCAGACAGACAGAGGCACGTGCTTATCGAGTCAAAACTATCTTTTTAAAAAAAAGTTTATTATTCTAGAAAATATTGATGTATTGAAAATATCTTTAAACATAAATAGCCATGTTAAGCTTATTTAAATGTATATAAATATAGAATGAAAAATAAACGGACACGGGCGGGGATTCGAACCCGCGACTACTGGGAAACCGTCCCGTCGCTCTACCAACTGAGCTACCGTATCGCTGTCCGTCTCGGTGAATTAAGCATTCTATATGTGATCGTCTTTATCGGGACGGTGGTGACATCTATTAGGTTTCTTTCGAAGATCCTAACCAATGTTTCCAACTTTGCAGTGTAGATAAACATTGAAATGATGCCACTACCGAAATTAATGTTTTGAAAATATCTTTAAACATGTATAATCTATATTTATATACATTTAAATAAGCTTAACATGGCTATACATGTTTAAAGATATTTTCAAAACATTAATTTCGGTAGTGGCATCATTTCAATGTTTATCTATACTGCAAAGTTAGAAACATTGGTTAGGATCTTCGAAAGAAACCTAATAGATTATATATAGATAACCTAATATATTAAATTCAATGTGCTTATAAATTATGCTCCCATTTCGTTTAGGTAATTAAAATCGATAGCAAATACGATATTCACAAAAACATGCTTATTTTATGACGCATTAGATTTAAGTGTTGACTTTAATGCTTAAACGTGATGCATGTCCGTCGATGAAAGGCTTTTTAAACTTGCATCATTCTTTTTATTTATTGTAGTTATTATGTGTTTATGCATGTTACACGCTTAGTTTTTTTAGATAACGTACCTTTTATTTTTGAATTACTTAAAAAAAAATTTACATTAAAAATATATATTCATAAAAAGAATTTTAATTTCAAAAGTAATAAAAGTCTATTTAGCTTTTAAGCAAACAATGGGTTATCGTGTCGCGTGGGGCTCATAGTAAAAAAGATTCTCATCTTCAATCACAAGCTGACAATAGACTAGCATCTCTGAATTTAAATTCCATTTCAACGACATTAATCACAATATGGTAATGTGGTATTTTTTACTTATCAAACTATGCAAAGTTAAATATATTGAGAATGTTCAACACTTGCACTGTTATCCAAAAGAATGAAATCAAAGTATGTTTCTAAACTGTCTCTTGATTATTTTATCCTTTATTGATTGTATTTGAGTCAGTTTAGAATATTATTAGCAAATTATACAACATTTTAAATCGTAACTAAGATGTTTTTATTTCATCCCTAGATTTCAATAGCTTGTGGGGTTATAGTTTACTTATATTGCTTTTAAAAAAGAATATAGTATAGGATTAGTATGCTTTTTTAATATGCAAGATACAAAATAAACGTAGGTAAGTTTTTAAGTTTGTTTTTAAATATGCCATTGCAAAAAGAACGACATAAGAAGAAGCTTTTAGCCTGCGAGAAGAGATAAAACACTAATATTAAAACGTGTTTATAATTTTAAGCATAAGCATAAGCATAAGCATAAGCATGAGCATGAGCATGAGCATGAGCATGAGCATGAGCATGAGCATGAGCATGAGCATGAGCATGAGCATGAGCATGAGCATGAGCATGAGCATGAGCATGAGCATGAGCATGAGCATGAGCATGAGCATGAGCATGAGCATGAGCATGAGCATGAGCATGAGCATGAGCATGAGCATGAGCATGAGCATGAGCATGAGCATGAGCATGAGCATGAGCATGAGCATGAGCATGAGCATGAGAATGAGCATGAGCATGAGCATAGGCATAAGTTATATTTCTAAGCGGTACTGCTACATTTTTTAACTTATATATTTTTATACTTATTCATTTTTTTATACCAATGCAAAATGAACGACATAGCAGATGCTTCGGCCTGCGAAAAATGATAAAACACTAATAGTACCAAGTGTTTATTACCTATCTTAAAAAAAAATTAAAGCATTAGAATATCTTTTGTGAAGTAATATCTTGATGTAGTTCTATGATATATTGCTAGTCTAGTGAATATATTTATTTTCGTTTTGTTATATGCATTATTATTAATAAACACATATTTTAATTTAAGTTTATTAAAATTCTTCTTTGTTTTAATAGTCAATAGTTTCGAATATTACCGACTTCCTTATTTGTTACTTTTACTACTGATTATTTTGTTTACTAGAGTGATAGTGTTCTTATTTAAGAATCAAGTATCTATTTCACTATCAAATTCAAGTAAATATGGATTAAAAATTTTGAGGTAAGCTATATCAGTAAAAAAATATTGTAAAGCTGGCAATTTAGTACTAATCTTTATATTTATTTATATAACAATGGTCGATGTTAATTAAAACAGGCAATAATTTGTTATAAAGAAATATGATTCTTTTGTATTTCAATAAGTACTTATCAGAATATAAAAACAGTCATTTATTTATTTACAACACTAAAATAATTATAAAGATTAGGTGCACCTTCCGTTTGCAATCCTTTATTGGTTTAATTTATTAATGACTGTTAAAATAATTTCATTATATTTTACCATCATGTAAAACATAAGCATAACGAAAGCATAAGCATAAGCATAAGCGTAAGCGTAAGCGTAAGCGTAAGCGTAAGCGTAAGCGTAAGCGTAAGCGTAAGCGTAAGCGTAAGCGTAAGCGTAAGCGTAAGCGTAAGCGTAAGCGTAAGCGTAAGCGTAAGCGTAAGCGTAAGCGTAAGCGTAAGCGTAAGCGTAAGCGTAAGCGTAAGCGTAAGCGTAAGCGTAAGCGTAAGCGTAAGCGTAAGCGTAAGCGTAAGCGTAAGCGTAAGCGTAAGCGTAAGCGTAAGCGTAAGCGTAAGCGTAAGCGTAAGCGTAAGCGTAAGCGTAAGCGTAAGCGTAAGCGTAAGCGTAAGCGTAAGCGTAAGCGTAAGCGTAAGCGTAAGCGTAAGCGTAAGCGTAAGCGTAAGCGTAAGCGTAAGCGTAAGCGTAAGCGTAAGCGTAAGCGTAAGCGTAAGCGTAAGCGTAAGCGTAAGCGTAAGCGTAAGCGTAAGCGTAAGCGTAAGCGTAAGCGTAAGCGTAAGCGTAAGCGTAAGCGTAAGCGTAAGCGTAAGCGTAAGCGTAAGCGTAAGCGTAAGCGTAAGCGTAAGCGTAAGCGTAAGCGTAAGCGTAAGCGTAAGCGTAAGCGTAAGCGTAAGCGTAAGCGTAAGCGTAAGCTTAAGCGTAAGCGTAAGCGTAAGCGTAAGCGTAAGCGTAATACCATATACCATTTTCTTTGGCGTAGTTGATGGCTTCGAGAGAAACATGGCTTTCATGATTGTCACACAACAATAATATGGGGTTATCTTTTGTGCAGAGTGTATGCTTCTGGATATGTTTAAGAACAGAGATGAATATATCGCTATTGATCCAGCCACTTTTATTTGCAGCGCCGAGACTTCCTTCGGGTACTCCTTCGAGGAAATTATCTTTATAATGAACGCGTGGGAACACGAAAAGTGGAGGAATGGTATTTCCACTGGCAGATAAAATACCACCAAAAGTTACGAGCTCGCCTCTTTCAGCCGATACAATTTGTCCGACTTGTTTTTGACATCTTGGAGCCAAGACTTTGGGAGTAGCTATAACGGTAGATACACCGGATTCGTCGAAATTAAAGATTCTATCAGCAGTTAATGGATGTCGCTCCAACTCTGTCTTCAAATTAGTATAAAACTCGGTAACTGAAGTTTTGTTAAACGCAAAAGATCTTGCTGCGCTTGTATTTTCGGGTTTACGTAAACTGAGTTCCGGGTTTCTTCTGCGAAAACCATACATCCATTCTTTCCCAGCCATCGTAGTTTCTTCCCACTTTGCTGGTTATTTCAAATTTAAAGATTTGGCATACTCATATGCTAGCTTTCTTGTTTGAATCGTCGTAAGTCCATAATGCATCTTACAACATTTGATGATATAATCATTTAAATTTTTTTCTTCTTCAATAGAAAAGACTTGGAAACTTGTATATTTAGAGTCAAATGTACGGTTGCTTGACCCTTCAGCATCATTGCTATTCTTGTATTTTTTTACTCTGCTTTCTAATGTCGACAATTTCAAATTGTACTTGTCCGCAGCTTTTCTATATGATAATACTCCTTGCATAACATCCTGTATTGCTGCCTGCATGGACTCTTCACCCACATGTTGTCTAGTTGCGTTTTTTGGTTTATATGTCCGCACCATGTTTCTGTAAAAAATATCAAGAAATAGGTATTAAAATATATCATCATATACCTCGACGATAGCAAAACACAGGACAAAGTTAATGCAAAAATTAGAAATGAACAGACTAACACACCAACTACCGGTTGGGGCACATTCGTACGCGTTCAAACGTGCCCCATCTAGTTCTGTCCGAAAGTACCCCACAACTAAATAATAACAAAATATAACCTCTTTTAATATTAACAGGAAAACGTCATAAATTAACTGTTGAAAACGTATCTTAAGTATTTTTGCTAGTTACTAATAGATTACTCTACATAAAAACTTAGTTTAACTACGGTAACAATACATGAAAACATTTATCAAAAAACTACTTACCGAGCGCGTAAACACGTTCGTGCCTGTCACTTCACTCTCACTGCTGCGAATGGCTCGAATCTTCGTTGGCGTATAGTTGGTACTGCGACTCACGCCTACATAGAAGCCAGACGTTGTTTCGTTCAAAAATTATTTTGACTGTATGAATGTGCCCCTATCTACTGAGACACCCGGCGGTAGATAGTTTGCAGCTGAACTACGGGTCAGCTGCTAAGATCAGGGTACTACGGGACCCCGGTACCTAAGCCCTCCGGCAGCGATGCATGCGCTTGCGTGTGTAAACTGCCGGGTTACCGGTTTTGGTGTTGGATTCGTAGTGGTAATGTGGTTAGCTGCAGAGATTCGGCGCTGTTCGTCTGGGTCCCCACAGTTGTCGGGGGCTCGTCGGAGCAGAGATCCTTTCGGGGGTCACTGCAGTTCGGGTAGCCCCCTGCTTAGAGGTTAGATGGATGTGCTAGCATCTATCCGGTCACCCGACTGTCACGTAGGGTAGGCTTGCGGCCTGACTGCCTGTCGGGAAGTGAGCGTGCCTTACAGCTCCGGCACCAGCTGGAAACTGGTAGTTAGCCTCTTTGACGTTCTTAGCAAGTAATTGCAAGTGCGAGAAATCACACGGGAAGTGAGCGTGCCTTACAGCTCCGGAACCTTTCATGGAGAAAAGGTAGCTTGGTGGTCGCGATTGGACTTGTCTATGACCGATAGCCTTGCGAGCTTACTAGTCTTATAGTGCCGTTGTCGGATGACTTCGGAGGTCAGACCTGCCGTATAAGGGTCCATGTGACGAGGGTAAACCTTGACCCACATGAATAGCGGCTCAATACTTTATAACCAAGTGGGTTGACAAGTTTGAGATGCTATATACATAATCAATAGGACAGAAGGAGGCGAGGGCGGTGTATGAATGTGCCCCGCGTACGGAGGGTCCCCACCTTCCCCTACTTAATCAATAAATTATATAATCTGAAATTGTAATATCGTCAATGATACCTACTGCTTAAATCGCAATTTCAACCATTTAACTTTTGTATAAAATTGCTTCACCAATAAATTACATACCTATATGTGGTTATGCCAATGATTAAACGTTGTACACAATTATCTGATAGACATATGAGTTGACAAGAGCCAATGAATTCGTAAATAATAATTTAAAAAGTAATCATAATATTTAAATCTAAATAAATGTAAAACGTGTAAGGTAAAACAGTATATTTATGGGTAAATGTAACAGAGAAAATATTTTTAATGTTTATCTGTAATAAAACCAGTTTTTTTATTGACCCTAAAAAAACACGAACATTTTAATAATACAGGATTAAAAATGTTATATGTTATGAGGTTCTACGTCTAAACATTTATCTTCACTATCAATAAAGCAACTTGTAAACTCACTGTTACGTTGTATTTCATCTAACATTTATCATATCATATATTTTATACGTTTATCTTTATTAGAAAATAAGGTGTTTGAATAATAAGAGGTGTTAAATATTTAAAACAAACAATCTAGTTTTTGAAAAATTAAAATCAAAAATTTAATTGCTGATTAAGAAATATTAATTTGTCAGAGAGTAATTAGTAATAGTATGTATATTACACAGTTACAAATTTTATACTTATTTTGTTAAAAAAATATGCATAAATAAATATTAGTCACATATTAGGGAGATTCTTTGATAATTTTGTGACTTCTGAAAAAGTTACAATTTGATGAAGATATTTGTTTATAGATGAGACAAAGCTGAATAGTAGCCAGATGTTATAAGAACCTTGCAGTGTTCTGTGTAGACTAAATGGACAAATTCGTCCTCGAAGTGGAAAAATGGAGGGGTAAAATTTGTACGGAAAAAATCTCATTTTTGGACATGATTAGAAATAAAAATGATTAATTTAGGTGAAATGGAGAAAAGTTATCCCCCTATAGGGGTAAAACGGAGAGTTATTATGGAATTTATTTTATTTTTTACATATATTTGTTTATAGTGATACTGTAGTAAACAGTTACCTATCCGGGGTTAAAATAAACATACGCCTTTCTGATAAATAAAGTACACGTGGAAAAAGTCCCGGGCAAAAGTTTGTATCTTATTAAATATTTAGTTTTCTAATAACGTGAATCAAAGGAGGTACCTAGAGGAAGTAAGGATTTTTTAATTATAATCTTGAATATTTGTTTGTATTTTTTTATATATACTGTTTATTTAAACTAGATTTTTTTTCCATGTAATCCAAATTGTGATCAAATAGTCATATATTTGAATTAGTAATTTTAATGTCAAATTAGAAAGCGTAAATCCTGAAAGTATAGTATAATTAGAATTTAAAAACGGTAGTTACAACTGTGACAAGTGTGTTGAAAGACATCTTTTGCCACACTTTAATTTAGGGGCGTTTTTTTTAATTATTTGCAAAATTATAAATTAACTGAACGAATAATAAAGTATACTATAGTCTATAGAAACAATAATAAAGGAACTTTAACTCGCAAAACGGAAAACTAATAATAACAACAAAAAATATTTTAAAAATTTACATTTAGTTCTTTTTATACATAAAAACCTATTTTTCGTATTTAATATAGACCTCATCAACAAAACTATTTTCAATATTTGTTGTTGGCGTTGTTGGTGCTACGGCGTTAGCAAATATTTTTTTAGAAGTTGATAAATATGATGCCAATTTATAACCACAAATTCAACTTATATGTATTCTATTACAGATTATATTTATAGATTACTAGCGAACCCAGCCCGCTTCGCTGGGCTAACCCTTACTTTACCTGGTGGCGAGTTACATCAATGGGCATAGCATATTCGTTTTCTTGGAGGAAACATACATGGTCATACCAACTTTTATGACAATCGGTTGAACGGGGCGGAAGTCTATATTTGACAGCGCCGCCTGGTGGCGAGTTACATCAATGGGCATACCATATAAACCTTCTCCGTGGAAAAATACATATACATACCAATTTTCATAATCATCGGTCCAATAGTTTCTGAGTTCATCGATTTCATATATACAAACATCCTTCTATATATATATAGATGAAAGTAGTCATAAAGCTTGATATTTTGCGTCCTCTCAATTATATAATAATTCAAACCTCGTCATCAACTTTGTAATTTTTTTTTGAAAGTTTTGGTGAAGAAAAAAAATAAATCGAATTTACATCTTACATAAAATATTGTAAATCACTTACAACTAATTATCTTTACGAAAATATTAAAATAGATACGATAGACGGATATTTGAGTGTTTGTAATTTGTACAATAAAAAATGATTTATGCCTTATGACAGTATTTCAGTACTACTAACAAAGTATAGATGGCTCTGTAAGTAATGTAGATCGTATTCAAAATATAAGCAGATAACTTCTAAATTTTGTCAGTTAATAAAATATTTGATATCTAAAAATATGATTATTACTAATGTACAACAATACTTGTTGACCATTAATGTTGGCAGCGCCTTGTGAAATAATCAACTTTGACCGAACTTCACATCCTAGAAACAGTTAGTGTTTAAGGCTCAAGCACTTGGTTTCTAGTGAAGAAAACGTTTACTGGTCTAGAAGATTATTATACAATTTTTGTCTTTAAATAATTTAGTGATTATTCTACGTGAACATACTACTAATCATTATTATATTCCATGCTTTTGATAGTGAACAAAATAAATTAAAATTTAACCAAAATATTTGTCGAATGAGGAATAAAGTTTAAAAAATAAAATCATAATTTTAAGTTATTTCTTTAACAAATCCAAATTACAGCTCCTCTCAAAAGTCCAAGGTTACACGACATCAATAAGGTATCTGAAATTTGATTTTTTACATATTTTATTAATTCTTACTTTCGACCTATTTAATAAATTTACCAAATATTTAACTTGGAAGGGTTTATAACTGATTTTACTTGGAAGTGTTTATTACTGAAACACTTTATTGAAAAGATATGAATGAATGCTCTGACGTCATGAATACATTGGTTAAAATTTATCAGTGTTAAAATTAAAACCAATAGATCGCACTTGAACTTATTAAAAATGTTAGTTATCTATCTGAATATTGTCTGAGTTTGCGGGCATAGAAACCAAGATGCAAATAAAAAACACTAGCAGTATCTTGAGATCAAAATTCAGTCACAGACATGCAGAGAGGTTGCAATAAAGTTGATAAGAATATTTGAGCTACAGAATAATTTGATTCTTATCTCTAATGTAAATAATATTTGTAATTTAATTGTATACAGAAAATCCGACGCTAATGTTTTGATATGCCCACATCATGGCTGACATATATATATATATATATATATATAAATATATGGTAGCAATATTAAATTAATAATTTCATAGTTTTACTATTCTTAAATAAAAATATTCTATATTATAATTTGTTTAGGAAACAATTAGTTTTTGAAGTTATGCCATTCAAGGTCTTGCTGATGAGATTTGTTAAGAGCCAGCTTTCTCATATAATCTTAATGTAATATCTTTTAACATGTATGGTCATGTTAAGCTTATTTAAATTAAATTAAAATTACATGAATGTAGTTTGAAAATACTCTGCGCTACTTTTTAAGGGACTGTTATTAATAATATGTACTTCTTAGTTTTAAATTGAAAGTTTATATTGAAATATTGGTCATTAATCATCTATATTAGCCCATTTTTTTAAGTGTAAGTGTAAGTAAGTGTAAGATATTGGTTTTGAACGAATCCTGTTTTTTGACCTCTAAAAAGAGGCTACTTGCCTACTATGGCGGATATACTAATAGGCTACTAACATCCAAAATATGTTAAGTGGATAGTTGCTTTATGTGAAGATAGATAAGTTATTTGTAAGATGTAATCAAACTTTTCTATTTAGTGGTTACTACTCTTATTAAATACTACTCAAAGTGAAATCAAAATGATAAAAAATACAACAAAATAGACTACTAACTATTAATGAATTGCAGAAATTACTAAAAATCTATTATTAATTTAAAAACCAGAACTATAAAGTAATCAACATTGGAATCAGCATTTATTTAAGTAGACATTCAGTATTTTCTATACTTTAAAATTATATTACAATTTGGTATTTTTGGCCTTTGATTGGTAATCCTTTCAATGCTATACATTGGATGTTTTTTTATTTATGTCATTTTTTTCATTTTCTCTGTCGGAATTGTAAAAATGAATATTTTTTTCAATCACATAATTTTTTTTTAACTTTTAGAAATCTTTAAAATATTGTGGAATATATTCTTTTTAATACATCGTTATAGTTTGTTTTTGTTGTAAAAAGAATACTTGTTTTTAGTCAACAAATTATTATTATTGTATTTCCTATATATAAATTATGTATATGATATAAATGCTATACATAAATTATGTTTGATATTGCCTATATGGCAATTGACACAAGATATTATAAATTATAACAATTGCTATCAAAGGATCCCTTATTATTTTTATTACATTATGCCTTGTCTACAATCGACGCTTTTGAAACAAGTACTTAAACGAAACAAACACATAATATTGACCACAAAATTAATATAAAAATCGGAGAAAAATTATACTTATAAAAACTGAACAATAGAAATAATATTGAAACGAATAGTGTTTCCATGGTTTAGACACGTTAAGCAAATGAGTGATGAGAACGAGCGATGAGAAACCTAGATGTAAGTGAAGAAACAGATTGAAATTTACGCTTTATTTATATGGTCTTGCATATTAGAAATTTGCCCCTTAGGAACAGAACGTCAAAGAAATCAACATTTTTCAAGAATTCATATACTGTAGTATATGAATTAAGCATGAGAAGTATTTCGTATGCTTGTTGTATATGTTTATTATTAGATAACATACATATTACTACCGTTAATGTAATAATGCAAGAATAGCATCTTAATTGATAGCCGGTTGAATGAGTAATAGCGGACTTGATGACTGAATGACTCGTAAGATTCAAAGAGAAATTACACTACAGGCAGGTACTTATAGTACCTACCTATGTCAAGTCTGTAACTATCTAAAGCTACACATTGATCTTTGACTTGCAACAACTTGCTTTAACTTACCTTCATGTTGAAGTTCTCATATAAAATTTACAACTGTACCTATATGTTAATTTAGCTTCGAAATGCAATTGAAATATTATGTTGCATTAAATTACTTATAATTATATATTTTATGTATTAAAGTGTTTTATTTAGTGATAAAGATAAAGAAGAAGAAACAAATTAAAGAATAGAATCTTAGTCTTGTGGAATATTAGTTCGTGTTTTCAATGTTGTTCCAAATTAATAAGTATCGTAAAAGAGAAATAAAATGAAGATAAAAGTCAAGCAAGCTTCTTTTAGGAATTTTAAACTAATTGCCTTTGGAAAAAATAACAAAAGAGTGGGTTTATTTAAATTTCATCAATAATCATACATATTTTTTAAGTTAACAAGGACCCCTTTTCTTTAATAAAAAAAAATAAAATAAAAAAAAAAAAAAAAATTGCAACAGTGTGGTGGCCTTAAAAATAAAAAAGTAGACATCGTTCATCGTGTTACTAAATAATGTAAAACTTTTTTTTTTCCATTTGTTGTTGTCAAAATGAAGATCATCTGCCAATTATTTATGCATATTAGTATATTACATTTAAAACGAGTTTATCCATAATCATATGAATTTATTATAATACACAGAAACGGTATTAAAATATTACATAGTAGGTACCTATTACATACAAATTTATTATTTCTTTTTAAAATTATGTTTTGTAATCACTGTTACACAAACGTTAATATTTAGTAAGTAATCACAAATAACTACAACCATTAATCAAATCGACAGGAAAGCCCAATGAATTTTGCCAATAAAAATGTAGATTTCGAACATCAAACAAAATCTAAATACAATCCAATATATTTCGTTCTATATAGTACATTAGTGTTATGAAAAAAAATATATATAAATAAATATCTAAATTACGTTATGTACAAAGTTTTTCGTCCATTTGTAACAACCGCTCACAATTGCAAATAAGCTATAATTTTATTAACCAGCTCACGGGGATAAGACTAAATATTATTTATTTATTTATTATTAAACATTTATACACACTGAATACTAATAAGATAAACATATTTTAACATGGATTTGTACAAAGGTACTACTTATTTCAAAATGAAATCTCTTCCAGCAGACCTACATTATCGACGGTTCATGGGTTGTTTGGACAATATTTTAAGAAATGGATACATATTTTGCATTCATATTTTATTTATAAGCAGAAATCAGAAAAAAACGCTGTATAATATTATTCACAGTGTTGTTGGGTAAATACCTTGCTTTTTTTAGGAATATATTGTCCCATTATTACGCTATAAATCCTTCATTGTGTTCAATGGAGTGAATGATAATTAATATTCACTATTAAGGATAATTAAAAAAAATAAAAATAAAACAACCCAAATTTAATAAAACATTTTGAGACTATCTTACCGTGAACCAGGGATCTATCGATAAGTAATATAAAATACAATAATGCTGATTACACCTAAATTTAAACATTTTGCAGATAAATAAATACAATACGACTTCCTGTTCCTAGTTAAATGTTTTTATTCTTTATTCAAAGTTTAGTTTAGTTATCAATAGGCTCAGAAGTAGTATTGATAACTAAATTATTAATAAATCAATTAAAGTGAAATTATCTGAAATTATAATATGATCATTATTACTCCTTTTAGGTGAAATTTAACCATTAAACTTCCGTGTAAAATTGCTACACCAATAAATTACAACCTATATGTGGTTATGCAAATGAATTTATCGGTGTTCACAATTGCCTGATAGACATATAAATTGACACTAGTAATTCATATATAATATTTTAAATATTAATAATACTATATTTACATTTACCCCGAGAGAAAAAATATTTTCAATATTTGTTTTGTAAAAAAAATAAAATTAAAAAAAACCCTCGATAAAAATACATCTAAAAAGAATAAATATAATATTATTATGTACTTAATGAAGTCGTTACGTCGGGGGACCGTTATACATACGTTGTTACGTATCTTTTTACGTATCTTGTTGAAACTTAAACGTAGGGACACTCTAGCCCATGAAGAATTTGTAAAATTTTTGAAGACTAGATTTAGGCGTTAGGAGTTTATTTTTATTTCTTGTATTTACCGTATGTCTGTCATTATTTTTATATAAGTATAAAAGTTTTCGCGTATGAATAATATGTTATTAAATATGTATTGAGAAGCGGTTGCTTCTACAGATTTCTTTAAAAACATATATCAGGGAATCATTAGCCTTTAACTTATAAATAGCCCCCAAAGCTCCTTTTCTTGATGACACAAGATACTATGAAAATAACGAAAATAAACGAGTAGAACCGATTTATCATATTTTAATTGTCTTACTTTTTTAATTACAAACACAAATGTTATACCTATTTTGTAAATAAAAAAATATACGTTAATAATATTACTTAAATTTTACTAAAACTTTTAAGACCCGTTAATAAATTTTGCGAATGAATCACATCAAGTTCACGAAAAGTTATAGTTTGAGGTTATTTTGTTGTTTACGGCGTGCAGCGCAGTGCTATTGAAAACAGAAGAGACTATTTGGCTATAGTTACAGTTTAATAATTATAATTGGGTAAAGTAGAACGAGGATAAAAAAAATACACTGAAATATGTGTCTGAGATAGTCTAAACAGGCAAGACCCATAGCTTATTAGTCAATTCCGAAAAAAGAAAATGGTTTTGCTTTCTTAAATATATTTTTAAACAAGAAAATATTGTGTACTGGATTTTTATGATTTTCGTAGTGTCAAAGGTTATATTAACAGGAGTCCAACGAGCCTTCAGGTCACCTGACATTAAATTATTTTGGACTTATGAACGGGGGCACCATGTATTCGGTTACCTAATACTAGAGGATTCTATATGAATGTCAAGACTATGTAGTATGTTTAGAACTCTTTAACTGTAACATAACCAAAAACTATCATAAAATAAGGATGAAGAAGAAATTGCATTGCTTCATGGTATCCTGTTGTCCCAAGGAATTGTTTTGGGTGGTGGTCTAAATGATCACGTGGGTGGGGGTTGTGAAGAGTTTAGGTGTGTTCATGATGGTTTTGGGTATGGTGACCGCAACACAGTAGGGGAGAAGATACTCAAAACGTGTGCGGCTGCCGACCTTGCCATTATGAACACGTTTTTCCAAAAGAAATTCGAAAACCTCATCACCTATAGATTTGATAATAATTTACACCTCATCCCTACTTAAATTGATTTCCTACTCACTAGGAGTCACAACATCGGTGATCAGTGATAAGTGCGCCGGTGCTGAGAGTGATCGAGGACTATTGGGACAGAATCCAGGCAGCGACAATATTCGGCATATCCAAAGGCGGACGCAAATATGACAAGGACACATGGTGGTGGAACGACACAGTCCATAAAGAGACTAGGGAGAAGAAAGCCCTCTTTACAAAGTGGCAAGCGTCTAGATCTCCTGGAGATCGCGACGCGTAAAGACCTGCAAAACGCGCCACTAAGATAGCTGTTGCCAAAGCCAGACCAGACTACTTAAAATCTTTGTATGATAGATTGGACTCGTTTGAAAGGTTGAAGGGACAGGTCTATAAAACTATCATTAGGCTTATCCTTTTACATGGCTTCGAAGCGTGGCCGGTGCTGGAGTGACACAAGCAGAAGCAGCAGGTCACGGAGATGAATATGCTGCGCTGGATGTCCGGAGATTTGCGAAACGATCGCTTGAGAAAATCCTACGTCCGCGGCAGCCTTCATGTCCGTGACATAGCAGATAAACTACAGAAGAGTCGTCTTCGCTGGTGCAGTCACGGGGAAGACCTAAGAAGTGCTGGCTTGACGTCGTAAGGGATGGCATGCGTGCCAATGGTCTGACTAGCAAGGACTCTGGGGATCGGGCGAAAGGGAAGAGAAAAAGCAGGAAAGCAGCCCCCGGACACCAGAATAACGATTCTGGTTGCGACTGGGACTACCGCTACGCTCGGATGATGATGATGATTAAAAAAAAGTGCTGATATTTGAGTGTATATAATTTGTAAAATTTTTTTTTTATTGTCCACTTAGAATCATAATCAGTGATTACTTGTGTACGTCAACATGGAAGTGTCAGGAGGGCCTATTACGATACTAGATTTGTCGTAATAAGCCCTTCTGTAAAAGCACATGGTAAGTGCTTAGTGTTAAAGATATGAGGATTCCAAACGCGTCCTGGTCTGAGAAGAACCACACAACAAACTCAGCCGGATATATTTTTTGTTATTGTGATCACTGTTTGACAAACGTCAATCTTAAATGCAATTTTGGAACACCTAGAACCGTCGCAATTAATCGGCCTAATAAATGAAGCCTAATGATTTCATTCAATAAAAATGAATAAAAATGATTTATTGTCCCATGATAGTTCCCATTTCAATATCATTCATAAAATATAGATGGCTCTGTAAGTAAAGTAGTTCGTGTTATAAGTAAAAACAAATAACAGTACCATTTTAAAATTTAAAAATATATGTGATTGCTAATAATATGATTATTACTAAGGGCTACATTTTTCATGCTATTAGATAATAAAAAAATTAAATTTAGAAATACACAAAACATTTATCTGATGAGGACTTAAATCTCAATCTATTTTAATATCACTATGCACCTTGTTGCTACGAGAAATAAATTTGAATATGCAAAATAACTAATAGGAAGCCACTGACCTATTAAAATAGATTCAAACGTCGAAGCTGAAAGATAACCCGTCCAAATATTATTATAATCATTATTGTAAAGTGGTAATAAAATGCAATTGATAAACTAAATAAAAACCTCTTTCTTTATAAAGTTATTTGAAATATACGTACATTCACAAAAGAAAGTAAACTTTATCAAGAAAGGATTTAATAAATTAGACATCTTGAAATATTGTTGTTATACAAAATCACAGAAGGTCTTTTTTTTATTTTTTCATAATATTTTTGCAGAGTTTATAAAATTAAGCGCCTTTGTCAATTTACTATGCGTTTTAGTAAAGAAATATGAAGCTTGCTTTTAAATTATATATTAATTATTACATTTTTGATTATTAATATTTAGATTGTAATTTTTTTTTTCTTTTGTTATGGACATTCCACCTGTCTGAACGAAGCGCTTTGCTTCGTCTCTTTCACTTCGTACAGCCAAGGACTGAAACAGCTTGCCTGCGTCGGTATTTCCGGCCGAATACAATGTGGGTATCTTCAAAGAGAACGCAGAGAAGAGTTAACGCGCCTCACCATCTATGGCTTCATTTCCACTTTCCATCAGGTGGAATGTAGTCAAGCTACCTAGATGGTATAAAAAATATATTATTTGTAAGTATTAATAAGTTACTAAAATATATATAATTCTTTATATTTAATAATACATATTATATTATAATTTTTCTTAATAGCAAAAATCCCGTACTTTTTACCTAGTTTTTTTCACCTGGAGATTGACTGTCAGAGAATAAGATTATCTGCATATTTATTGATGGAAACCAAAATTATCTTAATTATTTGAGCGATTAAGTCCTTATTTATTTATGTTTTAATCAGCAATTAGATATTGCCATGAAAGTCGTTTGCCCCACGCCGAGACTTATCGCAACTCCAACAATAAATCACTAAGTATGTAAAAATAATACTTTAACCACATTTATGATGACCGCATTATTTGTTAAAGAAGTTCCAATAAACATAATAAAAACTAAAGAATTATTTGAATTATTTATTATACTTATTGATATAAAACTGTATTTGTATGTAAATGTATTTGTTACGTACAAATACATTTACATACAAATACAGTTTTATACAAATACATTTACATACAAATACTGTATAATTGTTAATCTTTTGATGTGATTTACTTTTTACGTAAGAGTATTTTGTATGATATTAATATTGGAGTAGGATAAAGCTACTACTGTGTTTAGAAATTATGACGTTCAAGTGCTTACTAACGAGGTCTGTTAAAACCTAACACGGAACACACAACTTTAGTATTTTCAACTTGATATTATTGGTTAAAACTACTATCTATATTATATTGTAGGTAAGCTGTTATATTTATATTATATTGCTGTTATATTTAAATAAAGTAAGTTTTTTGGTAACATACATATGCCACGTACCTAATCAAACTAGTTTAAAAATAACACACTACAGAGTTTACATGAAAATATTTAATGAATCAACTTTTGATTATTTGTAGTCAAAATATATTTTAATAAAGAAATTAATTGTATTTACACTTGATTTTATTATAATTTATTGAGAAATTACATCATTAAAGTAGTGATTGTGGACTGATATTAATTGCAAATAATTGACTCTCGTAATTGCGTGGGATGTATTATAATTATATTTAAATGGTAGATTATGTCCTAAAGAAGTACATATATTAATAGCACAACAGAAAAGCTCGGTCTATTTAACTGTTACGAAGAAGAAGTGAGTAATATCTTTCCGTGCCAGATATTTTTTCATTCTACTTAATAAATCTTAGCTGGCTGGCTTAGTATAAAGAGGTTTCTAAAAATCTAGTCAGCTAGCTGTATTTTTTACAAATATTTTACAATAATTTGAGTTAATATAATTAATATAAAAGTATATTCGAGAAAAAACTAAAATGATAAAAAAGGACTCAAATCCCAAATATCAACAAACCATATCTATTCATTTTTAAATTGGTTTACAGATCAAGCTTCAAAAAATGTTTGCGGATTCTAAACTCAATTAAATTCGGTAAAATCCGGACGTTTTTATCAACGTCAACAATAACAACGTGTTTGCAAAAACAATGTTACTACCTTACCTACACAAGAAATCTAATTCTTTTTAAATTAATTTACATAAAAAGGTATGAATTCTATAAACGAAATTCTTTACTTTTACCTAATTTTCACTCAATAGAAACAGAATGGCTCATAGTTTACCTTAACTTTTGTAATCTATCGATTTGAATTTATTTAATTTTATTCTGGAATATATTATTTTTGCAAAATAATGGTGGTATATTTTCAGTCTAAAATAAATGAACTCCGCAACTTATTCTCATTTTTCTCCTTTCTGCTATACATTTTCATTTTACACAAATAATAACAATAATGTACAAAAAGTGGCCTGAACGCTAAAGCAATCTCTACCAGCGAACCTGAACGAACGTGCAAGAAAAATTGTCTGTATACGTAAAATATATGTAATAATACATAAAAAATATACATCATAATACATATGCATACAATAATATTAATAATTGTAATATACATGCAAACATGCCAACAAACACAAACTACTTGACAAATATAAACACTATTTTATAAAGAATAAGCAATAAGGAAATCGGGATAGTGCACTCAGCGGACTCTTCAACCTTATTTAGAAATAATTTTTGGTTTAAATTAAAGAAATCATCGGAGCTCTACAAAGATCTAATAATTACCAAAAGACATATCATCGGTAAATCTAAAGATGATAGTGTAACTTCTCTCTCAAAGACAAAGTTGCCTCAGAACTCGAGTCACGACTTAAATTCCACAAAAAAATTTTGATTGGTGCTCAAACGAATAAAGTAGGGCTAGGATCAAGTAGGAAAGTTCAAGACATCGACATAACAAAATATTTTATTCGACAAGACGAAAACGATAACTACCGACTCCACGCGATGTGCCTAGAAATTCAAAACGAATGGGTGAATAGGAAATTTTTGAATTCTTCTGAAGCTTTGAAGTGGCGCACCTTAATTTATGATTTGTCTCCAGCATTATTAAAATTCTATTTTAATGCATTCCAAAAGACTCTCCCAGATCAAAGTAGTTTAGTAAGATGGGGCAAAGCCACCGAAAAGTCATGCAACATCTGTGGGGAGGCAGTAGGAACCGCGAAACACTAATTACTTATTAGCAGGGTGTAAGGTACTTTTAGATAAAGGTCAATACTCACGTCGCCACGATAAGGTCTTAGAAGTTATACGGTAAGCGGTTAATATATCAGTAGCAAGAGCGCGGAAGGGTATAACAACCACCAAACTATCTGTAGACTTCGTAAAAGAAGGCTTCTCCAAATAAAGCAAAACCGAAGTCTTATTAAATTTTATTAGCGGCTCCTGATTGGATGGACTTATGATGGACACGTATGAAAAACATTACAAAATCTCTGAGAATGTTGGTGTTTCGTCATCCAGACCGGACTTATTCCTGTATTCTAAAAATCTGAGGCGCGTGATACTTGTGGAGCTCACTGTGCCCTAGGAAACAAACATCCCAGGGATCAATTTTAAGCTTAATAAGTATTACGAACTGACCAACGAACTGTCCAGGAATAGATTTATAGTTAGTTTGTACGCGGTACAAGTGGGAGCAAGAGGTATAACAGCAAAATCTCTCTATAACCTACTTAAAGACCTTGGCCTTTCTAGAACTAGCATCGGTTCATTTCTTGAAAGTATTTCAAAGGCAGCATTAGTGGGTTCTTTCCAAATTTGGTTAGGTAGGGAGAGGAGTGTAGAGGGTGAAGGCGAGCGTGTTTGCGCTTCATAAAGGCCCCCCTTAAATCTACCGCCGGGTCCCAAGTCTCAGGCATTGTTTGCACTTCTCTCCTTGCAAAGCGATAGGCCCGGCACTCGCACGGTGAATCCATTTAATGCTAAGAAGCATCGTCGTCTATATTGTGTGTACATGGTTTCAATTCGAGTAGACTTACACTTGATCAGAAACAGAGTTATTTGTATAATACCTGTTATGAAAGGCTATGTTATTAGTATATAAAAGCGACAAATACTATTGGGCAATAAAAAGTGATATGAAAGAGTATATTTAGGCACATAACGACACATAAGTGTGTATAACCTACAGGTAATAATTATGCATGTTATAGCCTTTTTAAATATATGTACTAATAAATACAACAACTATATTTTGTTTCATTCCATATGTTCTCATTTTATATTTCTAAATTCTTAGTTTAAATTTTTAGGCATTGTTGAGGTAAATGGAATATGTACTTTCGGACTTTCTTTAGGAGTGAAGTGTTTTGTTGGAATTTACAATATTATTATTGTCTTTTCGCAAGTATTTTATATTTACGTAATTTATCAATGTTTTTAGAAAGTTATAAAATATTACATTACATGAATTAATAAATATAATATAAAATGAAAAAGTAATAATCTCAGAAAGTGTAATTTAGTCAATATATTGATGTCAATAATTCGGAGAACGACATTCTGTTTAAAGTTATTATAGATGTAAAAGATTGTAATATTCTTATTTCACTATACTTTGTACTGTATGCATCTCTTAAAATAATATCCTAGTCTGTTATTTGACGCGATAAGATTGATAAATCCTCTTACGAAGTATTATAGGAATTTATTTGGTAACAGATTTTATATTTGAATAAAATTTAAGTACATAGGTATCTAACGATACTTTAGAAAATATTTTTTGAATAATCTCTCAAAGATTTATAACTAAAGTAAAATATATTAATTGTCAACAGATAATGTTTAAATATAATGCATTTTTAATGTGTATCAAACTGAAACCTCTAGTCCTTTACTAAAATACTTTCTAATAAAAATTGTATGTTTCAAATAATAACTTATCTTAAACAAACGAAATAAATTTAATAAGTTTAATTGTACTTTTTATTTAATATATGTTTGTAAAAATCTATAAACATGTATAGCCAAGCTAAGCTTATTAAATTTTGAAATAAATAAAGAATTAAAAATAAACTGATATGAGCTGCCGTATCGCTACCCATCTCTGTGAATTAAGTAGTCTATATGTGATCGTCATTATCGGGACGGTTAGGATTTTCGAAAGAAGCCTTATAAATGTTACCGCTGCCCGTCCCGAAAAAACTTATTTAAGCAAGATATGAGTCTAATCATCGAAATTATTAATTTATACGTAGTGAATGTTAGAAAAACATAGCCTTAAAAGTGATTGTGTTCAATAAATTTATACATTTGTTTAAAAGTTATTTTGTTCAATAAATATTTTTTTAGTGAGAATTCAATAAATTATTGTTCTAATAACAATAGAATATTATTGTACTTTAGGCAAAATCTAACATACTTAAACCGTCAGTGTATATCTACATAGGTACGCAAATAACAGGTCTTCATGGTCGATATCATATAAACAAAGACTTAGAGAGAACTACTATACGTTTAGTGTGAATTTAAACTCTTACTACCAATCACTACAAAAAATTTAATACTTGTTTTAACGGAAAAGTGTCAGTAATATGAGTGTAATATTATTTAGTAATTTAAAAAAATACATCATAAGTAGTAAAGTTTTTGTATTTAATTTGATGCAAGAGATAAAAAAAAATAGTTATACAAGTACAACTCTCAAAACAAGCAGTCCCTAATTTGTCCCTAGTTGTATTAAAATAGGTTATCTAATCACCACTCATATTTGTGTGTGTCATGTGTGATTTGGTCTTTATTTCTTCAACTGCATATCAGCGCAATACGCGTACATTCGATGCTACATATCATTTGAAATATTTTAAATCTAAAACTTACGCTAATATAATATAAGTATGTTATTTGCAAACGCCTATAGATGTATATATTTATTTTAATCATGAAAGTAACTACTATCATTGCTTAAATATATTTATTATATTTAAGAACCCTTTTGTTATGTATAAATAAATTTGGTAGGATATAAACAGCTGTTAGCGGAAGAGTGAAAAGGAAGATTTTAATAACATTTAGAGAGTTTATGAGTTCAAGGAATAGTAAGAACTGCCTATTATATTACCGTATTATCATATACGTATTATGAAATATTCACCGACACACCATGAATTGGACACAAATTTTCTTACCCTTCACAGAACGATCACTATAATAGTGTATCCTATATACACTATTATAGTAACCGTTCTGTACGTTCGTACATATATATAACTAATTTTCATCAATCAGAACAACAACTAAAATAATACTACATAAAAGTAGTGTTTGTTTGATTATTCTAATTGTTAATAAAAGTTATTATAAACGAGGCCTATATAAGGTATAACTAGACATTTAAAACCCATCATCTATATTTTAATTTTTTTCAGGAATTGTCCTTAATCAAATATACCCAAGAAAAAATTATGGAACCAATCTTAAACTATATTTACATATTTTAAATCGAGTATATACTTGTAAGAAATAAATTATTAAAAAATATTATTATTATGCGCAATATAAATCTATACATATAATAAAATTGTCACTGATCCATTCCTGTATATGGAATTTAAAAAAAACAACATCATAGGGGGACTTTATAAGAGCAAGAGAACCCAAAACAATGATTTTTCAGTTTTTCTGTATGTTTGTGCACGCCAATCTCAGAAACGCCTTAACCAATTTAAATGCGGTTTTCCGGAATACATTATCTCAGGCTTCACTTAACATTTAGTGCTTATTTCGTCTTAATCGGTTAAGAAATAAAAAAGTTATGACAATTTATGTCAATGACGTAATGGTACCATGAGAATCTTATTCTATACATGTTATAAATCTGTAGTCTTTGTACATTGAAAATATTTAAAAAAATATACCAGGATGTGACGTACCTAATAACTAACAGAATCCATTCTCAGCATTTTTAAAATCTTTGTCTGTTTATCTGTTTGTCTTTTAGTTGTGCACACAAAACGAACATACAGCACATAACCTTTATATAAGCAAAAGAAAATCCACGATGGTATATGTTTATCTCTTAGGGATAACCCACAATGGCAAATTTTATCCTTTACTTTTTCCGAAAAATAATAGGTTATATACGAAGCGATTTTAAAAAATACAGCTTTAATCCTTATCTAATTAAGTAACTAAAATACATTTTACATTTAATATGAAACAATATAGCCCTGTACAGCATGTAATTGAAATAAATATTTTCGAAGATATTACAGATTTAAAATATAAGATCTTCGCGTTTGCGGCGGTACGATCTACCGGAACACTCTGGTATAGAACTATGCAAACCGACTCAAAAATCGCTTTTGTGAATGTTCAGTATTGAAAATTTTGTTAATGCATATAGCTAACTGAATGTTTATCATTTAAAATAGATTTTTTTTTAAATAAAACTAGACCTGCAAGTTGATGGTGAAAATAACGTCGACTGTGTAGCTCAGAATTCCTCAAGTTTACATGGTAGTATTTTGATTATGTTCAATGAAAATTTGTAAGTGTGATATATGGTTAGAATGGTTATTAAGTACTCTGTTTAAGAAGTATTTAAATGAACGTTTAAGTAAAAACAAAACAGGTATAAAAATAATTACAACACCTAATATTGTATCCTTATTAAAAACTTTAAATATACTTTTGACATTGAGCAATGTCTGCAGATGTCGTAATTTTGATGTGTCACTTAAAATAAGTCATATAGAAGCCAATACAAACAAAGGGAGGTGGGAATTGTTTTACTACGAATTTAAGGCGTGCGAAGCCGCGGGCAAAAGCTAGTAAACAATAAAAATACTGATAGAAAGGGGTAGGTAATGGAAATTAAATTTACTAGTCGCTTAATGTCCTACTGCTTTATGTAATCGAATATTTCATCACTTGGTTTCCCTCACAATACTACCATCTCAAAATACCTATAATGTTCAATCTATAGTTCGCCCAAATAGTTTATTATAGGATTTAAAATAAGTTATAACTAAAGCTAGTTACAAGATTTGTCTTGTTAGAAACCAGTTAGAATTTTCTGAAGTCAGACTGTGTTTGATAGTTATTAGATATTTCGATATTTCTGCATTTTAGCAACACGTAGATAAAGCATAACAATTTAGTATCGATATATTTACTCAAATTTTTCATACAATATATAGTCTTTAATATTATGGTCGTTGGGATTTTACCATATTATAAAATATTATAGAGGATAAAGTTATTTCAAAACGTTGAAAACTTTTAATGAGTACTGGTGTCTTATCTAAATTAGTCTTGATATAATCGTCAAGGGATATCCCTGCTTAATTTCTTTTGTTACCTAGAACATATGAAGCCACGATATAATATGCAGGCTCTGTAATCAAGGCTTCACAATCTTTTTGACAAGACATGAACTTATATATGCAATCAAATAGAATTGTATTTAAAAATATGGAATTGTTTATTCATTTTATACGGTACAATTTTATAGTTATTGAATAAAAAAATATACTAATATAATAAAACTGAAATGTTTGCTTTAACGTTATTTCCTTTTGTTTTTGAAAGTAACGTAAATTTATACTTAAGTGTGGACATAGGTTAGGTATATGGACCATCAGGCTACTACCATCACGAGCGGCAATTAACTCCAGTAATCCCTATACGTAGCCCCCGGGTTCTAATTATATGTAATATTATTGTACACCACACAATAAAAAATTACAAACACAAGAATATATTACAACCGGGGGCCTTATCGCCTACTGGTTATTTCTTCAAGTCAACTTTAGGGTTAGGATAGAAGTCATACATTGGGGGGCGTCATCGCCGAGAACCTCCTCGTGTGCCCGTCTGTTTCCCTTGTTGCTCGGATTCGTCCGGTGGCATCGGAAGCGGTACGGGCCGGTGCTCCCTGGGCAACAACGGTTAATGTGATCGTTCGGGTTTGCATTAGCCGTTGGCTAATACTCGGCGCGAGGTGGGTCGGCCATGGGGGTTTGTGCCCGGTTCATGGCTGGCAGGCGGGCAGGCTGCCTTTCGGGGTGGTCTCTCTGCGGGGTGGGCTCGGGCCTTTTGGCCTGGGCACTGAGGGTGGGAGGGCGCAGGCCCTCTCTACCGGGGACAGCAGCGGGGTCGCCCCTGGTACTTCTCTGTGCGCAGAGTGGACTGTGGGGCGGTCCCGTGGTTGTGTGGGGGGTACGTGGCGGTCTCTTTCTTGCTGAGGGGGAGGCCGTTGCGCTGATAGGGTGATGGGCCGGAATAGTCGTCGTCAGGTACAATAGCGCTTGACGATGATTAGTCCGGGCGAGGTGGCGGCGGAGCTCTTCCTAGGGAGGGCTTCGCTGGCGGGGTGGCGGGACGGTCGAGGTCGCATATTCTGCGTCGTCTGCAGGTGGCAGTTTAAATTGCGGCGCAGATGTGTTTACCTCTTCCGGCCCCGTGTGTCGGGGTGGTCTTCTTCGGAGGGTCGCCTGCGATGCACACCAGCCGCTGGTGGCGGCTTCGGGTTTGGACCACGACCGTTTTCGGACGGGGTCCGGCCCCGGGAGGTTGAGTCGGATCGGGACACCTTCTTCGTTGAGGGAGTCCTGATTTGGCTCGGCCGGCTTGGGTGGAGGGCAGGGGAGCCCTTCGCGGTTCAACAAGCCGGCCACCGGAGTGAGACGCGCTCAAGTCAACCGGGCGCGTCACTCCATGGAGGTGGTGGTCGCTCACGCGGCCTTCCGCCGGAGCAACGCGGATGTGTGCGCAAGGATGAGAGGTGTTAACCGTCTGGTTTAGTGAGTAAGAGTCTCACATAACCGCTTCCATCTTCCCCTGGATGGAGGTGTGTATCCATGAGGATTTCAGACGTTAAAAAAAAAAAAAAAGAAGTCATACATTGATAAAGGATAGTGGCGTAAAATTACAACAATAAACATACCTATAAATAAATAGACACATTGAACAATAAGTATTATAATAAATATATAAGCAGCTATAATTTATTTATATATAATATTTACACACAAATTGTTATTATACAAAAGTAAGTTATAGATATCTTTAGTTAAAAAGTAATTTTTCAGAGACATGTTAGTTAAGTTAAAAGTTTGGATTTCTCTATAGATAGAGCAGGCTTTTCATAAATAAGTGCCTACTGTAAAATAATGCTTATAAAATTTGAGTTATGTACCGTCGTCTTTTAATTAATATATGTCGTTAATATTATCTTAAATCGGTACCTTAATATATATCTATTGTTAGGAATTACAGCAGAGAAATAACATGTAGGTATATATATTCTAACGACGATGAATGTTAAGGATGTTTAATTGTTGTTGAAATTGAGAATTTATTTCATATTTCCGCAACTCATCAATTACAAATAGTATAGCCGTTTTGAAGTCGCTAAGTTTAATAACCGAAGACCGTCAAATTAACCAAGGTTGCATAGGCATAATCGAAAATAAAAAGACAAAGACAATGTGCTAACATAAATTTGGTAGAAACAAAAAGACAATATCTCAGTCGTTGGAAAGAAATTATGAACAATAATGTATTCTAAGATAATAATGAACACACACCAGCATCAATTCCGATCCAAGTACAAACAAAAATCTTTAACAGGGTCACAATACGAGTATAATATAATATGATTATACCGTTATATAAAATCGGAGGAAGGTTTTGCCTATCTATCCTCGCATTCAGGCCGGGGCTGCCAATAATAATATCCTGTGATTAGCAAATTTTATTTTCAGACCATAGAGAATACTTGGATGGATATTACGCCATGAATAGTTAGCCCTTATTAACATCACATTCAGTGATTCAACAAAGGGACTAATTAATGAAAGAAATAGTATCAATTATGCATTCTTTATATTATTGATAAAAATATTTTTAGATTACGTGTACTGAATATCTAGATAACTCATGGCTCAGTAGATTCTTAATGCTTTACTATCAATGTCTAAGTCCCTTACTACTACTACTGCCTCTTTATACTTTTCCCTTTATAAAAAAGATAACTTATATCAATTATCTATTAAATACCATTATTTTAAAATGTATTTTTAGGCATTTACTAGAATAAAATCGCAGCTTGTGAATTATTTACATACTCCTAAAAATAATGAAATTGCCAGATTCAATATATTGAGGTGTTCGATAAGTGTTACTTTCAGGAAATGCTTCCTGTAAAAGTATTGTTAAAATAAAATACTTATTTTTTTCAAAAATAGATACTTATTTACCTTAATATATACTTTACCTTTAATAATATCATTAATGTTTCTATTAAATGATTAATATCAAATCATCAATATATCTCTTGGTTTTAGATATTTATGTTAATTATAATAAAAGAGGTTTTTTACCTATTTTTCTAAGCTTATCATTTTAATAGTTTGTAAGTAAAGCTTTTATTTTTGCGCTCGGTCTTCAGAATTTAGATTGAGTAAGTAAGCATAGAACCGAGGTTCTACCTCAAACAAAATGACTACATAAATCTCTTGATTCGATAAGCTACTGGGCGATAAAAACGACCGCAGGCAATTGCTTCGAAACCAGCCGATTTTTTTTTTTAGTTTATATCGTAATAAGTATTCTACCAAGTAAACATACATAGTATTCATAAATCGTGTCTGCTACATATTTTGTCTACCTACATATATAACAATTTTTTAAGTGAAACTTCTTTATCGGGGTTGGAAAAAAATTTTGTGTAACATTTTTTCGTTACGCGTGACATTTTTCCGTTACGCGCCAGATTTTTTCGTATAGCTTCATCTCTTTTTTTCACCATGTTGCTATGGAAATACTAAATAATCAAAATGACAAGTATGTGGATTACATAACACAATTTACATTAATTAGTAATTACATACTGGACAATACGATTTTATGGACTTGCTATTAAAACTAATAAATAAATTCAAGATTATAACATGAAGAAGAAATTATGAAATATAATTTATAATATTTTTAAAATACATTGATTGTCTGAAATAGAAGAAGTAAGAATGAAAAGAAATACGAGTTTTGGCTGAGAAATGGAGCATTGGGGTCCTAAACTTTACAAGGTCTGTTTTGCTATACCTAGAACGAAAAACAACTCGAAACAGCAGAAACCATGATGAAGAATAATTTTATTTGTGATATAGTGACGATCCAACATGTTAAGAAGCCTAAAGTTATTATTTTTAAAGTGGATTGTGTACATTTATCTGTTTTTATGGTACTTATGTATTTCTTTTTTGAGAATATTATACGTCAGAAACAGTCGATTTACTTCTTACGTTTTAATTAATTAATATTAATGAAAATTATGACGTTTTTCTGTTACCCGCCATCTTTATTTCTAAGTCACATTTAAAAGAAAATGTGAATTATATTTACATGTCATCAAGAAGTTTCACTTCTTACATGTGTACACTAATACACACACACATATTTTTTTATTTTATTTCATAACACATCGATTTTTTCAAAGCAAATTATTAAAAGGAAGGTCATCAAGATATTCACCACCAAAACAAAAATGTAAATATTATTATATATCTATAATATAATGTATTATAGTATAGGTATCGAAATGTAACAGAATATAATATAATCTATTATATTTAATTAATTGGATAGATATAAATAATCTTTATTTACTATATAATAATCGTTATTTCTTTTATAAACATTACATTTTATATAAAGGCCTCAACCCTCTTTTAATCATATTTAGTGCTTGTATTAGAGGGTTCAGTTCTTCCATAGCAATTGTTTTTTTGCTTTTTTTTATTATAAAATAAAGAAACACATATATTTAAACACATTTTAGACACAAAACATATATATATATATATATATATGTTATGGAATAATGATACAGTTATAAAACAGGACTGGAACCGGCAATAATTTTTAACAGCTTATACTTTCTGGCAAAACTACACCTGGGACTGAATATCCGTACTTCGTTAAAACTTATCAACTTTATACGTTAAATAGAGACTAGCCTACATATTACATTTGTTTGGAATAGTAGTGTGATCAGTTTTGACGAACAAATCCAAAATCCAAACAACAAGCCGACCTTAGAAGCAGTACACTTAGATGGCTAAATTATGTAAAATACAAATATTACCGCCATATTCTTTAGTATTTTTGGAACACACTTAAAGAATCAATCAGAACAAAACAAACAGATGCAAGTTGTATTGAGTGTATTGTATTAAATACTGAAAAAAAAATGTGTCTCATTCAAATTTTAACGTTCAAATTTATTTAAAAGGCTTTCTTAAATCTTTCTTAAGTATATATATTATTACACGACAATACATACCCATCAAGATTTGATATTTTACATATATACCAGGAGTCTTTAACGTAACAAGATTTAATATCATACGCTTTGTTGGCTAAAGTTAAAATTGATGAGGTAATCTTATAACACTTAGACCGACATCTGCTTTGGAGAAGCCATCAGTTATAGCTCTATCTTTACAGACTTTGTTTTAGGTATCTTAGAAAAATTATAAACAGAGGCATTTAAATGATTTAGATATATAACGCTGCGATCGTGAAAGCCAGGTGCTAATACAAACATCAAATTAAATATGTACACCAATTTTGCTAACATTTAGTTAAGGTTATTTCAATATCAAACAGGATATTCATTTCTTATAACATACTTAGTTTATAGCGCATTTGCTCTAAATGTAGACTATAATGTCTCTTCTTGAATGAGAGCACTTAAAACTTTCTAACTTGTAGTACTTATTCATCTGTTTAATTTATACGCATGCTATTAGGTCAGATTCTTATACATATTAGCTTTGAGCTTAGGTATGGCGCCCGGATCCTTTAAAGTACTTCTTACAAAATACAAAGCAATAAATAAAAGAAGCAGCAAAAAAGTTTTGGTTCCGTAATTATTTTGTGTTGCTCATCAAGATTTGTAATGTCTTAAAACAAAATATGTGTAATCTATATATAGTCCAGTCATTTGGTGGTGGCAATAGTAGAATATTTTAGAAAAAGTATACCAAAAACACGTGGTGGTGTAGATGAGGATACTTTGTGACGCTCGTACGCCAAAAACTATTGATATTATGAAAAAATATATAAATACATAAATTGTAGGAAATTTATTCTACTTTAATTTTGTACATAAGTATTTTTTTCAAAAAATGCATTGGAAAGGAGATATTTCGAAAAAACTGGTTTTGGCCGCCATTTTTCCAAAATGGCGGCGCGAGCGGCGGAGATACGAGGTGGCAAAATTGAAATTCGAAAAGAGCATACCGAAATCTATAAAATAACCAATTTCCAAAACTTCCGGAATACTTTCCAGGTAACCCCCTTTTTTTCGCCCAAATGACTGGACTAATAGAGAGGTGGACAATTAATTACGTATCAATTTCGGTAGTGACATCTTTTCAATGTTCATCTATACTGCAAAGTTAGAAACATTAGTTAGGATTTTCGAAAGACATCTAATAGATGTCACCACCGTCCCGATAAAGACGATAACATATAGAATGCTTAGTTCACCGAGACGGACAGCGATACCGTAGCTCAGTTGGTAGAGCGACGAGACGGTTTCCCATTAGTCGCGAATTGGAATCCCTACCTGTATCGGTTTATTTTTCATTCTATATTTATATAAATTTAAATAAGCCTATCATGGCTATACATATTTATAGATATTTTCAAACATTAATTTCGGTAGTGGCATCTTTTCAATGTTTATCTATACTGCAATGTTAGAAACATTGGTTAAGATTTTCGAAAGAAACCTAATAGATGTCACCAGCGTCCCGATAAAGACGATCACATATAGAATGCTTAATTCACGGAGGCGGACAGTGATACGATAGCTCAGTTGGTAGAGCGACGGGACAGTTTCTCAGTAATCGCGGGTTCGAATCCCTGCCTTTATCGGTTTATTTCTCATTCTATATTTATATACATTTATATTCAATTTTTAGGGTTCGGTACTCAAAAGGATAAAAACGGAACGCTATTACTAAGAATTCGCTATCCCTTTGTCCAGGCTAGGCTAGTTTATCTCCAGGCTATATCTCATGATCCGTGATAGCTAGACCGTTAAAACTTTCACAGATGATGTGTTTTTGTTGCCATAATAATAAAAATAATAATAATAAATACTACAAACAAAATAAAATAAATATTTAAGGGGCGCCTATACAGTAAATGACTACATTTACTGTATAGAACTATCTTTTGCTCGATTTCAATAACTATAAATTTTATTGTATATTCATAAGCGATTCCGTCTCGCTTTTAGTCAGTTTTTTTTAAGGTTAAATTATAAAAGTTTATTTTTAAGTTTTATAAGTAGACATAGATTAAAAACATTATACAAATGTAACCTTCTTAATTCTGCCTAGTAATCTTAACATGTTTTTTCAGAAAACTTTTATAGCTACATTTACTAGCATACATATCTCAGTTGTAATTTTTATCTGCAAACATCTAACACTTAGCTCTTTGCACTTTGTTAGTTGTTACACCACTTTTCTGACACTCAACACCTAAAAGACGAGTACCATCATGAAAGGTAAGCTTAATTGATCAACTACTGACTGTGATTGTATGTTGTCGTACAATAAACAAGGAGGAGAATGCGTTCCACAGAGAGTGACATCAAGATTAGCAGTGTGTTAATAAAATAGATAAACCTAGTTCTTATTTTGTTTTTTATCAAACACAATGTTCTTGTTGCATAACCTCGTCGATGTGCAAGGCATAATTCCAAAAACCTTATTATACTATATTCTGTTTTTAATATAGTGTAATAATAATCTTATTAATAACCTTTAATATATTATATTGAATTCTTATTTATAGGAAAATATTAAAGTATAATTTATAGTCTACTCTTGTAACAAAGATTCTTACCTATTCTAATCGAACTGATTTCTATTAAACCATTGAATTGAACTTGCTGGTGGTTCTAGGGATTTAAAATCATATCTCTATTAGCAAAGTCAAAA
This sequence comes from Napeogenes sylphis, assembly GCA_959347405.1. Classification (NCBI taxonomy): domain Eukaryota; kingdom Metazoa; phylum Arthropoda; class Insecta; order Lepidoptera; family Nymphalidae; genus Napeogenes; species Napeogenes sylphis. The sequence goes on from OY365786.1 coordinate 22,351,553, forward strand.
CAAACATTGACACTTCAATTAATTCACAATGAGCTAAAAATTTTGGCACGTAAGGAATACCAATCTAAAGAAATCTCATCTCTCTCAGAAATCTCTCAAAAGTCTCCATTGTGCTTGAAAAAATATTCAGATGTCGCGAAATAGTTTTTTTTTTGTCAAAATGATTAGTTACGATAAATATAGCTTAGTCTAAAACTGTAAATCAGGTAATTATTTACGGAAATTCTCCTTTTACTTTTTTTCTAAAATTTCCCATTTATAAAAAAAAGTTACCCGAAAGTTAGCTGGAGCTGTATTCTCCATAAAATGCACATGTTTCCACGCTCTCTATGAGGTAATGTATGAGGCGTGTTTTTTTAACGTGGTTACCCCGGTGAACATACTCCACGGTTTGTTTTAGAGGTAAATCAGGTCTTATTGAGTTTCTTCTTCTGCTTCTTCTTGTTTGTATGTGTTACAAATACATTTATTTGTGTATATATTTATTTTATCTGTATTCTGTATTCTTCTGTATTAACGGGAAGACGATTGCTTCAAAGCATTCAGAACGCCGTCGGGTTAAATTTAAAGTTGCATTTATCGAATACAAATCTATGAGATAAACCGGTTAAGAATAGTTTATTTTAAATATTCTCGTAAAAATAAAAATAAAATATTTTTATTCATGTTACTTTTTGTGTTTTAATCGTCGTTCTATGATTAGTTTATTCCAATAGATATTGGTGGAAACGGTGTTTTAATTTTAACTTTTACTTTTATTACTTATCCTCAATATTTGAACTCCAACTTTTATATGTGGCATGCTCTGACGATTCCAAAAAAAAAATAAGTTAATTACAATTTAAGGTCCCTCTCTAGCTGACAAGAAAAAAATCATTTTTCATCAACTTGTGTATATATTTTGAAAACATTATATCACGCTATTTATTTTTCAAACTGCTAACAATATTTTTTTTCTTTTACAAAACATTTCCCTGTCAAAATTTTTTAGTTTTACTGTGGTTGCAACTTAAACTAGCATCCATTGGGAATAATTAACAATAATAATACATTCTATGCAGTAAATTCTCTACTATTTTGAAGTACTCATACTACAGAAATTTAAATCAAAATTCAATTTTTAAACAAAATTTATAAACATATCATTGAACAGTATTGAATGGGTCTTCCTATCAATTTGACATTTATAGTAGATTATTATACTGTTGCATAATAAGGGTTCTTATACCACGGGTAACAAGTCACAAGTGTTATAAGACCAAGTTATGTACAGTGTCATATACTACTTTATCCACTCTCATACTATAATACGTAAAACAATATTGCAAATAAAACGCTGAATATAACAACAGATTTTTTAAATGTCAAATGTTGGCGCCAAGGCGGAAACATCGATTGCGCATGCGTGTTACGACTCCGCGGACTCGTTCATTGAAACCTTTTGTTTTAAGTAGAAGTTCAACCTCCTTGGTCCAGCTGGAGATTGTATAGGTGTATCGTTATGATTAAAAAGTTATTATTTTTTTTGTTTTTTGCCTGTACGTAAGATTTGTCATAAGAATTTTGTTTTCAGTTTTACAATCTTTGTATTATAGTATCAGAGTAGATAAAATATATACATTAATAGGCGAGGCATTAATTAAAAAATATGTGACATACTGTTTATCTATGATATTGCTTACTTGTATATATCCTCCACATTTTATAAAACGAATTAATTTTAAATGATTACAATACAATAGCTACCTACTATAGCTTTTTTAATTGGATAAATACTAAAGTTATTTAAAAGAAAATGTTTTAACTGCCACAACAAGTGGTAAACTTTACTTATTATGTAGCAGGTAACTTAAATTAATTGCGCTTTTTAACATTTTCTTAAAAGATAGTGAAAATTATTTACCCTACGACTATCTTCAATATTTAAACAACATTACGACTTTTAAACTTTTAGTCAAATTATTATTTGTATCGAAAATATGAGTCAAGCTTGAAACATTTTGCTGAAAACCAACATTTGTTTAAAATGTTTTATAATAATTTATTACTTTAAATGTTAAATTAATTTTACTACTCTAAAATAACTAGTTCGGCCAACAAACATGTAGTAAGATAACACACACCTACATCATAGGGTTACTATTACGTTTAACTTTGATTCATTTTAAGTTGATGGATTCAATCTGTTATCAGAATTGTACGAGTAGCAGTAGTCATTTTTGCTTGTTATTTTTTATATTCATATAATCTTAATTTGAACTATAAGTTCTTAAAAAAATACGGGTAATTAGACCGTTACACCTTACTTCATAAATAATAATAAATAATAATAATAATAATCGTTTAATTCAGAAAATTATTCCATAATATTGTTAGTAAATAAATACAGACTTATGCAAACTAGTGTTAGTAGAGTTCTTATCACTAAACTCGGCTCACAAAAGATCTACCTAACTGCATGGAGTCGTATGCAACGCTCCAAGATTGGTGAGTCCCACCTGCCACTTAGTGTCCTCAAGATGTTGTTGGGGCTGTCACGGACACGGTATAAAAGAGAAGCGCACCTCTTGCGCATAATTGTGGCAAAGCTGTCTACATTTGCGTCTGCTAACATGCCAGACGCACTAGAATAACGTGGCAGCCCCATCAACACCCGGAACGTGTTGTTGTACTGGACTCGCAGGTCACTATATGCCTTCTGCGTATAGTTCACCCACAGGCTGCACGTGTAAAAGGTTTGACAAAATGCTTTAAAAAGCGTGACTTTTACTGCTTTAGTACAGCGTGCAAACCGGTGGGCCAACATGCCACATCGAACAGACAGTGACCTGCGCTCCCGCTCCACGTCTGTGTTGTCTCTCAAATCGTCCGAGACCCAGTGACCCAAATATTTAAATTCTTTAACTACTTTAAGATTCACTCCACATAGTGTAACCGGCGGTATATTGTGGTAGGTTTTATTACCAGATTTAAAAATCATGAGTTCGCTCTTGAGTGCATTATATTTGAGCCCGTGGGCGTCGGCATAGGACTCACATATATTTACTAGCTTTCTCAGAGCTCCGATTGATGGGCTCAGCAACACCATATCATCAGCATAATTTATATTATTAACACTCATACCGTCAATATGACATCCGACTCCGGTGTTACTGAGCTCATCAAGTAAGCCATTTAAATATAAATTAAAGAGCGCTGGCGAGGACAATCCCCCTTGCCTCACTCCACATTCCAGCCTATACTCGGTTGAAAAAGAGCCTGCCCATCTTACATAGTTCATCTGATTCCCATACCAGTATTTAAACAAATTGATAACTTCCGATGAAACGTTGGTACTGTTCTGTAATTTACCCCAAAGTACATTATATGAAACTAGGTCGAAAGCCTTTGAAAGATCTAGGTAACAGGCATATACGGGTGTTTTCCTTGCCGAGTAGTACTGAACAGTCTGCTTGAGGCAAAAGATAGCACTCTCAGTAGACAAACGAGGTCGAAATCCGAATTGTGCATCGTTGATCGTTAAATGTTTATTAAGGTGGCACAGAAGCAGACCGTCCAGTACCTTGGCAATGACAGTTGCTAACGAAATAGGTCTATAATTAGATAGTAGTGATGAATCACCAGTTTTATTCTTAATAATCGGTATAACAAGGGTACGCATTAAACTTTCTGGTAGATAGGAGTGACTCATACATACATTAAAAAACATACACAGAACTCGTGGCAGGTGGACCCCAGCGTACTGCAGATGCTCGATGCTGAGACCGTCATGCCCGGGCGATTTACCTCTGACTGACGACATAATAATATCAACTACTTGTTTCTCAGTAAATGTCACGCTTCGCTCAGAAGCAACGGCCTCAGAATCGAGCACAGGCAGTGGAGGTGTATTTTTTAGAGGTGATTGCACCCTAAAATGCTGTCGAAACAGATCCGCTATACAACGAGGGTCATTCACACCCTCAACACTCACGGCAAGGCCCGGCCTATGATTTACTTTGTTAGTGGTTTTCCAGAATTTACCGAAGTCTTTATTTGAATGATGTTTAGCAATAATGTCCATCTTTATTTGTTGTTCATGGGTTTGGCACCATTTTAACTTATTCTTGAATGTTTTTCTAGATTCTTTCATATCGTTAAAAACCACACCGGATGATGGTTTTCCACACAATAACCAAAACTTGTAACAAAGTCGGGCCCTCTCGTGAGCGTCACGGACGTATTTGTTCCAACCCGTAACATTTCTAGACTTAATTACATTTTTAACATAATGACTTAGTTCAGACGCCTTAACAAGTATTCGTATTATATTCTTATACAACAAATCTATTAATTCTAAATGGCTTGAATCTTTACAATTTTGCAAACAACACTGATTTAATTCAGAAGGACAGACAATTTGTTCTAAATGTGTATCACAGTAATTACGATATTTAACTTTTTGATCAGAACAACGCTCACCCCATATAGTTTTATTTACCTTTAATGAAGGTTGTATGAACGTATTTCGAACTACGCTTAAATTGCATTCTAACATAATAGGTAAATGGTCGGACCAATATGAGTCATACAATACCGATACACTGTGCACGGCCGGCAGCGCGGCGTCGGTCACTAAGCAGTGATCGAGCCAGCGCCGACATCCGTGCGCGTCGCTTATAAATGTATAAGTATCCGACGGTAAAGTGTCTATATCTACGCACGACCATAACTGCTCCGAACAAAACGAAAACAACTCGTTAGCAAACACTTCACCCGGATGAGCGTTAAAATCACCCACTATGAAAACAGACTCGATACTATTATTTTCGATCACCGCATTAATCTCACTTAAACACTCAGTAAATTCTAGTAAGTTGTCATTAGAATCCGTAGGCATGTACACTGAAAACACTAGAAAGGAGCGATCGTTAAGCGTTATTTTAATAGCAGACAGACGTACACTGCAACAGGTAATTACTGCAACTATAGGGAACACACTTTTTCGCCATAAAATAGCGACTCCTCCGTGTGGCCGCCCGCGCAGTATGCCGGCAGACGTATCTACCGCTGAAGTGCCCGTGTAAGCAAAATTGTCATCAATGGTACCCAGAAAAGATAGGTCATGTGGCAATAACCACGTCTCTTGTAAAGCTATCAAATCCACCTTTTGACAAAGTCCTCGTATACAGTCTACTGACCTAGTTACACTTTTACAATTAAAGGTTACTATTTTCATTTTTGTCATGATCAATTGTTAGGTATATTGTTCAAACACGCTCGCAAGGTATTTGCAGATTTGTTTTTGTGACTAAATCTAACAAACCGTCGATATGCTATTCCAATAGGCCAAAAGTCATCTTGTAAAAATAGTTCCACATGCTCTTTAGGTACATATATTTTATAAGAATTATACTCTTTTTCCATTTTCATACTCATTTTTTCAACGTCAACATTCACATTCGTCTTACTAGTAATATATTTAGTTATGTCACATACAGACACCTCCTTCGCCACATTATAAATATAAATGGGTACCTTTATTTCCGCAGCCTTAAAATTCATGTTTATATCTACCAGTGCTTTCCCTCTATTTACAGCGAAACGGTTTTGGTATTTTTTTCTCTGTACTGTAATCCAACCGTCACTTCTATTTTCCGGCTTCCATTCACCTTCTTTAACCACGTTCGCCATTGTTTTGCTCGAGTCTGACTTTTTCGGCTCGTCTAACGTAGCGTCCGTGTGTCTCAACTCACTTGTAGTCGTGCGCGCAGTCAGCTGATGCGGGTGACTCACCGGTTCATTCGTCGATTGAATACGCGCGGCAATGTTGCTCGTTGTTACCGGACAATTTCGACGCTTTCTACCTTTACAATAGGGTTGTATTTCTTTTGTGGTCATGTCACCACTTTGTTCTACAGGTGACGGTGACGCTAACGGTTGCGCGATCGTTGGTAAAGAAATTAAAGTACCCTCAGAATGCAAATGGTTTTGAACATTTTCGCGGTGAATAGAATTAGGAACACAAAAAGTATGACTTTCACTACTCATGCCATCGATTATCTGAGATTCTGTGGAATCACCGATATCGTCACAATTGTCGACCAACGTCGCTTCGCATCTATGATTTCGATGTTCTTTATGTACTTTGTGATGGGGTTTATTCTTAAGCGTCTCCACTTCACATTTTAAGATTTCTAACTGCTCAGTTGTAGCATAAAGCTCTTTAATAAATCGGATATCTTGTTGCACTATTAATAAATCCTTCAGTATCTTAGTTACATCGACATGATCAAACAGAATCGGGGGCAGTTTCTGCAACTCACGCGCCACAAAAATGGGTATTATATCCGGATCTGTTTCCTTCAGTGTACAAATTATATCATCTATGTTTCGGAGTGTTTTTCCGTCTCTTTTTCTGGTTTTCTTCTGCTTCGTTATCGACGGTATAGACTCAAAAAGCAGATTTTTTGCTACCACTATATCGCTTTCAGAGAAGGCACTAATACATATACGACCAATACTTTCTTCATCCATTACGTCTAGTTTATTACTCACGAAAGCTAACACTTCATTTATCACTATATTACACTTGGAACATTTTACTCGATTCGACGTCATATTCGCTAGCGCTGTTTACACACAACCGTATCACAGCGTTGCTATAACGAGAAAACAAAGCTTTCGATTATTTGAATTTTGAATTATGCTACATTTATTTGAAAGTCTTTTATGATCATGATGTTACTTGAGATATGAAAGTTTGTAATTTCATCAACACTGCATTAACACTTTGTACTTGTACTTATAATTTATTTTTTTTCGAAATAATAATCTTCATACCTCTATCCTCCAACTTTAGAAAAAAGTCACTTAGATGAAATAGCCTTGCAGTCATCGATATCTTTGACAATAAAAAATAAAAGGTTCGAGGGGACTAAATAAAATATACAATAAATTAAAAAAACATACATAAATATGCATGCATGTTACAAACATTGAACAGAAACTATTCTCATAAATGTTATTGTTATTGTGCAATGTACCTATACTAGTAATGAATTCAGAGTAAGGTTATGATAAATTATCTATTAATTATTTAATAATATTATACATTCAGAAAAAATGATTTAGGGTAATAAAATGTGACAAATATTTATATACTTACTATTAAATCGTATAATATCTAATTCTATTTTCTAGAACGATAGATTCATCAACATGTGCAAGACTCATACTTGAACCCGTGACCTCTGGGGAATCGTGTTATTAGTTTTAATAACTGAGATACCGTGCCCCTACCGGCTTTAATGAATTAATCATTCTGTGAATATTTCGAATGTCTACCAGATGCCGTAACCTTAAATGTTTAATATAAATTTCAAATAGTTGTATATATATTTGCTTTTTTTAAAGGCTCTTTGTAGAGAATAGTAATGTAGTATTAGGTATACCAAATACTCAAAGGTATCGAATCCGTCCAGTATTTCCAGAAATTGGTGCCTTCAAAGAAAAATAATAAAATAATCAACTACATATATTAGAACCTTGAAATTTCCCATACATGTTATCATAGTACCTAACTATACTGCATATGTCTCTGTAATGTCTAATTGATGTTTGAAATTGATAGGTCACACGCGTTACATGTTGTGAGTTTAAATACGATCCCTTTAGTGAATAAACATTGTCCAAGTATAATAAGTGGCATTTAAAATTATAACGGCGAGAATAGAAACTGATATACATAAATTTTATTATTTTAATAACCAGTAATATTTTTTAAAACTTATAATCACTATACTAAAACACTTTCAAAAAATGAATGCATGCAAAATGTCATAATCGCTAAACAAAAGTGCCATATAAGTAGAATAAGGACTGGTAGACAGTTGGGTATAACTTATGCCATCCTGAGAGAAACTTCACATTGAAGTGCGGCAAGTTTGTAGAACTGTCGCCTACTTGATTAGAATATCTGATAAGCACCCTCGGACTTTATTAAGTCGGTACCTGCTTTAATAAACTATTCTTATAAATACAGTTTACTAAAACATGATTTACTTATTATTTTTTTTAATTTACTAGAATTACTTTAATTCGGAAGTAATTAGTAAATATGCATTACGAACTGACCAACGAACTGATCAGGAATAAATTTATAGTTAGTTTGTACGCGGTAGAAGTGGGAGCGAGAGGTATAACAGCAAAATCTCTCTATAGCCTACTTAAAGACCTTGGCCTTTCTAGAACAAGCATCGTTTCATTTCTAGAACGTATTTCAAAGGCGGCATTAGTAGGTTCTTTCCAAACTTGGTTAGGTAGGGAGAGGAGTGTGGAGGGTGAAGGTGAGCGTTTTTGCGCATAATAAAGGGGCCCCTTAAACCTACTTCTGAGTCGCAAGTCCCAGGCACTGCTTGCACTCCTCTCCTTGCAACGCGGTGGGCCCTGCACCCGTACGATGAATTCATGGATTGCTAAGATTGCTTCGTCGTCGTCTGTCAACCATGTTTTTTATCGCCATTTTCGGTTTTTTTTGGCATGCAAATCTAATAGTTTAGAAAATCAACAAAGAAATTATACTTAAAATTAGAACAAAATAAAAACAAAATCAAAGAGTGTAATTCATCTAAAAGTAATACACATAATACAAAAATAAAACATGTAAGAAGTGAAACTTCTTTATGACATGTAAATATAATTCACATTTTCTTTTAAATGTGACTTAGAAATAAAGATGGCGCGTAACAGAAAAACGTCATAATTTTCGTTAATATTAATTAATTAAAACGTAAGAAGTGAATCGACTGTTTCTGACGTATAAAATTCTCATAGAAGAAACACAAAGTACCTAACATAAAAACAGACAAATGTACACAATCCACTTTAAAAATAATAACTTTAGGCTTCTTAACATGTTGGATCGTCACTATATCACAAATAAAATTATTCTTCATCATGGTTTCTGCTGTTTCGAGTTGTTGTTCGTTCTAGGTATAGCAAAATAGACCTTGTAAAGATCAGGACCCCAATGCTCCATTTCTCAGCCAAAACTCGTATTTCTTTTCATTCTTACTTCTTCTATTTCGGACAATCAATGTATTTTAAAAATATTATAAATTATATTTCATAATTTCTTCTTCATGTTATAATCTTGAATTTATTTATTAGTTTCAATAGCAAGTCCATAAAATCGTATTGTCCAGTATGTAATTACAATTTATTATCTATATATATATATAGAAGGATGTTTGTTTATATGAAATCGATGAACTCAGAAACTATTGGACCGATGATTATGAAAATTGGTATGTATATGTATTTTTCCACGGAGAATTTATAAGGTATGCCCATTTATGTAACTCGCCACCAGGCGGCGCTGTCAAATATCGACTTCCGCCCCGTTCAACCGATTCGAAGAAAACGAATATGCTATGCCCATTGACGTAACTCGCCACCAGGTAAAGTAAGGGTTAGCCCAGCGAAGCGGGCTGGGTTCGCTAGTTTAATTATAAAACTCTAATCGGATAATTTTATTTTTGGTTAATGTAAATTGTGTTTTGTAATCCACATACTTGTCATTTTGATTATTTAGTATTTCTATAGCAACATGGTGTAAAAGAGATGAAGCTATACGAAAAAAGCTGGCGCGTAACGGAAAAATGTCACGCGTAACGAAAAAATGTTACACTTAATTTTTTTTCCAACATTGATAAAGAAGTTTTACTTTAAAATGTAGGTATCTCGCAAAAAAAAAAATAATATGATATGATTTACAAGAACCGTATTATTTCGAAAAACATTAATATTATATTATATTGTGAACAGAAGTTAAGAAATGTATTTAAACACTAAAAATATAAAAAATATATATATTTAAGGGCTTTATTATAATGCAAACAACATACTTCTATTATTTGGAATTTTTAATGTATATCGGTAGGGAATCCTTCGTGCGCGAGTCTGACTCGCACTTGTCGGCTTTTTTTAGCGCTGTAATATAAATAGCTTAGTATTATATTATGTTAGGCACTTACAGATCAAGCTGTTTGTACACTGCTTTTGACGCAGCTTAATAATAAAACTTTAATTATATATTATATATTATTATTATTATATGTAAAGAAATATTACAATCTAAAAGTGTCAGATGCAGATGATATAATAAGTCGAGTTTGAGGCCACAGACTTTCTGGCGGCTTAAAAATAAGAAAAGATAATTACGCACTACGGCATAATTACTTTAAACTTTTAATTAAGCTTAATAATAAAGCTTTATGTGATTCTACAGATCATTACTACAGCAGTTATTAAAAGTACATGTACAAACACTTTAATGAAATAAAACAAAATTAAACATATATATATAGTAGTAGTAGTAGCAAGCCTAGTTATAGGTGCACATTCTAAATGTATAACATTATATTTACATTACCTGTTTTAAATTATAACAAAAGAAATATGAAGTTGAATAACCTATTTTAATATTTTTGATCGTAATATTTTTATTTTTTTGATGTGTAAAACCATCACAACTACATTAAGTAATGTGTTTTAAGTTGTTTATGTAAAATAATCAAAAGTATCAATGCAAAGTAAATAACATGTTGTACGCGTAAATTTAAGATACACTTTGTTTTTCCTGTTTTTCACGTTTCTATCCTGTAAACAGCGCAGAAAATGATTGTAAACAGCGCATTTACCGTTTTTAATCTATACCTTAGAATTTTGGCTTTTTACGGTCATTCAAATGGCATAATATATAGTCTACATCCATCCTGAATGTACATTAACAGAGAAGTATTAGTAAAATCGGACTATAGTTTCGAACATTACGTTCTCTATACAAATTTACAAACCTTATCTCTACTATTGACTACTATTTATTTTGTTTATATTTAAAGTATTGTTTTTATTGGTACAAAACAACTTCTGGACAATTTACAACGAATGTTCGTATTTTATTATTAGTGGAACAAGGACCACTGATCTAAATACAATATTAAATATAATATAATAATTGCTATTTAAATAATTGAATAATATAGATCAATTGCTTTCAATTGCATATTTTCATAAAAGTAGGCACAGAATAATTATAAAGAAATAAGATTACTGTGTAAGTAAGTGGTATATCAGGTATAACTATATATGTAATTTATATGTCACTTTATCTTAACGCGAATGAAAAAGTTTATAAAAAATTTAAATATATTTGTATATTAAGCTCTACATAAGCCTGCTTAAATATAGTTTTATTGTAATGGACTAAAAATGCGATATATTTTGTATATAAGATATAACTGGCAAATAAATATGACAAAGTAGAATACTAAATATTAAAAGATATTTGTTAACTTAGTAATATTTCACTTAAAGCAACTTTTCAGTCGCCCTTATTTTCCAAATTATAAATTAGGCTAACGTTAAGTACAAAAGAAAAAAAAAAGAGGCTAAGTAAAAGTAGTTGAAGTATTTAAAAGCATATCATAATATTTATTTTAGATAAAAATACAAATACAAAAAGTTTTACCCATACTGTGATATTTTTATAGTATTTTGTTGGTAATTGGTGGATCGTATTTTCTTTTTATTTCCTGATACGTATTTCTTACGAAATTGTTGTCATCATTTTATAAAGGAGTGGCTAGTCGTATTGATAATATCAAAAAAAAAATTGTCAGCAGTTATTGTTATCCTTCTACTTTTTCCTATAACTAAAAATGCACCTAAAATGTAAAACATTAACATTAACTTGTATTAAAATATTTTTCCCCTCATTGTCTGCAATAATGTTTCTGGTACCTACCTAAAATGTTTTAGTAATTGCATATTTTTCTCCTTATTTTGTTGCGATAATATTTTTGTGACTTTATTCGATTTCTCACTGTTGAACTGTGATGATGTTCTATGATACTATTCTGTGGTAATCACTGTAATCGTAAAAATTGTTCATATTTTAGATAAAATTGTCCTTCGATCAAAACCGGATATTTGTTTGTCATAACTGCCATTGGAGGTTCAAAGGCAAATACTAAAGATTATCTTTGAAACCAGCGATACTGAATCAAATAATGCTTAAAAATTGCAAATATAATTAAAATAATATATTACGAGACCATACAAATATGTAAATTGGATTTTTATTCATTTATGAGCCAGGAAATATTCACTGAACCAGCAATAAGTTTCTGATTTATTTGTGTAAATTAAACTACGCGGTACTGTAAATCAAAAAACCCTGATTTAATCAATAGACCAAAAAACCTTATGAACTATAACAGAAAACACAACGATAGCGTGATTCAGATTTAAACAATATTTTACTAACGCCATCTGTTGACTCAAAAAACAAATAAACTTATCTGACTAAACATTCCGCTCACCAAGAACTTATCAAGTGCTTAATAACTAGGAAACTAATTAGTCTACCAAAGAAATACAAAACTGTATTTTTAACAACTGATATATGTAAACACCGAAATATACTTGATAGATAATAAACAATAAACAAACAAAAGTATATAAAAAAAATCATTCCTTAGTGGTTGGTAATATACATAACTTGGACACAGGTCTCTTAATCTTACCATTCTTACATTTAAGAGTAACTACTCTTGTAATATTATCAGGACCAGGGTGGGTTTCCGATATAATTCCTAGAAGCCACTTGGATGGAGGAAGATCGTCTTCTTTAACCAGAACAACATCGCCACAATCAGGCTCAGGTGTAATCCTAGTCCATTTATTTCTTTGTATCAAGGTAGTCAAATACTCTTGAGACCATCTGCGCCAAAAATGTTGTACAAGCTTTTGCGTGAATTGCCAGCGTCGTAAACTACCCACTTGGTTTTTTATAAAATTATAGTCTGGCACAGTTACTGGAGCTTCACCTATCAGAAAGTGTCCGGGCGTTAGTGCTAAGGGCTCATCATTATTTGAAGCCATCTGATAAAGAGGTCTAGAGTTTAAACAAGCCTCAACTTGAGTTAAAACCGTAGAAAGTTCTTCGTAAGTTAAGGTTGTTCCGTCAAGCACACGACGTAAGTGAAATTTCGTCGATTTGACCCCTGCTTCCCACAACCCGCCAAAATTTGGAGAGTGTGGTGGTATGAATGACCATTTAGTGCCTATATTGGCCAGACTCTCTGCTAACTCATCCACATAGTTCGCATTTTCAACTTTAAATAATTTTTGCAACTCTTTAGATGCTCCAACAAAATTTGTTCCATTATCACTATATACTTCATAGCAGTGTAACAATAGCAGTGCAACAAATCTCTTAAACGCTGAAAGGAAACCTTCAGTAGTCATGTCACTTACAGCTTCCAGATGAATAGCACGATTTGCCATGCAAACAATTAAACAGATATAGCCTTTATAACATCGACAGCCCCTACCTTTGGATAACCTTACATTAATAGGCCCCGCGTAATCAATTCCACAGCGAGAAAACGGACGGCTCATAGTAACTCTCGCCTTTGGTAAATCTCCCATAAATGGTTGTTGAGTGGTAGCACGATACTTGACACACTTACCACATCCTTTTATATGTTGTTTAATCATGCTTTTAACATTTAAAATCCAATATTTGGATCTAAGATAGTTCAACATTAACTGCAATCCACCATGAAGAGTCTTTTCGTGCGCCTCTCCTATAATCAATTTTGATACATGATGACCAGAAGGGAGAATTATTGGATGTTTAACGGTATACTCTAAATCACTGTGCTGAATACGGCCTTGGACTCGCATGATCCCATTAACGTCTAAAAAAGGACACAAAGACTTAAGCCGACTTTTCTTAGATATTACATTTAAATTCTTTAACCGTTCGATTTCATTCGAAAATGCTGATTTCTGACAATGTATCAGACATAAATTTAGTGAGCTATCTAACTCATCTACAGTCAGATAAGACGGTAAGATATTTATCGAGTTTTTACATTTAAATAAAAATCTTCTACACCAAGCAATAACGCGTACCAATTTCATACAAGAGGAGTATTTGGTCCAGACATTAAGATCCGTTATTGTATCCGAAGTATCAGTCACAATAGTATAAACCTTAATGGACTTCTCCTCTATATTGGTTTGAGGTACAATAAAATGTGACTTGGGATAATGACAATCACGCAGCCAACTAGGACCATGAAGCCACAAATCATGTTTTTGCAATCACTAGCACTCAAACCACGAGATGCACAATCAGCTGGGTTATGTGCGGATTCTATATGGCACCATGGCTCATTATCTATAATAGCAAGAATCTTTGTCACCCTATTAGCGACGAAGGTCTTCCAACGGCTTGGTTCTCCTCTTAACCAAGCCAGAACAATAGTTGAGTCCGTCCAAGTTCGAAACTGTGATCTCGAAAAACCTAAAACGCTAGCGATTTCATACAACAAAGAAGCAAGAAGTTCTGCTCCGCAAAGCTCTAACCTTGGAATGGAAATCTGCTTCAGTGGAGCAACCTTTGTTCTTGCTGCCAAAAGAGTGATATTTATCCTGCCACATGAATCAACCGTTCTAGAATATACGACCGCTGCATACGCGTCATTCGAAGCGTCACAAAACCCATGTAAAGTAACTTCATTGACATCCTTTTTCGTATGCATCCATCGAGGTATCACAAATTGGTTAAGAGCTGGTAAGTCTTCCCTGAAAGCAACCCATTCGCGTAATAGTTCTGCATTTATAACCTCATCCCAGGCAACACCAGCCAACCAAAGTCTCTGCATATAAATTTTTGCTCTGATGACAACTGGAGCAGTCCATACAAGTGGATCAAAGAGCCGAGCGATATCTGATAGTACAGTTCTCTTCGTTATAGGCTGCTTAATTTCCGGCAAATTGATTTTATACCTGAATGAATCTAGAGTAACGTCCCAATACAACCCAAGAATCTCAACGACATTGTCTAACTTCGCATTGTCTAATTGCACGTTTCTTTTTTCATCCTTAATCTTCTCCATAAAACGATTGCTATTGCTTGCCCACTTCTGCAGAACAAAACCACCCTTACTGAGTAATTCAGTTATTTGTGTGTAAATTTCGTCTGCTTCATTTTCATCCTCACAGCCTGACATCAAATCATCCATATAAAAGTCATTCAGGACCCGATAAGCTGCTAAATCATAATCTTTACCTTCATCCTTAGCTACCTGCTGAAGGGTTTTTACAGCTAAATATGGAGCTGAAGAAACACCGAATGTAACTCTAGACATCTTATACTCTTTAATTTCTTCGTCTTGAGTAAACCTCCACAAAAGACGCTGATATTTAGTTGCGTCCTCTCCGCTCACCTTGACCTGACGATACATTTTTATGATGTCAGCAACAAGACATATAGGATAAGTACGCCATTTTAACAAAATATGTCGCAATTCAGGCTGCAATCGTGGTCCAACTAACAGATCATTGTTGAGAGATATACCATTTCTTCCTTTGCACGAGGCGTCAAATACAATACGAACTTTAGTTGTAGTTTTGTCCTCGCGTACTACAGCGTGATGGGGTAAATAAACACAATTAACTTGAGACAATTCTTTATAATTATGAATTAATTTCATATGACCTTGACTTATATAATCATTCATTGCCTTACAATATTCTTCCTTTAAGAGTGAATTCTTATTTAATTTCTTCTCTAAGAAATTAAATCTTCGTAACGCAATCTCTCTCAATGAACCATATTGGCATTGAGGATCTTTCTCTCTGAAGGGCAATCTGACAACATAGCGACCCTCTATGTCCCTAGTTGTAGTGGATTCATAAAAATTCTCACATGTTTGATCTTCATCGGATAAAATTTTAACAGGTGGATCTGTCTCTATTTCCCAAAAGCTTCGAATTAATTGATTCAACGAATCATCTTGAATGTGCAAGCTTATAACTTTGTCCTGCATTAACTTTGGCAACTGTACTCTTCCTGAAAGAATCCATCCAAACTTCGTGTTCTGTGCCATAAGTTGTCCTGATGGATCATGGACTACACCATTTCTCAAAATCTGCGCATAAATTTCAGCACCAAGTAATAAGTCAATTTTACTCGGTGTACCAAAACCTGGATCTGCTAGTTCTAATTTTGAAAACTAGGGCCAGTCCTGGATATCAACTCTCTTCACGGGTAGGTTAGAAGACAAACGTTTCAACACATAAGCCTGTACATTACATTCAAAGGCTGGACAAGAAGTAGACTGTATCTTAAAGTGTACCGCGTAATTAATTGTATGTAACTTTCCTCCACCTAAGCCAGAAACAACTCCCCTCAATTTAGATTTACGAAGGCCCAGCATTTGAGCACAATGCTCCGTAATAAATGAGGCTTGAGAACCCTGGTCCAGCAAAGCTCTTAAAAAATAACATTCATTCTTACTACTAAACACTCTCACTATAGCAGTAGCTAGGACGACATGTCCAGAAACAGAACAATAGTTAGAAATTACTTGACCCACATTTGTAGCCGACTTCACATCACTCTTATGTTGGTAGGTTTCCGTTGGATTACAAACTACGTTAAGCGGAGACCCATTATTACTTTCTTCGGGATGCAACAAAGAATGATGTCGTCGACCACATCGATTACATTTCGTATTGCGTTTACATTTAAATACCAGATGGCTCTCTCCAAAGCAATTAAAACACAATCTTTGCTTCTGGACAAACTCATAACGCTTTCCGTAACTCTCCTTACAAAACTTCTTACATTGGTGTAACATGTGACCTTCCGCACAAAACGAACATGAAACAGTAGTGACCTTAAATACCTTACTCTTCTCTATCTTTTCTTTTAAGTTAACATTTTTTCTATTCGGTTCTAAATACTCCAAAGCTCTGAATCTTGACTCTAAAAATGTTTTAAGTTCACTTAAGGTTGGAAATATATCCGTAAACTCGCTTATTTTTTGCTCCCATTGCTTTCTTGTCTCCAAGTCAAACTTTAATGATACAAGATATATTACTAAAATATCCCATGTTGAAACGTCAATTCCAAGGCTGCTTAGTGCATTAAGATAGTCATTGGTTGTATCTAATATCTGTTTTATGCCATTTGAGGATTTCACGCTAAGTGTCCTTTGACCCACCAATCTAGACAAAATACAATTTGCAATGTGCCGTTTGTTACTATATCTTTGCTTTAATTGCACCCAGCAAGTCTCGTAATTCGCTTCTGTGATTGGAATATTTCTTAAAAGTTGCTCTGCTTCACCCGTAAGGTGACTCTTAAGATAGTGCAACTTTTGAACGTTTGCTAAAGAAGAGTTTTTATGTATGAGGGAGTCGAATAAATCATGAAAAGTCTGCCATTCTACATACTGGCCCGAAAAATTCGGCAAAACTATTTTAGGTAGTTTCACGGAAGTAGGTTCAATATCTCTGGAAGGACATGAGCTCATCTGTGTAATATTTTGAAAGTTTAACAAAGATTCCTTTAATTCAACTTTGTAGGTAAAATATAAGTCTTCAACAAGATCATAGACATTATTTTTAATATAAGATAATTCTTCCTTGCCACTATCTTTACCAATTATTTCAAAGTGATTGGTTTCAAATTGTGTCCATTGCTTTTCCAATTGTTCTAATCTTGTTTCAATATAAGATTTGGTTATGCGTGCTTTAGGTGATTTCTTAAAGTTGGCCTGACCTCCACTTATCTTTTGCTTTATATCGACTTGCACCTTAATTAAACTATCCATCTTGTTTATACGATTTTAAAGTAGCAAAAAATGGAAGTTAAAAGAAAAATTATCAACACTTCAAAAAATTTTCTAAGTTCAAAATCTTCAATAATTTCTAAGTCCTGAACTGGTCACGAAAATTTTACAAGTCTTTTTTAGCACTGTGTTCACTAAAACCGGCATGGGTTCCCCGTATTATTCGTTGTCTTGAAATTATTCTAAGTTAAATGAAAGCTTTTTATCTTGATTTTCTAAGTGTTAAGAAAGAAATCCATGCAATTTTTCTAAGTCCAAGTTTTATATAATAATGTTCATCTACTTACAATTTTAGTCCGTCACTTACTAACAATGGGCAGCGAACACGGCCTGCACTGAACTGAACGAACACTCACACACACATTAATTTCACTGTTACTAATTCTGTTATTTCACACTTTACTCTTATAAACCCAATCCGGCTCGAAGGACCATGTAAATTAAACTACGCGGTACTGTAAATCAAAAAATCCAGATTTAATCAATAGACCAAAAAAACCTTATGAACTATAATAGAATACACAACGATAGCGTGATTCAGATTTAAACAATATTTTACTAACGCCATCTGTTGACTCAAAAAACAAATAAACTTATCTGACTAAACAATTTGCTTCATAATGATCATGTCAATAAAACACAAAAATGTAGTAAAACTATTTTATACGTCAACTGATGTCTTTTTAAAATAAATGCATGTGTCATTATTTTCATCATTAATTTTATTTTTATTGTGATTAATTTTTATTTGTAATTTGACATAACTATAAACAAAATGTGCCTGTGTTGCTCGAAATAAAGACATTATTATTATTATTATTATTACGGTATCAAACTAAAGTTTTGCTAGGATTCGATAGGCATAATCAAGGAAAGTCGGTCGCAGCCTGAATTGTTTTAGCAATCAATACACTGAAGACATAGAACTATATATTCATTAATAACATGTTGACTTAACTGAACTAGTAGCCATTGTTGCAAAAATAATTATCTTATATATAAACCCTATAAATACCAATAAGTAAGTTTAATTAGGTAACAAAAATAGTTATTGATACAATTGTATAATAGCAATGATATAACAAATATCTAATTGCTGTTTTCAAAATAGTAAGAACACTTTAAACCTTACTGACAAAGATGCCTATAGTTACAAAAAGATAGGTATATTATATATCTAGAATAAAATCATAATACATTGCCAGAATGTTGATATCATTAAGATATGCGAGTAAACCCTAGGGTACACTCAACGGCGTTGAGTCTGTACAAATAAATTTAAGACTACAAAATAATTTTAATAGTAACTTCTGAATTATTTGAAGATGAAGATTGCCCAAATCGCTGGAACTACCTGTCAAATGAAATTTTAAAAAATGTTTTACTTTTTAATGTTTTTTAATGTTTTTTAATGTTTTTTTAAATGTTTTACTAGGTTAATTATGTTAGGTTACTAGGACGTAACAGCGACCAATAAAACCGAGCGATCACACTTAACTAACGTAAAACTACATCTACGTTTAACTCGTTAAACAATTTCTTTATATGTTGCCATGTTGTATCGTCATATCAGTAAAAGGACGTCAATTAAATTATTCAATCTGGTTTCAAGTAGGACTCGAAGTCGTAAAAAATATTTTTACAACATGAACATTTGTTCCGGACGCAGATATATTTTTATACTAGCTCTGCCTGCAACTTCGTACGCGTAGATTTATATTTTGATAAAACGTACCCTTTGAACTTACCAATGAATGTAAAAACTATAAACCTTCAAACTGGTAAGCAGTAATGGTACGACAATAAGAGATCATTCTGCTATGCTTCTTTATTTGTTAACCAATTGTTAAAAAAAATATATAAAGTGAATACCATGACAGTATATTCCCGAAAACTGCATCCAAATCGATTTATCCGTTTCTGAGATTAGCGTGCACAAACATACAGACACACAAACATACAGACGAACAGACAAAATGAAAAAAAACATTGTTTTGGATTCTCTTGCTTGTATAAAGCTCCGATATGAATTTTTGAATATTTGTTTTTCGTGTTGTGTGCACAACTAAAAGACAAACAGATAAATAGATAAAGATTTTAAAAATACTGAAAGTGGATTCTGTTAGTTATTACTTCACATGCTGGTATGTATTTTTTAATTTTTTCAATGTACAAAGAATACTCCTCTTACATGTATAGAACAAGATTTGCATGATACCTATTACGTGATTGACATAACTTTTTTATTTCTCAACCAATTTAGACGAAATAAACACTAAATATTAAGTGGAAACTATGATAATATATTCCTGAAAACCGCATTCAAATTGAGTAAGCCGTTTCTGAGATTAGCGTGCACAAACATACAGACAAATAGACAAAAAAACCATTGTTTTAGGTTCTCTTGGTCGAAACGTCAGGCAAATAAAAGGTATATGATACCTATTCCGAACGCGTTAATGCCCGAGAAAATTAAACTTGAAACAAATATACTTTTATTTTTAAACATAAAATTAAAAACATAAAAGTATATAATAAGCGATCCTAGCTTTTTCTTTTTGTAAACTCTGAATGGGATATACTTCACGAGACTCGAGACTTCACTTACGTGTCGTTGCGACAAGACGCGTGCGCGCGACGCGATGTCGCGATCTCCCCAACGGGGCTTTAGTGGTGATTCTGATGTAAAATGTAATGAGTGTAATGTTCTGATTAACGAGTTGTTAGCGTTTGTGTGTAACAAAGTGGATACACTCGCCGAAACAGCAATTATCCAAATATGTTTGAGTGCATTTACTGAATCGGATATTGAGAATGCAAGGCAACTTGTTTTTAGGCTTTTAGCCCCTTCGCGGAAGATTATGAGGAGAAAATAAGGCAATCAACAGAAGAGTGTGCAGGAAATTGTGAAGATCGTCAAGGAAACGGAACCGGATTCTCTGCCTGTATTTGTAGCGAAAGATCTCAACAAGTTACCCCCGGTGACTTTTGATCACATTGATGTCACTACGTTCCTCAAGGAAATGTCTGTTCTCAAGAAAGAAGTAGCTGGTCTGCGTAGAGAAAAGTCTGATTTATTAATGCATCCGTGCTGCTATTAATGCACTAGTGCTGAGATAGAATCACTAAAGAGTGAAATACAGCAATTAAAAGATGTGGTTCAAGATACTTTACTGAGAAGTGGTCGTAATAATGCACACCGTCACACAGTAATATCAGAAAAATCAGAAAAATCGAACAATGTGTCTATTAGGTCTAGCAATAATATTAGCAATAATAATAGCGAGAAGACGGTAGAAACAAATTCAAACGCATCGATTCGCACGAATTCTCAACCGTCACCGTCGCTGCGGCCGGTGCCAAGTGGCGCGTGCGGTGCGAGAGAGACAGAGGGAAGTGCGTGCGGCAGCGAGCGACCGCCCGCGCTATCCGAGGCATCAGCTGTGCCACTTACAATCAACGCGGAGTACAGCGCTCGTGGATATACCATATCAGCTGATAAGCGCGCGTATACAATGGCGGACGCTATTAAAAGGATTGATACTTTTGAGCAGAAGCGTGTGAAGGACGAATGGACAATAGTAAAGCACAATAAACGTCGTAATGTACAGAATAGAAGAGGGCTCGCTAAACCACTGGAGCAGTTTAACTTTAAAGCAGCCGATAGAACAATATCTTTATATCTGTCTAGAGTGCATTTAGATACCACACCCAAAGATATTGAGGAGTTTATTAAATATAAGACTAAGCTTGTTGTACAAGTTTGTAAAATTAATACTGTTAATAATAATTCAAATTTCAACGCTTTTAAAGTAATAGTGCCCTTAAGCAGTATTAACTTATTTCTAAATGATAACGGTGATCGGTTCTGGCCCGCCGATATTGTGTTTAGAAAATACTGGGAACGCAATAGAACCAGTAACAGAAGATTACCAGCCTGCGAGTTACAAAAGGACACTAATATTATATCATAATATGGATTTAAATACTGTACAGCTAATATCGTATAACTGCAGATCATTAAAGAGGTCTATACATGAAATAAAACAATTCTGTAGTAATTATCAAATAATTGCACTACAAGAAACTTGGCTGTTTCCACATGATCTCGGAATACTGAGTACTATTAACAATCAGTTTGGAAGCTATGGTATTTCTGCCATCGATACTGAAGAAGGAATTGTACGCGGAAGGCCTTATGGGGGTGTGGCGCTTTTATGGGACCGAAAAATATTTCCATGTGCGGAGATAGTGCAGTGCTACAATGATCGTATGGTCGCGGTTAAACTTGTAAGCGGTGATCGGAGCCTGTTAGTATTCAGTGTGTACATGCCTACTGACTGTGAGGATAATTTTCCTGAAATGTCACAGTGTCTCGCTAATTTAATTGCGGTAATTGAAAGTGCGGATGTTGAAAGTGTTTTCATAATGGGGGACTTTAATGCGCACCCTGGGACACGATTTTGTAAAGAAATGTTGGACTACTGTTCTGAGGAATTATTATCGTGTATAGACATAAACCGACTAGTTGTAAACACATATACATATGAAGTGACGCGGCGGGATCGCAGCGGTGGCTCGACCACTGTCTCGTCTCCGCGGCGGCTGAGGTAACAGTAAGTGATGTGCATGTGTTATATGATGCCTATTTGTCTGATCACTTCCCATTAGTTATTCAGGTTAGTTTTCATAGTATTATTTGTAAAAGACTGATAACAGATAACGAGGCTAATTGCAATGTAAAATATCGGTGGGGTAATAGAAATAAAAGTCAATGTGATAAATACTGTGAACTTTGTAATAATAATTTTTAGTTTTATGATTAATAATAATTACTTTAACTTATCGTGAAATAATAATATATGTAAAGACCAAAACCATACAGAATTAATTGATTCAATTTATTGTGAAATAATCAAAACGATGCAAACCGCTGCTGAATGCACTTATTTATTTAAGGATGTTAATAAACGTAATATCGTTGGTTGGAATTATCATGTAAGACAGTATCACATGCTGGCTAGGCAAACGTTCTTACAATGGAATACGTGTGGGAGACCCTGCTCGGGATATTACTACCAGCAAATGAGAACGGCGCGCGGGAAGTTCAAATCCGCCCTTAAGTATGTTCAGAACAATCAGGAAAAGATCAGGTTGGAGATACTGGCCCATCACGCATCATCAAAAAATTTTTGTAGTTTTTGGTCGGAAATTAAAAAGATGAACCTCAAGAATAGCACTCCAATTAGTGTAGAAGGAGAAACTGATAAAAAGTTATTGCGAATAAATTTCGAATGCATTTTAACATACCGCCTGGTACTAGTAACGCGCGGTCTAAGGTACCTCTACTCCAATGTAATACTGACGGGGAATGTTTTCACGTCACTACGGATGACGTCGCCGACGTACTCAGAGGTATGAGGCGTGGAAAATCTCCTGGTCATGACAGCCTAAGTATAGAACACCTGTTGAATGGGGGACAGTATGTCACTGATGTGTTAGCTCGATTTTTTAACCTGTGTGGGCGGCACCAGTATTTACCTCCGGATCTCATCCGTACCCTAGTTGTTCCTATACCGAATAACAGAACTGGTGATATCTCGAGCATGTCCAACTATAGGCCCATTTCTTTGGCAACGGTTGTGGCCAAGGTGCTTGAACGTCTAATACACAAAAAGTTGAGGCCTTCCCTTAAGCTGGACGACGGTCAGTTCGGGTTCCGCACTGAGGTGTCAACTGACATGGCTATTTTCTCTCTAAAGCAGGTTGTGAAACAGTATGTCGGACAGAAAACAAGCGTTTATGCTTGTTTTCTGGATTTAAGTTGCGCTTTTGATACAATTAACCACGACTTGCTTTGGGAGAAGTTAAGTTACAATAGTGTACAGCCTGGAGTTGTTGATTTGATTAAATATTGGTATGCTAATCAGTCAAACAATGTTAGATGGGGGAAAGCTTTGTCGGACGATTATAAGCTATCGTGTGGTGTTAGGCAGGGTGGATTGACCTCACCTGACCTGTTTAACCTTTACATAAATGATTTGATCGAAGAGCTGAGTAGAACGCGTGTGGGACTTGGGCTGGGTGACAGATATGTCAACAACTTAAGTTACGCTGATGACATGGTTCTGCTCAGCCCTTCGATTAGTGGTTTGCGAAAGTTATTAAATATCTGCGAACGATATGCCATAAAGCACAATTTAGTATATAATGCTAAGAAGACCGAAATGATTGTATTCAGGTCGGGAAGAGGTCCACACAACGTCCCACCGGTATGGGTAGGAGGACAGGCCGTCAGGGTGGTGGAGAGGTTCAAGTACCTTGGTCACATATTAACATCAGATATGAGGGATGATGCCGATATTGATCGTCAACGTAGGGCACTGTCAGTCGTGGGGAACATGATAGCAAGAAGATTTTTTAAAGCTGATGTACAATCTAAAGTGCACTTGTTTCGAACGTATTGTCAAAGTTTCTATACCTGCCAGCTCTGGACTGAATACACGAAGAGGTCTTTGAATGGCATTCGTGTTCAGTATAACAATATATACAGACACCTCATGGGTTTGGCACCATACTGTAGCGCCTCTGGTATGTTTGCAGAGGCAAGACTGAACACGTTTAATGCCATCCAGAGAAGTCGTATCGCTGGGTTCATGGCCCGGGTTGGTAGGTGTAGTAACAGTATAATTAAGGAACTTGCTGATAGATTGTGGACTACCTCCACATATAGTAAATGGTTGGAGATAGCGGCATAATAATGTATAAGTAAATGTATAAGTAAATGTATAATTAAAATATGTCGTGTCTTAGATTATTATTATAATTATAAATATAAATAGAAATACAATATAATTTAGTATTAAGTTAAATATGGAATTTATCCGAAATAAAGAATTATTATTATTATCATTTATTTCATATTAATCTTATTATTTACATTTATACATATAACATTAAAAAAAAACAACATTATAAATATGTATAAATATAAAAAACAGTATCCCGCCGACGTGGGCCTTACAACCAGTCCGTCGGTGGTTAGGGCGACAGCGAAAGAAACTTCCTCACAATGCGTGCCGTACCCCAAACTGCTGCTCTTTGCATCCGACCCTTGATCCAGTTTTTTAGTGAGAGCCTCTTGAGATGATGATCGAGACTCTTCGCTATAAGACCATTGACGGAAACTACCATCGGGACAATTATTGTTGAGTCAACATCCCACATGTCGGTAATCTCGTGAGCTAAGTCCAAGTATTTTGACAGTTTGTCCTTCTCAGCTTTCCCAAGATTAGCGTCACACGGGACACTGATATCAACAAGAAATGCCCGGCGCTCTAACCGATCTACCAGCACGATATCAGGCTTATTGGCTACAATAGTCCTGTCCGTTATGATAGATCGGTCCCAATAGAGCTTAGCATGACCATTTTCCAAAACTGGCTCCGGTGAGTACTTATAATATGGCACTTCAAAAGGTACCAGACCGTATTGAAGAGCAAGCTCTTGGTGGATAATCTTGGCTACTTGGTTGTGCCTGTGCAAATACTCTCCATTGGCAAGACGACAACAACCGGAAATAACATGTCTGATGGATTCCCCAGGTTGGTGGCACGCACGACATATATCAATTGCACAAGCAAACCTTCGGTTTCTCCAAAGAGATCACCGAATCGTAGCCAAGCCACGGACGCCAGAAGGTGTACATCAGGCCCATAGAGTGCCTGGTGGAACCGTCCATGAAGCTCCTTACTCTTCCATATATTTATACGGTCGTCAGTGCTAAGTACTACCGGTTTATGCCAGTTGTCTTTGGCTAAGGAGAGCGGTGTGAGGCCTTTATCTACTGCAACAATGTCCCGATGCATTCCACACTCAGCATGAAGGAAATATTCTCTAAGATTGCATACCTCACGGTTGTGTAAGTTTTTGGCATTAAGGAAGCCGCGACCCCCACACTTCAGTGGAATATACAATCTCATCACTGATGAGCGCGGATGATGCATGCGATACATTGTCAATAGTTTTCGGGCCTTTCGGTCCAGGGCATCTAATTCGGTCTGAGTCCACCTTAATATGCCGAAAGTATACATCAGCAGGGGCATTACCCAACTGTTGAATGCACGCACTTTGTTACCTCCTGACAAAAGACTTTTTAGGACTTTTGTCAAGCGGTTAAAGAAGCGTTCTTTCACTAGCTGTTTAATGTCCCCACTTAGTATGCCTAAGCATTCCGACATACGAAGGTATTTGTAGGATTCGGTTTCAGAGAGGGATCTGAGGGACATTGTCTCCGAGAGTTGTAAATATTCGCTATTTACAACTCGGCCATTGTGCACATGTGCAACCGCGCATTTATCTACACCAAACTCCATCCTAATGTCATTACTAAACGTTTGCGTAACGCTTAGTAATGATACCAGATCTGCTTTATTTGGTGCAAATAATTTGAGATCGTCCATGTACAAAAGATGTGAAATGATCTCACCCCCTCTGCGAAAGCGAAATCCTAGTTTTGAATTCCTAAGCAACGTGCTTAAGGGGTTCAAAGCCAGGCAAATTATTATTATTATTATTATACACTAAGAGCATACACTACAATACATTCAATACATTACAAGCATGACATAGAAGCTATAAAGCAAATAGGCCAATAATATTCTTAACATAAAAAAAAGCTCTTTAGAGGAGCAGATTACGTTATTCTTTATAAACATCAATTGGTTTGCTTTCTTTAATTAAATAATAGATAAAAGTGTTGACGATACAGTTTTGCTTGTTGATAGAGCAAACTAAAAAAAACAAGAGATATAGCAACGCTTTCTATAAGGGCACTTATACTTCTACTTCTTTCTATAAGGGCATTGATAAAGTCCCTAACTGAAACGTCATCATTAAATTTAGTAAGGCAAAGTAATTTCCTTCTACTTCCCAGTTATAACACCAAAAATCACAAATGGTGATCAAACCCAGTCAAGTGGAAATTACTGTACAAGATGCTACTGCCAAACTATTTTTTAAGTCTCAAGTATTAACATTTTGATGTAAATATACTTAAGTATTTTATTTCGCATTACCTCTCCTTAAATTGGAATAGTTGCAAGACACAGCTTTTTATCTAGTAACTGATTATTAGTAAAACATTAAGTCCGTTTCCGTTCGTTTAATATATTTCAATTTTATTTATTTAAACTATTTGATTCCCGTATCATATGAATATCACTATCACAGACATACAGGACCATCTTTATGAAGTAAATCTAATATAACCTAATTAGTTACAGAACTATCAAAATCTATACAAAGTCAAAGTCAGATTAACCCTTCCATATATGTTTTTAACACAAAAAAATTATGACAAATTATGTTCTTACAATAAATCCTATGTACAACAATCTGTTAGTATGTATGCGTGTAAATTATCCGTCATAAGTCAACACTTAGAGCAATTCTAAATCGTGTTTAATATCAAAATTGAGCATAACTGATACGAAATGTAAGCATAACTCGTATTAGCCCCTGGTTTTCACGATCGCAGTGGTTTATGGGGGGACTTCGATCGACTTTATTTATATTGGGGGGACTTCGATCGGATCGGAGACGCTAAAGAGTGACGGATATCTGGTAGAATGTAATGGTCTTACGTACCTAATTGAATGTATATTTGTTCGCGTAGGTTATTGATCAAACGGAGTCAAGTATCACACATATATTACATGATTTGCCAAACAGTTTAGCAGTTTTATCGGGGGTGAATATTTTATCTAAATCACGAAGACAATTTTTCTTTTTCTTTATACATTTGTGTATTAGATTCAAATGTTAAAGATTATTATAAAATCAATAAAAAAACATAACAATAATCATTAAAATACAGTGTAATTCAATATAAGTTTTGTAAATAATGATTTTAGGGTAATACGAAATAACTTTTGAGGCGATTTTACAAAATCTATAAAATAATATCTGTACATAAATTATTGTTAATACCCTAAATTTACGTGCAAAATAGTGTGATGGCTGGTACCTAGAACTGACCTATTTATCTTTTGTTTTTGATCGGTATCTGAATCATTACTATCTTATAAAACTTATTGTTCTTAGTCATACAATTTTTGATTTATAGTTTTTTTCTTTAGATACTTGTAATGGTTTATTTTCTGTCAGTTTCTTGTTCTAATTTCTAATGTTATTGCTCAATACAAAATCCTTTCAAACACCTTAATCGACTCAAATAATTTCAACCCCGAATAGAAATCCCTGTAATATAGTACTGCCTTGCATCTTGTTGTACGTCACTCAGCCCTTTTAACTTTTAACTTTTAGCTTTTAACTTTTAACCGCCTTTAATTGGGAGGACACAAAAATTGCAGTTTAAGTTAAAAAGGAGATTCCGTATCCAAAGAGTTTCAACGAAACCCTGTTTCTAATATTTCTCTGTCCGCCTGTCCGTTTGTCCATCCGTCGGTCCGTCTGTCTGTCTCCAGGCCTCATATCTTATGTACAGACTGTAATAGATAAACAGTTGATTTTTTACTGGTGATGTATTTTTGTTGCCGTTATTACAATAAATACTAAAAATTTAATAAATATTTAATGGGGGTTCCCATGCAAAAGCGTGATTTTTCTAACGATTTTAAAAAGTATTACAGGTAGACCCTTGAAATATTCATAGAATATTTAGTTATATATTCTTTTCAAAATTAAACAATTAAATCAAAATAAAAGAAATATTTAAGCCCTTAAATATTTAGCCCGCCGGCTGCAACAACATACAACATTTGCATACAACAAACGTGACTTTTTACCGATTTTTATAAATAATGATACTGAAACCTTTGTATGGGATTCCAACTAACACTTGGCCGGTTTTATTTATATTTTTAGAGATGATTTACATTTTATTTTATTTTTTCATATCCGGAATTTTATGATTGTCTATTTATATTCATTATCTTTTCTTATAAAATATTTCATGTGTAATAGACTTACTTGGCATTAGCATTAGGCATATAAAAAGTTTCATTGAATATAATATAAATAGAAATATTATCATACTAAATATGACAAATAATTAGTAGGGTTAAAACATTGGTAATGCAAACTTTAGTCGTAACAGACTTCGTTAAAGCATTTTCACGAACCTTTCTTACAGAAAGTACGTCGATTATTTATTTGTTATTTAATTTAGTGAATAAAGTTTTATACAAAAAACAAAAACATACTCAGAGATATGTAAAAAAACCTGCAGTATTTTTCAAGCCTAAAAGCCTTAAATCCTTATTTATTAATAAATTATATATTTATTTTTAACAAAATTTGTTTTACACACTATTTAACTTTAAATTGTAAGTGGGTCCTAAAAATAAATACAGAATTTATATAATCTTAATGAGGTATTATTATTCAGGCAATGGATATGATAAAAAAAATCAACTTGTCAATTCAAATAAATGCGCTAATAGGGTCATTGTACAATCCAACGAGTATGTCGCCAAAAAGTGACTAAGAGACAAGAGTCGTTAAAAAAGGACAACTATTATAATATATTTCGGTTTATTTAAATCCTACAAAACATAGGTACTTATTTATTGTAGAACTAAAATTAAAATGCGCATCAAATATCTTGCAGTTGTTTTATGTGTTATATTTTACACTTTCATCAGGCGAATCAGGCAAATTCAATTATTTTTAAAAATTACGTAATAATTTACTTTACATTACCTAATCGTATTAGTTCACTTCTCCCTATTGGATCATGAAAATAGTGGTATTTAGTAAATAATATATATAGCTTATCTATTTTGTAAGGATTAAGTATAAACACGACAATATATTATTCTCTTTCGTCATGTAATTAATCACCCAATGAAACGATGTATAATGAATAGATATTTAATAATAGTCTAGATTTAATCTATATTTTCTTAAGAAGATTTGAGCAAAAAATGTAAATTTTAATGGAAATGATATAATCAGATGTGATAGAAACACTTCCTTCAGTGCGAATGTTAATAAACCATTAACAAAACCCTCGATACTTTTATTTAGATTTTTTTATTTTTTTATTTTATGCCCTGAATCGGTCAACACTTGAATATTGCACCATAGCAACAGATTGATTACCGCTTGTTAGGGTCGTAGCGTAGATATTTCATATATAACCTAATAATATACACATTCTCGGTAAAGTTACTTTTAAAAGCAAAATTAAATAGCTCAAATATCGAGGATCCAAAGATTGCTCGACAAATTAAATCTAATACATTATCATATATGTACATTTAATTACTAGTGCACATAAGTGAATTAATAGGTACCATGTAATAATAATTATTTTTGATGATTCTTTGAGTTAACAAAGTATTTAATAATTTATTAGCACTTCATTGCCCTAAAATAGGTATGTTAATCAGATTTAATGGTTAATTGTATAATCTACCAGTCTCGTCGGAAAATAAACGTTAATTAATGTTAAATATATATTAACCGGCTATTTTCACGTAAATTAATCGGTATTTTGCCTGATTAGTTTCGAAACCATACAGGGTATCTACCTATTAATGGAAGCAGCGAAACCGCCATGCTTTTTAGTGTTCAAAACTAGTCGGACAACAATCCGAATAATTAAGAACATAACCTGGTTAATATATATTTCATAATAATTATGATTGAACGAAAGTTTAATTACAAAAAATATAAACTTTATAAGTATCTTTATTAAATATAAATAATACGTTGACGTACTATGCACATATTATGTAGTTGTCTCTGAATATTTCATCTATAAGTTTATTTTTTAATCAAATAGTGATTTGGCATTCTAAGAATATGGTTAATTGATATTAATGGCTTATTAATGTTTATTTACACAATGTGATTAAAGTGCTCCTAGTTCGTTAATCGATATGAGTTGCTATGTCTCAGGCACATCCCTCGAGCTCACCCGACAGTCGAACCGTAGCTTGAACTTCTTCTTTCGACATTAGCTTTAGTTGCTTGTAAGTTAGGTTATTTTAGGCAAATGAGTGATAAATAGCATATTTTTAATAGTTAGAGGTCCTTTTATTAGTAAGTTAGAGGTCGTTTCCTCTAACTTACTAAATAAAGGTAAAGGAAAGTAAAGGAAAGGTACTTACTATTTTTTCTAATAATATTGATACAACCCTAAATCTGATGACATTATTGACATGTTAAAACTCACGTCCCTATAAAACATTACAAAGACGTGGAAATAATTTTTTATGCTTAAAATTATAATTATTTCCTCTATTTATATCGTCTCCCACCTTATAGAATAGTTTATTCAAAAATATCAAAGTAATCTTGTTTTCAATTTATTTTAACAGACATTTTCATTATCATCAAAGAAAAAGTTGATAGTCACATATTGCATACTACTTTATTTTTCGTAGTTGAAAATGCAATCTATGCGTTGCCTATGAGACATGTGCTGCTCGCATCAAATATATATTGTATTTTTCAAGGCATATTTTACCTGTGGTTTTTTTTGTGGATATCAAATAAAGTGAAATAGAAAGATTTATTGGTGGACATTGAGATTGTTCAGTCATATCTTTCCAAAACATTCAAGATCCTTAACTTTTTTTAAATACTTTACAAAAGGTGCTAATTTGGCAGTAAGACGATTTTTAGACTTTGAACTCCCAATACCACAGCAATTCATTAATTTAAATTAATATAAATATTTTTTATTACGATCTTATCAATATGTGGGCTATAACGATTTGACGTATACTCTCATTGTAAATTCATGACGATACCAAACCCTTGGCGGTGCATCTAGGAATTGGTCGAGTTTATTTCTCCGTATCAAATCTTGTTCAACGTACTGAAACACTTTCAGCCGACCACATTGACAAGTTTCTTTTCCGTTTTGCCAAAACGATCCATTTCTACGAACGTTGCCTCACTTTATTACACTTGAAACGCTGCATCAAACATTTTACCGTCTTATACCTCGTAATCACTATTACAATGCTGCATATATACAGACTTTTAAAAATACTATGTTCGGACTGTTTGTTTGAAGATCACTGACAGACACAGACAAACGTCTGGAAGCTAATCATTGAATAATATATCATGGATCGAAAGTCACACAATATTAACGATAACTGCTAATTACTTGTCTTTATATATAACTATACACTTAAAATAATTATATCCAAATAATGTTAAGTTTATACAAAATATATTTATGCAAGTTGTGAATATAAATATGCCTTAAGTAAACATTTTATTTAATATAAAATTTACGAAGCTAACAACTCCGGCTATTCTCGACATGAGCCAAAAAAATATACTTTAAAACATGAGCGGATTTAGTTATTTTCTTCATAAAATTAAAGTTAATTGCTATTTATGTGCATATTAAATAATTTAAAACTTTACCCCGTAATGGGCAAATATTTAAAGGGCTTGATTGCTTTGGTTCTGTCAATCTGTGAATTTCGTGACACCATTATGATATGATATGATATTCTTTATTGTACAAATACACAAAAAAACATGAACCATAAGATAAACACAAATAAAAATAAAAAGCAAAAGTACAATAGGCGGCCTTATTGCTAAAGAGCAATCTCTTCCAGGCAAGCTTTGGGTACAGGACAAGTAGTGGAATGTGGAATAAGTTTTTAAACAAATAATGAATATACATACATAAATAACATAGTACTAAATAATAATATATATGCACTAAAATATACCATATAATATATATTATACATACATATGTTAATACATAATATATACGTAATTTAATAAGTACATGAAAATATTATTACTATAAAAAAAAAATAAAAGTTTATGGCAATGACGACTAGGAAATAAATATTGACAAAAGAAAAGGGGGTTTTAGGAAGAGTTAAGCGAATTAAGGTAAAATTCCTTCATATTCATTTTAAATGTTGATAAAGTTAAATTATCTCTGTAATAATAAAATAAAAGCGTGTTAAAAATACACATGAGCACACCAATATATAACAATTAATTTGTATTCCTTTACACTTTTATAAAACTCATTAAAGATTTGCTATTGCTAAATATTTGCTAAATTGCTAAATATTGCTATTGCTAAATATTTTATAAATACGTATTATAAGTATAAGAAAATAATTTGTATGTTAGTTATTACGATTTTATTTACTGACATAAATAATACACATATCTTTAAAAAAAAAAACAGTTAAATTGTCTGAAATTGTTATGTTATAACCAACCGTTAAATTATTATATTAAGTTATTAATTATTATTATAAGTCAATCATTAAATTATTTAATTGATTCGCTATGCTATACTAAGCTAAGCGATTTTGAATTGTCGATTAAATAACATTTAAATAATTCAACCAAAGGTTTAATTTTACGCAATCAAAACTTAACATATATTTGCTTTCCCCACAATTAAAGAGGTTCTGAAAAAAAAATAGGATATAATTCATTTTGTTTTCATCACTACAACTCAAATAAAATAATATTTGCGTCAATAAGATTTCAATAATATAATTTCATACAACTTTAATCACAACTATTATCTTGTGAATTACAATTCGCCTATTTTAAATTGAGATTTAATGTTATCTTCCATTTCGTTGGAAATGTATTGTTTTATAACACTGTAAATATCATATTTATATTGTTCTCAATAGTCAAATAGTAAGAACAATGAACTCATTATCCGGAAACAGATCTAAAGTCAACAAAAAAAATCTAAGAATAATAATTTCTAATAATATATAACTATTATAATTTCACGTACTAAATATTGCTGATATTTTTTATTTTCTAAATAACTTCAATCTTGTAAAGTTTTTCTAATATCTCATATTGTCGTTGGTTTTAACTACAGTCAAATAAATGGAGAATCATACTTACTACATTCCTACACTACAACCTTAAACAGAATCTATAATAATTATAACAATTATTACATATGTGATGATTCGGAAAATTAAAGTGATTGCTTTTTATGACATCTGAAAGTCGCCGTTATCAAAAGTTTTATTATAAT
Organism: Napeogenes sylphis; assembly: GCA_959347405.1. Taxonomy (NCBI): domain Eukaryota; kingdom Metazoa; phylum Arthropoda; class Insecta; order Lepidoptera; family Nymphalidae; genus Napeogenes; species Napeogenes sylphis. The sequence continues at coordinate 22,385,285 of OY365786.1, forward strand.
TTTATCACACGTCGCTAATGATATCAGTATGGCTTATGAACGTAGACAAAGAATGTTGTGACATAATCTACGCTAAATGAATAATAAATTGTATATGGTCGCAGCAGGGTGCAAAAGAAAATAGGACCTACTTAAAATAATTTACATAATTAAATACATTTATAATTAAATTACATTCTACATAATTCTAAAACTGCACCGATGCTAGGCCGCAATCCGAATGAATTAAATGTATATAAAATTCGTTCCCATACTTTGGCAGCGTCAGTAATAAACGCTGGTAACATTCCATGAACTTGATTCTTATGAGAACTAAATTGTTGCAAGCCGGAGCGCTTGTATGTAACAAACATGAAAATAACTATGTAAACCAGCTACTTAGTTCTGACTTTGATGTTAGGGAACTGATGACATTGTGCCAACATTTAGAAGTGTCTAGTAATTTTATTAGTGTCACAACAAATAACATAAAAAACATGAACAAAAAAATCTTAATTTTCATGTGTTAAGAGGTTTTGCAGCTTTTAGAATTGCACAAACAATAATGGCGCTTGTCTGTCTAGAGCAGAGGTTCCCAAACTTATTTCGTCCAACGCCCACTTTGAAAGTCAGTTATTTTGTAACGCCCCCCAATTTTTTTCATCTTAAAAACTTGAATAACAGATTAGATTCGTTTCCTTTCTGGTAAGATAAGTTATCTTACCAGAAAAAGCAATAATAATGCAACCTTACAATATTAAAAGTATTTTTGATTTAAAAATTACATTTAATATTGAGCAATAGTAATACAACTTTTCATAATAAAAAGCATCTTTTATAAAAAAATAACAACAGTGAAGATTGATCAATAGTAATACCACTTTTCACAATTAAAAGTTTTCTTCTTCATCTTCCTGGTTTTCATCCTGGCGTATATCAAGGTCTACCTTCCTGATCAACCTACTCCACTTTGTACGATCTTCGACATCCATCCAGCACTTCCTTGTACGTCCGGGAGATCTCACTCCAGGAACAGATATATCAAGGCTTTTCCATCCGACATATTTCATAGCCGGGCGCGCAACGTGGCCATACCATCTCAGGCGTCGATCTTGGACTACTTCGAATTAACGTATGTAGTCAGACCGCGTAACGCCGCACATTCAATTCAGCATCATTTCCTCCCTTGTCATTCGGTCAGTCATTTCCGTGACTTGAATTGCCTGTGTGTGCCGAGATGGTACTGGCAAACATTCGCTGCCGAATATAAGAACCGGTCGGATGACGCTCCTTTTTATCAGCCCCTTGATTTTAGGCGATATTCTGCGATTACAGACTACACCAGTTCAGGCAGCGCTTATCCGACCTTGGGAATCGTAATCGATGCCTCCAAGCTCGTGCATAACAGTTACCTGAACTTTTCCAACTTAACGGCTGGCTCAGGACCTGTATGGATCCGGGGCGTCACGGTGAGTGCGAAAGCGATCCCGTGGCGCCCCACTAAGGCGATGAGGTCAACCGTTGGTTTTTTAGTGGGTAGCCTTAAAAATGGCAGCGTCTTCTATGCTGCCGGGTAGTCCCACATACCCCCTCGGTCATCACCTTCCTGGCCGCAGGGATGATGCGTAACGCATTTTTCCAACGATATAAAAAAAAAAAAAAAAGGACCTGTATGGATAGTCGTTGAGTCTGGGCTCCTTCAAGTCATGTACTCGGTCTTCGATAAATTTAGTTTATTAAGTTTAAGACCACTGTTCTCAAGGGTATCCTTCCATAAGTTTAACTTACGGTCCAGCTCCGTTCGGTCTGTTCTTTCCGCAACCCTTTATCTGCTGTACATTAACGATCAGCTGAAGCCCGGTATCTATGGGTATGGGTATCAGATGAGAGCACAGTTGTAGAAAGATATCTGCCAAGTTCTCGAACTAGTAGAGTCTGAAAGAGAAGCCATGGTGCAACGTTTGAATGACAAACTCCAGGCAGTTTCCGCATTGGGCAATGCTAATCTTGTCAATTTCAATGCCACCAAAACGCAGACGTGTGTGTTCACCGCTATAAGGAGCCCTTTCACCTTGGATCCTATTTTTCAGAATGTATCCTTGGAATATATTGACAGGCTTCAGTTGTTAGGCTTGGAGAACTTCAACTTTGTTCGGTTCATTGAGTCCAGAGCAAAAGCAGCAGCTGGAAAGCTTGCCGGTCTTGCAAAGGTCCGACAGTACTTTACACCGGGACAGCTACTTGTACTATACAAAGCACAAATTCGGTCGTGTTTTTTTTTTATGTAAGAGGAGGGCAAACGAGCTGGCGGGTCACAGATGACTTTTGATCACCGCCGGCCATGAACTCTTGCAACATCCGAGGATTTACAAGAGTGTTGCCGGCCATGTAGGTAGGAGTAGACGCCTTTTTTGAAGGTATCCATGTCGTACCGATCTGGAAATACCACCGAACGGAGTTCGTTCCACAAGCGAGTGGAACGTGGAAAAAATGTCCTTGAAAACCGCACATTATATTCGGCAGCGAATGTTTGCCAGTACCATCTCGGCACACACAGGCAATATTCAAGTCACGGAAATGACTGACCGAATGACAAGGGAGGAAATGATGCTGAAACTTGTCGTGTGTGTTGAGTACTGTGATCACATATATACTGGTGCCGTAAAGTCTCATCTTGCGGTTCTGAACTCAATTACGAAGCGAGCAAGGACCATGAATAAGTTAAAGCTAACCTCCACAGCCTTAAATACTGGCTTAGAATGGCTGTCCTCTTAGTATACTATAGGATACATTTTGGTGATTGTGCGCAGGAATTACACGACTTTATTTCCCCATCCCCCTTCTTTCCTTCATCACCGGACGTTTTGACGCACGGTGGGTATCCATCCCTAATATATGGACATTCATTCTGCCCGAACGAAGCACTTTACTTCGTCTTTTTTAATTCGTACAGCGAAGGAATGGAACAACTTGCCAGCGTCGGTATTTTCCTCCGAATATAATGTAGGTCTCTACTAGAGTAGGGTGAATAGGTTGCTAAGTTAATGCGCCTTACCACCTATGACTACATTTCCACTTTTCATCAGGTGGAATGTAGTCAAGCAATAACTAAGTTTGTATAAAAAATAGGCCATTAGATGATTCTCATCAATGAGTGCTATTTCATCGGCATATATCATCAACCACTGAGACTGGTTTTGGATGTGAGCCGAGAGTGAATAAGAACGGACCAAGAGCTGAGCCCTGGTGAACCACTACTGTTATCTGGAAGGTTTTGGTGTCGCCAACGGAGGTCCTAACCATAGGACTCGTGGTACATGCTCTGATAGTCTCAATTGAAAGATCGATGGCTTTCTTTAAATGACAATGTCCACCAGAAACACTGACGAGGCACACAGCCAAAAGTCTACTGCAATTTTAAAAGGGTTATGCGCAGAGCTCTTTTTTTCTGTATACTTCCATCAGAGTTCTGAAGACAAAAATAGCGTCTATAGTACTCGATCTTGGCTGAAATCCACATTGAGACTCAGAGACAATGCACTTTTGGCGGAGTCTGAGGTCGCTCAAGTGCACGAAGATCTTCATGGCTCATGGCTCATAAGCTTAATGCCCTTATAATTACCACAATCTTGAACACTGCCTTTTCCCTTGTAAATTAGGTTTAATAAAACTATGTCGCCACTGCTTAGGTATCTTTCCAGTGTTCAAAATGTGGTTAAAAAGGTCAGTAAGCGTTTCGTTTCGGTCTTATTTCTGTTGGTGTTGGTTTCGGTCTGTTGGTGTGCTCGTACCAACAGAGCTAAACGATATTCAAGCTTCTATCCGAAGATCGTCAGGTCCTACTATTTTTCTGTTCTTCATACGTCGAAGGCAATCACGAGTTTCGTCAAAGATTATTAGGGGAAGTCCGAGTTTAGATGGTAGGTCGGGAGGAAGCCCGCAAAGATGCTGCCTGACTGTTGTATAACGACAAAGCAGCGTGCCCTATATTTCTGACGCAAAGACATTTTGCGATATCTCGCGTCGCTTCATCTCGAGCTCGTGCCATTTTAATTATATATTATAAGGTTAATTTAATATATTGTCAAGTTTTATTTATACAATAAACTAAAATATTAATGGTTTATAAATAATTATAAACTTGTATAACTATTGAAAACGTATTCTTTGTATTAAATATAGATGAAAAATCAATCGATACGGGCAAAGATACGAATTTGCGACTTGTGGGAAACTGTATCAAGAAGGGATGTGTTTCGGTAACCATGTATTTTTCATTTTACCTTTATTTAAAATTTAAAAACATTAACAAATGGATGTTGTGTAGTAGAAGGATATTATTTTTAGTGAATTTTCAAATATGAATAAGATAAAATTACAAATCATCTATCGCCCCCCTAAATGACACCAGCGCCCCCCAAATCCTTCTCGGTCTCTTACCGCCCCCCTCTAGGGTTCCAGCGCCCACAAGGGGGCGTTATCGCCCACTTTGGGAAAGACTGGTCTAGAGTCTAGACTATCATTGAAACCTTTAGAGTGTAGTTTTTATTGGTCCGTGTTCAACTTTACCTGATTTAAATTATAGAAAATACGAGGGCCCAACTAAAAGTTTTCAGAACTAACCACTTGTAAACAATATAATAAAAAATAAGTTTAAATTTTGAAAGTGGAACTCTTTGCCAAAATTACTGAGAAGTGGTGTATTTCATACCTTTGTCATTTATTTTCATATATATTGAAATTGAAAATTAAATTAAATTAAATTAAATTTCATTAAATTGAAAATCTCTGACACGTAAATAAGAATTTAATTCAAGAATTTTTTCCTAATTTTTTTATGACCTTCGATGTTATTTCATTTAAAAAGACTGGATTTACTGTTTCTTATGATCCGGAAACCAAAACACAATCAACTCAGTCGGTGTTTTCTTCTAACCCACATTTGTTTTTAACTTATGCACTTTTTGAAATTTACTACACTTATTGGAAAGGTTAATCCTTTCGAATCCTTTACATCGCAAGCATTTCCGAGTTTCATTTCATTTAACAATTAGTCATCGGTTTTTATAATAAGATTTCTTTTTATCGCTTTTATCATAATCATTCGGCTATTTAGTTGCAGGCCTGATGAGTATTATGAAGTTATCATAATTCCTTATGCCGGCATTTCCCGGAGAGTTTCAAAGTTCATTGGACAAATATTTCGTATGTAGATTTACTATAGATTTTATGACTTCCTTCAATGTTCTTACTTTGCAATATTTTAGAGTTGTTCCAGTTTTTTAAATTGGAGTCCGCAAAAGGCTCTTGCAAAGCCAGCAAGGCCTTTTTCATTATAAGGTGTAGGGTTAAACCGTAAATTAACCGTAATAGAAGGTTTCTGTTAGATATGGCTAAAACGTATTTTTATCACGGATAGACGTGAATCTTTTAGGCGTTGTCTAGTTCATCATGTTTTTATTAAATTTTAAAATTTCCATACCACCTTAATATATTAATTTAGATACATATTAAGATACATGCCCCATAATATGATATATGGTGATATGGTACTAAAACTATACTGTACTGTAATAAACCCTTTGTGGAACCCGGCAATAGCAGGCTAGAAGTTGTTCAGCCTTTGAGCGAGACGGTTGGTAGTCTTAAGATTTACTTATAGAGGTGACTCGACAGTGATAGAGGCCTATAATTCATAAGAATGGTTTCATCTCATTTCATATTAAACAGCACCACTACAACTATACCCCTGCTTGTATAATATTCAAGTATTACGTCAAACGGCCACCCCGTTTGGCGTAATACATGAATATTATAATTACTACGAGTAACTCGACACTGTAAGATACATGCAAGATTTTTTATAATTTTGCCTTATATTTTGTTATTGAATAAAACAATTATGAAATAATAAAATAATTTTGCTTTGTAACATTTAAAATATAATAATAGAAGAAAATTAAAATATATATAAAAGAAAAAGTTGTTGTGAAAATATTATTACTTTCGTATTATGTATAAATGTATCACGAAAAGTATATACCTACCGACTTATCTAAATAATAGTAAAAGTTAAAATTATTAAGATTGTGAATATATGTGAAAATCGATTTTGCCTCTGGCAGACTTTCAGAAAATCTTTTTAAAAATTGGATTATAAAAGTATTTTTATCCTATCGCAATGCATTATCTACATTATGCAAACTTTCAAATCGAGTAAAATACATGCATTTTTTATCTATTTTTGTATAATCTGAATGTAAAACCTACGAGTGTGTAAAAATTTGTAAAAACTTCTTACAGTTATAGTTAAATGGTTTTTTAATGATTAAAAAAACAATTTCTATTTGTAACTGTACTAGAAAATAATGATTTGCAAATTCATTTCAACATAGGATTTTTTTAATCGAAATACTGATGACAATGTTTTCCGTCAAAGGAAAATCATATGAAACGTATCGTATCGTAACGTATGTAAGACATGTTTATCCACCATGAAGGAAGAAAAATAAGGATAACATCAACGAAGGGGAACCCTGCAGCCGTTTACTACAAGAGCAATTATTAAAATGGGTGAAGATATTTAAAACAGTATGATATTTATCTAAACGGTATGATATTTAAAACAGATGTAACTATAATAATCTAGAACCTAGTACAATCTAAAATAATCTAGAACTTGACAACAGAGTGAAACTTCTGGATCGAGCTGAACATATATACAGGGTTATTTTTAATTAGTTGACCATCTCTTGCAGGCAGCCTCTCTTCAACAATCCTAACAACATTTGTTCTACGATTTTACCGATGCGCACCAGCGCTGACCTTCGTATATTATTTAGAATAAATTAGCTTCATGGTAATTTAGTTTTAGTTAATATTATAATCATTTTAATTCCTTAGCCTTTTTATCACTCCCTGCAAATACACATCCTATTGTTCTATAAAAAATATATATATCATAATATACTTTAAGAATACTAGTAGAAATATCTAATTTAATATATAAACTTAAGGCGAAAGATATTGTTTTGCCTGGTAAAAGATATAACTTACATTTTCAAATTAGGAAAGGAGTTTATCAGTTCCTAGGGAAATCCAACTTTATTTGAAGTGTAAAAAAATACCAAAAAGTACAACTCTATAAAGAACTTGGCAAAGTAATTTTGAGATTTTAAAAATACAAGCTAATAGAAAATTAAATCTATTTTTCTAATAATTGTGTCTTCACTTGGTGACAAACGAGGAAGGAGTTCACCTGATTATAAATTATTACCCTATTTTTAGTCCCATCAGAGGAATTGTAAATGCTTTGAAGGCTTTGAGAAGGAAGCAGAATAAGTTCTTATAATAAGTCCACATTTTTGAATTTTAAAAGTGTTGAGCTTTTTAATATACTAAGTTATATGCGATATAATATATAAGTTAGAAGATAGTACTGTTACGACTAGTTGAAAATAGTGATAAGAGCTGTATGTTGTTGAGTTTAAAGTCTCAACAAACATCGTTTGTAAGTGTTTGACCTGCTTAAGTTCTAAACACATTATTCACTTATTATATTGTTGAGGGTATTTCTAAGCAATTGGTAGAGATCTATTGGTACAAATTAGTAAACAAGTGTTAAATTAAGAACTTATTGTATTATACTTATTTAAGAGCGGAAGCTCTGAAGATGCGGATAGTGATTGAGGGTGTGATTTTGGAGTACCTTATCTATATTTATAACTGTATTAGATTTGTTCTCATTGTTAAATTATGTAAAATATGTAAATTTTGTAATAACTTTAATATTTTTTTTTATAAAATTTCTACATGTTTTCTTATTATTAAATATATACTAAAATCGTTATTTATAATATAATTGTCAGTATGGTTTTGATAATTTTTCTATAATTAGGGTAAAGGAAAACAATAAAACACACTATCTTACAAGAATTTGTACGATGGTGACAATCATCAAATTTAATATAATACTATAATTTTGTTAGTTAAATACAACCCTCAATCTCAACTCTTTTTATAATAGGTCAGTGCATGTAAAACCTACTGGTCTTAAATTTTAAACAATCCTTAATACAAAAGTACGTCTTGTATTCCGACTAGTGATATCAGAGTGTCAACTACAATTTTTTGGTTTTGGAAGACACTTTCACTTTTGCAACACTTTCGCAATATTAGCTCGAAATAGTTCAGAGCTACTGAGATTATCCGGAAAACAAAGAGTATAATCGTCAAATTTTTCTCAAGTTTTAAAGGGCACTTCTACTTACAACGCTTTTAGAAAATACGTTATATATTTACTTTAAAATATGTAATCTATAAGTTCAACAAACATATTACATTTGGAAAAATATAGTAATTTTTTTAAAATTCGACTGTTGGTCAGGTTCAGGATACATATTAGAGAGTTCTAACATTTTATTTTATACTTAACGAAAACTAAATATTTTTTAAACTTATATAAATATAGAATGAAAAATAAACCGACACGGGCAGGGATTCGAACCCGCGACTACTGGTAACCCGTCCCGTCGCTCTACCAACTGAGCTACCGTATCGCTGTCCGCCTCGGTGAATTAAGCATTTTATATGTGATCGTCTTTATCGGGACGGTGGTGACATTTATGAGTTTTCTTTCGAAAATCCTAACCAATGTTTTTATCTTTGCTGTATAGATAAACATTGAAAAGATGCCACTACCGAAATTAATGTTTGAAAATGTCTATGCCTAGAGTCACTGTTTTTTGCAGGTAAATTTCGAGCCCCGATGCTAAACCCCCAACCCCTTCTCTGAATATGATAGAGGCCAATAAAGAGATTTTACCCAGACATTTCATTTTAGTACTCAAGAGAATACGAGACCAGGGCAAACGAGGCATACACTCAACTTTAATTGTGGATCTTTGCAATATCAGGGCATTGCAAGCTAACTTAATAACATAAACGCCGTCCACTACTATATTGAGATGGCGCAATCAGCCTTATTATTTTTAACGGAAACACAGATATTGAAATATCTGCGTTTCCAAGCGACACAGTTTTTATCACACCCCGGGTATAAACTTTTACATCACTTTATACCTCACGCCGGGGTATCTCTGTTCTTAAGGGACGATATCTGCTGCTGTCACCTTGGCAATTTTTGAAGGAATCTGTCAACACTCTGTGGCATATACTATGTCTGTGGCATTAGTAACCAAGGATCCGAACTCTAAAGTTTTAAAGAGAAAATACAAGCGTGCCTCTAGATTCTTCAAATGTCGAATCGTCAGAGCAAAGTGCGGAAAGAAACTTGGGCTTTATGTTTAAGGTTTCAGAATGGGGTAAAGTAGACACAAATTTCCCCAGTAGACACAAATTTTGCGCATCTACCACTAAGAAAGCGCCATTCATCGTATTCGAGAAAACTCCCATATGTGCCTCACCAATTATCGGAATACAGGGCCTGGAAATATCGAGCTGTTGTCAGTTTCGAGGTTATCAGGAGAGTAAGGCCAAGATAGCATTGAAGAAACTTAGTGATCCACAGAGCGAGGCAGTACTTCTCGCCGAACCGAATTCTCGCGCTTAATAAAGCGCTGAATAGGCCATACATGGAGTACCGTTCTCGTACCTGGTTGGTTCTCCTGTCTGACTATGATGCAAGCCATTTCTGTCCATTCCACATATTCATTATATTATTAAATATACGACTTTTAAAAATGGCAAATCACTTTTAATCGTCATATGGTTATTTGATCTTTATGTTGTTTATGAGCTAATATGTAGGTATATAAAATTAAATATTTATATAAATATTTAATTTTACATACTATAATATGTATATATAATATTATATAAAATGTGTATAAAAGGACTCAAGGCATTATATATTAACCACTTATGTTACTTAAAATACAGCTCTTAGATTGAAAAAAAAATGGAATTTTATTAATTTTTTGACTGAAACATGACACATCATTAATTTTTATGCGCGACGAACCTTCATTTCGTATTTTTTTGTATCATTGCTATTATTTTTGCATGATTTATATATTTTAATTGTAATTTTAGATTCTTTTGACATTCGAGTGTAATTGATAATATTATGTTGTATTAATCTTAATTGTACTTTGTTTTGAATAAAAAAATATCATCACGTTAAGACAAGATGAAGAAAAGAAAATTGTCAATTTTTATGTATCGATTTATATCTAAATTTATTTCTTAATTTTTTAAGCAGAGGTCGGCTTATTGAAAATCACAAGCGCTGATCATATATTGTAACTTAGTAAAAAAAATGTATAGCTGTCTCCAGCTGTACAAACGCACTTCAAAGTAATATTTATCTCTAAATCGCATGGGTATACCAAACTATGTTAACTTAATCGACCGAAATGATACATTTGTTTAGTGTGGTATATAGGTATAAATACAAATATTTCAATGAGTTTATTAAAAAAATATTTATACTAAAACTTAGTATCTGTAATTTGGATTAGATATCTAGAATTCAGTTTTTTGTAATATATTTAAGTATATTTTTTAATCTTTATGTAAAAATAATTATACAAGTATACAAGTATACAATTATACAAGTTAAACTCCAGACTTCGCTATCGTGTAGAGAATTTGAATTTGTTAAATCGTAACATCTTTAAAGGAATATAATTTATTTCTAATTTCATACTTATTAGATACATTCAATGTCTGATCAATGTGTACTCAAAAATAATTATAATTATAAGCAATGGTGTGACCTTTACACTACAATAAAATATAAATTGTTGAAAATTGTAGTCTTATTAGCTTTGGATAAAGTATGTTCATTAAACAGACCGTATTTAATCTCACAACATCGACTAAATGTAACGGGAATGACCAATCAATTAACTTAATCAACAGACATCAATTACACACTATACAGGGACGTACGAATTCAGTAAGTATACAGCGAATACTCGTTAATTTTAATAGTTGTACAAATTCATCAGAAACATTATAACATTTTTATACTATGTATTAATATTTCAAAGATTTATCAATTCGATCAGCCTTTAAGATAAAGTTATCGCATTACTATGCTTAAAATCAGTATTAACAAATGCTTTATAAAATATCAAATGTATGTATGTTATAAATTTTTTATTAACCCCCAACTAAAAAGAGAGGTGTTATAAGTCTGACCTGTCGATCTGTGTATCTGTGTATCTGTCTGTGGCAAATTTCCGGCCAAATGCGTGGACGGATTTGAATGCGGTTTTTTTTAATCGAAAGGTACACTCGTCGAGATAGTTTTTATCCATGTTTGATTGAAATAAAAATAGTCGTCTTCAAGATATTGACGTTTTATCCCTGCGGGGGAGAGGTTCTTATGCAATAATTAGCTGTTCCCGGCTGTTTCGTCCTCTATATAGGAAAAAAAGCCTTGTTATGAAGGCCAAAAGGTTTTTACACTTACTTACTCAGGTAAAGTACTTTATTAGAGATAGCTGTTGCCCGTGACTGCGTCCACGTAGACTGTAAAAATATATTTATATGGCTTATGATCGTAGTCATAAAGAATCACGGGCAACAGCTAGTGATAATATAAATCCTTTCATCATAGTGTTATAAGTGATTGTAAATCATTTTAACTCTAAATGTTTATATTTATTAACATTAGTATATATGAAACCTACCTATCTACCTACCCATAAGAAAAGTCTCGAATCATGTTACTTAATAAATTTATCATTTATTACATTGTCGAAACTTTTACGTGGATCCTTATTTTATAAAATATAATGTATATTCCTCGTATTAAATATAACCTTTGTACATCATAATATAGGATTCTAATGCTAAAAGATTTTTTTTAAAATCGGTCCGGAGTTTTGAAGCCTATTCAATTCAAACAAACAAACAAATCTTTCCTACTTAAACAATTGAAAATTTTGTGTGTCTGTAGGTTCATTTAGTACAATTCAGAAACTAGTAACATAACTTTAAAAAGCAGAAATTAAAATTAAATTTAAAATTTAAAAAACCCCCATATTAAAAAAATCTCAAAAGAATAAAAATAATATTATTATGTACTTATTGAATTCGTTAAAATTTGTATACATTTTCTAAAGATATACTATACTTGAGAAAAAACTTATATGTTACTTATAAAATTCCAGATGTATAATAAATTGAATTTTGTATAATTGTATACTTTCATATTACTTTGTTTAAATAAATTAAGGTCACTGGAATTTAAAATAGTAAATGTCTTATACTAAATAAACCTGAATTAAAAAGTGTTTTTTTATAAAAAAGGGACACCCGGATGGAACGAAGTTCCTTTCGATTAATTATTGAAGAAGTTGTAATAAAAAAAATTAACTTAACAGCTTTTAATATTTTTTATAAAAATTAAAGAAAAATAACTAAATTAAAAAGTGGTAATCAATAAACCTGCGAATTATTGTCAGGCCACCTAGCGGTTTCACTTTGTTTATATAACAGATGTAGTTATGTTTCGCTAAGGTATAACTAGTTGGCGTTGTTACAAATTGCAACAAACTCCAATATCAAATAAATAATAAAGAACTACTAAGCAATTTAATATAATACAAAAAATAATAATGACAATAATTAATAAAAACCTAAAATATTTATTATTTGTAATGTAGGTAAGTAAAGACTTATATTTCCATGTAGGGAACGATACATGTCTAATTTTTATGGTATTAAATTATTAATATAAGCTAATATGCTGATGAATAATATTCGTATAAAATTCAAAAATTCAAAATTCAAAATATCTTTATTCAAGTAGGCATTTACACGCACTTTTGAATCGTCAATTACATTAAATTAGTCATTATAGTCAGTCTGTGAGTAAGCTACCACCAGCTCGGAATGCTATTCTGCTGAGAAGAACTGGCGATAATTTATAATAAATGTAAATAAAATGAATAACTAAATTAAAAAGTGTTAATGAATAAACCCATGAGTTATTGTCCCGCCACCTAGCGGTTTCATTTTGTACTAATATGATAATATAACAGATGTAGTTATGTTTACCTAAAGTATAAATAGATGGCGTTGTTACAAAACATTACGAGTATTTGATCACAAATTTGTATCATTATTTTCATTTAAACTGTCTTATTTGCAAATTGATTCTAAAAGAACAAACTCCAATATCAAATAAATAATAAAGAACTACTAAGCAATTTAATATAATACAAAAAATAATAATGATGGAAATGAAAATATCCCGCTTGCTTTCTATAAGAGAGAGAGAGATAACAAAACATGTCGTGTCAACTTTTGGTAAGAATTTTTACCTTCGAGCCCCTTTTTTATTACGTTTTTTTTTTACGTTGTAAAAAAAAATTTTGTAACGTACACGTTTCAAAAAAATTTTTTACAATTTTGTTACAAATATTATTACATTAATTTAAAACATATTATTTCCAAATATGTTGCAGCTTAAAATAAAAAAGTTAGTAGATAGATAGTTTCAACTGCAGTTGCAACTTATATTATAGATAAAAAACAAGAGGAATAAAAACAAATGCAATTTAAAACATTATTTCCAAATATGTTGCAGATTAAAATAAAAAAGTTAGTAGATAGATAGTTTTAACTGCAGTTGCAACTTATATTATAGATAAAGATATGAATTTGCGTCCCGAGAACTGCTAGCGGCCGCGAGGCGCGTATTCAATAAATTACAAATTTAATTAAAGTGTATACTGCGAGGTCGCAGCTCTTTAATTAATGTGTTTTAAGAGCTTTAATATATCGAATCGGGTTGAAATCGATTAGATAGAGTTTTTACTGAATTATTTGTTTTAATTTGATTTACGTACCATTAAAGATTAATGGTGACATAGTAAAATAAGTTAATTTAAACAATTGAAGAGTTATGTCTTACCATGAGCCTTTAATCCCAAACCGTTAATAAAGGAAAAAATGTGTAAGCGCATACCATAGGACATTAAATAATTTTAATATGAACGTAAATTTTGGTGCCTATTCCTATAGAATATCCCTTAACAAAAAATATTTATAGTAGTTCCGTGGTAGTTTTAAATATATGGCTACCAAGTGCTGGAACGACCTGCCACCACCATTACGTGACCTGAAATCAATAAATAATTTTAAGTTAAAATATAAACAATATCTATTTAATATTCAAAAACAATTATAAAAAAAAATCATTTTAGATTAAAAGTTGAATATGTATGTTTATATGTAGATATCTGTATGTTTGTGTGTGTATATATATATATATCTAAATGAATTACCTCAGTCCTTACGGTCACTATAACTTGGCGGTCCGGGGGGGGAGTCGTTATGTTAATTTCTTCATAGTTACTTGTAAATCACAGATTCCAGTGAATCTAAAATGGATATAATATGTTTGGTACAGTCTTTTACTTTTTTACTTTTTAAGATGATTATTATAATTATATTATTTAGAATATACACAATTTACCCTATTTTGAATTGAATTATTATATATATATTTGTTTGTTTCATATGCAAATAACATGTACGTACAAGTATTGTAATATAGTTACCTGTTTCAGTTTCAGTCTTCAGATTGTAAGCATATTCGGTGGAGTAATATTGATTCAGTAATAAATTTTGTTCTCGCGCCTACGTCACTTCAAATACAGGGTTTCAGCTGAAAATCAGCGCTTTTTGTACGAGTATCATCCCGAACAAACAGCACATGCTGAGCTGAACGCCCATTCGGCGTTGTTTATAACACAGTTATCCGTATAACATTAAAAACTTTCTTACTTTGTTATTAAAATTGATGCTAATGCACCTTAAAACATCACACCGCGTCGCCTTCTACTCGTCCTATAAAACCGGTTTTTCAGCGCCTACAACTCGCGCGCGTATTGCATACGGGGCGAGAGGGTGGGGGACGTATGATGTGCATGTCAAGAGTATTTAGTTTAGTTATTATTTTTATTATTATTTTGTTATTTCATTTAATGTAATGGTGTTTTTTTTTTTTGTTTATATAATGTTTGTAAGATGTTTTTGGTTAGTTTATTTTATTGTTTATTTTGTTTTTTTTTGTTCATATTTACAACGCTTGAACAAAAGTTTCTTTCTTTCTTTCTTTCTTTCTTTCTTTCTTTCAATTATATATTTTTTTCTTTACAGATATGCTTTGATATAAAATAAAATAGTGACAGCCCTGGACAATATAAAACATACATTTTAACTCCGAAAATTGAGAGTTTTTGTATTTGTGTTGATTAAAGACATGTTTGTTTATTTATTTTACTTTATTGTGTCAACCTATGTACTCTCTATCAGTCTACCAGAGATGTTGATGAATTCGTTTATTTTTAAATTAATGAATAAGTACCTCATATTATTAGAAATAAGTACCTCATATTAATAAACTAAAGGTTAATGAATCGATTTTCTATATTATGCGTAAAAGACTGTTAAAATAACCAGAGAAGTAAAACGGAGCAGTATCAAACGATGATGTATTAAAAATCTTTTTATTCTTATTATAGCAGCTTCAAAGCAAGCATAATTTTTAGAAGCAGATAATTACGTTAAGGTATATAGCCTATATTAGGGCCTTCACTCATGGATAAATATTGCCTTTACTCAAATATAGAAGAAAGGTCAAGGATATACTAAAATATAGAAGAAGGTGGTACAACGTTGCATTTTGTATTAAATAATTATTTTTGTGACGAGGGTGAATTAAAAAGTTCAAGTTAAAAGTTTAATGGCCGATAATATAGCTTTCGTTGCATTCAAAATATGGATACTTATCGGGTGTAGGTAGTACATAATTAACTAATGAGCATCTATTATTGATTGTAAAGATAAAATTATGTCAGTCAGTAATTACATATAACTCTTTCATTTTATTCTCTGATCTTCAAAAGGGTCTTTTGTCAAAGTTCTAAATTTGAATAAGTTGGATTTTTTTAACGATTCCGCTCGGTATGAAAAAACATTCTGTAATCTAATACTTGTATAAAAAAATAACGTCAAAAGATATCCTCATCGATATGAATTCATCATTGGGGAATTCGACGATGTCGTATACCGCTCTGACAAAGTGCGTTGCAAATTTTAAGTGTTGAATGAGAATCGATGAGAAAAACAACGAAAAAGTACGAAATCTCATATTGAAATCTACTATCAAGTGCATTGTAGACACAAATGATAAGTAAACATGGCTCTTATAAAGTACTATATACTACTACTAGCGAACCCAGCCCGCTTCGCTGGGCTAACCCTTACTTTACCTGGTGGCGAGTTACATCAATGGGCATAGCATATTCGTTTTCTTCGAGGAAAAATACATGGTCATACCAATTTTTATGACAATCGGTTGAACGGGGCGGAAGTCGATATTTGACAGCGCCGCCTGGTGGCGAGTTACATCAATGGATATAGCATATTCGTTTTCTTCGAGGAAATATACATGGTCATACCAACTTTTATGACAATCGGTTGAACGGGGCGGAAGTCTATATTTGACAGCGCCGCCTGTTGGCGAGTTACATCAATGGGCATACCATATAAACCTTCTCCGTGGAAAAATACATATACATACCAATTTTCATAATCATTGGTCCAATAGTTTCTGAGTTCATCGATTTCATATATACAAACATCCTTCTATATATATATAGATTCGTAAAGATACCCACCCAGGGCATTCTCAGGCAACCTCAGAACCACAACAAATGAAAAAAAAATGTGAAAATTTTATAGCTGCAGTTAAGTTAAGTGAATATTGAGTTTTATCAAAATTACTATTACAGCTTTGCAACGTAGGTGGAATTCATAGGGCTAGAGATGGTTATTACGGCAAGAATACAACTATTTCCGCAATTTATTTTGTTCTTATTACTTGTATGTCACTTACACTTTCATATCATCTTTCTCGATACATCGTCGTGGAATGGCCGAGCTCGTATCCCATGATCAATTATCTGAAAAGTGTCCCAGGGGTAGTGCTATCGCCAACATTATTCATGTATATGTGTATAAGCGACAAGAATTTTCGGTGCCATTAAGATAAGAGCACAGGCAAAACTGTCAAAATCCTAGCCTAGCCTTTCTACTAATTTATTATAAAAATAATAATAGATTCTGGATAAGAACTTTTTCTGAAATTCGGATTTCTGGTTTAGTTAAAATCCGCAAAAATACAGAAATTCGGCAACGTTCGTCTGGATTCCCATAGTTGTCGAGGGCTCGTCGGCTTTAGCACACAGCAAGAGGTTAAATTGACCAGCCTAAAGCGATGAGCTGCTGCGGTCTTTCATTTCAGGACTTGGAACATCCTCTGAACAGAGGTCCCTTCTAGGGCCCTGCTTAGAGGTTAGATGGATGTGTTAGCATCTGTGCAGTCACCCTACTGTATCGTCCGGTCTGGCTGCCTGACAGGAAGTGGGCGTTCCTGACAGCTGATGTTGCAAGTGTAAGAAATCACACGTGAAGTGAGCGTGCCTAAAGCTCCGGAACTTTTCAAGGAGAAAAGGTAACATGGTGGTCGTGATTGGACTTGTCTATACCATTAGTCTTGTTAGCTTACTAGTCTTATAGTCCGTTGTCGGATGTCTGCGGAGGTTGGATGGAAGGAGACAGGTACAGCCCGAGTCCTTCCTCCAGCCGTAGTGCCTGAGTGTGAGAGGGGGGGTGTCCTCTCTCGTCCATTATAGGTTTACTTGGTGGGGGTATCCCCTAGTTGATCGGGGCCCCTCGCAGGGGGTTTCACTGGGGGCGTCACGGTCAGTGGGAAAGTGATCCCAAGGCGTCCTACTCTGGTGATTAGTTCAACCGTTGGTTTTTTAGTGGGTAGCCTTAAAAATGATATGCGTTTTCTATGCTGCCGGGTAGTCCCACATACCCCCACGACCATCACCTTCCTGGCCGCTGGTATGATGCGTAGCGCATTTTTTCAACGCAAAAAAAAGGGTTGAGATGCTAAAAACATAATCATTAGGACTGAAGGGGCGAGGTAAAGTATTAGTCATGTGGCTAGAAGAATTGTATGGACAACCATTTTTTTTAAATTATTATTTGTACTCATAATAAATATAAATACAACGTCTTGATTTGAGTGAAACTAAAATCAACTTCTTTTGATCTATAATTTTTTGCATTTATTTGGAATACGAATAGCGGTCTTATTCTATGAAATTATAATTATTGTGTTAGTTTTTGAACTACATCTATCTGATTTTATATATACCTTAAGAATGAACTGGCGAACCTGCGAAAAAAAAGATTGCATTGCTTTGCACTGCACTGCACTGCACTGTTACGTATTGTACTGTACTTTATTGACCTGTACTGTACTGTACTGCACTGTACTGCACTGTACTGCACTGTACTGTACTGTATATGAGTATAATACAAGACGAGCTAAGAGTAAATGGAAGTATTAATATTATAGTTGTGATTACAATATAATTGTTTCTTCGTGTATCGATTCCTAACAACTCAAATGCTTTACATGGATCTTAAAATGGATATTAGGTATGAAAGGTACTAGCTTTAATTATTAAATAATATAAAAATGTAAATCTTTAGATTTTTCTTGTATTTAATAGCTCATACACAAAGGTGTAATAAAGCCGTAATTTGTATGCACTCAATATATCCTACATTTCATCAATTCGTATTTTGAGACAATATAAATATTTTATAAATTTCTTTATATCCTTCTAATTTATCATATAGTAACTGAATTGTGTGTTTGTTTTTGGTTTCACTTTAACGATACTAGATGTTTATGAAATTGAATTTCACTATTACCTGCGAATGTTTATATGACATATTGGTTTCAAAAGCCCTCCGTCGAATAAGTTATACTGCTCTAGACTCTATGAGTATCTTAATAGGAATATAAATATTGAACTTCTCTTGTTACATTTTATAATACATATATATGTCTTTAAATATTTTTCTTTATTTCTTGTAATGTTTTTAGAGTCTGGTTAAGGCAATCTTTTAAATCCTGATAGTGTATACTATATAAATATAATTTAAACTATTATATTTGTGCAAAATTAAATAATTACAATTTATGAGAAACTCATTTTATTGAAATTCATTAAATTTGAACATTTAATAATATTTTAAGATTTATTACACAGTATTTTAAATAATTTATTATAAAGAACGTTCAGTTGCGTAAACTTCACAACATCATGTTTAGATTCATTGTAATTAGATTGTATAACAAGATTTGAGTCTTGTAATATTATTGAGCTCTGTATTAGCGTGTGTTTATACTGTTAAAATGGACTCCGAAAACAAAATCCCTGACTTATGGCCGACATGTATTAAACTCCAACTTATATATTATGAACCAAATTAAAGACATTATAATTTAAATTAATGAGTATATAACATTAACATACCTATTATTTACTATTACCTAATATGTGGTAAGAATCAAAATTTTTTCAGAGATATGTGCTCACCGTCTTTACACACCTCCTATAATACCATAATATAATATTTGTACAAACATTTTTTTTCTTATAACTTGTATTAGACGTAAATAACATAAATCAAAAACTTTACTAAGTCTAAGCACGGCGAAGCAAAATGAGGGTCTGATTTTACCTGGTAGGTATAAATTTAGTCGTATTCATAAATGTTTGTTTATGTATTCCCTCACAAAGATTAAACTATTTACAATTATTTAGGAACAACAATGATCGTCCGCTTAATGTAACTTTAAATTCTATAGAATTCGTTCCTTTTACAGGGCTGGTTATAAAATGAAAAAACTTAATAGGGAACATGCAAAAAAATGTTAATGGTCTCAAATATTTTTTTTTTCGATTACTTTTTATCATCTTATTATAATAAAATCATTTTTTTTTTAATTTACTAATCATTTAAGGCCATAAAATAATTTATGAAAAGTGTAACTTTAGGGAGCGAAATTCAAAATTCCAAAACGCGCCACCATTGGTCGAAAGGAAATGTGACGTCATTTGATACGCCATTCAATATATCGGCGTTTAAGTTCATACTGTGGTATCAGTGTGACTGAGAAAAATAAATAATTTAAACCTATATTTTCGTGCTTAAAGGTTTTATTAAATGATACAATTGTTTAGGTAATCTTAAAAACATTTTCTAAATACTCAAACTCTAACAAAACAAATACCTACAAACTCTTTTTGAATAGCAGTTAGCATGCTAGTACACAATACATTTTTAAAATATTTCTGCCTCTGAATCATTTTTCACTTCACTTGACTCAGATAAATAAATTGGTTGATAATCAGCAGATATAGAAGATATAAGATGCTATAGAAGTATTATCAGCTGTGTTTCAGTAAACAATTTTCTTTTTAAAACAGATAGTTTTACTTTTAAAACTGTTGTGTAACAATGTTGTGTGTTAAATGAGGAAATGGTGACAATGCTACATTTTGTTTTTCAGCAGGTATATTTACATTGACACCTTTACTTCCATACTTCGGTTTAATATTAACTTGCACAGCTTAGTCACTTGGTAATTTATCTTTAATATGCGAAAAGCAAGGCTCTGCCTTATGATCATCACATTCAATAGGAGAAGTACTGAGTCTTGGCTGATTAATATCACAGACATTTGTATGGGCAGTACTAGGACTTACTACCTATATCACTTCTTCATAGTAAAGGTCACCAATTTTTTTAAACACTACTTTTGATAGCTAACTCTTAAAAGGCTTCATTAACCAATGTCAATCTTTGCCTTTTGACTATGCACATTCTCATTCTATCAGCTGGTGTTTTCGCCACAAAAATATATAAGGAACAACTCCTTTCTTCAAACTTAGATTACATCTTTCTCCTTGTTGTTTCGTTACACATATTATATTCAATACAATTTGCTGTATCGTCCTTAACCTGAAATAAATCGACAGACCATAAAAATTGCGTAAAACAAAAAAAGATTACGGTTTTTATAAAAAGTTATACTGAAATTTGTAAGATAGGTTAGGTTAATTTTAAACTCAAATTTTCTAATGTTTAATACTTACTATAAATTTAAACTATTAGATTAAACTTATTATAAATAAAGTATACTTACGTTAAATTGATCTTCAAGACCACATAAACACGATTTAGGACATATATTATCCCTTTTAATTACCATACACCATTGTTTTTGTATTTTCGCATCTCTTGGAATACAAAAAACACTTTGTCGGGTGTTTTTGTAGTACTATTTTTGCACTCCGGTACTATATAATACTCGTAAGATGATTTTTATTTTCTTCCATGACTTGTAAAGCAATTAAAACTTAAAATAGAACAATTTTACCTGAAAATAAAATTGATATTAAGCATACTTACCTTTCTCTAAGCCGATGTATATTTCAATTTATGGCTTAGAGAAAGGTACATTCAAAGCTTAATATCTATGAAATAACTAAAAAGTTCATAGTAAACATTCACTGGACGTATCATTTGACGTCACGCAAAACGCGCGCAAAATGGCGGTGTTTAAACGGGTCAAATTTAATCAATGTTTTAATTTTCACTTTGAAAAAAAACTAGAATCTTTTCAAGCCTATTTATATTTTTTTCTACGATATAGAGAGTTAAAAGATTAATTTACGTCAAAAAAAAATCCGTGAATGTTCCCTATTAGCACGTCTTTATAATATAAACGGCTTTCAGCTTACGCACGTTACTTGGAGGATGTAAGTGTCAAGTTCTTACCTATTTCTTTCTTTGCATCCCTAGCGACAAATGACGTCCTACGCCGAGGTCCGGGCCTTACAAGAGACGCCCTAAGAACTCATATTCCCCTGGGAAGCCCAATAGGAGCCCACTATCATAGCCAATAGGGCTAACAGCATAGACGCGATAAAAAAAAAGTCTTTGGATGCCACTCTTTTCCCTTTCAAAGGTAGATCCTATACATATATACATATATATATTTTATACATTACATTCTGAACAGTGCAAAAATTATGTTAAATAACATTTTTATCTATGGAATACCTTACATGAATTGACAAAAATAAGATGGAATATTCATTAAATCACAGTATTTAAACATTTTATTTATATTGTTATCATATGGTCAAATCGGTATATAATGAAATTGGCGAAATAAGGAATGAAAACAGAATAGCTAATGGGATTAATATTCGCAAAATGTCCTATTACTTTCGTAAATCATATATTTTGCCGTTTAGTAGGTACTCCTCATGTTATTGCGGCCTCAAGCTTATACAATATGATATGTAAAATATACCTATTGTTGGTATTTGATAATAAAAAAAATATATTATAAAAAATATACTACAAAGAAACTGAAGCAAATAAACGTAAATTAATAAGTTATTAACAATAAAATATACCATGACTAAACAAATATTTTCTTCTAGAATAAGCTTATGTAAAATATTTTGTAAAGTTAGATAAAAAAGATTGCATTTACAAACTGGAAAATAATTTCGTAAGCACAATCTTTAATCTCAACTTTAGTCGACAGCTTAGAAACTAAACTAATACTAAAGTTGAAATAATTTGGTTTTACTCTTTTAATTCTATCATAATCTGGTTTAATTCGTTTTGAAATGTAAATGTCTTTTCCGAATTTAAATGTAATAAAGATAAAATTAAACTGCTAGTTTTAAGCTATAAAAAAAGGTTTGTTTTTAATAAAGCTTGTTCATAGATAAAATAATAGATTTTTAATAAAAAAAATTATAGTAATATATACATATATTTTTTTTTTTAAATCTAAATATTTGTTTCTTAATTTCCAAACTTTGAAAGTGACTTCGACAATATACTAAATTGCTAATAAAATGTGTCAAGAACTAAAGAAAAACTGAGTTGTTGATGAACTGCCGAACCTTGTTTATTGTTGATATTATATTATCCGTAAAAAGTTATCTAGAAAGTTTTGCGAAAAAAATGTATATGTATGGAACGATAGAAAATACTAAACTTATATAGAAAATTTGTATTATTTATTCCTTTTGTAACTTTCATGTGTCATAGAAGACCTAATCTATTTCAGCCAAATTTAAAAAAATATTATATACGGCTTAAGATTAATATGAAATCTATGAGTAATTTAGTCAAATTAAATTATATAACCCAGGGCAGTACCGACACAATGTCTTCAAACTACTGCTTTACTGCTGTACCGATGGTATAACAAGCTAAAGTGGAAGTTTAAGTTGATCTAATTAATAAAACTAGTTGAATACCACCGAAAGATAATCATTCCAAATCTTGATTCAAGGTAGAAAGTTTCTTGAAAACCACACAAGATTCATCCATTCGATATCACGATGTGGTCGAATAGTAGAGTTTCAGGCAAAAAGAAAATTGGCTTTACCTTTAGCCGTGTGAGCCAGTCAATCAATGTCTATGTAAAACGACAGGAGGTAATGCTGGCAGAAACTATCCACTTGAACTTTCGTGTCCCGGTCGGATAGCTTGCCAGCAAATCGCAATTTTTTACCATATACTTGGACTTTGCTATAGTGATTTTCCATTTAAAGAATCTTAAATAACGGTATCAGTTTTTATTCAGTACCTTATAATTTAAATCATTGGTAACTTGCGCCTTAGCTCAGGAACGATAAGTCTGTCGTTTGCAAGTAGCAGCTAGCTCACTTTTTTTCAAACAAGGAGGTTAAGGTAACCTGTATATTATATTTGCTTAGTGTATGCTGTAATACTGCTATTGAGACTCTGCACATAACGTAATTTTTTTTATTTACTGAAACAGCCGACATACAACTGGTTGTTATGCACCACTGCTTTACAAGTGTATCTAAGTAGATATAAACACAGTGGCACTAGGGCACTGCTTTCTAATGGCCTTCAGTGTAAGTATAGCACGATACCGGTCAAATCTGCCGTTTTGTCTTGCAGGATATAACACTGCAATTCTTCACAATTTTTGACCTTCAGTCGGGTACAGGTTTCGCACCTTAGGTTACAGGTACCAGGAGTAGCCATATCATATCCATGACAAGGGGATAGATTAAATGGTTTGTGTTATATAAAAAGTATATGTCTTTAATATAATTAGAAACTAAAATCACAAACATTCTGACTGATAAAAGTTGATACATGATAAAAATTGTTGCGGTAGCCCAACTTTGGACAATATTTTTTAGTTTTTCATTTGTGAAACTACAGGTTAGTTGTCAATTAAAAAAATGTCTAGAGAAATTTGTATTTGTAAAAAGAGTGGCAAGTTTTATGGTTTTTTTTTCAAAGCTAATTTAATTATCATGTAAACAATTTTGTAATATAAGTAGTTCTACAAAATTAGCATATGCACTCTCAAATGCATAGAACAACTGATGGAGCAATACAATCGATACGTCATGATATCGATAACGAAACCGAAATCCCATTTTTTTTTATTTAATTCTAAAATTATCCAGATATTCCAATACACTAGGCCACCAAATGACTAACATTGTTTATTATAATTATGAATCTAAATTATTTGACAGTGTGCTATTCTAAAGTTTTCTAGAATTCTAGATTTCTAAGGCCTATATATAACCTATTTATAAAATATTTATAACCTATTGTAAAAGAAATTGCGTGAATCTGGGGTTTTTACGTCTTACATTATTGGTATAGACAAAACTAGGAGAGGTGAGCCGGCGCTTTGTCTCCTGAATATATTTTGACCCCTGATTGACCCTCCTTTTTCTCTTTAATCTGTATATGAAAAATAATTGTGAAGTTTAGCAGTACTTACTCTACATATTTTATTGATAACACATGTGCCAACAATATTAGTAATGCTGGTGATATATATGGTGCTGCTGAGCCTTAAACCCGAACCTTAAAAAGGTTTATGAAAATATGCGAAAGCTCTGCTGATTCTCATGGGCTTAAATATCGGGCACTAAGAAGCTGAGTTTTAGTTTTCCAAGTGGAATATATTAGCTCAAGAACGTACCTCCCTTCATTCCAAACGGTTCAACTCTTAATGATGTTAGAATATTAAATAAAACTTAATTAATAATAATAATATCAGGACAAATTACACACATTGATCTAACCCCTAAGTAAGCAAATTATTTGCTTGTGTTAAGGGTGTTAGACAACGATACAAATACATAGAAATACACATATAAATACTGAGAATATATTTAATAAACGACCAAACCCAGAAACACAGACATCTATGCTCATCACATAAATGCCTGTCTCCGCCGGGAATCGAACCCGAGCCCCATTGCATCGTGACACGTTAGGCGTCTGCGCTAACCACTCGACCAACGGGGCGGGTCGAGTGGTTAGCGCAGTTAAATACATAGAGAATTGAAAATACATCGATAAAAGTAATAGATCCCGCGACCTCCGGGAAAAGACCTGAAGCTACATTGTTACCTCTAAACATAGGGATGCATAAGACATTTAAAGAGAGTAAATCTTTGGCGTTAAGGTGTAATATCATCAACCCCACATCCGCTCGATGTCGATGAACCAACTGACGAAATTAATGTTTGTAACAAATTGTTATTTATTCGAGTGGTCTGTGGGTGAATTCTCTAACAAAAATATTTATATGCTTAGCGTATTAACATTTTATTTTTATTGCAAGATGATTGTTTTATGTAAATCTGAAATATTTTGTTTATCATTTATGTTATTATAAATTTTATTCTAAAGTGTGGAACCATTTTGAACAAAGTATTTGATAATTTTAATTAATTTAGATACTATTGTAAGAATACCTTATATTACTTCTAAGTCTACCTATTTTACTATAGATCTTAGTTTTTTTTCCTATTAATATTAGTCAAGGAATATTATTAATAAACATACATTTCTATACATAATTGTTGTATAATGATTGCTCTTAATCTATTCAGGCTGTGCACTGCCGGCTTCCTTTGACTATGCGTAAATATCCAAGCAAAAGTACTATATATATATAATCTACTTTGCTACAGTAATAGTAATTGCTTAAATTAATATTGAAATTATTTTTGATATCCTATCCTAGCAATATAATAAAATGCGCATGTAAGTTTGTTTGTTATGCTTTCACGCGAAAACTACTCAACCGATCATTATAAAACTTTGTACACATACTACTACTTTTGTAGTTATGAGAAGTAACATAGTCCTATGTTAATCGACTTATTATTATTATTTTTTAAAATCTTAACTTAAAGAATTTTAGAACTATAAAAACATTGTTTGTCAATAAACACGTGGACGGAGTCGCGGGCAACAGCTAATAACTGTATATATTTCTCATTGACATCTAACAATGGATCATAAGTATTAAGTAAATATATTATTTTCTTATAATCCTCGTGTTTTGAATAGAATAAGTCAGTGGATAAGTCAGCTTACGTATATAAATAAATAACAATTCAATAAAAAATTTTACTCTTATTAGAATAAATTTAATGTTTTTTTTTTACTTTTTTTTATGAATTTTCGTTCAGGTGACTTTTATAATAATATATATACATATGTAAGTTATACATATAACATGGAGTAATGCAGGGTAGTAATAAGTATTTAGCTAAGGATATGTGCGTTCCTCATAGAGTTTTGTACGTTTCAGAGTATTTTTTTTAAATTACTTTGTATTAAAAAAAAAAAAGCTTATAGTATAGAGTTTACTGAGTCATTAGTAGATGGTAGTAAACGTAAAATTTGTATGTTTGCATGTATAATGTAATTTCGTGAGCTTGATGTGCATTGACACTCAAACGTCGTCATGTGATGTAAGTTAAATTAAGTGTAAAATGTAATAAACATGTTATGTGAGCTTTTGGCCCTTATTTAATGTAAGGTCAATGTAATAGATAGCTGAAGACCATTTTGAGAAATTGTACATTTCTGCATTTCTAACGATTAAAAATACTCAAATACCTCCATGAGACGAAGTCATTGATTTTCTAAAAAAATAATCACTAAAAAAAGTACTTGCTCAGGGAACGGCAATAATGGTAATTGTTACCAAGTAAATTACAGAAATCTACGGTGAAAAACACAGCCCTTTCCAAAATAAGTAAATTCGGTCAGTTCATTTAAATATAATTTCTTATAAGCAAGAATGAATCATCGCAACCGTCGCGTCGCTAAGCTAACGGGAACCGAGCGAACAGCCGTCCTTGCGGCATAAACACCGAAGTGCTATTAATGTTTTAAGAAAGAAAAAAATCTCTAAGCGCGTGGCTTATGGCCTGACTATGAGAAATTAAAAAGATGCATCATAGAGCTGAGCGTAAGCGAAGCTCTTAACCGTTTGTGAATATTTTTTTTGTGGCAACATCACAGGAAAACCACTTGACCAATTTTAACCAAAATTGTCACGCATGTCAAGGACGTTACTGGGCTTCTATTCCTTTAAATTTATTCTATAAAAAATGAAATGATGTAATTTATTCTATATTTATTTTATAAAAAAGAGCCATACGGGCTATTTGTAACTTAAAAGCTAGAGACTCCCTAAGAGATATTTTTAAAGAAATCTGTATTCCTACGGTCGCTTCTCAATATTTTTTTAATAACTTAATCTATATACTCAACATTTAGATGCTTATATTAAAAATAGCGACGGACATATGGTCTATACAAGAAATAAAAATAAGCTCGTAGCGCCAAAATTTCGACTTAAAGTTAACAGATCCTTCACGGGCTTGAGTATACACATATACATTACCCCCCGCCCCATAAGGGCGGGTGTCTCCCAGGGTTCAGTTCTCTCGCCCATCCTCTACTCCATCTACGCTAGCGACATTCCTAGGCCGCGATCTAAAGTGCACCTCGCTATGTACAAGGACGATACCGCGCTTTACACGTCCTCTAAGGATCACTGGGAGATATACCAACGTCTCCAATCCGCAGTCGACTCCCTCGAGAGTTGGCTGCGGAAATGGCGGATCCAGGTAAACCCTGAGAAGAGCGTTTCGGTGCTCTTCGAACGGGGCCCCCCAAGGATCCTCCCGCGAATCAAACTCTTCGATAAACCGATACCTTGGAAAGAAGAGGCAAAATACCTAGGAGTAACCTTAGATAGAAAGTTAGTTTTCACTGCGCATATTAGGACCGTTCGTAGCAGAGCGGCCTACATATTAGGTTGTTTATATCCGTTGTTAGGCAAGCGGAGTAAAATATCCCTTCGCAATAAGGTGAAACTTTATAAACCTTGCATACGTTCCGTCATGTCTTATGCGAGCCCCGCTTTTGCACACACTAATTTGAAACCCCTTCAGGTGATTTAGATCAGGTTTACACGGATTGCGACCGAGGCGCCGTGGTTCGTAAGCAACATCGATCTCCATAGAGACTTAGACCTTTCGACCATCGTTCAGTACTTCAAGGGGCTTTCTCAAAAGTACTTTGAACGTGCTGAGCGACACCCGAACTCTCTGGTGGCTGACGCCGCAGAGTATAGACCACGTAAGACTACTTTAGTCAGAAAAAGATGACCCAAGTCGGTACTCGTTGACCCCGACGACGCGTTCACAGTAGGTAATAACGTGTACGCGTAGGCATAAGTGACACCACAGAACATACAGACATACACCGTCTATACCGGTATAGACGAGGTCCCAGTTGAGTAAGTGCTCCGTTGCTCCGGCGTTCTGCCGTCGGAGGACGCTAGTGTCCAATTTTCCTTAGCTTCCCTCCTGACTAACCACGCCCCGAGCCGAAGTCCATGTCTCAATCTAAGACGCCCTCAGGACGTCGTTCCCCATGGGGGCCCATTTGGCCCCCTCTTTTTAAGGGTGGGTCTCCTGACCCACCCACTCCCCCGGTGAAGCTGTAATAGCCAACGGGGCTAACAGTATAGACAAACAAAAAAAATATGTATATTAAAGTTCCACAAGAAATCTTAGATCTTCCTTTTCTTAGCTTTAAATCTCAAATTAAAAGTACATTATTAAATAAATCTTATCATAACATTCAAGAATTTTTGGTTGATCGAAATGTGTGGAACTTGGATCATTGACTCATCTGTAGGGCTGATGCTATAATTTTTAAGTCAAA
This sequence comes from Napeogenes sylphis, assembly GCA_959347405.1. NCBI lineage: Eukaryota > Metazoa > Arthropoda > Insecta > Lepidoptera > Nymphalidae > Napeogenes > Napeogenes sylphis. The sequence goes on from OY365786.1 coordinate 22,414,256, forward strand.
CATTGTTAAATTTCATTTAAAACGAGTAACTGTTGAGTTTCTGGCCAGCTCTTTCAGCAGAACAATATTCCGAGCTAGCTTACTCACAGACTGACTATACTGACCAAATTAATGTAATTGACGATTCAAAAATGTACTTGAATATAGATATTTTGTTTTTTTTTTAATTTTTGTATAGATCTCTGGTATGCAATTAAGATTTTAAAGGTAGTTTGTTTTGTTTGTTAGGTAGTTAGTATAAGGTACGATAATTTATTATTATTTCATTTACTGAGGCATTTGATATTAATGGGAGAATAGTTTACTTATCTAGGTAAACCTGTATATTTTTATTACAGGTAGGCCTCATGTTGGCTGGAGCTTAGCCTTCTGTAAGCTGTGACGTCGGCAATACCGTACAAAAGCCCTACGAATGTTGCAACAGAACGCCCGAAGCTGGGATTTTTCCGATGACCACTAACACATACCCCTGCGACGGGGTCTAGACCCAACACGACCCTTGTCAAGTCAATAATAATTCTTTATTTATTAACAAATTTTATATTTAAATGGAGGTTTTATTTTTTCTTAAAATCAATAAATATAGTAGAGAGTTATTTATAGCTCCATTATATTCCACATGATCGTAAACTTTCAATTTACTTTACATTTGTTCGCTTGTTAGAAAAAACAAATCGTTTCTGACGAGTAATTTATCAAAACTACTAATTTTACACGATAATATTATTATAAAATATAATTTTTTGAACAGAATAATGAGCTAGTTTTGTAAGAAGTATATAGGTAAAAGGTATTTTAACTGTACTGAATCAAAAAAATTCATAAAAAATAAGTAGTTTTTATGATGTGCGAACATACATATAGACAAACCAACAGTCAAAAATTCTTATCATTGTTTTTGTGATCTATCATGCACTGCACTGATTGTTTAGTTATTTATTCAAAAATACCTGTACAGTGAAGAAGTTTTTCTTGGTTACTATTTTATGAAAAGTAAATACATTATTTGTCAATATTTTTACGAATCATATTGTTTGGTATTTGTTTATTTATAGGTGTAGGCATTCGTATAGGTATAATATATCAACATAACAACGTTTCTAAAACAGATAGGTTACAATTTGATAAATTGTATCACTTCTTGAACCTAATTAATTAATAATTGGAAATTAAATGCCGAGCTGAACAAAGAAATTATGTGTTATATAATGTGTAATTTATATAAGTGTATATAACTTATATTCACCAATTCAAACAACAACTATAACAACTGTAACAACTGTAACTGTAACCCCCAAAAAAAGTTTTTTTTTAAGTATATCTTTAATCTATTTACAAGTTTTAAAATAATTATGTAAAAATGATACGATATAAATATTTATATAACGATATTTAAAAGCTACTTATTTTTTTATTTTACAATATTCAAATAGATCCAAGAAAACCATATTTTGTTTTGACTCTAGTTTTCTTGGTTGTTTGAAAATTTAAGCATTCCGGGCTAGATGACGGCCAGTCTTAACCTTTGATGAAGTTGAAGATAAAACGTAAAGTAAATTCGCTCGGCTCGGCGCGTTTTATGATGCGGTGCTGAATCGTACTAAAAGGACAGTTCGTGGATACGGGAAATAGCATTGTTACGAAGCTCAACCACCTTCTCAAAAATTGTATCTTGATGAAATTGTACAGATTTTATATAGGTTTTTAGTAAAAATGTGGGTCATTCACTCCTTGGTCCACAAAACTATCACTGAGGTTATTTTTCGCGATGTACTCTGCTGAATATTTGAATATTTCTATAGAGGTTTAAACGTAAGCTCGCTGGTTCTGCTTGTTAAAATATTGACCAATATATAAAAATCTAATTAGTAATTTCTTTTTGTAAGTTCCCACTAAGTGCCACAAAAGTTGTATTGAATTCACCACCATAATCATTTTCAAATTATCATTTTAATAGGAACCAGTGCATCCCTTTTGAGTTGCAAGTCCTAAGTCATTTTTTAACCGACTTCTTCAAAAAGGAGGAGGTTCTCAATTTGGCCGGTTTTTTTTTTATGTATGTACACCGATTTCTCCGCGGTTTCTGAACCGATTTACGTAATTCTTTTTTTATTTGATGCGGAATAGTTTCGAATTAGTCCCATAAAAATTTGACTGAGGTAGGCCTATTAGTTTTTATTTTATGAGCATTTTAGTCCAACTTTTGAACTAACTCCTCCGGAAGGAAATCAAAACGTGCTGTGACTAATGACATCTGTTGTTTTGGATATGTGAAGTCTTTAATAGTCTCACAAGAACGTGAAATTGTGTTTCAAAGAGATTTTTTATTGAGAAGACTACTTTTATCCGTTCCCGTTTCTTGAGATCTATATTTTTTAAGGCGCGCAGCACCTTTTGTAGGTCTACCCATAGCTAATTGATAATGTAGCAATAAACTAAAAAGTATTAAAAAAAAATAACTACGTTAAAAAAACCGACTTTAAAACTAAAAAGTAATAAATAATGAAGATTTAATATTTATTATATACTACCTATTATTTATATGTCCTATTTACTAATAGGTTTGAAGTCGGTGCCAAGCATTAAACAAATAATAATATTTAACCACTTAAATGAATACGAGCAAATTAATACAATGAAATGCCCACTTTAATGATTATGATACGTAAATAAACATAATAAATAGCAATTAAATGTTATTATTACAAGCAGCTCAATCTTCATATGATTACTAGTTTGAATCGATACGAAGAAAAACAAAAAATAAATAATTACAAAAATGTATTCAACCGAATTCTTTAATACTAAATGGCTTGGCACCGACTTAAAACCTTTCAGTAAATAGGACATATAAATAATATGTAGTATATAATAAATATTAAATCTTCATTATTTATTACTTTTTAGTTTTAAAGTCGGTTTTTTTTAACGTAGTTATTTTTATTAAAGTGTATGGTTGTTGGTGCTAGTATTATATAATCAAATATTATATGCAGTATTCATTATACATAATCATACAATAAAAATTTAATCGATACAGTCGTTCCTAAGTAAAATCCTATAACACTATTTACAGATTAATATGTTTCTATTAGATAAAAAAAATATATAAATAATGTCATCAACTGTCTGAGACAATTAAAATAAAACTATTTTTACATATTTATTTCGCGTTAAATCCTTAAAAATAGTTTTATTTCAATGTGTAGTACTAGTGAAAACCTTAGAAAACACTATGTCTGAGGTAATTTCTTATAATAGAGATAACTCTGAATATGATATATTTTCTAATCAAGCTTTATCACTAAGCATATGGGATATTAAGTGGTTATTTGGTAGCATATATTAAAACTATAAATCATCGTTATTTAAAGTTGTAGCATATGAATATGTTGCAGAGAACATCTTTTCTCTTTACTAAACACGTGGGGGCTCTATTTCAACCTATTTTAAAGAATTTAGACGATGATCTTTTCTTATGAAAAATGATAAATCATAAAATATATTCAATTGAGTTTCATATTTGAATGGCATATAAATTTAGCAGTTGTTGTCCTTTTATATGTCCGGCCAATATAGAATGGATTTAAGCACTGTTATGTTTGTCATAAAATTTATTTACTGCTTTCTCCAAAAAATCTATTATGTGACGAAGGTTGGTAGGGCTTGTCCTTTTAAACTCCCTATAATATGTAGTCCAAGGGCTTAAAATCCGGGGTTAATGAGAGCCAGTTTTTAGCTTATAGAATCGGGTTTGTTTGTTTTTGAATAAGGATTGCAAAATTTCGGTCTTGTAACCAGGTGCAATATTGTTGAAACTACGGTTCCATATTTATTTCTAACTAGGCAAGGCCCATAATCCTGTATAATAGATTTTTCAAACACTTTCAATAATAATTTTTCTCTTATCAAAATCTGGTAGAACATCAAAATCGGTCAAGTCGTTTGGGCACAGTGACAGTTAGAAGAGGTATCATTTTCGAACTTTGAGGGCGTCCACTGGTGGAAGGACTATCAAATCGAAAAGTTGTAGAAAAAAAAAATCACCGTTTTAGGAGTTTAACAACACTTAGATGTTTGAATTTAACCATCAAAGTATGACTGACGTACAAACCCACAGAATTTTTCATCATCTAAATATGTCGATGTAGTCTTAGCCATAACTTTTGAACGCGTTGACCTATTTTGTCAAACACCCATATTTCTTATAATACTAATATTATAAAGCTGAAGAGTTTGTTTGTTTGAACGCACTAATCTCTGGAACTACTGGCCCGAATTGAAAAATTCTTTTTGTGTTGAATAGTCCGTTTATTTAGGAAGGCTATGAGGTATACGTCATCTCACTGTGATAATACATGACATTACGTCTTTGTACGTAGTGGTGTACAAGGAAAGGATTTTTAAACTCCACCCTTAAGGGTTTTAAATGGATAGATAAATGGATTTTGCAGTTTTGTATGAAACTTGGCGGCAACACGGTGCGGACGAAGTCGGGGGTGACCTCTAGTTCAATATAAATACATTTTATAATATTGAATTACAATTGTAATCAATTATAATTGTAATTCAATATTGTGGAAAAAAAGTAAAGCCATTGAGAGCATTTCGTTGCGTGTTAATAAATATGAATGCAAAATAATACCAAGAAGATTAAAGATGTCATTAAACTTAGCTTTACTTACATCTTCTGATATTCTTAAATTTAAACGAGCCTATCGGTACATAAGAAATCTTATTCTAAATATATTAAAATAAATTCAGACAGACAGAGGCACGTGCTTCTCGAGTCAAAACTATCTTTTTAAAAAAAGTTTATTCTTCTAGAAAATATTGATGTAATTTATAATTTCAATATTTAAAAAAAAATTAAATGTATATATTACAAAATTAATTTGCAACTATTATATATTATATAAAACACTTTCCAACAGCCGTACTAGAACTAAGCCCGCAGCTAAACCTAAACCTCTCTGCCTCTACCAGATTCTGGTTTTGACGGCAGTATCTTAGGAAATTCAAACACCGCGGTATATTAATCTAAATATTCACATACAACTTTAACAACACTAATCTTCTCTAAGGATCTCCAATAGCGATAACTCACTACCATTGTAAAAGCCAGATCTTAATACAAATATTAAATTCAATATGCTTATAAATTATGCTCCCATTTTGTTCAGTTAATTAAAATCGATAGCAAATACGATATTCACAAAAACATGCTTATTTTATGACGCATTAGATTTGTGTTGACTTTAATGCTTAAACATGATGCATGTCCGGCGATGAAAGGCTTTTTAAACTTGCATCATTCTTTTTATTTATTGTAGTTATTATATGTTTATGCATGTTACACGCTCAGTTTTTTTAGATAACGTACCTTTTATTTTATAAATTACTTAAAAATTTTTTACATTAAAAATATATATTCATAAAAAGAATTTTAATTTCAAAAGTAATAAAAGTCTATTTAGCTTTTAAGCAAACAATGGGTTATCGTGTCGCATGGGGCTCATAGTAAAGAAGATTCTCATCTTCAATCACAAGCTGACAATAGACTAGCATCTCTGGATTTAAATCCCAATTCAACGACATTAATCACAATATGATAATGTGGTATTATTTAATTATCAAACTATGCAATGTTAAATATATTGAACATGTTCAACACTTGCACTGTTATCCAAAAGAATGAAATCAAAGTATGTTTCTAAACTGTCTCTTGATTATTTTATCCTTTATTGATTGTATTTGAGTCTGTTTAGAATATTATTAGCAAATTATGCAACATTTTATATCGTAACTAGGATGTTTTCATTACATCCCTAGATTTCAATAGAATGTGGGGTTATAGTTTACTTATATTGCTTTTAAAAAAGAATAAAGTATATGATAAGTATGCTATTTTAATATGCAAGATACAAAATAAACGTAGGTAAGTTTTTTAGTTTGTTTTATATATACCATTGCAAAAAGAACGACATAAGAAGAAGCTTTCACCTGCGAGAAGTGATAAAACACTAATATTAAAACGTGTTTATAATTTTAAAGAGCATAATCATAAGCATAAGCATAAGCATAAGCATAAGCATAAGCATAAGCATAAGCATAAGCATAAGCATAAGCATAAGCATAAGCATAAGCATAAGCATAAGCATAAGCATAAGCATAAGCATAAGCATAAGCATAAGCATAAGCATAAGCATAAGCATAAGCATAAGCATAAGCATAAGCATAAGCATAAGCATAAGCATAAGCATAAGCATAAGCATAAGCATAAGCATAAGCATAAGCATAAGCATAAGCATAAGCATAAGCATAAGCATAAGCATAAGCATAAGCATAAGCATAAGCATAAGCATAAGCATAAGCATAAGCATAAGCATAAGCATAAGCATAAGCATAAGCATAAGCATAAGCATAAGCATAAGCATAAGCATAAGCATAAGCATAAGCATAAGCATAAGCATAAGCATAAGCATAAGCATAAGCATAAGCATAAGCATAAGCATAAGCATAAGCATAAGCATAAGCATAAGCATAAGCATAAGCATAAGCATAAGCATAAGCATAAGCATAAGCATAAGCATAAGCATAAGCATAAGCATAAGCATAAGCATAAGCATAAGCATAAGCATAAGCATAAGCATAAGCATAAGCATAAGCATAAGCATAAGCATAAGCATAAGCATAAGCATAAGCATAAGCATAAGCATAAGCATAAGCATAAGCATAAGCATAAGCATAAGCATAAGCATAAGCATAAGCATAAGCATAAGCATAAGCATAAGCATAAGCATAAGCATAAGTTATAATTCTAAGCGGTACTGCTACATTTTTTAACTTTTATATTTATATATTTATTCATTTTTTTATACCAGTGCAAAATGAACGACATAGCAGACACTTCGGCCTGCAAGAAAAGATAAAACACTGATAGTACCAAGTGTTTATTACTTATCTTAAAAAAAATCAAAGCATAAAAATATCTTTTATGAAGTAATATCCTAATGTAGATTTACCATATATTGCTAGTCTAGTATTTTTATATTCGTTTTGTTAATTGCATTATTATTAATAAACACATATTTTAAACTAACTTTATTAAAATCTTCGTTGTTTTAATAGTCAATAGATTCGAATATTACCGACTTCCTTATTTGTTACCTTTACTGCTGATTATTTTGTTTACTAGAGTGATAGTATTCTTATTTAAGTATCAAGTATCTATTTCACTATCAAATTCAATTAAATATGGATTAAAAAATTGAGGTAAGCTATATCAGAAAATAAATATTGTAAAGCTGGTAATTCAAGTGTTTATTACTTATCTTAAAAAAAATTAAAGCATTATAATATCTTTTGTGAAGTAATATTTTGATGTAGTTCTATCATATATTGCTAGTCTAGAGAGTATATTTATATTCGTATTGTTAATTGCATTATTATTAATAAACACGTATTTTAATATAAGTTTATTAAAATCTTCGTTGTTTTAATAGTCAATAGATTCGAATATTACCGACTTTTTTATTTGTTACCTTTACTGCTGATTATTTTGTTTACTAGAGTGATAGTATTCTTATTTAAGTATCAAGTATCTATTTCACTATCAAATTCAATTAAATATGGATTAAAACATTGAGGTAAGCTATATCAGTAAATAAATAATGTAAAGCTGGCAATTCAATACTTATCTTCATATTTATTCATATTACAATGGTCGATGTTAATTAAAACAGGCAATTACTTATTATAAAGAAATGATTCTTTTGTATTTCAATAAGTACTTATCAAAATATCTTTAAAACAGTCATTTATTTATTTACAACACTAAAATAATTATAAAGATTAAGTGCACCGTCCGTTTGCAATCCTTAATTGGATTAATCTATAAATAACTGTTAAAATAATTTCATTATATTTTACAATAATGTACAACATAAGCATAACGAAAGCATAAACATAAGCGTAAGCGTAAGCGTAAGCTGAAGCGGAAGCGGAAGCGGAAGCGGAAGCGTAAGCGTAAGCGTAAGGGGAAGCGTAAGCGTAAGCGTAAGCGTAAGCGTAAGCGTAAGCGTAAGCGTAAGCGTAAGCGTAAGCGTAAGCGTAAGCGTAAGCGTAAGCGTAAGCGTAAGCGTAAGCGTAAGCGTAAGCGTAAGCGTAAGCAAAAGTTATATTTCTAAGCTGTACCGCTATATTTTTTAACTTTTTTATTTATTTATTTATTCATTTTTTTTATACCAATGCAAAATGAACGACATAGCAGACGCTTCGGCCTGCGAGAAAAGATAAAACACTGATAGTACCAAGTGTTTTTAATTATCTTAAAAAATATTAAAGCATTAGAATATCTTTTGTGAAGTAATATTTTGATGTAGTTCTATCATATATTGCTAGTCTAGTGAGTATATTTATATTCGTATTGTTAATTGAATTATTATTAATAAACACATATTTTAAACTAAGTTTATTAAAATCTTCGTTGTTTTAATAGTCTATAGATTCGAATATTACCGACTTTTTTATTTGTTACCTTTACTGCTGATTATTTTGTATACTAGAGTGATAGTATTCTTATTTAAGTATCAAGTATCTATTTCACTATCAAATTCAATTAAATATGGATTAAAACATTGAGATAAGCTATATCAGTAAATAAATATTGTAAAGCTGGCAATTCAATACTTATCTTCATATTTATTCATATTACAATGATCGTTGTTAATTAAAACAGGCAATTACTTATTATAAAGAAATGATTCTTTTGTATTTCAATAAGTACTTATCAAAATATCTTTAAAACAGTAATTTATTTATTTACAACACTAAAATAATTATAAAGATTAAGTGCACCGTCCGTTTGCAATACTTAATTAGATTAATCTATAAATGGCTGTTAATACAATTTCATTATATTTCACCATAAAGTAAAACATAAGCATAACGAAAGCATAAACATAAGCGTAAGCGTAAGCGTAAGCGTAAGCGTAAGCGGAAGCGGAAGCGGAAGCGGAAGCGGAAGCGGAAGCGTAAGCGTAAGCGTAAGCATAAGCAAAAGTTATATTTCTAAGCGGTACCGCTATATTTTGGAACTTTTTTATTTATTTATTTATTCATTTTTTTTATACCAATACAAAATGAACGACATAGCAGACGCTTCGGCCTGCGAGAAAAGATAAAACACTGATAGTACCAAGTGTTCATTACTTATCTTAAAAAAAAATTAAAGTATTAGAATATCTTTTGTGAAGTAGTATTTTGATGTAGTTCTATCATATATTGCTAGTCTAGTGAGTATATTTATATTCGTATTGTTAATTGCATTATTATTAATAAACACGTATTTTAATATAAGTTTATTAAAATCTTCGTTGTTTTAATAGTCAATAGATTCGAATATTACCGACTTTTTTATTTGTTACCTTTACTGCTGATTATTTTGTTTACTAGAGTGATAGTATTCTTATTTAAGTATCAAGTATCTATTACACTATCAAATTCAATTAAATATGGATTAAAACATTGAGGTAAGCTATATCAGTAAATAAATATTGTAAAGCTGGCAGTTCAATAGTTATCTTCATATTTAATCATATTACAATGGTCGATGTTAATTAAAACAGGCAATTACTTATTATAAAGAAATTAGATTCTTTTGTATTTCAATAAGTACTTATCAAAATATCTTTAAAACAGTAATTTATTTATTTACAACACTAAAATAATTATAAAGATTAAGTGCACCGTCCGTTTGCAATACTTAATTAGATTAATCTATAAATGACTGTTAATACAATTTCATTATATTTTACCATAAAGTAAAACATAAGCATAACGAAAGCATAAACATAAGCGTAAACGTAAGCGTAAGCGTAAGCGTAAGCGTAAGCGTAAGCGTAAGCGTAAGCGTAAGCGTAAGCGTAAGCGTAAGCGTAAGCGTAAGCGGAAGCGGAAGCGTAAGCGTAAGCGTAAGCGTAAGCATAAGCAAAAGTTATATTTCTAAGCGGTACCGCTATATTTTGGAACTTTTTTATTTATTTATTTATTCATTTTTTTATACCAATACAAAATGAACGACATATCAGACGCTTCGGCCTGCGAGAAAAGATAAAACACTGATAGTACCAAGTGTTCATTACTTATCTTAAAAAAAATTAAAGTATTAGAATATCTTTTGTGAAGTAATATTTTGATGTAGTTCTATCATATATTGCTAGTCTAGTGAGTATATTTATATTCGTATTGTTAATTGCATTATTATTAATAAACACGTATTTTAATATAAGTTTATTAAAATCTTCGTTGTTTTAATAGTCAATAGATTCGAATATTACCGACTTCCTTATTTGTTACCTTTACTGCTGATTATTTTGTTTACTAGAGTGATAGTATTCTTATTTAAGTATCAAGTATCTATTTCACTATCAAATTCAATTAAATATGGATTAAAAAATTGAGGGAAGCTATATCAGTAAATAAATATTTTAAAGCTGGCAAATCAATACTTATCTTCATATTTATTCATATTACAATGGTCGATGTTAATTAAAACAGGCCATTACTTATTATAAAGAAATATGATTCTTTTGTTTTTCAATAAGTACTTATCAAAATATCTTCGAAAACAGTCATTTATTTATTTACAGCACTAAAATAATTATAAAGATTAAATGCATTGTCCGTTTGCAATACTTAATTAGATTAATCTATAAATGACTGTTAAAATAATTTCATTACATTTTACCATAATGTACAACATAAGCATAACGAAAGTATAAACGTAAGCGTAAGCGTAAGCGTAAGCGGAAGCGGAAGCGGAAGTGTAAACATAAGCGTAAGCGTAAGCGTAAGCATAAGCAAAAGTTATATTTCTAAGCGGTACCGCTTTATTTAATAACATTTTTAATTATTTATTTATTCATTTTTTTTATACCAATGCAAAATGAACGACATAGCAGACGCTTCGGCCTGCGAGAAAAGATAAAACACTGATAGTACCAAGTGTTTATTAATTATCTTAAAAAAAAAATTAAAGCATTAGAAAATCTTTTGTGAAGTAATATTTTGATGTAGTTCTATCATATATTGCTAGTCTAGTGAGTATATTTATATTCGTATTGTTAATTGAATTATTATTAATAAACACATATTTTAAACTAAGTTTATTAAAATCTTCGTTGTTTTAATAGTCTATAGATTCGAATATTACCGACTTTTTTATTTGTTACCTTTACTGCTGATTATTTTGTATACTAGAGTGATAGTTTTCTTATTTAAGTATCAAGTATCTATTTCCCTATCAAATTCAATTAAATATGGATTAAAACATTGAGGTAAGTTATATCAGTAAATAAATATTGTAAAGCTGGCAATTCAATACTTATCTTCATATTTATTCATATTACAATGGTCGTTGTTAATTAAAACAGGCAATTACTTATTATAAAGAAATGATTCTTTTGTATTTCAATAAGTACTTATCAAAATATCTTTAAAACAGTAATTTATTTATTTACAACACTAAAATAATTATAAAGATTAAGTGCACCGTCCGTTTGCAATACTTAATTAGATTAATCTATAAATAACTGTTAATACAATTTCATTATATTTCACCATAAAGTAAAACATAAGCATAACGAAAGCATAAACATAAGCGTAAGCGTAAGCGTAAGCGTAAGCGTAAGCGTAAGCGTAAGCGTAAGCGGAAGAGGAAGCGGAAGCGGAAGCGGAAGCGTAAGCGTAAGCGTAAGCGTAAGCATAAGCAAAAGTTATATTTCTAAGCGGTACCGCTATATTTTGGAACTTTTATATTTATTTATTTATTTTTTTTATACCAATACAAAATGAACGACATAGCAGACGCTTTGGCCTGCGAGAAAAGATAAAACACTGATAGTACCAAGTGTTCATTACTTATCTTAAAAAAAAATTAAAGTATTAGAATATCTTTTGTGAAGTAATATTTTGATGTAGTTCTATCATATATTGCTAGTCCAGTGAGTATATTTATATTCGTATTGTTAATTGCATTATTATTAATAAACACGTATTTTAATATAAGTTTATTAAAATCTTCGTTGTTTTAATAGTCAATAGATTCGAATATTACCGACTTTTTTATTTGTTACCTTTACTGCTGATTATTTTGTTTACTAGAGTGATAGTATTCTTATTTAAGTATCAAGTATCTATTTCACTATCAAATTCAATTAAATATGGATTAAAACATTGAGGTAAGCTATATCAGTAAATAAATATTGTAAAGCTGGCAATTCAATACTTATCTTAATATTTATTCATATTACAATGGTCGATGTTAATTAAAACAGGCAATTACTTATTATAAAGAAATTAGATTCTTTTGTATTTCAATAAGTACTTATCAAAATATCTTTAAAACAGTAATTTATTTATTTACAACACTAAAATAATTATAAAGATTAAGTGCACCGTCCGTTTGCAATACTTAATTAGATTAATCTATAAATGACTGTTAATACAATTTCATTATATTTTACCATAAAGTAAAACATAAGCATAACGAAAGCATAAACATAAGCGTAAACGTAAGCGTAAGCGTAAGCGTAAGCGTAAGCGTAAGCGTAAGCGTAAGCGTAAGCGTAAGCGTAAGCGTAAGCGTAAGCGTAAGCGTAAGCGTAAGCGGAAGCGGAAGCGTAAGCGTAAGCGTAAGCGTAAGCGTAAGCGTAAGCGTAAGCGTAAGCATAAGCAAAAGTTATATTTCTAAGCGGTACCGCTATATTTTGGAACTTTTTTATTTATTTATTTATTCATTTTTTTTATACCAATACAAAATGAACGACATATCAGACGCTTCGGCCTGCGAGAAAAGATAAAACACTGATAGTACCAAGTGTTCATTACTTATCTTAAAAAAAAATAAATTATTAGAATATCTTTTGTGAAGTAATATTTTGATGTAGTTCTATCATATATTGCTAGTCTAGTGAGTATATTTATATTCGTATTGTTAATTGCATTATTATTAATAAACACGTATTTTAATATAAGTTTATTAAAATCTTCGTTGTTTTAATAGTCAATAGATTCGAATATTACCGACTTCCTTATTTGTTACCTTTACTGCTGATTATTTTGTTTACTAGAGTGATAGTATTCTTATTTAAGTATCAAGTATCTATTTCACTGTCAAATTCAATTAAATATGGATTAAAAAATTGAGGGAAGCTATATCAGTAAATAAATATTTTAAAGCTGGCAAATCAATACTTATCTTCATATTTATTCATATTACAATGGTCGATGTTAATTAAAACAGGCCATTACTTATTATAAAGAAATATGATTCTTTTGTTTTTCAATAAGTACTTATCAAAATATCTTCGAAAACAGTCATTTATTTATTTACAGCACTAAAATAATTATAAAGATTAAATGCATTGTCCGTTTGCAATACTTAATTAGATTAATCTATAAATGACTGTTAAAATAATTTCATTACATTTTACCATAATGTACAACATAAGCATAACGAAAGTATAAACGTAAGCGTAAGCGTAAGCGTAAGCGGAAGCGGAAGCGGAAGCGGAAGTGTAAACATAAGCGTAAGCGTAAGCGTAAGCATAAGCAAAAGTTATATTTCTAAGCGGTACCGCTTTATTTAATAACATTTTTAATTATTTATTTATTCATTTTTTTTATACCAATGCAAAATGAACGACATAGCAGACGCTTCGGCCTGCGAGAAAAGATAAAACACTGATAGTACCAAGTGTTTATTAATTATCTTAAAAAAAAAATTAAAGCATTAGAAAATCTTTTGTGAAGTAATATTTTGATGTAGTTCTATCATATATTGCTAGTCTAGTGAGTATATTTATATTCGTATTGTTAATTGAATTATTATTAATAAACACATATTTTAAACTAAGTTTATTAAAATCTTCGTTGTTTTAATAGTCTATAGATTCGAATATTACCGACTTTTTTATTTGTTACCTTTACTGCTGATTATTTTGTATACTAGAGTGATAGTTTTCTTATTTAAGTATCAAGTATCTATTTCCCTATCAAATTCAATTAAATATGGATTAAAACATTGAGGTAAGTTATATCAGTAAATAAATATTGTAAAGCTGGCAATTCAATACTTATCTTCATATTTATTCATATTACAATGGTCGTTGTTAATTAAAACAGGCAATTACTTATTATAAAGAAATGATTCTTTTGTATTTCAATAAGTACTTATCAAAATATCTTTAAAACAGTAATTTATTTATTTACAACACTAAAATAATTATAAAGATTAAGTGCACCGTCCGTTTGCAATACTTAATTAGATTAATCTATAAATAACTGTTAATACAATTTCATTATATTTCACCATAAAGTAAAACATAAGCATAACGAAAGCATAAACATAAGCGTAAGCGTAAGCGTAAGCGTAAGCGTAAGCGTAAGCGTAAGCGGAAGAGGAAGCGGAAGCGGAAGCGGAAGCGTAAGCGTAAGCGTAAGCGTAAGCATAAGCAAAAGTTATATTTCTAAGCGGTACCGCTATATTTTGGAACTTTTATATTTATTTATTTATTTTTTTTATACCAATACAAAATGAACGACATAGCAGACGCTTTGGCCTGCGAGAAAAAATAAAACACTGATAGTACCAAGTGTTCATTACTTATCTTAAAAAAAATTAAAGTATTAGAATATCTTTTGTGAAGTAATATTTTGATGTAGTTCTATCATATATTGCTAGTCTAGTGAGTATATTTATATTCGTATTGTTAATTGCATTATTATTAATAAACACGTATTTTAATATAAGTTTATTAAAATCTTCGTTGTTTTAATAGTCAATAGATTCGAATATTACCGACTTCCTTATTTGTTACCTTTACTGCTGATTATTTTGTTTACTAGAGTGATAGTATTCTTATTTAAGTATCAAGTATCTATTTCACTATCAAATTCAATTAAATATAAATTAAAAAATTGAGGGAAGCTATATCAGTAAATAAATATTTTAAAGCTGGCAAATCAATACTTATCTTCATATTTATTCATATTACAATGGTCGATGTTAATTAAAACAGGCCATTACTTATTATAAAGAAATATGATTCTTTTGTTTTTCAATAAGTACTTATCAAAATATCTTCGAAAACAGTCATTTATTTATTTACAGCACTAAAATAATTATAAAGATTAAATGCATTGTCCGTTTGCAATACTTAATTACATTAATCTATAAATGACTGTTAAAATAATTTCATTACATTTTACCATAATGTACAACATAAGCATAACGAAAGTATAAACGTAAGCGTAAGCGTAAGCGTAAGCGGAAGCGGAAGCGGAAGCGGAAGTGTAAACATAAGCGTAAGCGTAAGCGTAAGCATAAGCAAAAGTTATATTTCTAAGCGGTACCTCTTTATTTAATAACATTTTTAATTATTTATTTATTCATTTTTTTTATACCAATGCAAAATGAACGACATAGCAGACGCTTCGGCCTGCGAGAAAAGATAAAACACTGATAGTACCAAGTGTTTATTAATTATCTTAAAAAAAAAATTAAAGCATTAGAAAATCTTTTGTGAAGTAATATTTTGATGTAGTTCTATCATATATTGCTAGTCTAGTGAGTATATTTATATTCGTATTGTTAATTGAATTATTATTAATAAACACATATTTTAAACTAAGTTTATTAAAATCTTCGTTGTTTTAATAGTCTATAGATTCGAATATTACCGACTTTTTTATTTGTTACCTTTACTGCTGATTATTTTGTATACTAGAGTGATAGTTTTCTTATTTAAGTATCAAGTATCTATTTCCCTATCAAATTCAATTAAATATGGATTAAAACATTGAGGTAAGTTATATCAGTAAATAAATATTGTAAAGCTGGCAATTCAATACTTATCTTCATATTTATTCATATTACAATGGTCGTTGTTAATTAAAACAGGCAATTACTTATTATAAAGAAATGATTCTTTTGTATTTCAATAAGTACTTATCAAAATATCTTTAAAACAGTAATTTATTTATTTACAACACTAAAATAATTATAAAGATTAAGTGCACCGTCCGTTTGCAATACTTAATTAGATTAATCTATAAATAACTGTTAATACAATTTCATTATATTTCACCATAAAGTAAAACATAAGCATAACGAAAGCATAAACATAAGCGTAAGCGTAAGCGTAAGCGTAAGCGTAAGCGTAAGCGTAAGCGTAAGCGTAAGCGGAAGAGGAAGCGGAAGCGGAAGCGGAAGCGTAAGCGTAAGCGTAAGCGTAAGCGTAAGCGTAAGCATAAGCAAAAGTTATATTTCTAAGCGGTACCGCTATATTTTGGAACTTTTATATTTATTTATTTATTTTTTTTATACCAATACAAAATGAACGACATAGCAGACGCTTTGGCCTGCGAGAAAAGATAAAACACTGATAGTACCAAGTGTTCATTACTTATCTTAAAAAAAAATTAAAGTATTAGAATATCTTTTGTGAAGTAATATTTTGATGTAGTTCTATCATATATTGCTAGTCCAGTGAGTATATTTATATTCGTATTGTTAATTGCATTATTATTAATAAACACGTATTTTAATATAAGTTTATTAAAATCTTCGTTGTTTTAATAGTCAATAGATTCGAATATTACCGACTTTTTTATTTGTTACCTTTACTGCTGATTATTTTGTTTACTAGAGTGATAGTATTCTTATTTAAGTATCAAGTATCTATTTCACTATCAAATTCAATTAAATATGGATTAAAACATTGAGGTAAGCTATATCAGTAAATAAATATTGTAAAGCTGGCAATTCAATACTTATCTTAATATTTATTCATATTACAATGGTCGATGTTAATTAAAACAGGCAATTACTTATTATAAAGAAATTAGATTCTTTTGTATTTCAATAAGTACTTATCAAAATATCTTTAAAACAGTAATTTATTTATTTACAACACTAAAATAATTATAAAGATTAAGTGCACCGTCCGTTTGCAATACTTAATTAGATTAATCTATAAATGACTGTTAATACAATTTCATTATATTTTACCATAAAGTAAAACATAAGCATAACGAAAGCATAAACATAAGCGTAAACGTAAGCGTAAGCGTAAGCGTAAGCGTAAGCGTAAGCGTAAGCGTAAGCGTAAGCGTAAGCGTAAGCGTAAGCGTAAGCGTAAGCGTAAGCGTAAGCGTAAGCGTAAGCGGAAGCGGAAGCGTAAGCGTAAGCGTAAGCGTAAGCGTAAGCATAAGCAAAAGTTATATTTCTAAGCGGTACCGCTATATTTTGGAACTTTTTTATTTATTTATTTATTCATTTTTTTTATACCAATACAAAATGAACGACATATCAGACGCTTCGGCCTGCGAGAAAAGATAAAACACTGATAGTACCAAGTGTTCATTACTTATCTTAAAAAAAATTAAAGTATTAGAATATCTTTTGTGAAGTAATATTTTGATGTAGTTCTATCATATATTGCTAGTCTAGTGAGTATATTTATATTCGTATTGTTAATTGCATTATTATTAATAAACACGTATTTTAATATAAGTTTATTAAAATCTTCGTTGTTTTAATAGTCAATAGATTCGAATATTACCGACTTCCTTATTTGTTACCTTTACTGCTGATTATTTTGTTTACTAGAGTGATAGTATTCTTATTTAAGTATCAAGTATCTATTTCACTATCAAATTCAATTAAATATAAATTAAAAAATTGAGGGAAGCTATATCAGTAAATAAATATTTTAAAGCTGGCAAATCAATACTTATCTTCATATTTATTCATATTACAATGGTCGATGTTAATTAAAACAGGCCATTACTTATTATAAAGAAATATGATTCTTTTGTTTTTCAATAAGTACTTATCAAAATATCTTCGAAAACAGTCATTTATTTATTTACAGCACTAAAATAATTATAAAGATTAAATGCATTGTCCGTTTGCAATACTTAATTAGATTAATCTATAAATGACTGTTAAAATAATTTCATTACATTTTACCATAATGTACAACATAAGCATAACGAAAGTATAAACGTAAGCGTAAGCGTAAGCGTAAGCGTAAGCGGAAGCGGAAGCGGAAGCGGAAGTGTAAACATAAGCGTAAGCGTAAGCGTAAGCATAAGCAAAAGTTATATTTCTAAGCGGTACCGCTATATTTTGGAACTTTTATATTTATTTATTTATTTTTTTTATACCAATACAAAATGAACGACATAGCAGACGCTTCGGCCTGCGAGAAAAGATAAAACACTGATAGTACCAAGTGTTTATTAATTATCTTAAAAAAAAAATTAAAGCATTAGAAAATCTTTTGTGAAGTAATATTTTGATGTAGTTCTATCATATATTGCTAGTCTAGTGAGTATATTTATATTCGTATTGTTAATTGAATTATTATTAATAAACACATATTTTAAACTAAGTTTATTAAAATCTTCGTTGTTTTAATAGTCTATAGATTCGAATATTACCGACTTTTTTATTTGTTACCTTTACTGCTGATTATTTTGTATACTAGAGTGATAGTTTTCTTATTTAAGTATCAAGTATCTATTTCCCTATCAAATTCAATTAAATATGGATTAAAACATTGAGGTAAGTTATATCAGTAAATAAATATTGTAAAGCTGGCAATTCAATACTTATCTTCATATTTATTCATATTACAATGGTCGTTGTTAATTAAAACAGGCAATTACTTATTATAAAGAAATGATTCTTTTGTATTTCAATAAGTACTTATCAAAATATCTTTAAAACAGTAATTTATTTATTTACAACACTAAAATAATTATAAAGATTAAGTGCACCGTCCGTTTGCAATACTTAATTAGATTAATCTATAAATAACTGTTAATACAATTTCATTATATTTCACCATAAAGTAAAACATAAGCATAACGAAAGCATAAACATAAGCGTAAGCGTAAGCGTAAGCGGAAGAGGAAGCGGAAGCGGAAGCGGAAGCGTAAGCGTAAGCGTAAGCGTAAGCATAAGCAAAAGTTATATTTCTAAGCGGTACCGCTATATTTTTGAACTTTTATATTTATTTATTTATTTTTTTTATACCAATACAAAATGAACGACATAGCAGACGCTTTGGCCTGCGAGAAAAGATAAAACACTGATAGTACCAAGTGTTCATTACTTATCTTAAAAAAAAATTAAAGTATTAGAATATCTTTTGTGAAGTAATATTTTGATGTAGTTCTATCATATATTGCTAGTCCAGTGAGTATATTTATATTCGTATTGTTAATTGCATTATTATTAATAAACACGTATTTTAATATAAGTTTATTAAAATCTTCGTTGTTTTAATAGTCAATAGATTCGAATATTACCGACTTTTTTATTTGTTACCTTTACTGCTGATTATTTTGTTTACTAGAGTGATAGTATTCTTATTTAAGTATCAAGTATCTATTTCACTATCAAATTCAATTAAATATGGATTAAAACATTGAGGTAAGCTATATCAGTAAATAAATATTGTAAAGCTGGCAATTCAATACTTATCTTAATATTTATTCATATTACAATTGTCGATGTTAATTAAAACAGGCAATTACTTATTATAAAGAAATTAGATTCTTTTGTATTTCAATAAGTACTTATCAAAATATCTTTAAAACAGTAATTTATTTATTTACAACACTAAAATAATTATAAAGATTAAGTGCACCGTCCGTTTGCAATACTTAATTAGATTAATCTATAAATGACTGTTAATACAATTTCATTATATTTTACCATAAAGTAAAACATAAGCATAACGAAAGCATAAACATAAGCGTAAACGTAAGCGTAAGCGTAAGCGTAAGCGTAAGCGTAAGCGTAAGCGTAAGCGTAAGCGTAAGCGTAAGCGTAAGCGTAAGCGTAAGCGGAAGCGGAAGCGTAAGCGTAAGCGTAAGCGTAAGCGTAAGCATAAGCAAAAGTTATATTTCTAAGCGGTACCGCTATATTTTGGAACTTTTTTATTTATTTATTTATTCATTTTTTTTATACCAATACAAAATGAACGACATATCAGACGCTTCGGCCTGCGAGAAAAGATAAAACACTGATAGTACCAAGTGTTCATTACTTATCTTAAAAAAAATTAAAGTATTAGAATATCTTTTGTGAAGTAATATTTTGATGTAGTTCTATCATATATTGCTAGTCTAGTGAGTATATTTATATTCGTATTGTTAATTGCATTATTATTAATAAACACGTATTTTAATATAAGTTTATTAAAATCTTCGTTGTTTTAATAGTCAATAGATTCGAATATTACCGACTTCCTTATTTGTTACCTTTACTGCTGATTATTTTGTTTACTAGAGTGATAGTATTCTTATTTAAGTATCAAGTATCTATTTCACTATCAAATTCAATTAAATATGGATTAAAAAATTGAGGGAAGCTATATCAGTAAATAAATATTTTAAAGCTGGCAAATCAATACTTTTCTTCATATTGATTCATATTACAATGGTCGATGTTAATTAAAACAGGCCATTACTTATTATAAAGAAATATGATTCTTTTGTTTTTCAATAAGTACTTATCAAAATATCTTCGAAAACAGTCATTTATTTATTTACAGCACTAAAATAATTATAAAGATTAAATGCATTGTCCGTTTGCAATACTTAATTAGATTAATCTATAAATGACTGTTAAAATAATTTCATTACATTTTACCATAATGTACAACATAAGCATAACGAAAGTATAAACGTAAGCGTAAGCGGAAGCGGAAGCGGAAGCGGAAGTGTAAACATAAGCGTAAGCGTAAGCGTAAGCATAAGCAAAAGTTATATTTCTAAGCGGTACCGCTTTATTTAATAACATTTTTAATTATTTATTTATTCATTTTTTTTATACCAATGCAAAATGAACGACATAGCAGACGCTTCGGCCTGCGAGAAAAGATAAAACACTGATAGTACCAAGTGTTTATTAATTATCTTAAAAAAAAAATTAAAGCATTAGAAAATCTTTTGTGAAGTAATATTTTGATGTAGTTCTATCATATATTGCTAGTCTAGTGAGTATATTTATATTCGTATTGTTAATTGAATTATTATTAATAAACACATATTTTAAACTAAGTTTATTAAAATCTTCGTTGTTTTAATAGTCTATAGATTCGAATATTACCGACTTTTTTATTTGTTACCTTTATTGCTGATTATTTTGTATACTAGAGTGATAGTTTTCTTATTTAAGTATCAAGTATCTATTTCCCTATCAAATTCAATTAAATATGGATTAAAACATTGAGGTAAGTTATATCAGTAAATAAATATTGTAAAGCTGGCAATTCAATACTTATCTTCATATTTATTCATATAACAATGGTCGTTGTTAATTAAAACAGGCAATTACTTATTATAAAGAAATGATTCTTTTGTATTTCAATAAGTACTTATCAAAATATCTTTAAAACAGTAATTTATTTATTTACAACACTAAAATAATTATAAAGATTAAGTGCACCGTCCGTTTGCAATACTTAATTAGATTAATCTATAAATAACTGTTAAAATAATTTCATTATATTTTACAATAATGTACAACATAAGCATAACGAAAGCATAAACATAAGCGTAAGAGTAAGCGTAAGCGGAAGCGGAAGCGGAAGCGTAAGCGTAAGCGTAAGCGTAAGCGTAAGCGTAAGCGTAAGCGTAAGCGTAAGCGTAAGCGTAAGCGTAAGCGTAAGCGTAAGCGTAAGCGTAAGCGTAAGCGTAAGCGTAAGCGTAAGCGTAAGCGTAAGCGTAAGCGTAAGCGTAAGCGTAAGCGTAAGCGTAAGCGTAAGCGTAAGCGTAAGCGTAAGCGTAAGCGTAAGCGTAAGCGTAAGCGTAAGCGTAAGCGTAAGCGTAAGCGTAAGCGTAAGCGTAAGCGTAAGCGTAAGCGTAAGCGTAAGCGTAAGCGTAAGCGTAAGCGTAAGCGTAAGCGTAAGCGTAAGCGTAAGCGTAAGCGTAAGCGTAAGCGTAAGCGTAAGCGTAAGCGTAAGCGTAAGCGTAAGCGTAAGCGTAAGCGTAAGCGTAAGCGTAAGCGTAAGCGTAAGCGTAAGCGTTAGCGTTAGCGTAAGCGTAAGCGTAAGCGTAAGCGTAAGCGTAAGCGTAAGCGTAAGCGTAAGCGTAAGCGTAAGCGTAAGCGTAAGCGTAAGCGTAAGCGTAAGCGTAAGCGTAAGCGTAAGCGTAAGCGTAAGCGTAAGCGTAAGCGTAAGCGTAAGCGTAAGCGTAAGCGTAAGCGTAAGCGTAAGCGTAAGCGTAAGCGTAAGCGTAAGCGTAAGCGTAAGCGTAAGCGTAAGCAAAAGTTATATTTCTAAGCTGTACCGCTATATTTTTTAACTTTTTTATTTATTTATTTATTCATTTTTTTATACCAATGCAAAATGAACGACATAGCAGACGCTTCGGCCTGCGAGAAAAGATAAAACACTGATAGTACCAAGTGTTTTTAATTATCTTAAAAAATATTAAAGCATTAGAATATCTTTTGTGAAGTAATATTTTGATGTAGTTCTATCATATATTGCTAGTCTAGTGAGTATATTTATATTCGTATTGTTAATTGAATTATTATTAATAAACACATATTTTAAACTAAGTTTATTAAAATCTTCGTTGTTTTAATAGTCTATAGATTCGAATATTACCGACTTTTCTATTTGTTACCTTTACTGCTGATTATTTTGTATACTAGAGTGATAGTTTTCTTATTTAAGTATCAAGTATCTATTTCACTATCAAATTCAATTAAATATGGATTAAAACATTGAGTTAAGCTATATCAGTAAATAAATATTGTAAAGCTGGCAATTCAATACTTATCTTCATATTTATTCATATTACAATGGTCGATGTTAATTAAAACAGGCAATTACTTATTATAAAGAAATATGATTCTTTTGTATTTCAATAAGTACTTATCAAAATATCTTTAAAACAGTCATTTATTTATTTACAACACTAAAATAATTATAAAGATTAAGTGCACCGTCCGTTTGCAATACTTAATTAGATTAATCTATAAATGACTGTTAATACAATTTTATTATATTTTACCATAAAGTAAAACAAAAGCATAACGAAAGCATAAACATAAGCGTAAGCGTAAGCGTAAGAGTAAGCGTAAGCGTAAGCGTAAGCGTAAGCGTAAGCGTAAGCGTAAGCGTAAGCGGAAGAGGAAGCGGAAGCGGAAGCGGAAGCGTTAGCGTAAGCGTAAGCGTAAGCATAAGCAAAAGTTATATTTCTAAGCGGTACCGCTATATTTTGGAACTTTTTTATTTATTTATTTATTCATTTTTTTATACCAATGCAAAATGAACGACATAGCAGACGCTTCGGTCTGCGAGAAAAGATAAAACACTTTTAGTACCAAGTGTTTATTAATTATCTTAAAAAAAAATTAAAGCATTAGAATATCTTTTGTGAAGTAATATTTTGATGTAGTTCTCTCATATATTGCTAGTCTAGTGAGTATATTTATATTCGTATTGTTAATTGAATTATTATTAATAAACACATATTTTAAACTAAGTTTATTAAAATCTTCGTTGTTTTAATAGTCTATAGATTCGAATATTACCGACTTTTTTATTTGTTACCTTTACTGCTGATTATTTTGTATACTAGAGTGATAGTATTCTTATTTAAGTATCAAGTATCTATTTCACTATCAAATTCAATTAAATATGGATTAAAACATTGAGATAAGCTATATCAGTAAATAAATATTGTAAAGCTGGCAATTCAATACTTATCTTCATATTTATTCATATTACAATGGTCGTTGTTAATTAAAACAGGCAATTACTTATTATAAAGAAATGATTCTTTTGTATTTCAATAAGTACTTATCAAAATATCTTTAAAACAGTCATTTATTTATTTACAACACTAAAATAATTATAAAGATTAAGTGCACCGTCCGTTTGCAATACTTAATTAGATTAATCTATAAATGGCTGTTAATACAATTTCATTATATTTCACCATAAAGTAAAACATAAGCATAACGAAAGCATAAACATAAGCGTAAGCGTAAGCGTAAGCGGAAGAGGAAGCGGAAGCGGAAGCGGAAGCGTAAGCGTAAGCGTAAGCATAAGCAAAAGTTATATTTCTAAGCGGTACCGCTATATTTTGGAACTTTTATATTTATTTATTTTTTTTTTTTATACCAATACAAAATGAACGACATAGCAGACGCTTTGGCCTGCGAGAAAAGATAAAACACTGATAGTACCAAGTGTTCATTACTTATCTTAAAAAAAAATTAAAGTATTAGAATATCTTTTGTGAAGTAATATTTTGATGTAGTTCTATCATATATTGCTAGTCCAGTGAGTATATTTATATTCGTATTGTTAATTGCATTATTATTAATAAACACGTATTTTAATATAAGTTTATTAAAATCTTCGTTGTTTTAATAGTCAATAGATTCGAATATTACCGACTTTTTTATTTGTTACCTTTACTGCTGATTATTTTGTTTACTAGAGTGATAGTATTCTTATTTAAGTATCAAGTATCTATTTCACTATCAAATTCAATTAAATATGGATTAAAACATTGAGATAAGCTATATCAGTAAATAAATATTGTAAAGCTGGCAATTCAATACTTATCTTCATATTTATTCATATTACAATGGTCGTTGTTAATTAAAACAGGCAATTACTTATTATAAAGAAATGATTCTTTTGTATTTCAATAAGTACTTATCAAAATATCTTTAAAACAGTAATTTATTTATTTACAACACTAAAATAATTATAAAGATTAAGTGCACCGTCCGTTTGCAATACTTAATTAGATTAATCTATAAATGGCTGTTAATACAATTTCATTATATTTCACCATAAAGTAAAACATAAGCATAACGAAAGCATAAACATAAGCGTAAGCGTAAGCGTAAGCGGAAGAGGAAGCGGAAGCGGAAGCGGAAGCGTAAGCGTAAGCGTAAGCATAAGCAAAAGTTATATTTCTAAGCGGTACCGCTATATTTTTGAACTTTTATATTTATTTATTTATTTTTTTTATACCAATACAAAATGAACGACATAGCAGACGCTTTGGCCTGCGAGAAAAGATAAAACACTGATAGTACCAAGTGTTCATTACTTATCTTAAAAAAAAATTAAAGTATTAGAATATCTTTTGTGAAGTAATATTTTGATGTAGTTCTATCATATATTGCTAGTCCAGTGAGTATATTTATATTCGTATTGTTAATTGCATTATTATTAATAAACACGTATTTTAATATAAGTTTATTAAAATCTTCGTTGTTTTAATAGTCAATAGATTCGAATATTACCGACTTTTTTATTTGTTACCTTTACTGCTGATTATTTTGTTTACTAGAGTGATAGTATTCTTATTTAAGTATCAAGTATCTATTTCACTATCAAATTCAATTAAATATGGATTAAAACATTGAGGTAAGCTATATCAGTAAATAAATATTGTAAAGCTGTCAGTTCAATAGTTATCTTCATATTTAATCATATTACAATGGTCGATGTTAATTAAAACAGGCAATTATTTATTATAAAGAAATATGATTCTTTTGAATTTCAATAAGTACTTATCAAAATATCTTTAAAACAGTCATTTATTTATTTACAACACTAAAGTAATTATAAAGATTAAGTGCACCGTCCGTTTGCAATGCTTAATTGGATTAATATATAAATAACTGTTAAAATAATTTCATTATATTTTACAATAATGTACAACATAAGCATAACGAAAGCATAAACATAAGCGTAAGAGTAAGCGTAAGCGTAAGCGTAAGCGTAAGCGTAAACGTAAGCGTAAGCGTAAGCGTAAGCGTAAGCGGAAGCGGAAGCGGAAGCGGAAGCGGAAGCGGAAGCGTAAGCGTAAGCGTAAGCGTAAGCGTAAGCGTAAGCGTAAGCGTAAGCTTAAGCATAAGCAAAAGTTATATTTCTAAGCGGTACCGCTATATTTTGGAACTTTTTTATTTATTTATTTATTCATTTTTTTTATACCAATACAAAATGAACGACATAGCAGACGCTTCGGCCTGCGAGAAAAGATAAAACACTGATAGTACCAAGTGTTCATTACTTATCTTAAAAAAAAATTAAAGTATTAGAATATCTTTTGTGAAGTAATATTTTGATGTAGTTCTATCATATATTGCTAGTCTAGTGAGTATATTTATATTCGTATTGTTAATTGCATTATTATTAATAAACACGTATTTTAATATAAGTTTATTAAAATCTTCGTTGTTTTAATAGTCAATAGATTCGAATATTACCGACTTTTTTATTTGTTACCTTTACTGCTGATTATTTTGTTTACTAGAGTGATAGTATTCTTATTTAAGTATCAAGTATCTATTACACTATCAAATTCAATTAAATATGGATTAAAACATTGAGGTAAGCTATATCAGTAAATAAATATTGTAAAGGTGGCAGTTCAATAGTTATCTTCATATTTAATCATATTACAATGGTCGATGTTAATTAAAACAGGCAATTACTTATTATAAAGAAATATGATTCTTTTGTATTTCAATAAGTACTTATCAAAATATCTTTAAAACAGTCATTTATTTATTTACAACACTAAAATAATTATAAAGATTAAGTGCACCGTCCGTTTGCAATGCTTAATTGGATTAATCTATAAATAACTGTTAAAATAATTTCATTATATTTTACAATAATGTACAACATAAGCGTAACGAAAGCATAAACATAAGCGTAAGAGTAAGCGTAAGCGGAAGCGTAAGCGTAAGCGTAAGCGTAAGGGGAAGCGTAAGCGTAAGCGGAAGCGTAAGCGTAAGCGTAAGCGTAAGCGTAAGCGTAAGCGTAAGCGTAAGCGTAAGCAAAAGTTATATTTCTAAGCTGTACCGCTATATTTTTTAACTTTTTTATTTATTTATTTATTCATTTTTTTTATACCAATGCAAAATGAACGACATAGCAGACGCTTCGGTCTGCGAGAAAAGATAAAACACTTTTAGTACCAAGTGTTTATTAATTATCTTAAAAAAAAAATTAAAGCATTAGAATATCTTTTGTGAAGTAATATTTTGATGTAGTTCTCTCATATATTGCTAGTCTAGTGAGTATATTTATATTCGTATTGTTAATTGAATTATTATTAATAAACACATATTTTAAACTAAGTTTATTAAAATCTTCGTTGTTTTAATAGTCTATAGATTCGAATATTACCGACTTTTTTATTTGTTACCTTTACTGCTGATTATTTTGTATACTAGAGTGATAGTATTCTTATTTAAGTATCAAGTATCTATTTCACTATCAAATTCAATTAAATATGGATTAAAACATTGAGATAAGCTATATCAGTAAATAAATATTGTAAAGCTGGCAATTCAATACTTATCTTCATATTTATTCATATTACAATGGTCGTTGTTAATTAAAACAGGCAATTACTTATTATAAAGAAATGATTCTTTTGTATTTCAATAAGTACTTATCAAAATATCTTTAAAACAGTAATTTATTTATTTACAACACTAAAATAATTATAAAGATTAAGTGCACCGTCCGTTTGCAATACTTAATTAGATTAATCTATAAATGGCTGTTAATACAATTTCATTATATTTCACCATAAAGTAAAACATAAGCATAACGAAAGCATAAACATAAGCGTAAGCGTAAGCGTAAGCGTAAGCGTAAGCGTAAGCGTAAGCGTAAGCGTAAGCGTAAGCGTAAGCGTAAGCGTAAGCGTAAGCGTAAGCGTAAGCGTAAGCGTAAGCGTAAGCGTAAGCGGAAGAGGAAGCGGAAGCGGAAGCGGAAGCGTAAGCGTAAGCGTAAGCGTAAGCATAAGCAAAAGTTATATTTCTAAGCGGTACCGCTATATTTTGGAACTTTTATATTTATTTATTAATTTTTTTTATACCAATACAAAATGAACGACATAGCAGACGCTTTGGCCTGCGAGAAAAGATAAAACACTGATAGTACCAAGTGTTCATTACTTATCTTAAAAAAAAATTAAAGTATTAGAATATCTTTTGTGAAGTAATATTTTGATGTAGTTCTATCATATATTGCTAGTCCAGTGAGTATATTTATATTCGTATTGTTAATTGCATTATTATTAATAAACACGTATTTTAATATAAGTTTATTAAAATCTTCGTTGTTTTAATAGTCAATAGATTCGAATATTACCGACTTTTTTATTTGTTACCTTTACTGCTGATTATTTTGTTTACTAGAGTGATAGTATTCTTATTTAAGTATCAAGTATCTATTTCACTATCAAATTCAATTAAATATGGATTAAAACATTGAGGTAAGCTATATCAGTAAATAAATATTGTAAAGCTGGCAATTCAATACTTATCTTAATATTTATTCATATTACAATGGTCGATGTTAATTAAAACAGGCAATTACTTATTATAAAGAAATTAGATTCTTTTGTATTTCAATAAGTACTTATCAAAATATCTTTAAAACAGTAATTTATTTATTTACAACACTAAAATAATTATAAAGATTAAGTGCACCGTCCGTTTGCAATACTTAATTAGATTAATCTATAAATGACTGTTAATACAATTTCATTATATTTTACCATAAAGTAAAACATAAGCATAACGAAAGCATAAACATAAGCGTAAACGTAAGCGTAAGCGTAAGCGTAAGCGTAAGCGTAAGCGTAAGCGTAAGCGTAAGCGTAAGCGTAAGCGTAAGCGTAAGCGGAAGCGGAAGCGTAAGCGTAAGCGTAAGCGGAAGCGGAAGCGGAAGCGGAAGTGTAAACATAAGCGTAAGCGTAAGCGTAAGCATAAGCAAAAGTTATATTTCTAAGCGGTACCGCTTTATTTAATAACATTTTTAATTATTTATTTATTCATTTTTTTTATACCAATGCAAAATGAACGACATAGCAGACGCTTCGGCCTGCGAGAAAAGATAAAACACTGATAGTACCAAGTGTTCATTACTTATCTTAAAAAAAAATTAAAGTATTAGAATATCTTTTGTGAAGTAATATTTTGATGTAGTTCTATCATATATTGCTAGTCTAGTGAGTATATTTATATTCGTATTGTTAATTGCATTATTATTAATAAACACGTATTTTAATATAAGTTTATTAAAATCTTCGTTGTTTTAATAGTCAATAGATTCGAATATTACCGACTTTTTTATTTGTTACCTTTACTGCTGATTATTTTGTTTACTAGAGTGATAGTATTCTTATTTAAGTATCAAGTATCTATTACACTATCAAATTCAATTAAATATGGATTAAAACATTGAGGTAAGCTATATCAGTAAATAAATATTGTAAAGGTGGCAGTTCAATAGTTATCTTCATATTTAATCATATTACAATGGTCGATGTTAATTAAAACAGGCAATTACTTATTATAAAGAAATATGATTCTTTTGTATTTCAATAAGTACTTATCAAAATATCTTTAAAACAGTCATTTATTTATTTACAACACTAAAATAATTATAAAGATTAAGTGCACCGTCCGTTTGCAATGCTTAATTGGATTAATCTATAAATAACTGTTAAAATAATTTCATTATATTTTACAATAATGTACAACATAAGCGTAACGAAAGCATAAACATAAGCGTAAGAGTAAGCGTAAGCGGAAGCGTAAGCGTAAGCGTAAGCGTAAGGGGAAGCGTAAGCGTAAGCGGAAGCGTAAGCGTAAGCGTAAGCGTAAGCGTAAGCGTAAGCGTAAGCGTAAGCAAAAGTTATATTTCTAAGCTGTACCGCTATATTTTTTAACTTTTTTATTTATTTATTTATTCATTTTTTTTATACCAATGCAAAATGAACGACATAGCAGACGCTTCGGTCTGCGAGAAAAGATAAAACACTTTTAGTACCAAGTGTTTATTAATTATCTTAAAAAAAAAATTAAAGCATTAGAATATCTTTTGTGAAGTAATATTTTGATGTAGTTCTCTCATATATTGCTAGTCTAGTGAGTATATTTATATTCGTATTGTTAATTGAATTATTATTAATAAACACATATTTTAAACTAAGTTTATTAAAATCTTCGTTGTTTTAATAGTCTATAGATTCGAATATTACCGACTTTTTTATTTGTTACCTTTACTGCTGATTATTTTGTATACTAGAGTGATAGTATTCTTATTTAAGTATCAAGTATCTATTTCACTATCAAATTCAATTAAATATGGATTAAAACATTGAGATAAGCTATATCAGTAAATAAATATTGTAAAGCTGGCAATTCAATACTTATCTTCATATTTATTCATATTACAATGGTCGTTGTTAATTAAAACAGGCAATTACTTATTATAAAGAAATGATTCTTTTGTATTTCAATAAGTACTTATCAAAATATCTTTAAAACAGTAATTTATTTATTTACAACACTAAAATAATTATAAAGATTAAGTGCACCGTCCGTTTGCAATACTTAATTAGATTAATCTATAAATGGCTGTTAATACAATTTCATTATATTTCACCATAAAGTAAAACATAAGCATAACGAAAGCATAAACATAAGCGTAAGCGTAAGCGTAAGCGTAAGCGTAAGCGTAAGCGTAAGCGTAAGCGTAAGCGTAAGCGTAAGCGTAAGCGTAAGCGTAAGCGTAAGCGTAAGCGTAAGCGTAAGCGTAAGCGTAAGCGTAAGCGTAAGCGTAAGCGTAAGCGGAAGAGGAAGCGGAAGCGGAAGCGGAAGCGTAAGCGTAAGCGTAAGCGTAAGCATAAGCAAAAGTTATATTTCTAAGCGGTACCGCTATATTTTGGAACTTTTATATTTATTTATTAATTTTTTTTATACCAATACAAAATGAACGACATAGCAGACGCTTTGGCCTGCGAGAAAAGATAAAACACTGATAGTACCAAGTGTTCATTACTTATCTTAAAAAAAAATTAAAGTATTAGAATATCTTTTGTGAAGTAATATTTTGATGTAGTTCTATCATATATTGCTAGTCCAGTGAGTATATTTATATTCGTATTGTTAATTGCATTATTATTAATAAACACGTATTTTAATATAAGTTTATTAAAATCTTCGTTGTTTTAATAGTCAATAGATTCGAATATTACCGACTTTTTTATTTGTTACCTTTACTGCTGATTATTTTGTTTACTAGAGTGATAGTATTCTTATTTAAGTATCAAGTATCTATTTCACTATCAAATTCAATTAAATATGGATTAAAACATTGAGGTAAGCTATATCAGTAAATAAATATTGTAAAGCTGGCAATTCAATACTTATCTTAATATTTATTCATATTACAATGGTCGATGTTAATTAAAACAGGCAATTACTTATTATAAAGAAATTAGATTCTTTTGTATTTCAATAAGTACTTATCAAAATATCTTTAAAACAGTAATTTATTTATTTACAACACTAAAATAATTATAAAGATTAAGTGCACCGTCCGTTTGCAATACTTAATTAGATTAATCTATAAATGACTGTTAATACAATTTCATTATATTTTACCATAAAGTAAAACATAAGCATAACGAAAGCATAAACATAAGCGTAAACGTAAGCGTAAGCGTAAGCGTAAGCGTAAGCGTAAGCGTAAGCGTAAGCGTAAGCGTAAGCGTAAGCGTAAGCGTAAGCGGAAGCGGAAGCGTAAGCGTAAGCGGAAGCGGAAGCGGAAGCGGAAGTGTAAACATAAGCGTAAGCGTAAGCGTAAGCATAAGCAAAAGTTATATTTCTAAGCGGTACCGCTTTATTTAATAACATTTTTAATTATTTATTTATTCATTTTTTTTATACCAATGCAAAATGAACGACATAGCAGACGCTTCGGCCTGCGAGAAAAGATAAAACACTGATAGTACCAAGTGTTTATTAATTATCTTAAAAAAAAAATTAAAGCATTAGAAAATCTTTTGTGAAGTAATATTTTGATGTAGTTCTATCATATATTGCTAGTCTAGTGAGTATATTTATATTCGTATTGTTAATTGAATTATTATTAATAAACACATATTTTAAACTAAGTTTATTAAAATCTTCGTTGTTTTAATAGTCTATAGATTCGAATATTACCGACTTTTTTATTTGTTACCTTTACTGCTGATTATTTTGTATACTAGAGTGATAGTTTTCTTATTTAAGTATCAAGTATCTATTTCCCTATCAAATTCAATTAAATATGGATTAAAACATTGAGGTAAGTTATATCAGTAAATAAATATTGTAAAGCTGGCAATTCAATACTTATCTTCATATTTATTCATATTACAATGGTCGTTGTTAATTAAAACAGGCAATTACTTATTATAAAGAAATGATTCTTTTGTATTTCAATAAGTACTTATCAAAACATCTTTAAAACAGTAATTTATTTATTTACAACACTAAAATAATTATAAAGATTAAGTGCACCGTCCGTTTGCAATACTTAATTAGATTAATCTATAAATAACTGTTAATACAATTTCATTATATTTCACCATAAAGTAAAACATAAGCATAACGAAAGCATAAACATAAGCGTAAGCGTAAGCGTAAGCGTAAGCGTAAGCGTAAGCGTAAGCGTAAGCGTAAGCGTAAGCGTAAGCGTAAGCGTAAGCGTAAGCGTAAGCGTAAGCGGAAGCGGAAGCGTAAGCGTAAGCGTAAGCGTAAGCGTAAGCGTAAGCGTAAGCATAAGCAAAAGTTATATTTCTAAGCGGTACCGCTATATTTTGGAACTTTTTTATTTATTTATTTATTCATTTTTTTTATACCAATACAAAATGAACGACATATCAGACGCTTCGGCCTGCGAGAAAAGATAAAACTCTGATAGTACCAAGTGTTCATTACTTATCTTAAAAAAAATTAAAGTATTAGAATATCTTTTGTGAAGTAATATTTTGATGTAGTTCTATCATATATTGCTAGTCTAGTGAGTATATTTATATTCGTATTGTTAATTGCATTATTATTAATAAACACGTATTTTAATATAAGTTTATTAAAATCTTCGTTGTTTTAATAGTCAATAGATTCGAATATTACCGACTTCCTTATTTGTTACCTTTACTGCTGATTATTTTGTTTACTAGAGTGATAGTATTCTTATTTAAGTATCAAGTATCTATTTCACTATCAAATTCAATTAAATATGGATTAAAAAAATGAGGGAAGCTATATCAGTAAATAAATATTTTAAAGCTGGCAAATCAATACTTATCTTCATATTTATTCATATTACAATGGTCGATGTTAATTAAAACAGGCCATTACTTATTATAAAGAAATATGATTCTTTTGTTTTTCAATAAGTACTTATCAAAATATCTTCGAAAACAGTCATTTATTTATTTACAGCACTAAAATAATTATAAAGATTAAATGCATTGTCCGTTTGCAATACTTAATTAGATTAATCTATAAATGACTGTTAAAATAATTTCATTACATTTTACCATAATGTACAACATAAGCATAACGAAAGTATAAACGTAAGCGTAAGCGTAAGCGTAAGCGTAAGCGGAAGCGGAAGCGGAAGCGGAAGTGTAAACATAAGCGTAAGCGTAAGCGTAAGCATAAGCAAAAGTTATATTTCTAAGCGGTACCGCTTTATTTAATAACATTTTTAATTATTTATTTATTCATTTTTTTTATACCAATGCAAAATGAACGACATAGCAGACGCTTCGGCCTGCGAGAAAAGATAAAACACTGATAGTACCAAGTGTTTATTAATTATCTTAAAAAAAAAATTAAAGCATTAGAAAATCTTTTGTGAAGTAATATTTTGATGTAGTTCTATCATATATTGCTAGTCTAGTGAGTATATTTATATTCGTATTGTTAATTGAATTATTATTAATAAACACATATTTTAAACTAAGTTTATTAAAATCTTCGTTGTTTTAATAGTCTATAGATTCGAATATTACCGACTTTTTTATTTGTTACCTTTACTGCTGATTATTTTGTATACTAGAGTGATAGTTTTCTTATTTAAGTATCAAGTATCTATTTCCCTATCAAATTCAATTAAATATGGATTAAAACATTGAGGTAAGTTATATCAGTAAATAAATATTGTAAAGCTGGCAATTCAATACTTATCTTCATATTTATTCATATTACAATGGTCGTTGTTAATTAAAACAGACAATTACTTATTATAAAGAAATGATTCTTTTGTATTTCAATAAGTACTTATCAAAATATCTTTAAAACAGTAATTTATTTATTTACAACACTAAAATAATTATAAAGATTAAGTGCACCGTCCGTTTGCAATACTTAATTAGATTAATCTATAAATAACTGTTAATACAATTTCATTATATTTCACCATAAAGTAAAACATAAGCATAACGAAAGCATAAACATAAGCGTAAGCGTAAGCGTAAGCGTAAGCGTTAGCGTAAGCGTAAGCGGAAGAGGAAGCGGAAGCGGAAGCGGAAGCGTAAGCGTAAGCGTAAGCGTAAGCATAAGCAAAAGTTATATTTCTAAGCGGTACCGCTATATTTTTGAACTTTTATATTTATTTATTTATTTTTTTTATACCAATACAAAATGAACGACATAGCAGACGCTTTGGCCTGCGAGAAAAGATAAAACACTGATAGTACCAAGTGTTCATTACTTATCTTAAAAAAAAATTAAAGTATTAGAATATCTTTTGTGAAGTAATATTTTGATGTAGTTCTATCATATATTGCTAGTCCAGTGAGTATATTTATATTCGTATTGTTAATTGCATTATTATTAATAAACACGTATTTTAATATAAGTTTATTAAAATCTTCGTTGTTTTAATAGTCAATAGATTCGAATATTACCGACTTTTTTATTTGTTACCTTTACTGCTGATTATTTTGTTTACTAGAGTGATAGTATTCTTATTTAAGTATCAAGTATCTATTTCACTATCAAATTCAATTAAATATGGATTAAAACATTGAGGTAAGCTATATCAGTAAATAAATATTGTAAAGCTGGCAATTCAATACTTATCTTAATATTTATTCATATTACAATGGTCGATGTTAATTAAAACAGGCAATTACTTATTATAAAGAAATTAGATTCTTTTGTATTTCAATAAGTACTTATCAAAATATCTTTAAAACAGTAATTTATTTATTTACAACACTAAAATAATTATAAAGATTAAGTGCACCGTCCGTTTGCAATACTTAATTAGATTAATCTATAAATGACTGTTAATACAATTTCATTATATTTTACCATAAAGTAAAACATAAGCATAACGAAAGCATAAACATAAGCGTAAACGTAAGCGTAAGCGTAAGCGTAAGCGTAAGCGTAAGCGTAAGCGTAAGCGTAAGCGTAAGCGTAAGCGTAAGCGTAAGCGGAAGCGGAAGCGTAAGCGTAAGCGTAAGCATAAGCAAAAGTTATATTTCTAAGCGGTACCGCTATATTTTGGAACTTTTTTATTTATTTATTTATTCATTTTTTTATACCAATACAAAATGAACGACATATCAGACGCTTCGGCCTGCGAGAAAAGATAAAACACTGATAGTACCAAGTGTTCATTACTTATCTTAAAAAAAATTAAAGTATTAGAATATCTTTTGTGAAGTAATATTTTGATGTAGTTCTATCATATATTGCTAGTCTAGTGAGTATATTTATATTCGTATTGTTAATTGCATTATTATTAATAAACACGTATTTTAATATAAGTTTATTAAAATCTTCGTTGTTTTAATAGTCAATAGATTCGAATATTACCGACTTCCTTATTTGTTACCTTTACTGCTGATTATTTTGTTTACTAGAGTGATAGTATTCTTATTTAAGTATCAAGTATCTATTTCACTATCAAATTCAATTAAATATGGATTAAAAAATTGAGGGAAGCTATATCAGTAAATAAATATTTTAAAGCTGGCAAATCAATACTTTTCTTCATATTTATTCATATTACAATGGTCGATGTTAATTAAAACAGGCCATTACTTATTATAAAGAAATATGATTCTTTTGTTTTTCAATAAGTACTTATCAAAATATCTTCGAAAACAGTCATTTATTTATTTACAGCACTAAAATAATTATAAAGATTAAATGCATTGTCCGTTTGCAATACTTAATTAGATTAATCTATAAATGACTGTTAAAATAATTTCATTACATTTTACCATAATGTACAACATAAGCATAACGAAAGTATAAACGTAAGCGTAAGCGTAAGCGTAAGCGGAAGCGGAAGCGGAAGCGGAAGTGTAAACATAAGCGTAAGCGTAAGCGTAAGCATAAGCAAAAGTTATATTTCTAAGCGGTACCGCTTTATTTAATAACATTTTTAATTATTTATTTATTCATTTTTTTTATACCAATGCAAAATGAACGACATAGCAGACGCTTCGGCCTGCGAGAAAAGATAAAACACTGATAGTACCAAGTGTTTATTAATTATCTTAAAAAAAAAATTAAAGCATTAGAAAATCTTTTGTGAAGTAATATTTTGATGTAGTTCTATCATATATTGCTAGTCTAGTGAGTATATTTATATTCGTATTGTTAATTGAATTATTATTAATAAACACATATTTTAAACTAAGTTTATTAAAATCTTCGTTGTTTTAATAGTCTATAGATTCGAATATTACCGACTTTTTTATTTGTTACCTTTATTGCTGATTATTTTGTATACTAGAGTGATAGTTTTCTTATTTAAGTATCAAGTATCTATTTCCCTATCAAATTCAATTAAATATGGATTAAAACATTGAGGTAAGTTATATCAGTAAATAAATATTGTAAAGCTGGCAATTCAATACTTATCTTCATATTTATTCATATAACAATGGTCGTTGTTAATTAAAACAGGCAATTACTTATTATAAAGAAATGATTCTTTTGTATTTCAATAAGTACTTATCAAAATATCTTTAAAACAGTAATTTATTTATTTACAACACTAAAATAATTATAAAGATTAAGTGCACCGTCCGTTTGCAATACTTAATTAGATTAATCTATAAATAACTGTTAAAATAATTTCATTATATTTTACAATAATGTACAACATAAGCATAACGAAAGCATAAACATAAGCGTAAGAGTAAGCGTAAGCGGAAGCGGAAGCGGAAGCGGAAGCGTAAGCGTAAGCGTAAGCGTAAGCGTAAGCGTAAGCGTAAGCGTAAGCGTAAGCGTAAGCGTAAGCGTAAGCGTAAGCGTAAGCGTAAGCGTAAGCGTAAGCGTAAGCGTAAGCGTAAGCGTAAGCGTAAGCGTAAGCGTAAGCGTAAGCGTAAGCGTAAGCGTAAGCGTAAGCGTAAGCGTAAGCGTAAGCGTAAGCGTAAGCGTAAGCGTAAGCGTAAGCGTAAGCGTAAGCGTAAGCGTAAGCGTAAGCGTAAGCGTAAGCGTAAGCGTAAGCGTAAGCGTAAGCGTAAGCGTAAGCGTAAGCGTAAGCGTAAGCGTAAGCGTAAGCGTAAGCGTAAGCGTAAGCGTAAGCGTTAGCGTAAGCGTAAGCGTAAGCGTAAGCGTAAGCGTAAGCGTAAGCGTAAGCGTAAGCGTAAGCGTAAGCGTAAGCGTAAGCGTAAGCGTAAGCGTAAGCGTAAGCGTAAGCGTAAGCGTAAGCGTAAGCGTAAGCGTAAGCGTAAGCGTAAGCGTAAGCGTAAGCGTAAGCGTAAGCGTAAGCGTAAGCGTAAGCGTAAGCGTAAGCGTAAGCGTAAGCGTAAGCGTAAGCGTAAGCATAAGCAAAAGTTATATTTCTAAGCGGTACCGCTATATTTTGGAACTTTTTTATTTATTTATTTATTCATTTTTTTTATACCAATGCAAAATGAACGACATAGCAGACGCTTCGGCCTGGGAGAAAAGATAAAACACTGATAGTACCAAGTGTTCATTACTTATCTTAAATAAAAATTAAAGTATTAGAATATCTTTTGTGAAGTAATATTTTGATGTAATTCTATCATATATTGCTAGTCTAGTGAGTATATTTATATTCGTATTGTTAATTGCATTATTATTAATAAACACGTATTTTAATATAAGTTTATTAAAATCTTCGTTGTTTTAATAGTCAATAAATAATGTAAAGCTGGCAATTCAATACTTATCTTCATATTTATTCATATTACAATGGTCGATGTTAATTAAAACAGGCAATTACTTATTATAAAGAAATATGAATTTTTTTGTATTTCAATAAGTACTTATCAAAATATCTTTAAAACAGTCATTTATTTATTTACAACACTAAAATAATTATAAAGATTAAGTGCACCTTCCGTTTGCAATCCTTAATTGGATTAATCTATAAATAACTGTTAAAATAATTTCATTATATTTTACAATAATGTACAACATAAGCATAACGATAGCATAAACATAAGCGTAAGCGTAAGCGTAAGCGGAAGCGGAAGCGGAAGCGTAAGCGTAAGCGTAAGGGGAAGCGTAAGCGTAAACGTAAGCGTAAGCGTAAGCGTAAGCGTAAGCGTAAGCGTAAGCGTAAGCGTAAGCGTAAGCGTAAGCGTAAGCGTAAGCAAAAGTTATATTTCTAAGCTGTACCGCTATATTTTTTAACTTTTTTATTTATTTATTTATTCATTTTTTTATACCAATGCAAAATGAACGACATAGCAGACGCTTCGGCCTGCGAGAAAAGATAAAACACTGATAGTACCAAGTGTTTATTAATTATCTTAAAAAAAAAATTAAAGCATTAGAAAATCTTTTGTGAAGTAATATTTTGATGTAGTTCTATCATATATTGCTAGTCTAGTGAGTATATTTATATTCGTATTGTTAATTGAATTATTATTAATAAACACATATTTTAAACTAAGTTTATTAAAATCTTCGTTGTTTTAATAGTCTATAGATTCGAATATTACCGACTTTTTTATTTGTTACTTTTACTGCTGATTATTTTGTATACTAGAGTGATAGTTTTCTTATTTAAGTATCAAGTATCTATTTCACTATCAAATTCAATTAAATATGGATTAAATTATTGAGGTAAGCTATATCAGTAAATAAATATTGTAAAGCTGGCAATTCAATACTTATCTTCATATTTATTCATATAATAATGGTCGATGTTAATTAAAACAGGCAATTACTTATTATAAAGAAATGATTCTTTTGTATTTCAATAAGTACTTATCAAAATATCTTTAAAACAGTCATTTATTTATTTACAACACTAAAACAATTATAAAGATTAAGTGCACCGTCCGTTTGCAATACTTAATTAGATTAATCTATAAATGACTGTTAATACAATTTTATTATATTTTACCATAAAGTAAAACATAAGCATAACGAAAGCATAAACATAAGCGTAAGCGTAAGCGTAAGCGTAAGCGTAAGCGTAAGCGTAAGCGTAAGCGTAAGCGTAAGCGGAAGAGGAAGCGGAAGCGGAAGCGGAAGCGTAAGCGTAAGCGTAAGCATAAGCAAAAGTTATATTTCTAAGCGGTACCGCTATATTTTGGAACTTTTTTATTTATTTATTTATTCATTTTTTTATACCAATGCAAAATGAACGACATAGCAGACGCTTCGGTCTGCGAGAAAAGATAAAACACTTTTAGTACCAAGTGTTTATTAATTATCTTAAAAAAAAAATTAAAGCATTAGAATATCTTTTGTGAAGTAATATTTTGATGTAGTTCTCTCATATATTGCTAGTCTAGTGAGTATATTTATATTCGTATTGTTAATTGAATTATTATTAATAAACACATATTTTAAACTAAGTTTATTAAAATCTTCGTTGTTTTAATAGTCTATAGATTCGAATATTACCGACTTTTTTATTTGTTACCTTTACTGCTGATTATTTTGTATACTAGAGTGATAGTATTCTTATTTAAGTATCAAGTATCTATTTCACTATCAAATTCAATTAAATATGGATTAAAACATTGAGATAAGCTATATCAGTAAATAAATATTGTAAAGCTGGCAATTCAATACTTATCTTAATATTTATTCATATTACAATGGTCGATGTTAATTAAAACAGGCAATTACTTATTATAAAGAAATTAGATTCTTTTGTATTTCAATAAGTACTTATCAAAATATCTTTAAAACAGTAATTTATTTATTTACAACACTAAAATAATTATAAAGATTAAGTGCACCGTCCGTTTGCAATACTTAATTAGATTAATCTATAAATGACTGTTAATACAATTTCATTATATTTTACCATAAAGTAAAACATAAGCATAACGAAAGCATAAACATAAGCGTAAACGTAAGCGTAAGCGTAAGCGTAAGCGTAGGCGTAAGCGTAAGCGTAAGCGTAAGCGTAAGCGTAAGCGTAAGCGTAAGCGTAAGCGTAAGCGTAAGCGTAAGCGGAAGCGGAAGCGTAAGCGTAAGCGTAAGCGTAAGCGTAAGCATAAGCAAAAGTTATATTTCTAAGCGGTACCGCTATATTTTGGAACTTTTTTATTTATTTATTTATTCATTTTTTTTATACCAATACAAAATGAACGACATATCAGACGCTTCGGCCTGCGAGAAAAGATAAAACACTGATAGTACCAAGTGTTCATTACTTATCTTAAAAAAAATTAAAGTATTAGAATATCTTTTGTGAAGTAATATTTTGATGTAGTTCTATCATATATTGCTAGTCTAGTGAGTATATTTATATTCGTATTGTTAATTGCATTATTATTAATAAACACGTATTTTAATATAAGTTTATTAAAATCTTCGTTGTTTTAATAGTCAATAGATTCGAATATTACCGACTTCCTTATTTGTTACCTTTACTGCTGATTATTTTGTTTACTAGAGTGATAGTATTCTTATTTAAGTATCAAGTATCTATTTCACTATCAAATTCAATTAAATATGGATTAAAAAATTGAGGGAAGCTATATCAGTAAATAAATATTTTAAAGCTGGCAAATCAATACTTATCTTCATATTTATTCATATTACAATGGTCGATGTTAATTAAAACAGGCCATTACTTATTATAAAGAAATATGATTCTTTTGTTTTTCAATAAGTACTTATCAAAATATCTTCGAAAACAGTCATTTATTTATTTACAGCACTAAAATAATTACAAAGATTAAATGCATTGTCCGTTTGCAATACTTAATTAGATTAATCTATAAATGACTGTTAAAATAATTTCATTACATTTTACCATAATGTACAACATAAGCATAACGAAAGTATAAACGTAAGCGTAAGCGTAAGCGTAAGCGGAAGCGGAAGCGGAAGTGTAAACATAAGCGTAAGCGTAAGCGTAAGCATAAGCAAAAGTTATATTTCTAAGCGGTACCGCTTTATTTAATAACATTTTTAATTATTTATTTATTCATTTTTTTTATACCAATGCAAAATGAACGACATAGCAGACGCTTCGGCCTGCGAGAAAAGATAAAACACTGATAGTACCAAGTGTTTATTAATTATCTTAAATAAAAATTAAAGCATTAGAATATCTTTTGTGAAGTAATATTTTAATGTAGTTCTATCATATATTGTTAGTCTAGTGAGTATATTTATATTCGTATTGTTAATTGCATTATTATTAATAAACACATATTTTAAACTAATTTTATTAAAATCTTTGTTGTTTTAATAGTCAATAGATTCGAATATTACCGACTTCCTTATTTGTTACCTTTACTGCTGATTATTTTGTTTACTAGAGTGATAGTATTCTTATTTAAGTATTAAGTATCTATTTTACTATCAAATTCAATTAAATATGGATTAAAAAATTGAGGTAAGCTATATCAGTAAATAAATATTGTAAAGCTGGCAATTCAATACTTATCTTCATATTTATTCATATTACAATGGTCGATGTTAATTAAAACAGGCCATTACTTATTATAAAGAAATATGATTCTTTTGTTTTTCAATAAGTACTTATCAAAATATCTTCGAAAACAGTCATTTATTTATTTACAGCACTAAAATAATTATAAAGATTAAATGCATTGTCCGTTTGCAATACTTAATTAGATTAATCTATAAATGACTGTTAAAATAATTTCATTACATTTTACCATAATGTACAACATAAGCATAACGAAAGTATAAACGTAAGCGTAAGCGTAAGCGTAAGCGGAAGCGGAAGCGGAAGTGTAAACATAAGCGTAAGCGTAAGCGTAAGCATAAGCAAAAGTTATATTTCTACGCGGTACCGCTTTATTTAATAACATTTTTAATTATTTATTTTTTCTTTTTTTTAATACCAATGCAAAATGAACGACATAGCAGACGCTTCGGCCTGCGAGAAAAGATAAAACACTGACAGTACCAAGTGTTTATTAATTATCTTAAATAAAAATTAAAGCATTAGAATATCTTTTGTGAAGTAATATTTTAATGTAGTTCTATCATATATTGTTAGTCTAGTGAGTATATTTATATTCGTATTGTTAATTGCATTATTATTAATAAACACATATTTTAAACTAATTTTATTAAAATCTTTGTTGTTTTAATAGTCAATAGATTCGAATATTACCGACTTCCTTATTTGTTACCTTTACTGCTGATTATTTTGTTTACTAGAGTGATAGTATTCTTATTTAAGTATCAAGTATCTATTTTACTATCAAATTCAATTAAATATGGATTAAAAAATTGAGGTAAGCTATATCAGTAAATAAATATTGTAAAGCTGGCAATTCAATACTTATCTTCATATTTATTCTTATTACAATGGTCGATGTTAATTAAAACAGGCAATTACTTATTATAAAGAAATATGATTCTTTTGTATTTCAATAAGTACTTATCAAAATATCTTTGAAAACAGTCATTTATTTATTTACAACACTAAAATAATTATAAAGATTAAATGTACCGTCCGTTTGCAATACTTAATTAGATTAATCTATAAATGACTGTTAAAATAATTTCATTATATTTTACCATAATGTACAACATAAGCATAACGAAAGTATAAACGTAAGCGTAAGCGTAAGCGGAAGCGGAAGCGGTAGCGGAAGCGGAAGCGGAAGCGGAAGCGGAAGCGGAAGCGTAAGCGTAAGCATAAGCAAAAGTTATATTTCTAAGCGGTACCG
Organism: Napeogenes sylphis; assembly: GCA_959347405.1. Classification (NCBI taxonomy): domain Eukaryota; kingdom Metazoa; phylum Arthropoda; class Insecta; order Lepidoptera; family Nymphalidae; genus Napeogenes; species Napeogenes sylphis. The sequence goes on from OY365786.1 coordinate 22,457,306, forward strand.
CTATATTTTGGAACTTTTTTATTTATTTATTTATTCATTTTTTTATACCAATGCAAAATGAACGACATAGCAGACGCTTCGGTCTGCGAGAAAAGATAAAACACTTTTAGTACCAAGTGTTTATTAATTATCTTAAAAAAAAAATTAAAGCATTAGAATATCTTTTGTGAAGTAATATTTTGATGTAGTTCTATCATATATTGTTAGTCTAGTGAGTATATTTATATTCGTATTGTTAATTGCATTATTATTAATAAACACATATTTTAAACTTATTTTATTAAATTCTTCGTTGTTTTAATAGTCAATAGATTCGAATATTACCGACTTCCTTATTTGTTACCTTTACTGCTGATTATTTTGTTTACTAGAGTGATAGTATTCTTATTTAAGTATCAAGTATCTATTTCACTATCAAATTCAATTAAATATGGATTAAAAAATTAAGGTAAGCTATTTCAGTAATTAAATATTGTAAAGCTGGCAATTCAATACTTATCTTCATATTTATTCATATTACATTGGTCGATGTTAATTAAAACAGGCAATTACTTATTATAAAGAAATATGATTCTTTTGTATTTCAATAAGTACTTATCAAAATATCTTTGAAAACAGTTATTTATTTATTTACAACACTAAAATAATTATAAAGATTAAATGCACCGTCCGTTTGCAATACTTAATTAGATTAATCTATAAATGACTGTTAAAATAATTTCATTATATTTTAAAATAATGTACAACATAAGCATAACGAAAGCATAAACATAAGGGTAAGCGTAAGCGTAAGCGGAAGCGGCAGCAGAAGCGGAAGCGGTAGCGGAAGCCGAAGCGGAAGCGTAAGCATAAGCAAAAGTTATATTTCTAAGCGGTACCGCTATATTTTTTTACTTTTTTATTTATTTATTTATTCATTTTTTTTTAACCAATGCAAAATGAACGACATAGTAGACGCTTCGGCCTGCGAGAAAAGATAAAACACTGATAGTACCAAGTGTTTATTACTTATCTAAAAAAAATTAAAGCATTGGAATATCTTTTGTGAAGTAATATTTTGATGTAGTTCTATCATATATTGCTAGTCTAGTGAGTATATTTATATTCGTATTGTTATAATAATAATAATAATAATAATCTTTATTTGCATTGTTTAATGTAACAAGTATAGAATGTTGACAATTTTATATTCCGCTTATTCTGCTAAATATATAAGCATGCAAATGTACAATTTAAATTAACAATTTTATTTAACATTACTTAATAATTCATTAGGTTAAAAAAAATATATACATTTATATTATATATTTTTTTATACTATCTTCCAATTACAGTTAACAACTTAACATAATTCTTTTAGCAAAAAGTATTCATTTATATTGTATAAAGCTTTTATTTTTAAGTGAGATTTTAATCTTATCTTAAATAATTTTAACGGTAAAGATTTTAAATTGTTAGGTTATTTATTAAAAATCTTTATGCACATGCCATGACAACTATTTTGGAGCAGGGAAGTTTTAGGGATCATTTCTAACACTAATCTCTCTGGTTGTCTAGTATTTCTCGGGTATAGATAATCAGCAGTTTTGAAAAGTACCTTGTTTATCTTTACAAATATACACGCTTCAACAATATACATTGATGTTAGGGTAAGGATTAGTAATTTCTTAAATAGTGGACGACAGCTTTCATATGGCCCTACTCCACAAATTGAACGAATCATTTTTTTTTGTAAAATGAAAACCCTTTCTACTTGTGCAGAATTGCCCCACAATAAAAGACCATATTTTAAGTTTGATGCAATGTAACCATGATAAGCTTGCAAAGTCGTAGCAAGCATTGTTATTTTTCTTAATCTAGATAGTACATATACAAATCGATTAATCTTATTGCAGAGTTTGCTAATATGATCAGACCAATTTACATTATCGTCTATTGTAATCCCAAGGAATTTAGTGGTCGTTGTTTCCTCAATTTTTTTATTTTTATAACTAATCTTCAAATTATGGCTCATTTTATTTTTTGTTTTAAATTGTATATAATTAGTTTAAGATAAATTTAAGGTCAAATTATTATTGTTCATCCATTTTATAGTCTGCTCTATTGTATTATTTATTTCCCTTTCAAAATTAGTTATACCAGTATTTTTATTTGACGTTACTATAATTGAGATATCATCAGCAAAGAGTATTGAGTTGTATTGTGTTATTTCTGGTAATTCGTTAATATATAACAAGAAGAGAAGCAGGCCTAATACGCTACCCTGCGGGATTCCAACTACAGTATATCTCCAATCTGACTCATAAACCACTACATCATTTTTTTCATCCAGATTGGTTATTTGAACGCATTGCTTCCGATTTTTTAAATAACTTTCCAACCAGTTTAACGCTACTCCGCGTATTCCTGTTTTTTCAAGTTTCTGTAAGAGTAACTCATGTGAAACAAAGTCGAATGCTTTGGACATGTCAAAGAATAGCGCAACAACATTTTTTTTGGCTTCTAAGTTTTTAACTACATTATAAATTAAATGATATCCTGCTAATATGGTTGACTTGCCTTTTTGAAAGCCATGTTGTTCTGGTTTAATAATATTGAATTTATTGAAGTAATCCATAAGTCTGGAATAAAAAGCTTTTTCAAAGATTTTAGATAATACCGGCACCAAAGTAATGGGGCGATAATTTTCGAGTTTGGTTTTGTCGTCTTTTTTCAATAAAGGTTTTACAACAGATTTTTTTAGTATGCCAGGAAATTTTCCATTTTCTAATGATAGATTAATTAAATATGTTAAGGCGGGTGTTAATGCCATGGAGCATTGTTTTTTTACCTTTGTACAGATTTCGTCGAATCCTACAGCATTAGAATTATTTAATGTTTTTATTATGGAAGTTACCACATTACATGTGCAGGGTTTTAAAAATATCGAATTATTTGAAAAAGATGTAGAGGTATTGTTACAGATGTTACTATTATAGTTTGTATTAGCCAGATCCACAAAGTAGTTATTGAACGTCACAGCAATGTCGTACGGGTTATTTATAATATTATTGTTATGTTCTATAAAATCTATATTGTCATGATTAAAAGAGTTTTTACTTTCATTATTTATTAGTCTCCAAGCTGTTTTATTTATATTTTTACTTGCTAAAATTATTTTTTTATTAGTTATTTTCTTTGCATTTATCACACATTTCTTTAGGAATTTATCTTAATTGTAGTATTTTTGGTTATGGTTTTTATCGGATTTTTTAATGACTTTTACTTTCCTTAGTCTACCTTTTGTTTTACAGCTTAATTTTAAACCGTTTGTTATCCATTTTGGTTTTGAGTACAGATTAAAAACTTTTATTTTTATTACTGGAAAACAAAGTTTGTAAATAAGACAAAATAAGTCATGAAATGATATAAATGCTTCATCTAAAGAATTTATTTCGTAGACCTGTGAGAATGATAAACTTCTAATATACCCTTGAAATTGTTGAATATTATCTGCACTATAGTCTCTTTTATAAATATATTTACAACTAATGGGTTCTAATGGGTTTTTGCAAGAAATTGATAGCATTTGAGCTGTTGCATGATCCGATAAACCTAGTGGTAAGATATATGTTGTAGTTTTAGAGACATTACTGATTATATGATCCAGACAAGCCTGTTTCCTCGCTGGGACAGTAATAAGTATCGTTAAAGCATAATTATCTAGCAATCCTTTATAGTATTCAGTGAATTTATTCTGTTTTAATATATCAATATTAGTATCACCCACGATAATAATTTTCTTTTTATGATTTAAGCTTAACGTATGTAGTATCTGGTCTAATTTATTAAAGAAGAGGTTAATATTTGAATTTGGAGTGCGATATATACAAATTATATATAGATTAAGTTTATTTATTTCTACACCACAACATTCAAAATTTTTATATTCAGAAATATTGTCAATGAATTGTAATTTATTATACTTTATACCCTTTTTAAGAAGTATGCAAACGCCACCTCTTTTTTCATTTCTAGAGAAGTGTGATGCTAAAATGTAATTACTCATTTGAATGTTGGAATCATGTCCCTTTCTAACAAAAGTTTCCGTAAGGCAAATCGCATCCGGTTGTCTATTTTCTTCAGCCAGTTGTGAAACAGAGGCTTCTAAAAGGTCTCTTTTAGAGAGAAAGCATTAATTGCATTATTATTAATAAACACATATTTTAAACTAAGTTTATAAAAATCTTCGTTGTTTTAATAGTCAATAGATTCGAATATTACCGAATTCCTTATTTGTTACCTTTACTGCTGATTATTTTGTTTACTAGAGTGATAGTATTCTTATTTAAGTATCAAGTATCTATTTCACTATCAAAGTCAATTAAATATGGATTAAAAAATTGAGGTAAGCTATATCAGTAAATAAATATTGTAAAGCTGGCAATTCAAGTGTTTATTACTTATCTTAAATAAAAATTAAAGCATTAGAATGTCTTTTGTGAAGTAATATTTTGATGTAGTTCTATTATATATTGCTAGTCTAGTGAGTATATTTATATTCGTATTAGTAATTGCATTATTATTAATAAACACATATTTTAAACTAAGTTTATTAAAATCTTCGTTGTTTTAATAGTCAATAGATTCGAATATTACCGACTTCCTTATTTTTTACCTTTACTGCTGATTGTTTTGTTTACTAGAGTGATAGTAGTCTTATTTAAGTATCAAGTATCTATTTCACTATGAAATTCAATTAAATATGGATTAAAAATTGAGATAAGCTATATCAGTAAATAAATATTGTAAAGCTGGCAATTCAATACTTATCTTCATATTTATTCATATTACAATGGTCGATGTTAATTAAAACAGGCAATTACAGCAATTACAGCAATTTACAGCTGCTACTAAGTTATAACCATTAGCGTACTGTGACAAATCGGAAGCACGAAAACTGAGCAAATCTACACCGTACTTAATGTGAGTAAGGATCAATATTGCTGTAGTTGCTAAGCAATAATTACTTAGGAAAGGATACAACTACCTATTCAAATAAGTTGAAGGTGATTTTCCTGTGCACATTAAGGTCTGCTTAATTTACGATATCCGCACTGTTCTGTTGCCCTGGTACTTTTGTAAAACATGTTTAGCCGAGGGAAGTCATCGTCAACCGCTACTCTCCCCGCTCTCCGCACAATGCAACAACACAGCGACGCCGAGACAGCGAAATATTTATCTACCGACAGCAATGTTAATACTATCGTTTGCTCGAAGCGAAATTATGCCGGTAAAGAGGACAATAGTGTGTCGCAATCTATACTATCAGAGATGCGTACGATGTTTCAGACTTTCGCAACTGAACAAGATAGAAAGTTATCGGGTTTAGAAGACATAATAAGGGAGATTAGAACACAAAATTCGGAAATAATTAAAAATATTGAATATTTATCTCAGGAATGCGATGAAATTAAAAACAGGCTGAGTAAATATGAAGCCGAGCGTAAAGAACATTTATCGTATATTTGTAAACTAGGAAATAAAATTGAAGACCTGGAAAGAAAATCTTTAAGTTCGTGTGTTGAGCTTCGAAATATTCCAAAAACAAAAGCAAACGAGTCCAAGGAAGACCTAACGGATATTGTTTTGAATTTGTGTTCTAAACTTTCTTTGAATTTACAACCTTCAGATATTAAGGACAATTATAGACCCTTTTCAAAATCAGAGGTTAGTAAGCCGATTGTTGTGGAATTTGCAAGTGTTCTTATTAAAGAAAATTTCATATTAAGTAACAAAAAATTTAAAAGGCTTAACAACGGCCAGAGATTAAATACCACTTGTATGAATATTACCGGCCCTTCTATCCCAATATATTTATCTGAGTTATTAACCCGTAATAGCAAATGAATCTTTTACATGGCGCATGATTTTGCAAAATCAAATCAGTATTCTTTCTGTTGGACTGTACGTGGGTATATATACGTACGAAAACAAGAAGGCTCACCGCAAATACGTATAAATTCGGAGGAGGATCTTTTAAAACTAAAAACGTCGACTATCTGACTAGTATATTATAACTCTGTACGACAATATTTTACTCAACCTTTTTATATTGCTCGTAATAATTTGTTAATAATAATGTATGTCATAGAAAAACTGTATCATAAAAACCATTACTCTTATAACAGAAATACACTTCTTTACACCACTTCACTAAATCATAAATACAAACATAAACATATATCAAACAACCATGTATTCTTTTCATACCACTTAACTAATACTTGTTTTTGCATAACCACTATATTAAAAAAATACTATATACATTTTAACTCTTTGAAGGCCTATAAATTTAAACCTACAAGCTACATAATTTGCTGCTATGTTGTCCTTATGCAATCGATTTGTAATACCCTACACTTTTATTTAAAACATTTTAAATCGCTTCTTACGTTTCAAAATATCTCTTTGACAAATGGATAGCAGTGAAATTGAGAATGAACTTGAACAAATAGAAGTGTCAAAATTTTTTGAATGTTCACCAGAACAAAGTAATTTGTATATCCGTGATACTATCACTTCCATAAATATAATTCACGTAAATATTAGAAGCATCAGTTGCAATTTTGATAATTTTTTATTGTTATTACGCAGGCATTAAGTCACTAAAAATGGAAAAAAGTCCAGGTCCCGATGGGCTCACCAACGAAGTCATAAAGTTTGGATGTGAGTACCTAACAAGGCCGCTAACTCAACTGTTCAATCAAATACTGCGCACCTCGTACACCCCTCGCCAATGGTCAGAATCTGATATCATTCTGCTCTACAAGAAAGGAGACCCGAATAACATAAATAATTACAGACCGATAAGCTTACTACCATCACTTTATAAACTATTCTCTTCAATAATAGAGAAAAAATTAAAAGAAAAAACAGAAAAATATCAACCTATAGAGCAGGCGGGTTTCAGAAGAGGCTTCTCAACAATAGACCACATACACTCACTAGAAATGTTAATAGAAAAATACCAAGAGCTTAAGCGACCAATATATATAGTCTTTATCGATTACCAAAAAGCATTTGACTCTCTGTTCCACTCAGCAATATGGAAAACTCTACTCTCACAGGAAGTGCCACCAGACTATATAAAAACCCTTAAAAAAATCTACAACAATAGTACAAGTAGGGTAAAACTTGAAACCACAGGATCACCCATAAAATTAGGAAGAGGCGTACGGCAGGGAGATCCGCTCTCGCCGACTATCTTCATTGCGGTGCTGGAGGCCATCTTTGAAAAACTAAAGTGGGAAGAATTTGGCATACATATAAATGGTCGTCGCTTGAGTCACTTAAGATTTGCCGACGACATAGTTCTGCTTTCAGAAAGCCCTAGCCAACTGCAAGTGATGGTAAACACTCTACATGAAGAAAGTCGAAAGGCGGGCTTAGAAATCAACCTATCTAAAACTAACATCATGACGAACCATAATGAAATACCAATATATCTGGAAAAATCACCCTTAACATATGTTAAGGCTTATATCTATCTGGGAAAACAAGTCTCATTCAATCAACAAAACAATGATTTAGAAATAGACAGAAGGGTCAACATGACATGGAAAAAATTCTGGAGTCTCAAAGAGATACTTAAAGGCGACATGGCCATACGAATGAAAACGAAAGTCATGAACACCTGCTTACTACCCACGTTGACATACGCCTGTCAAACTTGGAAATTTACCACAAAAGTAAAAACCAAAATAACAACCTGCCAAAGAAGTATGGAAAGAAGTATTCTCAAAATCAAGAAAATCCAAAAGATTCGTCATACCCATATAAGACAAAAAACCAAAGTCAAAGACGCTCTCAGCCACTCACAAAAACTTAAAATGCGGTGGGCTGGACACGTAGCGAGGTTAAACGACAAGCGATGGACTAAAGAAACAACACAATGGACAGGCCCACCAGGACAGAGAAGAAGAGGAAGACCAAATGCACGCTGGGCGGACGATATCATAAGAGTAGCAGGTACACAATGGTCACGAGTAGCAGAGAATAGAGAACACTGGTCATCTCTGGAGGAGGCCTTTACCTTTCATGGAGAGGGTTCTTGCTAACTAATAAATATATACCTTTGAATAAATCTATAAATTTAATAATAACATGTGTTTAATGAATGGAACCAAAAATTCAACTAAAATAATTATATGGATTTGTTTAATTATGGTCTCAAATTCATTTTATTATTTATTATTTTATTATCTATTAAATTGTTATTCTTTTCATATCTACAATACTAATTTATTAAATTGAACTAGTAATAATGTTCCTAAATTAAATCATACAAAAATTAAAATTGTATTGCATATTAATTATTAAGATTGTAATTGCACTGCATGCAACTGATTATGAAAAGCGAGAAATAAAAGGCTTTTTTATTTTTTTATTATTTATTTTATTTATTACGCAGGAAACCGATTGAAATCGATGTTATCATACTAACAGAGTGCTGGTTAAGCAAATCTCCATACATTCCTTCTTTACCCGGCTTTTTATCTTATAAATCTTCTTATAATAATCAAAATGATGGAATTGTAATTTATATAAGAATAGAAACTAATTTCACGGTCGACTTTCCATCTTTCGAAGATGCAAATTGCTTAATTTTGAAGTTTAAAGAAACATTCGCAATAGTTGCGCTATATAGATCTCCTTCCTTTAGAAATATTGATAAGTTCATAAACTCTTTAGATAATACCCTAAAATTATTAAGTTGTTATCAACACGTTGCTGTCATTGGCGATATGAATATTAATATTACTATGACGAGTTCGGACTCCAACTGCGAATTTTACCTAAATACTCTAATGTCCCATGCATTAATGCCAGCATATACTTTGCAACTCGCAACAACAACTGCCTCGACCACGTTATTTTAAAAACTAAAAGCAAAGCAACGACGCTCATTTTAAATTCGCATATCACTGATCATGCTCCAGTAATTCTCAGTTGTGACATCAAAATAAAAACTGCAAATCAGAAACGCATACGAGTATCGCATCGTATAGATGTACCTGCTTGCGTAACGCATTTAAATAATACCGATCACAGTCACTTATTATCTAGTCAAAACGCTGACGACGCTGCCAATCTTTTAGTAAAAATTATAACTGAAACTATAAAGAAAAATACGTTAACTTCAACAATTTCGAAAAGAAAGAGCATATTAAAATTATGGATCACTCCTGGCCTCTTGCGATGTATACCCCACCGAGACAAATTATTTAAAAAGTGTAAACAAAATCCTGAAAATATGACGATTAAAATGACTTACATGAGATATCGAAATTTATGTAACAACTTATTAAAAAAGATTAAAAAAGATTACGAACATAATGAGTTTTTACGATTAAGAACAATCCAAAAGGAACATGGGAATTAATAAAAAAAATTGGTAACTTAAATAAAGAAACTAAGTGTAACACTGATCTCATAAATGCATCAACCGATCCTTTTTTTACAATAAATTCTATAAATAGTTACTTTGCAAATGTTGGGAAAAATTTAGCATCAAAAATACTTCCTCCAGTAAACGGTCCAAAACTGTCATTAACCTCACCAACTCTGATAAATTCAATGTCTATGCTTAAAACAGATAATACAGAAATTGAAGCCCTTATTCTAGGACTCAAAAATACATCTAGCACCGGTTGTGACGGCATACTTGTTTCTGTTATAAAGGCTGCAAAGTTGTCTCTCATACCTCCAATAGTGCATGTCTGTAATCTTTGTCTTTCGACAGGTATTTTCCCTAAAGTTTTTAAGGGAGGTATTTTACATCCTATATACAAGAGTGGTAATAAGGAAGATGTACACAACTATCGACCTATAACCATATTGACTACATTATCCAAGATTTTAGAAAAACTTCTTAATAATAGATTGATTAGTCATCTTGACAAAAATAACATTATTGCAAACAACCAGTATGGCTTTAGAAAGCGTAAGTCCACTTAAGATGCAGTAATTGATCTCACAAATACAATTTCTCAAAATTTTAATTATAAGCTTAAAACTATAGGTATATTTTTAGATTTATCCAAAGCATTTGATACCGTCTCCATTCCTATTCTCCTTAAAAAACTTGAAAATGTTGGCATCAGAGGAATGGTTCTTGACATATTTCAAAGTTACCTCTCAAACCGAACACTATGCACCAAAATTGGAGATATTATGAGCAATGATCTGACTGTTGAATTTGGGGTACCTCAAGGAAGTGTCCTTGGCCCTACCCTATTTCTTATTTACCTAAACGACCTTTGCAAACTTAAGTTATCAAATTGTAAAATCATAACTTATGCCGATGATACTGTTTTACTTGTCCAAGGCTGTAATTGGCTAGAAACTAAAAAACATGCCGAACTAGCGCTGTCATATATTATGTATTGGCTATCATCTAATCTGCTGACACTTAATATGGACAAAACTAAAATATTGCCTTTCGCACATAACTCGATGTCTCTGCCAAACTCATCTTTCACTATTTCTGCTCATGAAAATAATTGTAAAAAAGACATAGGTTGCGGTTGCATAAAAATTAATAGTACCACTAAAATTAAATATCTAGGAGTTTGTATAGATAACTGTCTCTCTTGGAATGAGCATATTGCAGTTAATGTGTCAAAAGTCAGAAAAATAATTTATGTATTTAGAAATCTTCGAAGCTCGCTAGATTTCCCTACTCTTAAAATAGTGTATTCCGCTGTAGCTCAATCAATAATATGCTATTGCATTTCTGTATGGGGATCTGTTTCTAAAAGTAAGTTGATAGTACTAGAAAGAGCACAAAGAGGCTTATTAAAAGTTATGCTTTTTAAACCAGTTCGATTTCCCACTTCTGAATTGTACAAGCTTGCAAAGATCCATTCGGTAAGGCAGTCATTTATTTTAAACACAATATTACGCAAACACCGTGAAGTTAAGTTAAGCGTAAGCGTAAGCGTAAGCGTAAGCGTAAGCGTAAGCGTAAGCGTAAGCGTAAGCGTAAGCGTAAGCGTAAGCGTAAGCGTAAGCGTAAGCGTAAGCGTAAGCGTAAGCGTAAGCGTAAGCGTAAGCGTAAGCGTAAGCGTAAGCGTAAGCGTAAGCGTAAGCGTAAGCGTAAGCGTAAGCGTAAGCGTAAGCGTAAGCGTAAGCGTAAGCGTAAGCGTAAGCGTAAGCGTAAGCGTAAGCGTAAGAGTAAGCGTAAGCGTAAGCGTAAGCGTAAGCGTAAGCGTAAGCGTAAGCGTAAGCGTAAGCGTAAGCGTAAGCGTAAGCGTAAGCGTAAGCGTAAGCGTAAGCGTAAGCGTAAGCGTAAGCGTAAGCGTAAGCGTAAGCGTAAGCGTAAGCGTAAGCGTAAGCGTAAGCGTAAGCGTAAGCGTAAGCGTAAGCGTAAGCGTAAGCGTAAGCGTAAGCGTAAGCGTAAGCGTAAGCGTAAGCGTAAGCGTAAGCGTAAGCGTAAGCGTAAGCGTAAGCGTAAGCGTAAGCGTAAGCGTAAGCGTAAGCGTAAGCGTAAGCGTAAGCGTAAGCGTAAGCGTAAGCGTAAGCGTAAGCGTAAGCGTAAGCGTAAGCGTAAGCGTAAGCGTAAGCGTAAGCGTAAGCGTAAGCGTAAGCAAAATTTATATTTCTAAGCGGTACCGCTATATTTTTTAAATTTTTTGTTTATTATTTTATTCATTTTTTTTATACCAATGAAAAATGAACGACATAGCAGACGCTTCGGCCTGCGAGAAAAGATAAAACACTGATAGTACTAAGTGTATATTACTTATCTTAAAAAAAAATTAAAGCATTAGAATATCTTTTGTGAAGTAATATTTTGATGTAGTTCTATCATATATTGCTAGTCTAGTGAGTGTATTTATATTCGTATTGTTAATTGCATTATTATTAATAAACACATATTTTAAACTAAGTTTATTAAAATCTTCGTTGTTTTAATAGTCAATAGATTCGAATATTGCCGACTTCCTTATTTGTTACCTTTACTGCTGATTATTTTGTTTACTAGAGTGATAGTAGTCTTATTTAAGTATCAAGTATCTATTTCACTATCAAATTCAATTAAATATGGATAAAAAAATCGAGGAAAGCTATATCAGTAAATAAATATTGTAAAGCTGGCAATTCAATACTTATTTTCATATTTATTCATATTACAATGGTCGATGTTAATTAAAACAGGCAATTACTTATTATAAAGAAATATGATTCTTTTGTATTTCAATAAGTACTTATCAAAATATCTTTAAAAACAGTCATTTATTTATTTACAACACTAAAATAATTATAAAGATTAAGTGCACCGTCCGTTTGCAATCCTTAATTGGATTAATCTATAAATGACTGTTAAAATAATTTCATTATATTTTACCATAATGTACAACATAAGCATAACGAAAGCATAAACATAGGCGTAAGCGTGAGCGTAAGCGTGAGCGTCAGCGTGAGCGTAATCGTAAGCATAAGCATAAGCATAAGCATAAGCATAAGCATAAGCATAAGCATAAGCATAAGCATAAGCATAAGCATAAGCATAAGCATAAGCATAAGCATAAGCATAAGCATAAGCATAAGCATAAGCATAAGCATAAGCATAAGCATAAGCATAAGCATAAGCATAAGCATAAGCATAAGCATAAGCATAAGCATAAGCATAAGCATAAGCATAAGCATAAGCATAAGCATAAGCATAAGCATAAGCATAAGCATAAGCATAAGCATAAGCATAAGCATAAGCATAAGCATAAGCATAAGCATAAGCATAAGCATAAGCATAAGCATAAGCATAAGCATAAGCATAAGCATAAGCATAAGCATAAGCATAAGCATAAGCATAAGCATAAGCATAAGCATAAGCATAAGCATAAGCATAAGCATAAGCATAAGCATAAGCATAAGCATAAGCATAAGCATAAGCATAAGCATAAGCATAAGCATAAGCATAAGCATAAGCATAAGCATAAGCATAAGCATAAGCATAAGCATAAGCATAAGCATAAGCATAAGCATAAGCATAAGCATAAGCATAAGCATAAGCATAAGCATAAGCATAAGCATAAGCATAAGCATAAGCATAAGCATAAGCATAAGCATAAGCATAAGCATAAGCATAAGCATAAGCATAAGCATAAGCATAAGCATAAGCATAAGCATAAGCATAAGCATAAGCATAAGCATAAGCATAAGCATAAGCATAAGCATAAGCATAAGCATAAGCATAAACAAAAGTTATATTTCTAAGCGGTACCGCTATATTTTTTTACTTTTTTATTTATTTATTATTCATTTTTTTTATACCAATGCAAAATGAACGACATAGCAGACGCTTCGGCCTGCGAGAAAAGATAAAACACTGATAGTACCAAGCGTTTATTACTTATCTTTAAAAAAATTAAAGCATTAGGATATCTTTTGTGAAGTAATATTTTGAATTAGTTCTATCATATATGCTATCATGCTATCATGCTAGTCTAGTGAGTATATTTATATTCGTATTGTTAATTGCATTATTATTAATAAACACATATTTTAAACTAAGTTTATTAAAATCTTCGTTGTTTTAATAGTCAATAGATTCGAATATTACCGACTTCCTTATTTGTTACCTTTACTGCTGATTATTTTGTTTACTAGAGTGATAGTATTCTTATTTAAGTATAAAGTATCTATTTCACTATCAAATTAAATTAAATATGGACTTAAACAATGAGGTAAGCTATATCAGTAAATAAATATTGTAAAGCTGGCAATTCAATACTTATCTTCATATTTATTCATATTACAATGATCCATGTTAATTAAAACAGGCAATTACTTATTATAAAGAAATATGATTTTTTTGTATTTCAATAAGTACTTATCAAAATATTTTAAAAAACAGTCATTTATTTATTTACACTAAAATAATTATAAAGATTAAGTGCACCGTCCGTTTGCAATCCATAATTGGATTTTATTTAAATGACTAACAGTCATTTAAATATAAACACTTTCATTATATTTTACCGTAATGTAAGGTAAAATATGGTGAAAGTGTGTGGCCTTTCTATGCTCAAGGTTAATGTCAGTTCAGGGGCAGTAAATAAATTTTATATGGGAAAAACAAAATGTTACTACGAAATTTTACTACTAATTTTTATAAGTCGTAAAACAAGTGTTGTTGGGATTGATGTAGAGAGGTTTCCTGCAAAAGGTGGTCAACTAATTACAAATAACCCTATTACCTGTATATAAATTTAATGCTATGTGCCAAGTGAACGAGTAAATAAAAAGATTACAAAAAAAAACTTTGTCATATTTCACTTTGAGGAAGTTTTCAGTCCTTCTTATTTGCCTAATTATAAATTAAGCCCAAGAAAGTATACCGTATTTTTTTCCTAATACAAAATTACAGAGACTCTTATTTGTATTACGGAAGCAGATTTTTAATTGGTGGATCATATCTTATTTTATTTACTTTGATTCACAATAGATGCAAAAGGTTTGCTTAACCTTTTTTGTCATATTTATAAAATGTGAAATATAATATAAATATGTTACTAATTAAACATTAAAGGTAATATGATTTACATTCAATGTTTAATTAATAACATATTTTTTCTCGGATTTTAGGGATAATATTTATGTTTTTGGCGTCATTTCCATTTAATTACCTTTTTGCTTCAAACTTTTTTACGATCCTGTTTACTCTGCAATTATAGCGTAAGTATATAAAAAGAGTAGATAAAAAGAGTGTCCGAATTTTTAAGTTCAGTATCATGACGCATTCAAAGTTTTTTTTAAACTAAATCGTTGGTGCAGTACATTAAAGATGTTCGTTGAGGCCAACTTGGCAACTCTTGATGAATTGATAAATGAATTCAATTGAACTGACATGCACTATTTGAATCTGACAACTTGATAATTGTGACACTAAGGAGTGTCTCAAACAAGTAAAATAAAATCTGAATAGATTTTATTCTAGTTTACTTAACGTAACCCGAAAACTAGCACAATATTGAATTTATAGTTTTAGTTATTGTTTAGCTTTAAAAGTATCGAAAGCTGCTTTATAAAATCGTCATGTATATCTGTCCGTCGGTCCATCCGTCTGTACCCTCCATAACTCCTAAAGGCTTAAGAGTCATGACTCCAAATTTTGTACACAGGTAGCCCATAATCTCATGTCAAAGATGTGTTATTTAAATTTACTGATTTTACCCCTGGTCGCAGTTATTGGTTTAAAAGTCTAAATACACATAAATGCATTCATATATCATTCCATTTTATTCATCTGTAATTTCGGCATTTTGATACCTTCATGATTATCTGATTGCTTTATTAAAAAGCTTTTTAATATTAGTAAATATCAATTAACTTTAATTGCTCCATTAACTTTAGTAGTTCGACAAAATAAGTTAATTATTCAGAAAATCTCATTAATAATTCAAAAAAATTTTCAGTAAAATTATATAACAATTCAAGAAAATAAATGAACAAGTAAATATACTAAAAGTTTAGCACACATACAGTATTTGGACATTGACCGTATAATACCAATTTGTAAAATAAAGTCAAATTAAAGCACACAACATTTTTATAAAATCCTAATATTATACAAATAACAATAAAGACCCTTCATTTATTTCAACGCAATTTTCCTTATAGACATACATATTTAGATCTAAGGCTAAATTATAATTAAATGACAAGTAATATAACGAATATCCAATACCTTTTTGGAAATTGATGGACCTAGAATCATTAAAATGTTGGATGTTAGGATGTTTTTATCAAATTTCTGAAAAGGATGGCAAATTTTAAACATCTGTTGCCATGTTCCTGCTCTCTAAATAATAAGGAATATTATAAGCTGCCAGTGAATGGATCGACTTAAGTTTCGCCAGTTAACCTGGAGGTTAACTGACGAAGGTTTCGAGTCTTGCGTGGCTGGAGCCACTCAAGTTTCGAAACACTCTCAAGTATACTCTCTCGAATGCCGAAAGAAACTTATGTCTTCTGTTGGGACTTGCTTATTGGGAATAGGGAACATTCATGTAATTTTTTTGACGTAAATTAATAATTTACCTCTCTATATCGTCGAAAAAAAATTAAATAGGCTTGAAAAGATTCTAGTTTCTTTTCAAAGTGAAAATTAAAACATTGAGTAAATTTGAGCCGTTCAAACACCATCATTATGCGCGCGCTTTGCGTGACGTCCAATGATACGTCCAGTGAATGTTTACTATGAATTTTTTTGTTAGTTCATACATATTTTAAGTTTTAATTGCTTTACAAGTCATGGAAGAAGATAAAAATCATCTTACAAATATTGTATAGTCCCGGAGTGCAAAAATATTATTAGAAAAACACCCGACAAAGTGTTTTTTTTTGTATTCCAAGAGATGCGAAAATACAAAAACAATGGTGTATGGTAATTAAAAGGGATAATATATGTCCTAAATCGTGTTAATATTGTTGTGAATATCAATTTAACGTAAGTAAACTTTATTTATAATAAGTTTAATTGAATAGTTTAAATTTATAATAAGTATAGAATATTAGAAAATTTGAGTTTAAAATTAACCTAACCTAACCTACCAAATTTCAGTATAACTTTCTATAAAAACCGTATTCTTTTTTTGGTTTTACGAAATTTTTATGGTTGTCGATTTATTTCAGGTTAAAGATGATACAGCCAATTGTATTGAATATAATATGTATAACGAAACAACAAGGAGAAAAATGTAATCTAAGTTTGAAGAAGAGTTGTGCCTCATATATTTTTGTGGCAAAAACACCAGCTGAGATAACATTCTCATGAACGTGCATGGTCAAAAGGTAAAGATTGACATTGGTTAATGAAGCCTTTTCAGAGTTAGCTATCAAAAGTAGTGTTTAAAAAATGGTGACTTTCACTAATCAGCCAGAACTAGTACTTCTCCTTTTGAATGTGATGATCATAAGGCAGAGCCTTGCTTTTCGCATATTGAAGATAAATTACCAAGTGACTAAGCTGTGCAAGTTAATATTAAACTGAAGTATGGACGTAGAGGTGTCAATGTAAATATAGCTGCTGAAAAACAAAATGTAGTATTGTCACCATTTCCGCATTCAACACACAATATTGGTACTTTACCAGTAAAACTATCTGTTTTAAAAAGAAAATTGTTTACTGAAAATACAGCTGATAATACTTCTTTAGCATCTTATATCTTCTATATCTGCTGATTATCAACCAAGTTATTTATATGAGTCAAGTGAAGTGAAAAATTATTTAGAGGAAGAAACATTTTAAAAATGTAATATGTAGTAGAATGCTAACTGCTATTGAAAAAGAGTTTGTAGGTATTGGTTTTGTTAAAATTGTTTGAATATTGAAAAAATGTTTTTAGGATTCCCTAAACAATTGTATCATTTAATAAAATCTTTAAGCACGAAAATAAAGGTTTAAATTATTTATTTTTCCCAGTAACACTGATACCACAGTATGAACTTCGACGCCGATAATTTGAATGGCGTGTCAAATGACGTCACATTTCCTTTCGACCAATGCAATGGTGGCGCGTTTTGGAAGTTTGAATTTCGCTCCCTTAATTTACACTTTTCATAAATTATTTTATGGCCTTAAATGATTAGTAAATAAAAAAAATGTTATTATTATAATAAGATGATAATAAGTAATCGAAAAAAAAATATTTGAGACCATTTTAAATTTTATGCATGTTCCCGATTACGGAATAGATTATACTGAGCTTTGTTTTTTTTTCGTAAGATTTATTTTGCGCGTTTACCACAGAAAAATAACCATTCATCGTATCACGTAATATAACGATAATACTCTTTATTTTCCAGATTATATCAATAGCTTTAATATTGAATAAAATATATTTTAAAAGTGTTCTGAATGCCTTTCAGTTATCTTTGCAGATGGAATCACTAAGAGCTAGTAACCTACTTATTTACTTAGGCTTAAATTCGTGGTTAGCTCTTCAACATGACTAATTAGATTAGCAAGTCGTATCGTTATTAATGATTACGTAGAATTTACTTAGCTTAGCTTAGCTGCCGAAACAATGTTCAAATTAATATCTTTTTGATTCTGAAATTTATATAAGTTGTTTTTTTTCTTATTAATGGAAGTTGTTTTTTTCTCGTTTTATTTATTAGTATTTTATTTTGGCCTCTTATATATATCTTATAACAGTAAATACATAAAGATGCCTTTATGTATTTACTGTTTATTTAAGAAGAGGACAACAATTCTTGTGGCATTATTCTTGCTTTTGCATTGTAATTTTCAAAACGTTCTATTGTTAAAATTAAAATTTTATGCCATTGCTTACAGGTTTTGAACTATTTTTACATCTTTTTATTATTACCACGAAAAATAATAGCGAACTTAATATGAAATTTTGTATAAGGTTAGATATTATATTCAATTATCTTTTCTCACTAGTAGTATACATTGTAAAAGTATATTATGTTACCCTTAAGTAGGTACTTAAAAGTATACTAAATTTCTATTGATAAATTGATTTTATCAATGGAACAATTTATCAATGGAAATTTAGATTTATTTACCAATAAATGTTCAAATTAAAGTAAACATAATAATAGTTTATTTAAAAAAAGATCCTATACTATTTTTTATTGCATTGTATATTTATAACAACACATTTAGCATTATAATTGAGAAAATATAATAACTTTGTTGAGTATAATGACTCAATTGAAAAGTAAAAAAATATATGTTATGTCTGAGAAACAGAATTCCCTTCAAAAGTGGCCTCTCGAGATTTAAAACAGACATAAATATTCTGTACATATTTTAAGAAAAAAAAGAGAGTTTTAGTAACATGTTGAACAATCCATCATATTATATAAAAGTAATCCATAAGCCTACGCCTTTCCGGGTGTTTCAAAAAGGACGGACAAAAAGGACGGCGAAACACTACTTGTGCAAGACGTTAAACTATAATTGAATATACTCTATCACACAAAACAAATGTCTATGTGTATTGATTGCTACGACCTTTGTTTAAGTGTTCTAATTTTCATATCATTCTAAAATCCACGTGCCAACATATAAACGTTTTAGAATGAGTAATGTTAAATCTAAAATTTTAAGTTATATGATATTTAAATGATACTATAAAAAAAAGAAATCTTAATTACCAGTACCAATATAATTTATATGGTTTGTTTTTAAATGTTCACTTAAAAAATGCATAACAGAAAAATCTTTATAGAATATTATAAACATCCCAAACAATCTTTTAACATGCCTACAGAAGTTTCCACTTTAAAAAAAATAGAAAAGGAAAATCTTTAACAAACTCATAGAATACAAATAAACTAAAACCCCGAACAACTAATGTAAGTAATTAAAATGAAAAAATCTGGATAAGGTGCACAAGATCAACCAGTACGACAAACACAACTAGGTTTGAAGGCAGTATTAATGCTTACAAAGTTGTATTATTACATATTAATTTTGACAACATCTGAATATAAACTGTGCTGAATATGTTTCTCATGTCATTCTAACAATAATCTTATATAATCCGAACGAATTAATTAATATATTATATATGCGAACAATCGTATAATTCATTGACAGATTAAATTAAGTTTCATTAAGTAGCAACTAAGAAAAATATGAAAAATAAATGAATACGTTTTAAAAACCATATTTTATTAATGTTATCATATTACCCCAAAAAAAAACCAGATTTCCATCCTTAAACAATGGTAATTTTTTAAACTTAAGTAGATCAAATAAAACAACATTTATCCAAAGGGATCCAGTAATAAAAAGGACTACATCTAACAATTGGCAATCCTGTTGGGTTCATGTGTTCTATATACAAGTAAAGTTCCAACGTCTACACATGCTCTTACATTTCATTTTATAATTTTTGAAATAGTTTTAAATGCATTTAGGGTTGGTCTTTTTAGACTGTAGTATATTGTAATTTATTTTTTTTAAACCACTTTAATCCCGTTTGTTTTAAGCTGGATATCCTACATAATACACAAGGCTATTTTAAAACACAGCATCCTTTGTAAACACAAAGATACGTAACACATCAAACAAAGACAGAAACTGTAGCTTCAACCAAAAGTTATTTTGAGTAAAAACCTTAAAAAATCCATAAAAATAAACTGGTGCTGTTTTACTGAGGTTATGAGTTATTATTAGCCACTTATAAAATAAATATTCCAATATATAGTACAAATTAAAGCTAGAGGTTTTGAAAATTCATAAAGGAAAGTAAACAATTTGGTACGTAGTTTTTAAAATGAAATGAAACTAGAACACGTAAACAAAGATCTAGCAATCAATACATAAACACTGTGTTTTGTGAATAGTGGGTATATTCAATAATTTAATATTCTACGTAACTTAAATAGTGCATTGGTAAATTTATTGAGACCCCAGAGACTTAAACGTGGTGCTTTGATAGAAAGTGAGTAGATAGATTTCCGTGTCATCAATATTAAACACCTTCCTGCAGCGGTTTCCTTGAACATAGCGCGTGCAACAGCATTGAAATAAAATAGAAAATAAAAAAGAAAGAAATTTTAAATATTTCGTCAAAATTTTTGCAATTTATATACAATGATTAACTATGGGACATTTTTAATGAAAACTTTTATAAATTTTAAAAGAATATACAATAACAGAACATATCTATACTGACCCGCTTCATGACCTCTGCGAGTTTAATTTCGGAACGATTTCAAATAGAACTTGTTGTATCATACACGTATCAATATTTTTAACCCCCGACTAAAAAGAGGCGTGTTTTATAACACCCCTCTTTTTCTCACACAAATCAACAGGTCAAACTTATGTTTAACCTGTTGATCTGTATATCTATGTAAATGTGTGTCTGTCTGTGGCAATTTAGCGACCAAATGCGTCGACGGATTTGAATGCGCTTTTTTTTAATAGAAAGCTATATTTGTCGAGATGGTTTTTAGCTATGATTGGTCGCCTTGAAAAAGAAACAGTCGCCTCCAAGATATTAACGTTTCATTGGTGAAAGGGTCTTATGCAATAATTAGCTGTTCCCAGCGGATTCGCCCGCGCTATATTGGAAAAGAAGCCTTGTTTTGTAGGCCAAAAGGTTTTTACACTTATTTGCTGCAGACTGTGTGCACGTAGACTGTAAAAATATATTTATATGGCTTATGATCATAGTCATAAAGAGTCACGGGCAACAGCTAGTGATAATATAAATCCTTTCATCATAGTGTTATCAGTGATTGTAAATCATTTAAACTCAAAATTTTTATATTTATTAACATTCGTATATACCTACATGAAAAAGTCTTGAATCATGTTACTTAATACATTTATAATTTATTACATTGTCGAAATTTTCACGTGGATCCTTATTTTTTTTCGTATTAAATATAACCTATGTTCATCAGAAGGATAATGTAGGATTCTAAAGGTTAAATATTTTATTAAATCCTCCAATAGTTTCGGAGCCTGTTCAATTCAAACAAACAAACAATCAAATCTTTTATCTTCATAATATTAGTGATGATGATGATTATAAAATATAGCCTATGTTTACCAGGGATAATGTAGGATTCTAATGCTCAAAGTTTTTTTTTAAATCGGTCCAGTAGTTTCGGAAACTATTAAATTCAAACAAACAAACAAATATTTCTTCTTTAATAATTAATACTAGGATAGATTAATAGAAATACTAAAACAATTGAAAATTTGTGTGTCTGTAGCTTCATTTAGTACAATTAAGAAACCAGTAGCATAATTTTAAAAAGCAGAAAAAAACAATTTGAAACCCCGATACCAGAAGAAATATAAAAAAATAATATTATTATGTATTTATATTATTTTAATTATTTTTAGAGGTCTTTCTGTTTCGGGGATTTTTTAAATTTTTAATTTGATTTTTGGATATATATATTTTTTTATTTGAAATAATCTTAACATGTTTAAAGATAATTTTAAATACTAACTTAAGGTTTACGCTATGAATTCTTTGAGAGCACTGGCAGTATAATTTATCCCATTTAATTATCGTCGCTACAACGTTCGTTGCTTGACGTAATAAAATTCTAACAAGAAAACAAGCATGCTCATATAATTTAAAATAGATATTGACAAAAAAACTAGTTACTCAAAGATTATATTAAAATTTTGTTCGTAAGTAGGTCAATATATTGTTGAAAACTAAATGATGTTTATTTAATCAACCTTTTGTTGTTCAGCTATTTTCACTAGAAAGTGGAAATATTATCAGACTCATACAGCGGAAGATAAATCATTATCCATAAAAAAATATTCTTAAGAGAAAGAATACACTAAGAAATTTTTTTTAAGTCGAAATTTTACTACACAATTATATAAGCTATTAAAACACCTTAAAAATAATAAAAATAAAAACACCTTAAAAGTAATGAGCATCGTCCTACCTATTACAATTAGTCTAAAATTATTGTAAAGGAAGAAATCAAAATGCAAATAATATAAATAAACTAGCGGACCCGACAGACGTTGTCTTGTAGACGCGTCTTTAAGTTAAAAAATTCAAAGTTAAAAAAATATATAATCTCGGCGTCACAAAAATCGCACCTCTATGTTTTTTTCAGTAAATCGCTCCTAGAATCTAGCACATAAGTACTACGTATGAAAAAAATATATCATTCTAAAGTGCACTTCAATACCTTTATATTAATTACCTGTATCATTAAAAAAACAATTACCATTTCTAACCAGGGACCAATCAAAAAAATGTTTAAAAAAATGCTCACTTAAGGAGCACTACTTGTGCTACCTTATAAGGGTATAAAAGCTCTTGTAAAGGTAAAAAATGGGTCAGTCGCTACTCAGACTTCAGAGTAAACACACCGGAACAACATACTCAAGAGAACAGTACCTGAAGATGGATACAACCCCTGATAAAGCCGCTCAAATCATTGCGCTATTGCAATCAGGACTGCGACAGGTTGACGTTGCTCGACAGTTGAACCTTAGCCGATTCTCAGTTCGACGAATATACCAACGGTTCCTTGAGACTGGTGGCTATACTCGAAGACGTGGATCCGGAAGAAAACGCTGCACGTCAGAAAGAGACGACCGCTTCGTTGTTTCCACATCCTTGCGGCACCGCTTCAGCAATGCTGTTGAGTTGCAACAAGAGCTCCGATCAGCTTGCAGAACATCTGTGAGTGTTTCTACGATTAGAAGAAGACTTAAAGAAAAGGAATTGAGAGCTCACAGTCCTGCTAGGGGCCCAAAATTGACCGTGCAGCATCGAAGAGAGCGGTTACGATTTGCCCAGGAGCATGTCAACTGGACGAGTGAACAGTGGAAAGCCGTTCTCTTCACCGATGAGACACGAGTATATCTTTTCTGCAACGACAGACGCAGAAGAGTATACCGAAGACGAGGAGAGCGATTTGCCCAGGCTTGCATAGAGGAATCCGTCGAATACCGAGGTGGTTCCTGTATGTTCTGGGGTGGCATATCCGTCGAAGGGAAAACGGAGCTTGTGTGCGTCTCTCGGACTGGTGGTGGTCGCGGGCAAGGGTCGCTGAATGCTCGGCGGTACATAACGGAGATCTTACAAGACCATGTGGTTCCGTATGCTGGTTTTGTTGGCGATGGGTTCATGTTAATGCATGATAACGCCCGTTGCCACACTGCGTTTGCTGTGCGGGACTATTTGGAAGAGGTTGAGATCCCTGTTATGCAGTGGCCAGCACGAAGTCCAGACCTGCACCCGATCGAGCATCTCTGGGACGATGTAAAGAGGCACGTACGAGCACGAGATCCTGCTCCCACCACTCTACAAGAGCTCCAGGATGCCGTGAAAGACGAATGGGACAACATACCCCAAGCAAGAGTGGTGACCCTCGTGAGCTCCATGAAGGATCGGCTGGAAGCTACCATCACAGCAAGGGGTGGAAACACTAGATTTTAAGGCCTTATTTGTAATTTTTTATGATGTTATTAATTTTATTTTTTGTCACTTTGTCATGTTTTAAGTTTTTTGTTATTAAAGAATTAAAATGCATACACATGTTTTTTTATTTTCTAATAGGCAATTGAATTACCTTTCCAATGATATCCTACAATCATATCCTTACAATTCACAAAGTTTGAGTAAAATTATTTTGAAGTTGCTTTTTTAAAAGGTGCGATTTTTGTGACGCCGAGTGTATATTAAAAAGTTATATATATTAAATATAATATCTAACGTCATTATATGTACATTTATCATAATTAGACCAATCGATACCGTATGAATATGTAAATAAAGATTTTTTGTTTGAATAAATGAATTTGATGTTCCAATATATTTTTTTAAATTTCATTTTATACCTAGCGAAGCACGTATCGGGCCGCTAGTACTAAAATATTTTTCTTATTTCTATCGCAACGCCAACTGTCAGGGCAGACTATAATTAAAATATAATATTATTTAATATTTGACATTGCCATGGTAACGCAGTCCCTCGGAACCAATGTGAAACATTCCAAAATCATCAGCTACTTACACATTAAAAATTAATCAAAAAATCATTTTCCAGTGGACCAAATTGTGAATCTAAACAATTCTCAAGTCCCCTTGAACACACACAAAGAATTTCATAAAAATCGGTCCAGTCGTTTAGGAGGAGTTCAGTGACATACACACGCACACAAGAAATATATATATAAAGATAATAATAACAATATCAACTCGTATAGTCTAAGTTCTCATTAATTAGCTCAAAAAACTTCGTAAAATAGACACCATCGTCGACTTACGTACAACGGTCCCCTGATGGAACGACTTCAATAAGTACATATTAATATTATTTTGTTCCTATTTAGAGGTCTTTATGTATCAGGGGTTTTTTAAAATTTATATTTATTTACTTTTCTGCTTTTTATATTTATGTTACTGGTTTCTATATTGCACTAAATGAACCTACAAACACACCTATTTTCATTTGTTTAGGTTTTTACTATCAATATTGCACCTTTCATCAGCACGAATAAAAGCTCAATACTGGACTACAAGACGACTGGTTTTATTTCGACCAAATTTTGCTGGGAACCACCTCGATGGACCAGGTTTTCGAGTTAAAATAAACGGTAATTAACTGCGTTCGCTCATTTGACTGCTAGAAAGCCACAGACAGACACACAGATAGACGTCCAACTTATAACACATCTCTTTTTGGGCCCGGGATTAAAAACTTTAAAAAAGAATGTTTTTATAAGCAACCTTGAGATGCGCAAAAAACGT
Organism: Napeogenes sylphis; assembly: GCA_959347405.1. Classification (NCBI taxonomy): domain Eukaryota; kingdom Metazoa; phylum Arthropoda; class Insecta; order Lepidoptera; family Nymphalidae; genus Napeogenes; species Napeogenes sylphis. Next base: position 22,482,586 of record OY365786.1, read on the forward strand.
CCTATTGTTATTTAATCAAGTAAAACGTTATAAAAGAGAACCACTTAAGTTTCTTTCTCATAAAACATATATTTGAGGCCTGTTACGAGATTCTTTTGTAGTGGAATAAAACTAAAACTATCTAACATTCGATTGTATTTAGCACAACACAATGGGTAAAAAATTGTATCACTATGGCATTCGGAACAATGACCTCAAACTTTTTATTTCTTCATTATCTAAATAATAGTTAAATGTAAGCCTTACAGTTTTTATCGATAATTGAATTTTATCGATAGATTTTGATCAATAGATGAAATCGATAGATCGGTGACAAATTTCAGCTATGTTCCATTGCCCAACATTTTTTTTCCGTGAGTTTAAATTAACTAACTATCAATGTATGATTATATATAACATTTACACTATGCTTGTACTATTTTACATATCATAAGAACTTTAAAATGTGTATGATATGTCATAACTCTAAATGTATCTATGCATGAGTCTGAAACATTGTGTTCAAAGTGAGTGAGCAATACGCTGTCAAACGACCTAGCTGTGCTAGATTCCATGCTTATATTCAAACAGAAACAAAAAAATCGATAGTACTTTATGCTATCTCTCGCTGTATAGATACATATTGTGTACATACCTTCTGTAGGTTGTATGTTATATTTAAAGCCTTTGGCATATAAAACTAAAAACATATTATATAATGTGTAACTTTTTAATGTAACAAACTAAAATCAGTCAGTAGTAGTTTTGCCTTTAGTTTATTCTTTGCTTGTGTTGCCTTTAATTGGCAAGATGCTTAAATTGTTTTAGTATAGGAATTTTTAAGGGTAGATATACCTACTTTACGTTCACAAATTATTATAGCGATCAAAATATAAAAAAACCTAAATTACATTTAACATCACCTTATTACAAAGGAAAGATTAATATTAGTGTCCGACCGATCTTTCGGTTTCGGTTTCGGCCAGTTTCGGCCTAAAAATCAAGTTTCGGCGGCAGTTACGGTTTCGGACCAAAATTGGCCGAAACTTTTGCAGAAACCGAAACTCATTTCGAAAGTTGTCGTGCACGTTCGCCTAACTTAATTTCTCGCGGCATCGCTTTGGCGGAACCTGGCGGCCCTGTTCGGGAATTGTCGTTCGACGTTCGGATGGCTCTGTAGCAACACAACTTAGTCAGTGCGTTATCGCCTGACGTAAACATTTTTTAGAGGTTTGATGGAACTAATTTCATGTAAGTTTTTGTTTCGTTTGTGTACTTGAATGATGCAAATAATTTAATATTGTGTCAGTAACTTTTGGTTTTATTGTTATTAGCAAATCAAGTCACATATAAAAAAGAGATTATAAAGGAAAGATGTAAAGTGTTTAATATGTTAAATTACGATGAGTAGGTAAACTTATTACAATATTTGTTTTCAATTGATGATCTCAACCTATTAATGTAGTTTTGCTATATTAGGATTATCACTATTTTTTTTAAATTAAAAATTGTTTAAGACTAAAATGTCCCAAAGAGAAAAAAATCCGATTTGGTAGTACTTCTACAAAAGTATCAGTGATACATCAAAAGCTGTTTGTAAGATATGTAGCAAGTCACATTCGTTACGAAGCCATGAACCAAAAAAACAAATATTACATGGACTGAAACTGCATTTATCAAAATTTCATGACGTGGAATACAGGCAAGTAATAGTACTAGTACTAAGTGCGTTTATCAAAATTAAACGATTTGAAAAGTGAAGTAAAATTTAAACGAACAAACTTAGGTATATCACTTAAACAATCAGTCGACAGACAACCTTTCCAAGTTTGACTTCTAAACCTAAAATTGTACTGTGCCCTGACAATCATGAAATAACAAAAAGAATTGACAAAAGTATAACGGATCTCATAATTGTGGACATGTTTCCCTATACTGTGGTGGAAGGTGAAGCGTTCCGCCGTCTTAATTTAACTGATCCTCAAAGAGTTTGCAAAAATATCAGTTCAAATCTGAAAAATATTTTAGACCTCGCTTATGCCCAAAACATATGAAAGAATTAGATCAAAACGCATGTAAAACATGTTAACTACTCAGTTTCACAGCTCATTTTATCGTAAATGATAAACGTCTTAAAGTGATTTTAGGTGAATGTGTGCTAGACCATACCAGTCAATATATCGAACAAAAATTTACAGGTATGGTAAACGAAAGGGGTCTAGAAGGCAAAATTTTTCTAGTCCTCCGTGACAATGCTGCTAATATGGTTTGCGCAATGCATTATCAATATCAATCTATAGGATATGTCGCAGATACGCTCCAGCTTGTGATAAAACAAGCGCTACTTTCAGAAGATGAAATACAAGATGTCATAAAAAAAGTAGAAAAATCGTAGGCATTTTCCATCACAGTGAGCCAGCAACTAGAAAATTGACGGAGTGTCAAATTCAATGCGGATTGCCTGAACATGCCTTGCTGCAAGACATTGATGGAACAGCACGTACTTGATGCTACAAAGATTTTTGGAACAAAAAATGCAGTATACTTATACTGTGTAGAACATGGTAAGATTGATTCTCTTCAATGTAATGAATGGATCATTGTTAAGAATCTGACATCCGTATTAACATTTTTTTATGAAATCACCCTTGCGTTATCGTTTGATAATGCATGTATCTCGATTATCATCCCTTTTTATATCATTATTAAACCGTAAATTGCAATTTCGCTGTAAAAGTGACAACGAAATGATAGCTAACATGAAAAATTATCTATATGAGTCCATGAATATCAGATTTTCTTTATTGAAAAAACTCCCTTCGTTGATGGTAGCTACAATATTGGACCCAAGCTTCAAGTCTAAGTACCTCAATTCTAATGAAGTGTATATTGCTGTTATAGAGCTAATTTCTTTCTTAAGTGAGTTTGAAGTTAGCACGCTACCATCCCGATATCATATAGCAGCTCTGATAACACCAATGTTTCTTTGACTTCAACTACATGTGTCTCGCAAGCTCACCACACGCAGCATGAAAAAGATAGTCTTTGGGATGTGCACGATGATACGTCTAGTCAAACAGAGACCACAGAATCTGAAGACATAAAACACGTACTGAAAGAAAATATTCAGTTTTACGTGTCGGAGCCATTATTACAACGCAATGCTGACATATACAGTTACTGGAATAGCAGTCAATATTGTATATTGAGAAGTGCAGTTTTGAAATACTTTTCAGCTACACCTACCAGTGTCCCGACTGAGCAGCTGTTTAGTGCTGCTGGCCAAATATACTCTGATCGTCGCAATAATTTACGTGGCGAAAACGTAAACAAACTGCTTTTTTTGACGTACAATATAAGTCTTTTCAAATACGAATAATATTAATACGAAAAACTAAAAATGTAAGAATAAGAAACTAAGAAACTAAATATAAGAAAAAAAAAATATTCCATTTTATTACTGATTTTAATTTAAATGTTAACTGTAGTGTAGTAGTGAGTTATTTCATTCTAAATGTAAGTATGACTGTCCTACTAACTGTGATCTAGGTTGTCTATCTTTGTTAATTCTAAATGCGTGATTTGATTACCCTACTATTGTGATCTATCTTTGTTGAGATTGGAACTAAGAGTGTAATAGTAATTCTGGTTAGTAATTATAAAAGTGACTGATGATTCTTCTAAGTACAAATACAAACCAAAGCATAATTAATAAGATGTCAAAATATCAATACTTAGTATTTAACGAAACAGTAGGTACCCGTTAGTAATTTGATTATTGATATCGGCAAAACATTTTGCTATGAGAACTCATATTTTATTTTATAATACATACTAGCAGACCCCGATACGCGTTGCTGTGGTTGCAAAGGTTTTTGATATACCAATTACATTGTAGTAAACTATTTAAGAAGTAACGTTATTAGAAATGAAAAAAAATATAAAATCCCCGACCGCTAAGTAAAGGAAGAATTCAAAATCCAAGTAAATTTATCAAGGCAAACAAAATATTGAAATATTGATTTTGATATTATCGTATAGTCAAAATGCTCATTCATTAGCTCCGAAAATTTTATAAAATAGACACTATCATCAACATACGTACAAAGAACCCCCACGCAACGACTTCAATAAGTACATAATAATATTATTATCCTTTACTTTAGTTTTACTTTTAAATAGAAAATTGTGTACTGAAAACACAGCAGATAATACTTCTATAGCATCTTATATTTTCTATATCTGCTGATTATCAACAAAGTTATTTATCTGAGTCAAGTGAAGTGGAAAATGATCATATCATTTAATAAAACCTTTAAGCACGAAAATATAGGTTTAAATTATTTATTTTTCTCAATAACACTAATACCACAGTATGAACTTCGACGCCGATAATTTGAATGGCGTATCAAATGACGTCACATTTTCTTTCGACCAATGGTGGCGCGTTTTTAAGTTTGAATTTCGCTGCCTTAATTTACACTTTTCATAAATTATTTTATGGCCTTAAATGATTAGTAAATAAAAAAAATTATTTTATTACAATAAGATGATAATAAGTATCCGAAAAAAAGTATTTGAGACCATATTAAATTTTACGCATATTCCCTATTCCTTCAATAATTAATCGAAAGAAACTTCGTTCCATCCGGGTGTCCCTTGATACCTCTTAGTTTTATCGTATAATTGATATATTTAATTTTAAATTTAATTATTATTATTTTCGTTTAAGATGATAACAAATGAGTACATTACAAATTTATAAATGAGTTAGGAAGGGTACATAGTCTTAAATCTATGACATTAATATTTATTATTTTAAATTATTAATAGTTTAATTTTAATTTAATTTGCACTAATCGGTGCACAATATTTTTGGTTGACCCGTCTCACGTAAATAAGTTCGACAAAGAAGCAGGTATAATCTGACTGTATTATGTTTATTATAATATGAATGTCTATATATAATTCAGTCTAAGTAACACGTGGCCTGTTATCTAAATTGTAAGTTAATTTTTATCGGCCCGCCGGCCGACTAAAAATTTACTTTCAGATCTAATCTCAGCATCGCGTGGCGGTTATGATGTTAAATTGTATAGGAATTATGAAGTTATTTGTTTGCACTTTTAACATTACGCCATCTGTTGAACACTAACTCAAAGCAGTCAACAGACACAACGCCATCTGTTAGACTTGTTTGGATCTAATAGATTATAGGAAACAAATAATTTGCAATAAAATAATATTTCGACTATAAATTAAGATAAACGCTATCCTTTATTTCAAGTTGGATCAAACTGCACACAGTGTGCAAATTTGATTAAAATCGGTTAAGTAGTTTAGGAGTTCATCGCGGACAAACAACGTGACACGTAATTTATATATACATATTAAGATTATAATAATTTAATTAACATATTTTTTATATTATATTAATAAATTATTAAAGCAGGATAATGGGTAAAATACACCCAATTTCAGTATTTTAAGGTCTTATAAATCGAAACCGAAACTTACTTTGTCAAGTATTAAATAGTATATTAATTTTATACTTGACCACGTGAGTTTCGGTTTCGGCCGAAACTGAAACCATCATGTCCGAACAATCGGTTTTGATTTCGGCCAGACAACCAGTTTCGGTCGGACTCTAATTAATATTAATATTTAAAGCAACGCGTCTAGTAAAAATACCTGTAAGCCAAGTCCCACACATTTTTTTTTTGTAAAAAGAAAATAATTTGTTACATATTATATAAAAATTATAATTGGTAAATGAATATTTTAGTCAGAGTTATACGCACAATTTATTTACTTTTAACTTACTTTAGTCGGTGGCGCTATAATATGAGTTAGTATCCTATTAATTATATAAATCTATAAATTAGTAGTGTTAACTCATTGCTTACAAAAACGGATGTTCATAAAAGAAGCCACTGATTAATTTTAAATATTATTTATATAAATATAGAATGTAAAAAACCGATACGGGCAGGGATTCGAACCCGCGACTACTGGGAAACCGTCCCGTCGCTCTACCAACTGAGCTACCGTATCGCTGTCCGTCTCGGCGAATTAAGCATTCTATATGTGATCGTCTTTATAGGGACGGTGGTGACATCTATTAGGTTTCTGTCGAAAATCCTAACCAATGTTTCTAACTTTGCAGTATAGATAAACATTGAAAAGATGCCACTACCGAAATCAATTTTTGAAAATATCTTTAAACATGTATAGCCATGTTAAGCTTATTTAAATTTATATAAATATAGAATGTAAAAAAAACCGATACGGGCAGGGATTCGAACCCGCGACTACTGGGAAACCGTCCCGTCGCTCTACCAACTGAGCTACCGTATCGCTGTCCGTCTCGGCGAATTAAGCATTCTATATGTGATCGTCTTTATAGGGACGGTGGTGACATCTATTAGGTTTCTTTCGAAAATCCTAACCAATGTTTCTAACTTTGCAGTATAGATAAACATAGAAAAGATGCCACTACCGAAATCAATTTTTGAAAATATCTTTAAACATGTATAGCCATGTTAAGCTTATTTAAATTTATATAAATATAGAATGTAAAAAACCGATACGGGCAGGGATTCGAACCCGCGACTACTGGGAAACCGTCCCGTCGCTCTACCAACTGAGCTACCGTATCGCTGTCCGTCTCGGCGAATTAAGCATTCTATATGTGATCGTCTTTATAGGGACGGTGGTGACATCTATTAGGTTTCTGTCGAAAATCCTAACCAATGTTTCTAACTTTGCAGTATAGATAAACATTGAAAAGATGCCACTACCGAAATCAATTTTTGAAAATATCTTTAAACATGTATAGCCATGTTAAGCTTATTTAAATTTATATAAATATAGAATGTAAAAAAAACCGATACGGGCAGGGATTCGAACCCGCGACTACTGGGAAACCGTCCCGTCGCTCTACCAACTGAGCTACCGTATCGCTGTCCGTCTCGGCGAATTAAGCATTCTATATGTGATCGTCTTTATAGGATTTTCGAAAGAAACCTAATAGATGTCACCACCGTCCCTATTATTATATTAGCCATTTTTTATTTAACCATCTTTCTGTCCTTCTTATTTACCAAATTGTAAATTGACCTCAAGAAAGTATTTAATAATTTTTCCTTAAACAAAATTATAGAAGAGTTTACTGTTATCATGAAAGCGGGTTCTTAATTGTTGGATCATATTTTATTTTTATTTTACTTTTTTTGCAAAATCTGTTATAACGAACCTCTTTTTTAATTTGAACATGTTAAAAAGTGTTTAGTTTTCTTTGTATTTTTAAGAGTTTGAGTAAATCATGTTTATTATCCTATTTATTTATTAATATGAATAAATTATGATTTATATATATTATGTATGAAGTTGAATAATCATATTATAAATGTTTTTTGTGACTTCTTTATAATCGAATATATTTTAGACATTGTGTTTAAAATCCGTAACACTAAATGAAACGATTCCCGATTCAAGCAATCATAATTATTCTATATGAGTAATGTACAAATAACAAATATCTATCTACCTATTTGTAAACTAACAGATCTAGAATCTAGATACATCTAAAATGTTTGTATTTCATTTAGTAAAGCTGAATAGGGTATATTTATCTCTGCTCAATTTAACACTCAAGTTATACTTGAAATTAGGCATAAAGATTACACAGCTACAAAAAAAAAATTAAATTGTTTAGCGGACTAGACCATGTATATCTTACGTCTTCGGGGTCGCTGAGTCCGAATCTGTCCGTTTGACCCTAACACGTGGGAGTTTTTCCATAACCTCGAAAAACAGATTTCAAAACCGAGTTATTCCTTAAAATCACTAAAAAAATGTTTAGTGGACTAAACCACACGTATCTTATGTTATTTGGGTCGCTGTATCATAACCCGAGGTCTGTTTTTGACCCTATCAGGTCAAGTTTTCTTTATAACTTAAAACAAAAGACTTAAAACCTAGTAACTCTTTTTAACTGTATTCCAATGCACGAAAAAATTATTGTTTAGCGGACTGCAACATGTCTTTCATATTTTTCTGGGATTAAAGAATCTGAATCTACAGAAAATTTGTCCCCATCTTTTTCAGGTTTCTCATAACCTTCAAATAAGAAATCAATTGAATCTTGCAATTTGTATCCTTTAACAATCTGAACATTTGTGGAGCTGTTTTATTAATGACCATATATTTTTCAAATAGTTACTGACTCACTCAACCTGGCTCTTCATTGTTCGAAGCTGAATGACAAACGGGGCTGCAAAGAGTGGACTTCGAATTTATTGTTCGAAATGAAATAATAAATAGATTTTAATCTTATAACTTTATAAATATTTTTTAAATATATAAATATTATTTTTTTAAATATAACAAATAGTTTTTAATCTTATAACTTAAGTAATATAAAACTAAAAAATAGACCTTTTTAATAACCTACGAAAATAAAATAAAAATGAAGATTTCGAATTATTAAATTATATTTCGGGTTAAATATATTTAACGACAGAACATATTTCTACAACTACTTGTTTACAAATAAAAATAATAATATCAGAAGCAATTACACAAATTGATCTAACCCTAAGTCAGCACATTATTTGCTTGTTAAGGGTGTTAGACAACGATACAAATACATAGAAATACAATCAAGAAATACAGACTTCTTTGGTCATCACATACATGCTGTCCCTATCGGGAATCGAACCCGAGTTCCCTTACACCGCTATACGTTAGACGTCTGCACTAACCACTCGACCAACAGAGCGGTTGTATAAAAATAAAGTTGACAAATCTAACACAGTTTTAAAGCTAGATAAAGTACTCAAAGATAACGTCGTCAATCACTATTCATTCACATCTACAGAGCTTCCGCTATCAAATGAGTATGATACAATAATCCATAAACTTGAGGGTTGTTTACCAATTTATAGCAATAGTACTCAACTAATAGTAATATTCTCAACTCCTAACAATATTATATAAAATTAAACTACAAGCCTTACAAGCAGTAGTGCCTTTTGAACAATTAAGCAAATATTCCGATAACACTTGTTGTTTTCACGATTATATCAGTAGCTCTATACTAATATCTCAAAATTTTCGTACTGCCTTTATGTAGAACGTGGTAATTGCGTCGGAAAGACACAGTTAAAAGCTCAATTTCATGACTCATTTATATTACTAATTAGAGCAGGAAGTCGTATCTATTAGTCACTTGTTATAAATTATGACCTAAAATCTGCGTTTAAACGGATTATATTATCAGTTGTTGGAATTTCAAATTCTATCAATGACACTCACATTACACACAGAGACAACACGAGGAGATTCATAAACAATCAAGGTTGCGAAGTACTAATACGTGCATATGTTGAGGACCAAACTCACAAATTTACCAAATGTTTTTTTATAATTAATATATAATAAGGTAGTATGAAAATAATAGCTATAAACATGTATAGCCATGTTAAGCTTGTTTAAAATTGTATAAATATAGAGTTTAAAAAAACCAATACCGGCAAGTTATCGAACTCGCGACTTCTGGGAAACCGTTCTTTTGCTATACCAATTGATACCGTATCGCTATCCGTCTCGGTAAATTAAGTATTCTATAAGGGATTGTCTTTATCGGGAGGGTATATTTTTTGTCTTTATCGAGAGGGTATATTTTAATGTTAATCATAAATCGTCAATATATCCATCATATACGTATGTATTCTGTAAAAATAAAGAAACATATCACCATAGCCGATTCATAACGATTATTATGTTATAGCTGGTGTTATGACATAATTAAATTTACTTAAATATTAATTTATTTTCATAATAAAAATACTATTGCCATTAATTATTATTGGAAAGAAGCTAGGATTTAATATGTATAATTAATGGAAATGTACAGAAATGTGAAAGTAATTTAAAATATAACTAAAATAGATAAAAAAATAAATGATTGCTACACAAATTATGAAATAAACAATATTATACAAATACTCTATACTATAAGAAATAAGTTTAGAATACCTCAAGCAATCATAATTATTTTATATGAGTGATGTACAAATAACAAATACCTATCTACTTATTTGTAAACTGACAGATCTAGAATCTAGATACATCTAAAATGTTTGTATTTCATTTAGTAAAGCTGAATAGGGTATATTTATCTCTGCTCAATTTAACACTCAAGTTATACTTGAAATTAGGCATAAAGATTACACAGCTACAAAAAAAAAAAAAAATTGTTTAGCGGACTAGACCATGTATATCTTACGTCTTCAGGGTCGCTGAGTTCGAATCTGTCCGTTTGACCCTAACACGTCGGAGTTTTTCCATAACCTCGAAAAACAGATTTCAAAACCCAGTTATTCCTTAAAATCACTAAAAAAATGTTTAGTGGACTAGACCACACGTATCTTATGTTATTTGGGTCGCTGTATCATAACCCGAAGTCTGTTTTTTTTTCTTCATAACTTAACTTAATTTAAACTTCATAACTTAACTTAAAGTTTTCTTCATAACTTAAAACAAAAGACTTAAAACCTAGTAACTCTTTTTAACTGTATTCCAATGCACGAAAAAATTATTGTTTAGCGGACTGCAACATGTCTTTCATATTTTACTGGGATTAAAGAATCTGAATCTACAGAAAATTTGTCCCCATCTTTTTCAGGTTTCTCATAACCTTCAAATAAGAAATCAATTGAATCTTGCAATTTGTATCCTTTAACAATCTGAACATTTGTGGAGCTGTTTTATTAATGACCATATATTTTTCAAATAGTTACTGACTCACTCAACCTGGCTCTTATTTGTTCGAAGCTGAATGACAAACGGGGCTGCAAAGAGTTGACTGCGAATTTATTGTTCGAAATGAAATAATAAATAGTTTTTAATCTTATAACTTTATAAATAATTTTTATATATATAAATATTATTTTTTTAAATATAAAAAATAGTTTTTAATCTTATAACTTAAGTAATATAAAACTAAAAATAAGACCTTTTTAAATAACCTACGCAAATAAAATAAAAATGAAGATTTCGAATTATTAAATTAAATTTCCGGTTAAATATATTTAACGACAGAACATATTTCTACAAATACTTGTTTACAAATAAAAATAATAATATCAGAAGCAATTACACAAATTGATCTAACCCTAAGTCAGCACATTATTTGCTTGTTAAGGGTGTTAGATAACGATACAAATACATAGAAATACAATCAAGAAATACAGACTTCTTTGGTCATCACATACATGCTGTCCCTATCGGGAATTGAACCCGAGTTCCCTTACGCCGCTAAACGTTAGACGTCTGCACTAACCACTCGACCAAAAGGGCGGTTGTATAAAAATAAAGTGGACAAATCTAACACAGTTTTAAAGCTACATAAGGTACTCAAAGATAACGTCGTCAATCACTATACATTCACATCTACAGAGCTTCCGCTATCAAATGAGTATGACACAATAATCCATAAACTTGAGGGTTGTTTACCCATTTATAGCAATAGTACTCAACTAATAGTAATATTCTCAACTCCTAACAATATTATATAAAATTAAACTACAAGCCTTTTGAACTGCCTTTTGAACAATTAAGCAAATATTCCGATAATACTTGTTGTTTTCACGATTATATCAGTAGCTCTATACTAATATCTCAAAATGTTCGTACTGCTTTTATGTAGGCCGTGGTAAAGACACAGTTAAAAGCTCAATTTCATGACTCATTTATATTACTAATTAAAGCAGGAAGTCGTATCTGTTAGTCACTTGTTATAAATAGGGAACATTCATGTATTTTTTTTTTGACGTAAATTAATCATTTACCTCTCTATATCGTAGAAAAAAATATAAATAGGCTTGAAAAGATTCTAGTTTTTTTACAAAGTGAAAATTAAAACATTGAGTAAATTTGACCCGTTTAAACACCGATATTTTGCGCGCGTTTTGCGTGACGTCAAATGATACGTCCAGTGAATGTTTACTATGAACTTTTTAGTTATTTCATAGATATTTTAAGTTTTAATTGCTTTACAAGTCATGGAAAAAGATAAAAATCATCTTACGAGTATTGTATAGTACCGGAGTACAAAAATAGTGTTAGAAAAACACCCGATAAAGTGTTTTTTGTATTCCAAGAGATGCGAAAATACAAAAACAATGGTGTATGGTAATTAAAAGGGATAATATATGTCCTAAATCGTTTTTATATGGTTGTGAAGATCAATTTAGTAAGTTAAAGATCAGTTAAGTATACTTTATTTATAATAAGTTTAATCTAATAGTTTAAATTTATAGTAAGTATTAAACAATAGAAAATTTGTGTTTAAAATTAACCTAACCTATCTTACAAATTTCAGTATAACTTTCTATAAAAACCGTAATCTTTTTTTGTTTTACGCAATTTTTATGGTCTGTCGATTTATTTCAGGTTAAGGAAGATACAGCAAATTGTATTGAATGTAATATGTGTAACGAAACAACAAGGAGAAAGATGTAATCTAAGTTTGAAGAAAGGAGTTGTTCCTTATATATTTTTGTGGCAAAAACACCAGCTGATAGAATGAGAATGTGCATAGTCAAAAGGCAAAGATTGACATCGGTTACTGAAGCCTTTTCAGAGTTAGCTATCAAAAGTAGTGTTTAAAAAAATTGGTGACCTTTACGAAGAAGTGATATAGGTAGTAAGTCCTAGTACTGCCCATACAAATGTCTGTAATATTAATCAGCCAAGACGCAGTACTTCTCCTATTGAATGTGATGATCATAAGACAGAGCCTTGCTTTTCGCATATAAAAGATAAATTACCAAGTGACTAAGCTGTGCAAGTTAATATTAAACCGAAGTATGGAAATAAAGGTGTAAATAAAAAGCAGGTAAATATACCTGCTGTAAAACAAAATGTAGCATTGTCACCATTTCCTCATTTAACACACAAGATTGTTACACAACGGTTTTAAAAGTAAAACTATCTGTTTTAAAAAGAAAATTGTTTACTGAAAACACAGCTGATAATACTTCTATAGCATCTTATATCTTCTATATCTGCTGATTATCAACCAAGTTATTTATCATGAGTCAAGTGAACTGAAAAATGATTCAGAGGCAGAAACATTTTAAAAGTGTATTGTGTAGTAGCATGCTAACTGCTATTCAAAAAGAGTTTGTAGGTATTTCTTTTGTTTGAGTATTTAGAAAATGTTTCTAAGATTACCTAAACAATTGTATCATTTAATAAAACCTTTAAGCACGAAAATATAGGTTTAAATTATTTATTTTTCTCGGTACCACAGTATGAACTTAAACGCCAATATATTGAATGGCGTGTCAAATGACGTCACATTTCCTTTCGACCAATGGTGGCGCGTTTTGGAAGTTTGAATTTCGCTCCCTAAATTTACACTTTTCATAAATTATTTTATGGCCTTAAATGATTAGTAAATTAAAAAAAAATGATTTTATTATAATAAGATGATAAAAAGTAATCGAAAAAAAAATATTTGAGACCATTTAAATTATTTTGCATGTTCCCTATTATGACCTTATATCTGCGTTTAAACGGATTATATTTTCAGTTGTTGGAATTTTAATTCTATCAATGACACTCACATAATACACACAGACAACACGATGAGATTCATAAACAATCAAGGTTCCGAAGTACTAATACGTGCATATGTTGAGCACCAAACTCACAAATTTACCAAATCTTTTTTTATAATTAGTATATAATAAGGTAGTATGAAAATAATGTTTAATGTTTAAATAGCTATAAACATGTGTAGCCATGTTAAACTTGTTTAAAATTGTATAAATATAGAGTTTAAAAAAACCAATACCGGCAAGTTATCGAACTCGCGACTTCTGGGAAACCGTTCTTTTGCTATACCAATTGATACCGTATCGCTATCCGTCTCGGTAAATTAAGTATTCTATAAGGGATTGTCTTTATCGGGAGGGTATATTTTTTGTCTTTATCGAGAGGGTATATTTTAATGTTAATCATAAATCGTCAATATATCCATCATATACGTATGTATTCTGTAAAAATAAAGAAACATATCACCATAGCCGGTTTATATGTCCCAAAGTGGACATCGACAATGCGTGTGTGGGTACACCCAACGGACCACACGTGGTTAGGTAACACTACAATGTTACCTAACCATGTGTGGTCCGCTTCCCTGCTATTTGATGGTATGTCACCCTTATTCAATTATCTGTTACATAGACAGGTTTTGTTTGGTTTGTTTTTCATATATTTCTTTATCAGGCTCACATAAAAAGTATTTATTATACACATGCTTAGAAACTTAATCAATACAATGAACTTCATAGATAACAAGTAACTACTGTGTTTCTAACTTAAGCTGGTCAAAGTCTTACTAACGAGGTCTATTGAGACTTAACTGAATACATACAAATCTAAGAAGATTTATTCGTTTATAACTTAGTTGTTATATTATGACAGTTATTATTTAAGATTTACAAAAAAAAATAAACACACATACTTAAGAGTCTTCCAATCCTCTAATGTGGTTACGATTTTATTTAAAATTTTCGACCATTTGATCGAAAATTTTTATTATTTTGATAATTTAATATCCTTTTATATTTTTAAGAAAAAATACCTCGCATACGTTGAAGTTAGTTTACAACCAGAATATATAAAAATAGTTTATTTTTAATTAGGCATTGCATGTTTTTTTTTTGTTATTTTATTATAATTATACTTATTCATATAAAAGCATTTTAATTGCAATATATTTAACATAACAAACAAATGTTATAGATTTACTTGGCTGGCAGTAATGAGCAGTTAAAAAGTAAACAAATATTTCAATTTGTTTCAGATATAAAGTTGCTTTTAAAACTAGTTAATTCATGGGACTTCCTCGGTATTTTCCTGTGAAAATGAGATCCGGAATAAGAACTATTCTATCCCATATATATATGTTGGATCAATAAGTTTAAATAAATACCAAATTTAAAGTCATAAGAATGTCAATGCAATTGAATATATAAATATCCTACAAAAAACTGCCTCCTAAAACACCAAAATTGTGAAAACTCCATGCAATAAAAAAGGGATAAAAGGGATAAGCTCGTAAATGTGGTTAAAACCAGCTGTAGCGTTGATAAAGAATAATGTTCCAAAATAATAGAAATATTATTTATATAATTAATTTTCTGTATTAAGTAATACTTTATGCTCTACCGTGTGTAGGGATTGCAAGAGCATTTAGTCATTATCGAAGAGTCGAAATTTTGACTTCCCAGCTAGTGATTATTTATGGTTTACTATAAATTATACTTATAATTTATACTTTACTACTATTTAGGACTGCTTAACATAACGTACAAAGTTATTGGAAACCTTCACATTACATTGTCACAGATACACAAGTCGGATTAGTGCATTTGAGCATTTGCTAATTGATGATTCTGAATTGATGGCATTCTCGCTCCATCTGTTGGAGTGCTCTAGCAATATAAATTTGGATATTGATATCAGTCTTTATCTTGCCCAACCGGAACATTTCACAAAAGATATTCCATTCATTTGTTAAAGCAAGTTTACTTTATTTTTAAGTATTTACAGTTTTTTCTTTTAGAGGTTATTTGACAGACAAGACGAAGCTTCTTAGCATTCCATGGGTTTACCGTCCGGATGCCGGACCCATCGCGTTGCATGGAGAGGAGTGCAAGCAGTGCCTGGGACTTGAGACCCAGGAGTAGGTTTAAGGGGCCCCTTTATTATGCGCAAAAACGCTCACCTTCACCCTCCACACTCCTCTCCCTACCTAACCAAATTTGGAAAGAACCTACTAATGCCGCCTTTTAAATACGTTCTAGAAATGAACCAATGCTTGTTCTAGAAAGGCCAAGGTCTTAAAGTAGGCTATAGAGAGATTAATATTAGCATCATAAAAGATGTAACCCATGGATATGGAAACTACAATTTAATTACAAGTTTAATATAATCACGGTTTAATATATAGGTACTGAAACGGCAAAATGAACGAGTGCATCCGCTGAAAGACTACAAAATATAATAGTAAGGTAAACTAAAACATCCAGAAATCTCACTTTTGTCAGTCCATGTTTGAACGCCATCACTTTTTTTTTACCACATTGAAAGTTAAGATTACTGAACTTAATAAAAATATTGAAATTAACATTAAATGGTGAGTTTTCGAAGGGAGCCATATTTCATAGCTATTCTTATACAAAAACTTTTCGAATAAAATAGAATTATGTTAATACCCAACACACAATTTGTTTTATTCAATTTCAACATCTACCCGTCCTTATTCGATAAGGCTTTATTATGAAGGCAGATCACGAGAAGAAAATTGTGAAGACATAGCTATGATCTTTTATAACATTATAAGTTATGTTTAGTGAATTTAGATAGTTTTTGATCTTATTTTTATATTTATATTGAATTTTTATATTTATATGAAATTTTTATCTAATGTTGATATATATATATATATATATATATATATATATTAGATAATAATTAATGTTAATTACAATGTTAGTACTTTTTATTAAGTAAAAATAGCACACTAAAGCAAAGAAACAAATTTAAAGATATTTTAAATAACAAATACAACCAGATGTGAGGTTCAAAACGTACATTTCTTTTAACACTCATGAAATCTATGATTTATTTGACAGAGTATTCCGGATTTCTGAAACAATGTGTCTTTCACATTTGCAGATAATAGTGGAATTCAATCCATAAACGTGTGGCATCTACAAAATGAAACATGAAAATAATAGACAAAAATTGCATTATCATATTGTCAGGCTACATTATTTTTAAACGATTTTTGTGTCCGCTAATACTTTTCTTGACCCTACACACAAATAAAACACTTAAGTAAAATACCTATGCATGCTAAAATGCCTTAAAACATAAAATTTATTTGGACAGTCGAGCATTATTCCCCAGCAGTAATCAGGTATCATATGAGTATCCCATCTGCCTAGATATCTATTCTCAATAGTTTTTATATTTTGATGGAAGCGTTCTCCTCTAAGATCTAAATTATGTTAAAAGTCATCTATATGACTATGGAGACAATGTACTTTTATGCTCAAATTACAGTCTAAATTTCTAAAGCTTGACAGTATTTGGTCAACTAATTCTACATAGTTTTCAGCCTTGTGATTTCCAATAAATTGTTGCACGACTGCTATAAAACAGGTCCAAGCCAATCGTTCTAATCAATAATGGCGCCCTCAAAATTAGTCTTTAATTAATTGACGTATTTGAGGTCCACCAAGAATTGCTGCTTTTAATTTCTCAGTACTTAATTCTGGAAATGTCTGGCAAACAAACTTAAAACCTTGACTATTTCTGTCTAAGTCTTTAACAAAATGCCTCATTAGTCCTAACTTTATATGCAAGGGCGGAAGAATAATTTTTCTTGAGGAACCAACCACTTATTTATTATTTTTCTTTCACTAACAATTAGATTTAAACCCAGAGGGAAGAAGAAAAAGTATGGTCTAAGTCTACTAAAACCTATGGGAATCTTCTTCTAACCCCCACTGCCTGCTTTGCTGAAGCCGGATGGATCCCTGGCAAATAAAGCAACAGAGAAAGCGAATGAATTTGCTTCTCTGTTTCTGATAATTCGCATAAACACTGACATTGCTTCCCTAACACATCTTCTTCACTGCGGTATTTCGATGCCTGAAATCCGACTCACGAACAATGAGGTATGAAGAACATTGTGTCGTTTAGATGTGAATAAAGCCAGTGGCCCAGGTGATATACAAGGTATTCTGCTTATGACATGCGCAGCTGAGTTGTCTCCTTTATTGACACGTCTGTATCGCCTCTCTTTCAAGACTAGAATAGTTCCAAAGTCCTGGAAGCTCGCCAACGTGCAACCAATGCCCGAAAAAGGCAGCCGTGCCGATCCTGTCAATTATAGACCTACTTCAATCATCTCCATACTCTGCAATGTTATGGAGCGTGTATTGAACTCGCGTCTTCTATAGTACCTAGAAGGTAACGATCTCCTCAGTGATCGACCAAGATAGGTCCGCTAGGAACTTTCTAGTATACGCTACACACATTTTAGGTAAGATCATCGAGAAGAACGGAGAAGCGGTCGCCGTCTCTCTGGACATCTCGAAGGTATTTGATAGGGTCTGGCTTTTAAGCAAGCTGTCAACTTACGATATATCTCCTGGTCTGAAATGCTGGGTAACGGACTTTATGAGCCAGAGATCTCTCCGAGTAGTCGTCGACGGGTGTTTCTCGGAAACCTTGACAATAAATTCCGGAGTTACTCAGGTCCGACCCCTTTCCTCAACTTCTTCTTTCTGCAACTCTGCGACTGCAACTACTTTCTGCAACTCTTTTTCTGCTGCACATTAACGATCTGCTGGAACCCGGTATGTATGGGTATTCAGATGACAGCACAGTTGTAGAAAGATATCTCCCGAGTACTCGGGAGATATTTTTGAAATCGGGAAATATATCCTTGGAATACAATGGTCAGCTTCAATTGTTAGAGGCTTAGAGATTTCCTCAAACCTCAACTTTGGTCGGTGCATTTTTTTTTATTTTTATTTTTTTCTCAGTGTTCTATAGGATATATTATTATGAATGTATGCAGGAATTACACGACTTAATTTCCCCGTCCCCCTTCCATCACCGGACGGCAGGTATCCATCCTTACGTTGTGGACTTTCTACCCCAGAACGAAGCATTATGCTTCGTTTTTTTTAGTGCGTACAGCGAAGGATTGAAACAGCTTGCTTACGTCGGTATTTCCGGTCAAATACAATGTGGATTTTCACTTTCCATAGATTAGGTATAAGTGAACTTATATAATTAATATAAACGTCTTTTTAAACTTTGTAAAAAAGACAGTAAATAAGTATTTATTACCTGAACTATACAAAGACATGTATTAAAAAAATGTGGATATTTTATGTTGTCTTTTTAACTACTAGACAGCGAGCTTTTTACTTTTTCCTCGTAACACAAAACATTTCCTATTTTAACAACTTACTATAAAACTTTACAACGTTAGAATTTAATATACATATCCCTAACACCGTGTACATAGTATTAGTAAAATTATTGGTGTATGGGTGTTCAAAGAAATAAAAGACTATACCAGCTTACGATGTTTTAGTTCAATAAAAAAGTAAAAAAATAATAAAGGTTTAGTTGTAATAACGATAGCCGCATGTTGGAGTTGGGATATTGGGATGTTATTATACGCCAAAGATGAGTTATTTTTCTAATATTCTTCCAATTAAGGGTCTAATGTCTCATATCAGTAGTTTGCAGAAGGAATGTCATCGATATTAACACATAATAATAGTCGTAGTGGTGTACCAAGAAATAAAGTTACTTTACAGATATAACGCCAATATACTTATTAAAAAATACATAAAATTAAATAAAAATAGATACAGAATTGATTTACATAGGTACTTTGCTAGGGAAAAGCGGTGTCACTTTTAACTTTCAGCCACTGCCAGCCACAACCATTTTATAATTTTATTATCAAACATGAAAATAATTATTATGCACTATTTATCATAAATTTTTATAACACCACGAAAAATAACCCGTTTTTACCTTAGATTATTAGTCCTGTGTCTAGTTTAGTAATGCGCTGGGTTATCCCAGAAATCATACTTCAAAAGATTAAATCTTTAATTCAATTCAAGATATTTTCAAGTCATTGCATAAGTAGGTACTAGTGATAACATTGAGAATTATAAACCAATTTGATGCAGGCGCTGACAATTCTCTCAAACAATTATTTAAAAAAAAAGCATTTTAGCTCTGAGCCAGATTTACACTTCTGCAACTTCTGCAACTTCTGGAACACATGAGTAAATAAATACTCATGCGTTATTACTTAAATAAATAGGCGCAATTTGCTATAAAAATAATATCAAGTGACATCTATAAATTAAGAATCTAGTATGTATTAACATTATGTAGATCCTATATCTGTATCTGATTAGCACCTCAAAACTACCCTCATAAATTTGTTGATAAGAAGGTACTTTTTGTATGAAATATCGCGACAAATATTGTTTCGTGATTGTGAGAATTAAGATATATTCATTGTGAAATACCAAATAAAACAAAATCATAATACCGAGTATTTGCATAATGAAAAATTGCAAGATTTAAAATTTTCGATTATGTATAAAAGTATCTATCAGCACTTTCTCATAGGCGTAGTAGTTCACAGCCATGGGGCGAGGTATAATTGGCATATTAGGGTAATCGCTATAGTTTTACTAAATATTTAGAGGGAATAGCTTGTTAAAACTAAACCACTTTTTTATAATAAGTATCTACTACGAAAATTCTCTTTGAATTATTCGAGAGATACCGCAGTAAACAATGGAATCCACTTTCAAATAAGATACTTTGATTATATTACCAAGTAAGTGAACTAAAGCTTTCAGCCAAACTGCAGATATTCTAGATTTATGTTTAAATATCGAGCCCCATCGATAAAATAAAAAATAGTATAAATGTACATACATATATGTACGTAAAATTACGACCTTCGTATAAAATTTACTATGTTCACAGCGCCGGCTTACCGCTATATAAACCACAAATTAAACTTTAGTAAAAATGAAGACTATTTAGTATTTTTTTGAAATTTAAGCTATAATTGATACTTTAAAACCCTTTTGGTCAGTTTTTTAAATAGATAAATATATTCCTTGGGTTGTTTAATACGATTTTTTTTGTCTCATAAACGCCATTATACAAAAAAATGACTCCTTTTCTTGCATCTTTACCTCTCCCCTCCTCTTTTCGTTTATCATATAAACATTTATCATATAAACTGTCAAATGTTTTACTTATATATTGTAGTCATCTCAAATACCAAAAAGAAAAATTAAATAAATGTTTATTTTAACTCATTAACGATCCCGCATCGTAATGATAACAATTAATAGGTATGTTACATTATATGTAGGTACTATTTAATTTAAAGGGTTTTGAAATGTATTTTATAGCTATATGCTGCTAGCTGGAACCCAAATATATCTGGCCTTCTATCACAAACTCTTCGGTCTCCTAATGAAAATAACACTAAAATCTAGCAAACGACTAGGTACATAGAAAGTAAAATATTACTCCGAACAAAACAAAGGATGAAAAGGTTTCTTTTAAAAAAGGGTGTTTATGTTAAGGTGTCATGTCAAAATACGTACTTAAATTAAAATGCAAGTAAGTTACCAAGGCTAATAAAGAAATTTCGATATCGAATCGTACAGCCTAAGTTCTCAATGATTAACTTCGTAAAATAGACACCATCATCAACGTACGTACAACGGTCCCCCGACGCAACGACTTCGATAAATAGAAATTAATATTATTTTTATTCTTTTTAGAGGTCTTTTTGTATCGGGGTTTTTTTTAATTTTTTATTTTTTTTAATATGTATAATAGTCATATACATAAAAATAGGCCTTTTTTAGGTTTCTTTGGTAAACTTGATACTTACAATATAAGCTTACAAAAAATATACCCCAATTCAAATGTTACAATAATTGTCGTAGTAACAATATTTGAGTTGAAAAATTTCGCATATAAGTGTCTTTACAGTAAACTTTTCTTGTGATAGAAATTTCGTTGTTCCTAGATTCCTAATTACTAAAAACGTAATTTCTTTCATTATCAATTTTCGTTTTGATATTTTATTTGATATAATTCCATTATACTTATTTATTTCCTACTATTATTAATGAATATAAGGTTCACTTTACTTCAATTTAAATTCGGCAAGGTATTAGATCCAATTAACTGTAGGCCAATTTCAGTATTGCACACATTTAGACTCTCACAACACACTTTGAAATAATTATCCATAGTCAACTTGCTGAACATTTTGATATAAAGAACCTATTAGACAAAAAAAGGGTTCGATTTTACTCTTGGTTATTCAACAACAGATGCTGGTGTTGAGTTATTGCTGAATATTTTTGAAGCCTGGTAAGAATTACAAGATTCCCTTGGTATTTTCTTTGATTTATCAAAGGCGTTTGACTGCGTATAGCATAAAACTGTACTTAATTACAATCAGAGAAAAATGCCATTGATTTAAATATTTGGTATTTTAATAAAAGAATTCAGTAAGTAGACGAGAATGGAAAATGTTTCCTTGGTTTTTCATACTCTTAAATAACTGATATTTAATATCTTGCATTCTATGACACTAACCCCTAAGAGACGGTTATATCACAAGCAAATTATAATATTCGAAATTACAAAATGTTAATTAGCATGATTCTTATAATTATATATATATTTTTTGGTGTTTTCACAAAAATCATATATATACATACATACGAAGTTATGCAAATTAATTTCATGCATTAGTAATGTGCTCATAAATTTCTCATTGACACATTTAAACTGACTACAAGCGGCGAATTTACTCCTGTAGCGCTGACATGTAGTTAAGGAGATTACACATGCACATGAATGAAATCGACGAGCTTCAATCAGGTGACATAGGGAACATTAATATAATGTATGAATGCAATATATATACATATATATTGCGCAGTCAGTCAGACCGAATCATTAAATAATTTGAATATAAATTACGAGCCAAACTTCGAAGGAAAGGTCTGTCTCTAGCCATGTATATCAATTATAAATTATTATTATTAATTATCTTTCAGTCTTTACAACCGATTATTAAATAAAATAACATTCTACTGTATCTTAATGTCTTTTCCTACACAGTATAGTCATATAAATACACTTCTTATAAATTACATAGTAATAATATTACAATATTATATTTATTTAAGACTTATATAATATTACAATATTATTACTATGTAATTTATAAGAAGTGGAATTGTGAACAAGCATTTTTATATTTTTTTGTGAATTATCTTATTATCTTATTTACGTCTAATATATGTCATGAAAAGAAATAACGTTTTTTGAAATATTATATTATCTTGTTATGGAGAGGTATCACAAGAAAAAATGTAAGATTAAATCATAAAAATATAAGGTTTCGCCTTTGCAAGACATCTCTGTGAATTCTTCGACTTTCTTACTACTTTATATATCAAGTTTATCGAAATAAGATTATGAATATATATGTAATACAGAAAATACTACGTAAATATATAGTAAATGTTAAATGTAATGTTATTTAAAACGTAAATATGCAATGTGTTAAAGATAATGCTAAAATACACATATACAAGGAAATCCGAAATTGCTAATTATGTTTCGAGTACACTTACAAAATTGAAACAAGTAGTTGTTTTCAAAACATAGTTGTCTTTCGCAAAATTAAACGTATGTCATTGCTAAAATATTATGTTAATAGACTGTCACCGATATTATTATATGATATAATAATCACAAGCTTCCACTAAGCATATTTTCAACGTAATAAAAATAATAAAAAACTTTAATACTTAATTACTTACTTACTTACTTTTACTTTACTTCGTAATACTCGAAAAAGCAATATTGAACCATTATAGGCTCTAATATGCTGTAAAGTAATACAATACTTAGACACGTTTATATCGTGTTCCATGTGTTGTGGTTGGTTAATGAGTTTTGCCAAGAAGTGTCAAATTTTGTAATTATATCTATTTAAACATTTTAAGAAAGTCTTACATAAAAAAACTAACAAAGCAAAATATCAAGTGCTTTTAAGACCTTAATCGACTTTCGCCAACAATCTTTTTTAATTTAGGGTTACTACTTACGACTTAGTGTTAAGTTACATGTATTAATAATATATTTTTTTAAATGAAGAAACGTTATTCCTCCACACAAGTACCTGAATAGAAACTTGTTGGTATAAAAAAAGACAAGAATAGTTTTGAATGGTTCTGTTGCTATTTATTGTTGTATCAGCTTCTAAAAGAAATAGTTACAATAAGTAACACTTTATTAGGGTTGACACTCACACACCATCCACAATTATTATTTTATAAATACTTATTTTGCAATATTTAGTATTTTTCATATGGGGATGACAATTTTTATAAATATTTTAAACCGCTTAACCGATTGTAGTAAAATTTGGTAAATTTTGGTAAACATATAGTTAATAAGACAGGGTTAAACATATGATACTTTTTATATGATACATATAATCAACATAAAATTATTTTTAAAATACCAGTATGCATGTATATAAATATTCACAGGGCGGGCGAAGCCGCTGGGAACATCTAGTAATTACATAAAACTTAAAATTCCATTAAAAAGTAATGGTCGTTTTTAAATTCTATGCATTTTAAAATTGCGATTGCATTTAAAAACTAAGTTACCATATTACATTAAAGTTGCAGTATGTTAATTTAATGTGAGACCTTGTTGAAGTTGGTTGGAATATGGTAAGGTAAGTCAAAACAGGTTGTAGTCAAAGCAATTAGAGCTCTCATCTGATGTTCTATGTGTAGCTTTAGATAGTTGTAAGCTCTACGTAAGTACCTAAAGTACGTACTGAGAAATTTCTCTTTGAATTACACGCGTCAGAACGCTATAAACCATTGAAACAGCTTTAAAATTAAGATGTTTCGCCTATAACTGAGTAAGTGAATTAAGTGAGCAAGTAAGTAATAAATTACTATTTTAATATATACAATTCATACTGGTTTGCTAATTTTGATAATGTGGTATTATAATGATAATTAAAATTCACTTCCACATTTATTCGATAATTTAATATTAATTTACAATTATTTTGCATTCCATGAAATAATTTAGGTAATCATCCTACAAGTACCTTTACCTTATATAAGTGTAGTATTATAAATATTATTGGTATACTTTGTAAATACGATAATTATTATATAAATGATATCTCGCTCATAATATCAAATGACATAATATTTTATGACTGATTATATAAAAATAACTGCCTGACAAAATATGTGAACCTAAATCGTTGAGTTATATATTCTTGACTTTGGTTGTGCCATAACTATGTCCGTATCAATAAATATAATCTAATTTGGTATAATAATGAACAGTCTATGTTAGTCTCAAATAATATGTAGTATCTATGCACTTCCGCTACATCCCTTCCTACCTCATTTCCTTTCCTACCGCACTATTATCTCGAAGAGTAGACTGTTTACACACCAATAAATAGGCATTGCCACAGCCAAGTCGGGTATAAATTCATTATCTTACGAATCAGAGCCCTGGTAACTACCCAAGAGTTCCAGATACGGAATTCACTTTTCCAGATACTCAGTTTAAATTTTCCCGATTATCTGGACCTACATCGCGTGCATTCATAAGTAATTTAGCTGGTGCTAAGTAATTTAGCTCGTCATGTAATCCATTTATTTGGATTATTTTATCTTTAGAAATGAAATATATATATATATATATATTTATATAGAATTTATATAAATTATAAGTAAGGCGATAAATAAATCTGAAGTAATAAAATATCGTAGGAGCCCTGTGACTACAGAAAAACTTTGATTTAAACATGAAGTTTCTTCGTCTCGTGCAAACTAAGATATAAGTTCTTACAATCGGGACAGGGATAAGAAAGAATTAAAAGCACCAAGTTGGCTTAATTTTTTTGTACTTACTTACATTCATAGTTATTTGAAAACATTATTGTTTATTCACTACTTCAAATAATTCAGAGCCTAATAGTTGAGAGAACGACTTATTTGCTTCTAATCCTAACCCAGATACAGGTACCAAATTTTGTTGAAATAACGATAAGCTCTCACGTTGGGAGCTTCGCTACTGAACTGCTTATATTATTGTGTAATAATATAACTTATTGCTTCTAAAGTATTTTACTATTAAAATTGTTGTTTGAAAATATCTTTAAACATGTATAGCCATGTTAAGCTTATTTAAATTTATTTATTTAAGTTATCTATTAGGCTTCTTTCGAAAATCGTAACCGATGTATATCTATACTGCAAAGTTAGAAACATTGGTTAGGATTTTCGAAAGAAGCCTAATAGATGTCACCACCGTCCCGATAAAGACGATCACATATAGAATACTTAATTCCCCGAGGCGGACAGCGATATCGTAGCTCAGTTGGTAGAGCGACGCGTACGGGACGGTTTCCCAGTAGTCGCGGGTTCGAGTCCCTGCCCGTATCGGTTTATTTTTCATTCTATATTTATATAAATTTATTAAAATTGTTATTAATTACAATAATTTTATAATTACGAGTTATTTTTTTAGTTATTAGTTATTAATTTAAGTTACGAGAAGATTTTCAAAACATCCTAACATCTATACATATAATAAAATCGTCACTGAGCCATTCCTGTACATGGAATTAAAAAAAATAAAAACATCATAGGGGGGCCTTATAAAAGCAAGAGAACCTAAAACAATGGTTCTTCAGTTTGTCTGTTTGTCTGTATGTCTGTATGTCTGTATGTTTGTGCGCGCTAATCTCAGAAACGGCTTAACCAATTTGAATGCGGTTTTGAGTAATATATTATCACAGTCTTCTCTTAAGATTTAGTGGTTATTTCATCTAAATCGGTTAATAAATAAAAAAGTTATGACTGTTTATGTCAATGACGTAATAGGTACCATGAAAATCTTATTCTATACATGTAATAAATCTGTAGAGGAGTAGTCTTTGTACATTAAAAATATTAAAAAAATATACCAGGATGTGAAGTAACTAACAGAATCCATTTTCAGCATTTTTAAAATCTTTGTCTGTTTATCTGTTTGTCTTTTTGTTTGCGCTTACAATGCAAACGCTGGCTAAACTTCACGAGATAGATCAAAATAATGTACTAATTATTGTATACCTTAAAAAGTTCTACAAGAAAATCCGCGATGGTATATGTTTATCTGGTTATCCCATTTCCCATCCCATGGCAAATTTTTATCCTTTACTTTTTAAGAAAAATAATAGGTAATTTACGAAGCGATTTTAAGAAATACAGTTTTAATACGTATCTAATTAAGTAACTTAAATACATTTTACATTTAGTATGAAACAATATAGCCCCTTACAGCATATAATTTCAATGAATATTTTCAAAGATGTTACAGATTTAAAATATATGGTCTTGGCGTTTGCGGCCGTACGGTCTAGCGGCGCACTCTGGTATGGAACCGTGAAAAACGTCTCAAAAATGGCTTTTTGTGAATGTTCAGTATCGAAAAATTTATTAATGAATATAGCTAATTGAACGTTTATCATTTAAAATAGTTTTTTTTAATAAAACTAAACCTGCAAGTTGATGGTGAAAATAACTTCGATTGTGTGGCTCAGAATTTTTCAAGTTTACATGGTAATATTTTGATTATGTTTGATGAAAATCTGTAAATGGGATATATGGTTAGAATGGTTATTTAGTGCTCTGTTTAAGAAGTATTTAAATGGACGTTTAGGTTAAAACAAGAGAGGTATAAAAATAATTACAGTACCTAATATTGTATCCTTATTAAAAACTTAAAATATACTTTTGACAGTGAGCGATGTCTGCCGATGTCGTAATTTTGATTGATTCACTTAAAATAGGTCATAGAAGCCAATAAAAAAAAGGGAAGTGGGAATTGTTTTACTACGAATTTAAGGCGTGCGAGGCCGCGGGAAAAAGCTAGTTTATAATATTTTAATAAAAATTATATATTTTTTGTATAGGTGATTAAAAATTATTAGTGAATGTGAGAACGTCATAAACTAATAACCTATTTTTAACTCCCGACTAAAAAGAGGGGCGTTATAAGTTTGACCTGTCGATCTGTGTATCTGTGTGTCTGTCTGTGGCAATGTAGTGACCAAACGCGTGAACGGATTTGAATGCGTTTTTTTTTAATCGATAGCTATGTTTGTTGAAATAGTTCTTAGCTATGTTTGGTAGAAATAGAAACAGTCGTCTCCGAGATATTGACGTTTTACTGGTGAAAGGATCTTATGCAATAATTAGCTGTTCCCAGCGGCTTCGCCCGCGCTATATAGGAAAAAAGCCTTGTTATGTAGGCCAAAAGGTTTTTACGCTTATTTACTTAGGTAAAGTACTTTATTAATTATTAGGGATAGCTGTTGCCCGTGACTGCGTCCACGTAGACTGTAAAAAATATATAAATGTGGCTTATGATCGTAGTCATAAAGAGTGACGGACAACAGCCATTGATAATATAAATCCCTTCATCATAGTATTATTAGTGATTTTAAATCATTTTAACTCTAAATGATTATATTTATTAATATTCGTATTTACCTACATGAAAAAGTCTTGAATCATGTTACTTAATACATTTATAATTTATTACATTGTCGAAATTTTCACGTCGATCCTTATTTTTTCTCGTATTAAATATATTCCTAATATAATTAATAATCCTACATTATCCCTCTGATGAACAATATCATCAGAGGGATAATGTAGGATTCTAAAGGTAAAACATTTTATTAAATCTAGCCTATTCAATTCAAACAAACAAACAATCAAATCTTTCCTCTTAATAATATTATTGATGATGATTATTATAAAATATAGCCATTGTTCATCAGAGATAATGTAGAATTCTAATGCTAAAAGATTTTTTTTAAATCGGTCCAGTAGTTTCGGATCCTATTCAATTCAAACAAACAAACAAACAAATCTTTCCTCTTTATGATGTTAGGATAGATTAATAGAAATACTTATACAACGAAAATTTGTGTATCCGTAGGTTCATTTAGTAAAATTAATAAACTAGTAACATAACTTTAAAAACCAGAAAAAAAATGAAAAACCCTCGATACAAAAAGACTTCTAAAAAGAATAAAAATAATATTATTATGTACTTATTGAAGTCATTGCGTCGGGGGACCGTTTAATAAAGGAAGAAATTAAAATGCTAATAAGTTAACAAGGCAAATAAAGAAATTACGATGTCGAATCGTATAGTCTAAGTCCTCAACTATTAACTTCGTAAAAAAGACAACATAGGCAACGTACGTACAACGGTCTCCCGATGCAACGAATTCAATAAGTACATAATAATATTATTTTTATTCTTTTTAGAGGTCTTTCTGTATCGGGGGTTTTTTTAATATATATATTTTTTTAATTTCAGCTCATTTCCTACCTTCTTTGAAACTGGTGTTTAATAATCTGAGTGTATTGCTACTTGAAATTATAATCCTAACTTCAAATGTTTTACATATTATCGTACGTATATATAACTATATGTATGTATATAATTGTGTATTGATGATAGTTGATACACCTTTAATAAATATTTTGCTACTGTTGTGAGTCTAAATTATATTTCAACGTAAAACATTATCATTGCTGATTATGGAAACATTTATTAAACAAATTTTTTCTCGTTTCCAATAATGACCTGTGCACGTTTTGAATTTTACTAGAAACTTCTAGAAATTTCTAGATACCTTTTTATAAACTAGAGACGCTGTAAAAATACTTACTTTTAATAACGTTATCATAGGAAGTATGATGACGGCTTTTCTTTTCCTTTTTAAAATGAAAAAAAATAATAATTATATAATTGTTTACCAAGCCAAAGAATCACACCCGTGGCACAAAATAATATATTGTGTACTGTATTATTTATATGTCGGAGATAGGAGGTATATTAGATGGCTCGTTCGGTCTTGATGGAGTCTTTAGGTACAGGATCCGAAGCGTAGATCTCAGGCAATTAAACCACACAGACACAATATGACAATCACTTGTATTAAATGTAGGTAATCACAAATTACTTAGTAGGTATACAATTATCAGAGTTTCGTGAACTACCGGTCCCGTTTGGGGGGTCCGGACTGTAAGGCTCACACTAATCAATAATCCTCTCGTTTCGATGCTCTCGGCTATTTAAAATGTCTCCGGTGCCCCTCCAAACGATTCCGATCACGTGACTCAATACGTCACGGCGTTCACACCCCACTGTTACAATGATATCAATTGAGTTATTAATTATCGTTAAATTATCGTGATCTGCGACATATATAAAATAACATATTATTTATTTATATTATAATAAAGAGGAAATAGTTTAAATTCATTAAGGTAAGGAGGATCGATTTGGTAATAAATATACTTACTTAATCAGCAATTACTATGAACATTGTAATATAACAAAATTCAATAATAAACAAAACTAATAGAAAGCAATTCATTTGTATATATATATATAGATATATATATATATATATATATATATATATATATATATATATATATATATATATATATATATATATATATATATATATATATATATATATATATATATATATATATATATATATATATATATATATATATATATATCTATATGTATATATACAGGGTTATTTGTAATTAGTTGAGCACCTTTTGCAGGCAGCCCCTCTACATCAATCCTAACAACATTTGTTCTACGACTTTTTAAAATTAATAGTTTTAAAAATTTAGTTTTTCCCATACAAAATTTATTTATTGCCTCTGAACGTGCATTAAACTTGAGCAAAGAGAGGCCACGCAACTTGTCAAAATATGTGCCAAGGCCACGTGCATCGGGGCGCGGGGTGGCGGGGTGACGCAGCGGCGGCTATGCACTTTAGAACTTGATCATTTTCTAAGGTGTAATAAAAAATAGCATCGTTTTCCACTTTTATTTATTAAAATATTTTCTACAATAGTCGAAACACATATTGTCTAACTGTTTAAGAATCTAATGAAAAAACAAAATCTCCAATAGAAGTTGTCGCCACAAGTTGAATGTCTCAATATTTTAATTTGGTTTATGAAATAAGGGCACTGTAACGAAACCAAATAAATATTATTTTTACAAAACAATAATTTCTCTTTAACTTACTTTATACATATCATATTATCTCGTTTGTTAATATTTATATCATGACAATAAAACAATAAGTTACTTACGCATTTCTTTACGAAGTTTCTAGAAATTGCAGTCAGTCACAAATAGAAGCGTCGGTATACAGAAACAATCCAGGTAGTTAATATAAAATATCAGTAATACTACACACTTTCATCACCATAAATCAAGAGACAAATGAAATATCAATTATCAAATAACAAAGATAATAATACAAATAATAATACAAATTACAAATTACTTGACATTTGGTTGGTATTGACACCAACTGTTGGTGATACCATTAATTAAAAACATCACCGTAAAATAGTAACAGTATTTAAAATGGCTTCATCTTGTGATCCCAACTATAAACTTCATTCAGATATCCGACAAAATAAAATATTAAGAAACACCAGGAGGAATAATAGGAAGTTTATTTAAATTACGTCTAAATTGTCCTTTTCTCGTTTATGATATTAATAAAACTGAAAAAAACGAAAACTTTAGTCTTTATTAAATATGTGTGTGTGTATTAGTGTACACACGTAAGAAGTGAAACTTCTTTATGACATGTAAATATAATTCACATTTTCTTTTAAATGTGACTTAGAAATAAAGATGGCGCGTAACAGAAAAACGTCATAATTTTCATTAATATTAATTAATTAAAACGTAAGAAGTGAATCGACTGTTTCTGACGTATAATATTCTCATAGAAGAAACACATAAGTACCATAAAAACAGACAAATGTACACAATCCACTTTAAAAATAATAACTTTAGGCTTCTTAACATGTTGGATCGTCACTATATCACAAATAAAATATTCTTCATCATGGTTTCTGCTGTTTCGAGTTGTTGTTCGTTCTAGGTATAGCAAAACAGACCTTGTAAAGATCAGGACCCCAATGCTCCATTTCTCAGCCAAAACTCGTATTTCTTTTCATTCTTACTTCTTCTATTTCAGACAATCAATGTATTTTAAAAATATTATAAATTACATTTCATAATTTCTTCTTCATGTTATAATCTTGAATTTATTTATTAGTTTCAATAGCAAGTCCATAAAATTGTATTGTCCAGTATGTAATTACAATTCATTATTTAATTATAGAACTCTAATCTAATCTAGTTATTAATTACAATAATTTTATAATTACGAGTTATTTTTTTAGTTATTAGTTATTAATTTAAGTTACGAGAAGATTTTCAAAACATCCTAACATCTATACATATAATAAAATCGTCACTGAGCCATTCCTGTACATGGAATTAAAAAAAATAAAAACATCATAGGGGAGCTTTATAAAAGCAAGAGAACCTAAAACAATGGTTTTTCAGTTTGTCTGTTTGTCTGTATGTCTGTATGTCTGTATGTTTGTGCACGCTAATCTCAGAAACGGCTTAACCAATTTGAATGCGGTTTTGAGTAATATATTATCACAGTCTTCTCTTAAGATTTAGTGGTTATTTCATCTAAATCGGTTAATAAATAAAAAAGTTATGACTGTTTATGTCAATGACGTAATAGGTACCATGAAAATCTTATTCTATACATGTAATAAATCTGTAGAGGAGTAGTCTTTGTACATTAAAAATATTAAAAAAATATACCAGGATGTTAAGTAATAACTAACAGAATCCATTTTCAGCATTTTTAAAATCTTTGTCTGTTTATCTGTTTGTCTTTTTGTTTGCGCTTACAATGCAAACGCTGGCTAAACTTCACGAGATAGATCAAAATAATGTACTAATTATTGTATACCTTAAAAAGTTCTACAAGAAAATCCGCGATGGTATATGTTTATCTGGTTATCCCATTTCCCATCCCATGGCAAATTTTTATCCTTTACTTTTTAAGAAAAATAATAGGTAATTTACGAAGCGATTTTAAGAAATACAGTTTTAATACGTATCTAATTAAGTAACTTAAATACATTTTACATTTAGTATGAAACAATATAGCCCCTTACAGCATATAATTTCAATGAATATTTTCAAAGATGTTACAGATTTAAAATATATGGTCTTGGCGTTTGCGGCCGTACGGTCTAGCGGCGCACTCTGGTATGGAACCGAGAAAAACGTCTCAAAAATGGCTTTTTGTGAATGTTCAGTATCGAAAAATTTATTAATGAATATAGCTAATTGAACGTTTATCATTTAAAATAGTTTTTTTTAATAAAACTAAACCTGCAAGTTGATGGTGAAAATAACTTCGATTGTGTGGCTCAGAATTTTTCAAGTTTACATGGTAATATTTTGATTATGTTTAATGAAAATCTGTAAATGGGATATAGGTTAGAATGGTTATGGGAAAAAGCTAGTTTATAATATTTTAATAAAAAATATATATTTTTTGTATAGGTAATTAAAAATTATTAGTGAATGTGAGAACGTCATAAACTAACAACCTATTTTTAACTCCCGACTAAAAAGAGGGGCGTTATAAGTTTGACCTGTCGATCTGTGTATCTGTGTGTCTGTCTGTGGCAATGTAGTGACCAAACGCGTGAACGGATTTGAATGCGTTTTTTTTTAATCGATAGCTATGTTTGTTGAAATAGTTCTTAGCTATGTTTGGTAGAAATAGAAACAGTCGTCTCCGAGATATTGACGTTTTACTGGTGAAAGGATCTTATGCAATAATTAGCTGTTCCCAGCGGCTTCGCCCGCGCTATATAGGAAAAAAGCCTTGTTATGTAGGCCAAAAAGTTTTTACGCTTATTTACTTAGGTAAAGTACTTTATTAATTATTAGGGATAGCTGTTGCCCGTGACTGCGTCCACGTAGACTGTAAAAAATATATAAATGTGGCTTATGATCGTAGTCATAAAGAGTGACGGACAACAGCCATTGATAATATAAATCCCTTCATCATAGTATTATTAGTGATTTTAAATCATTTTAACTCTAAATGATTATATTTATTAATATTCGTATTTACCTACATGAAAAAGTCTTGAATCATGTTACTTAATACATTTATAATTTATTACATTGTCGAAATTTTCACGTCGATCCTTATTTTTTCTCGTATTAAATATATTCCTAATATAATTAATAATCCTACATTATCCCTCTGATGAACAATATCATCAGAGGGATAATGTAGGATTCTAAAGGTAAAACATTTTATTAAATCTAGCCTATTCAATTCAAACAAACAAACAATCAAATCTTTCCTCTTAATAATATTATTGATGATGATTATTATAAAATATAGCCATTGTTCATCAGAGATAATGTAGAATTCTAATGCTAAAAGATTTTTTTTAAATCGGTCCAGTAGTTTCGGATCCTATTCAATTCAAACAAACAAACAAACAAATCTTTCCTCTTTATGATGTTAGGATAGATTAATAGAAATACTTATACAACGAAAATTTGTGTATCCGTAGGTTCATTTAGTAAAATTAATAAACTAGTAACATAACTTTAAAAACCAGAAAAAAAATGAAAAACCCTCGATACAAAAAGACTTCTAAAAAGAATAAAAATAATATTATTATGTACTTATTGAAGTCATTGCGTCGGGGGACCGTTTAATAAAGGAAGAAATTAAAATGCTAATAAGTTAACAAGGCAAATAAAGAAATTACGATGTCGAATCGTATAGTCTAAGTCCTCAACGATTAACTTCGTAAAAAAGACAACATAGGCAACGTACTGTTATAACCCTGTAATGTTGCCCCTATTGCTGACCTAGCACCTACCTCTGCATTCCATTCCATTCCCAGCATAAATGCCTAATCAGCTTCTAGCTTTCTCACACAATCCGACCACCCTGATCCTCAGTTCAGTCCCAGCTCTCTTACGTGACACTCCTTTTACCGAATTCTCTCACTTCATTTTATAAACTGTTTAATTATTTTATTTGTCAAGTGAATACACAGTGTTTAATAAATTAGCCTTTTTTTTAAAAAGCCTAATCGTCGAGGAGTCCTTACATTTTGGTGGCAGCGGTGGGATCCCGGGAAAGTTCCGTTATTCTCGGGGTCGCCTTTAAATTCAGTGATTAAGAAACTTTATATCGGTAAAAACTTTAACAATCAAGAAAATCAAGTGTCATAAGAAAAAAAAAAAATCAAAATCCCGGCTTGGGAATCCAGGGCTGAACTCATCAAACCGGCTATATTACGCCGAACCTTGGCGACCGTCTCAGGGAGATCTTCGGATATCTGCTCTCCTCAGCGAGGGCCTTGCTGTCGACGAGATCGCCAACACCCTCACAGTGTCTACAATTCAAGAAATGTGTAACTTTTCTACCTTAGTTATCATCAATACACTGTAAGTGATTTTATGCTGGCTAATTTAAAGTCCATTCCAAGTCCAAAGTGAAGAAGAACCAATACAATTAAATAGTATATATAATTTTATAAAACAAAATTATCAATTGAAATTTAATTTATAAATTTAATAAGATCTTTGAATTGTTCATAAAAATAAATTAATATTACGAAGGCGTAACATAATATTGTCTGTATCATTATCATCCTGGCAAGTGGCCGAGCCAACTTAGTATTAAATTACTTCCGATAAGTAGTCGAAACTAGTTATAAATTATTCATCATTATAAAATATAAATTATAAATTATTTATATTCTTTGCCGCTTTTGCTTAATTATACATATATTACTATTTCTTTTAAAATGTCTAAATCCAAAAAAGAGGTTAAAGAAGAGTCAGAAGATACAATTTTAAGTATAAATTTCCTAATTAAATTCATAAAACCCTACGATGGTTCCAGAGATAAATTAAATGCTTTTATTAACAATTGTAATAATGCCTTTACCTTAGCCTCTCCTTTACAAGAAGATTTACTTTTGAAATATATTTTAAGTCAGTTAGAAGGAAAAGCTGAAGTTGCATGCTCTATTAAAGAATTCGATAAGTGGAGTAGCTTGAAAGACTTTTTAAAGAACCAATTTGGAGAGAGAAAGCACTCAGCTCACCTTCTAGCCGACCTGCAAGAATGTAGGCAAGGAAGTTCTGAAACAGTCAATCAATTTGCTTTGAGAGTCGAGACTTGTCTTTCTCAATTGTTAACAGAAATTCAGAATTCCAATTATAAGAAAGAAGAATTACCAGGTCGTGTAGCCGGTATGGAGGACCTGGCATTGCACACCTTTTGTATAGGGCTTCATTCACGAATAAGTAATATATTAAGATGTAGAAATCCATCTAATTTTAATGAAGCCGTAAATTTAGCAGTTTCAGAAGAAAAGATCCAACAGATTTTGTTTAAACAGAATAAACCGATAAATTTTAATTCTAGACAAAACTATAAATCTAATTCCCCTACTTCTCACTTTAACTCTTACAGCAACAGCAACAGCAACAATAATAATTTTAATAAATCTTCTCCCTTTTGTCGTTATTGCAAAAGAATAGGCCATACCCTAGAAAAATGTATCTTACGTGAACAAAATAATAAGAAATATGGTAGACCGCAATCATTTACTCCGGGTAATCAAACTTTTAACCAAAATAGAAAGTTTACCCCTCGCGTTAATTATGTAGAAAGAGAACCTCAACCTTTTGAAAATCCCTCCGACGAAAAGAATGATACTCAAGAATTTACTGAAGGAGATTTAAACGAGTAAATGTCTCGCCGTCGTGTCGTGCGGGACATCAGCATTCCAAAATCGACACCAGAAAATCTAGTAGCATTATACGACCGGGTAACCAGCCCCAAATAGGAAATGTTACTTCTAAATCCAGTAGCATTATACGACAGGGTAACCAGCCCCAAATAGGAAATGTTACTTCTAAATCCAGTAGCATTATACGACCGGGTAACCAGCCCCAAACAGGAAATGTAGCTTCTAAATCTAGTAGCATTATACGACCGGGTAACCAGCCCCAAATAGGAAATGTTGCTTCTAATCCCAATAGCAATATACGACAGGGTAACCAGCCCCAAACCGGAAATGCTTATAATAATCATTCTTCTTCTCCCGTCATATTAGGTGTTCCAAATACACTCATACAAGAAAAACATGACGAATATATTTACGAAATTACAAGGAATTTAACAAAAAAATACTTACCTTATATTTGTGTACCGACATCCGTTTCAAGTAAACCGTTGACCTTTTTAGTAGATACCGGTGCTTCTGTAAGTTTAATTAAACAATCTTCTATTGACAAAATGCCTAAAATAAATAACAATATAATTCAGATTAAAGGCATCGATTCTAGTAGTGATAACTGTGTTACAACCTTAGGTCATGTATCACTATCATTCTTATCAGAAAATAGGACTACTCTTCATGACCTCCATATAATTCCAGAACTTGATCTTCCCTATCACGGTATAATAGGTACCGATTTCCTTAGCAAATCAAAAAGTAACATAGATTATACAAAAAACATTCTTACAATTAATGATATCCAATTTAAAATATTATTTAATGAACCAGTTTACACAATTCCTCCAAGAACAGAAACTGTAATTGAATGCACAATTCTGAATTCTGATATTTCAGAAGGTTTAATTTTGGATCAAAGTCCAATAGACTCTATACTTATAGCCAATTGTGTAGTGAAAGTAAAAGCAAACTCACGTGCAAACATTTCGGTGGTAAATACGTCTGAAAGACCCATAACAATTCAATCTGACTTGAAACTTACACTTTTACCAATTATTGACAATGACATAATTCCTTATAACATCAATAACGTAACTCATTCAAATAAGCTCAATTATTGTAACACATATCAAAGAACACAACAAGTTCTATCACTGCTCCGCTCCTCGCATTTAAATAAAGAAGAAAGTAATTCCCTCTATGAAGTATGTTCCACTTACTCAGATATATTCTACCTACCAGGTGATAAATTATCTCACACTAATTCAATAGAGCATGAAATTAAAACTAATTCTTCTGTTCCCATTAACACTAAATCTTACCGTTTCCCTGAATGTCATAAGAAAGAAGTAGAATCCCAAATCAACAAAATGTTAGAGCAAGATATAATAAGACCATCAACATCACCTTGGTCATCACCAATTTGGATAGTTCCAAAAAAAATAGATTCTTCTAATCAAAGAAAGTGGAGGATAGTCATTGACTATCGTAAACTAAATGATATTACAATTGGTGAAGTATATCCCATACCTCAAATAAATGAAATCCTTGACCAACTAGGCAATAGTAAATACTTCTCTACCTTAGATCTTGCTTCCGGGTTTCACCAGATTAAAATGTCAAATTCAGAGAAAACTGCCTTCAGTGTCCCTCAAGGGCACTTTGAATTTACTAGGATGCCCTTTCGGTTAAAGAATGCTCCGTCAACTTTTCAAAGGTTGATGAATACCGTTCTTTCTGGGTTAAAGGGTATTCATTGTTACGTTTATTTAGATGACATAGTAATCTACTCTCCTGACTTACCTTCTCATGTTAAAAAACTTACCCAAGTATTCCAGAAGTTAAGAGACTTTAACCTAAAGTTACAACCCGATAAGTGCGAATTTCTCCGCAAAGAAGTCGCATATTTAGGGCACATAATTAGTGACAAAGGCGTGATGCCTAATCCAGATAAAATAAAAGCTGTTAAAGATTTCCCAACACCTAAAAGCCCTAAAGACGTAAAATCCTTTCTTGGCCTTGCTTCTTATTATAGAAGATTTATATCTGACTTCTCTAAGCATGCTAAACCTCTTACTCATCTTCTAAAAAAAGATATACCTTTTGATTGGACTAACGCCCAACAATTAGGTTTCGAAGAACTAAAAAACAAACTTACAACTGCTCCTATTCTTATATATCCTGATTTTACTCAACCATTTGTCCTCACTTGCGATGCTTCTAATTACGCTATATCTGCTATCTTATCCCAAGGTGAAATTGGGAAAGATCTTCCTATTGCTTTTGCATCCCGTACTCTTAATAAAGCTGAATGTAATTACAGTGTTACAGAAAAAGAATGCCTCGCCATCATCTTTGGCACTAAAACTTTCCGACCTTACCTTTTTGGTCATCGTTTTAAAATTGTCACAGATCATAAGCCACTGAGTTGGTTATTTAATTGTAAAGATCCGGGATCACGGTTAGTAAGATGGCGCCTGAAACTAGAAGAGTATGACTATGAAATTCAGTATAAAAAAGGAAAGATGAACTGCAATGCAGATGCTCTTTCTCGTTTCCCAGTTAATAATTCCATCTTAATAAATCCCGTCCAAATTCCTAATACTGAAACAGTTTTTGTTGATCCTGATTTTGATAACGAAGATATTCATTTAAGTCCATCAGAAAATCCTCTTGCATCACCACCTGCAGAAGAAAATCCTACCACTCAAAATATTGACATTCCAACTCCTAGAACACAACCTGAGTTAGACTTAATAAATCCCACTGACTCTCTCTTTACTGACCCATTAGATTGCCTAAATGATGATGACACTTACTCCAACTTCCTAAAAACAATAAATAATAAAACCTTTACATCAAATGTAGTTATTCGTGAATATAATTCAGATATTCTTAAAACTATGTATAAAATCATTGTTGTCCCAACTGCTATCGATCTTGATGAATCTAACTACCTTGTCCAAAATATTATAGATAATATACCTGATACTTCTATAATTTTATCAAAAGAAAGAACTCTAAACTCTTTTCTTTCTTTTAACCATGAAAACAAAGTTTATTATTTCCTATTCACTAAAGTTCATCACTTTGACAAATCTGACTATGAAGATATTTACAAAAGTCTTAAGCAACTCAGAAATGAATTAATTATTAATTTAAACGAGAACCCAATTTCAGATATTGCAATTACAGACTTCAAGAATCCCTTCGACTCGCATCACTTTATAAAAATTTACAATATGTTTCTTTATTTATTTAATAATACTTGTATAAATATTCATATATATAAAAACCGAATAATATATCCTTCTCTTTCTGAAATTCCTAAAATTCTAAGAGAAAATCATGATATTCCTCTTGCTGGTCATCTTGGAAATACCCGTATGCTAAAAAGAGTTATGGAAAATTTTTATTGGAAAAATATGAGAAGTGACATAGAAAATTTTGTAAAGAAGTGTGCTCAATGTCAAGCTAACAAAGCATTGAAGCAAACAAATCGAGCTCCAATGCAAATAACAAGTACCTCTACTCAACCTTTTGAGCGTATTGCTTTAGATATAGTTGGCCCATTAACAGAAGCTACTGCTGCAGATCTTAAATTCATTCTTACTATACAAGACGACCTTACGAAATTCTCTCTCGCCTATCCTATTTCTAACACAACTGCTGAATGCACTTCTGAGTGCTTAGTTCATTTTATTTCTATTTTTGGACTTCCTAAATACATCCTTACTGACCAGGGAAGAAATTTTACTGCAGAATTATTTAAACAGACTTGTTCTTTCTTTTAGATAAAACAGCTTTGGTCTTCTCCTTACCATCCCCAGACGCAGGGTGCCCTTGAAAGGAGTCACTCTACACTTAAAGAATATTTAAAGTCATATGTTAATGAAAATCAATCAAATTGGCCACGATACGTCTATACTGCCATGTTAGCATATAACACAAGTGTACACTGCACTACTAATTTCACTCCATATGAACTTCTTTATGGTCACAAAGCATTCTTCCCAAGTTCTATTTACGATTTAAATCCAGACGTTACCTACCCAGATTATATAAGAGTCCTTAAACAGAGATTTAGTTATTCACGCCAAAAGGCGGTTGAGAACATGAACAAATCCAAAAATCTATCTAAAAGTTATTATGATAAAAAGACAAAGCCACGAAAATATAAAGTCGGTGACTTTGTATACATCAAAAACCATGTAAGACTTAGGAAAGCACTATCCCCTTTGTGGAAAGGACCTTATAAGGTCATTAAAATACATGGCAACAACACGTTATCTGTTATAATTAATCGTCGTCATGTACGTCATCATTATGATGAGCTAAAATTAGCAGAAACATCCGAATTAAGTTAATAAAAATTAAGTATATCTCTAATCTTATAATCCTAATCATTATTTTAATTTTAATCTTACTTTAACTTACACGTTCTTATCCCCGTTGACATATCCTACATTAAGCCCCATATTAATAACATTAAAGATACTTTAACTACAACTGGACAACTATGCCAGCAATCAAATTTAATAGATACTGTACCATGTAATAATTATATTGAACCACTTACAGTTAGATTTAATGATTTAATT
Source organism: Napeogenes sylphis (assembly GCA_959347405.1). Classification (NCBI taxonomy): domain Eukaryota; kingdom Metazoa; phylum Arthropoda; class Insecta; order Lepidoptera; family Nymphalidae; genus Napeogenes; species Napeogenes sylphis. Next base: position 22,523,630 of record OY365786.1, read on the forward strand.
AAAGACTACTCTGCCATTTTTCATCTCATCGATTTTAAATCAAAAAGGTCCGCCTGGATGGCAGGTGTTGGCACTGTCCTAAAACACATTTTTGGCACTATGGATGAAAATGATGCAAACAATTATGACAGAGCTATTCAGACTCTTCACGAGAACAATAAAGATTTAGCTGTTTCACTAAAGGATAATATCTTTATTACCAAAACTGCATTAGAAAATTATAATAATACTTTAACATCTGTCTCAATTAATGAAGAACGTCTGAATGACGCTGTAAGAGAAGTTACTTTAGATATACATAATATGAATCAATCATTTAATAAAACTAGATTTTTATCTAAATTAAACCAAGTTTGTAATATTTTATCGACTAGTTTATTCACTTTGTCATTTAAACTAGAAGATTTGCAAAATGCTATAATGTTTGCAAAGAGCCATGTACTGCATTCTTCTGTTTTAAGCCCTACTCAATTATTTACAGAACTAGTTAATAGCATTAGATACTTACCTAACTCTAAACAATTTCCTACTGATCTAGAATTACAGAACATACATTTAATTTTAGATTTAAGTAAGTTGAATGTATACTTTAAAGATAATAAAATCGTTTTTGTATTAAGGATTCCTCTCGTAAACCATAAAGTGTATAATCTTTATAAAAGTATTTCTATTCCTGTTTCTCATCCTTCAAATCGAAATATTTATACATTTTTAATCCCATCTAGTAATTACATCTGTTTAAGTAAAGATAAACTTACCTATACCAATTTAGATAACCTTGATTTGTGTAAAAACTTACCAGATAATATTTACATCTGTAAAAATCAAGATGAATTCTCTATTGATAATTTTCCTAATTGTGAAATAGATATAATGTTAAAAGTAACAAACAATAAGTTACCTGAGTTGTGTAAACCCAAAACAATCCACGGTAATTTAGATATTTGGCAAAAATTAGTAAATAACCGCTATATTTATGTACAATCCCAGATTGCAAAGTTAACTTTGGAATGTAATTCAAATATCACAGACTTTAATGTTAACGGAACAGGTATCTTTAAATTACCTGAAAACTGTACCGGTATATGTAAAAATACTGTTATGTTAAACACCCCTAAGGTAAAAATATATGTTAATGAAATAAAATCAGATTTTAATATAATTAATAACACATGTTGTAACTATAAAGATTTTATGTTAAGATATTCCAATTCTTCTCCAGTTAAGTTAACAAATCTAAAATTAGAAAAACTTAAAAGTTTAGAACCTTTATTTGATCAATTAATTCCAAAATTAAATAATATATTAAATGAACCTAAGAACTTATTGGAATATCACTCTAGTTATCCCATTATATCAATATGTACTTTTATTGTAATACTCTTAGTTTTATTTTACATAATTGTAAAGAAATTCGGTAAGAAAATAATCCTTAGTTCCTCTTCCATCCAAAATACAGAAGTGGAAAACGAAAACGAAATTCCTCTTCCACGTTTAAGAACTTCTTCCTGAAACTTCGCGATCTCCTCTTACCGCGTAAGTTTCATCTTATCCGGGGGGTTGTTATAACCCTGTAATGTTGCCCCTATTGCTGACCTAGCACCTACCTCTGCATTCCATTCCATTCCCAGCATAAATGCCTAATCAGCTTCTAGCTTTCTCACACAATCCGACCACCCTGATCCTCAGTTCAGTCCCAGCTCTCTTACGTGACACTCCTTTTACCGAATTCTCTCACTTCATTTTATAAACTGTTTAATTATTTTATTTGTCAAGTGAATACACAGTGTTTAATAAATTAGCCTTTTTTTTAAAAAGCCTAATCGTCGAGGAGTCCTTACAGTACGTACAACGGTCTCCCGATGCAACGAATTCAATAAGTACATAATAATATTATTTTTATTCTTTTTAGAGGTCTTTCTGTATCGGGGGTTTTTTTAATATATATATTTTTTTAATTTCAGCTCATTTCCTACCTTCTTTGAAACTGATGTTTAATAATCTGAGTGTATTGCTACTTGAAATTATAATCCTAACTTCAAATGTTTTACATATTATCGTACGTATATATAACTATATGTATGTATATAATTGTGTATTGATGATAGTTGATACACCTTTAATAAATATTTTGCTACTGTTGTGAGTCTAAATTATATTTCAACGTAAAACATTATCATTGCTGATTATGGAAACATTTATTAAACAAATTTTTTCTCGTTTCCAATAATGACCTGTGCACGTTTTGAATTTTACTAGAAACTTCTAGAAATTTCTAGATACCTTTTTATAAACTAGAGACGCTGTAAAAATACTTACTTTTAATAACGTTATCATAGAAAGTATGATGACGGCTTTTCTTTTCCTTTTTAAAATGAAAAAAAATAATAATTATATAATTGTTTACCAAGCCAAAGAATCACACCCGTGGCACAAAATAATATATTGTGTACTGTATTATTTATATGTCGGAGATAGGAGGTATATTAGATGGCTCGTTCGGTCTTGATGGAGTCTTTAGGTACAGGATCCGAAGCGTAGATCTCAGGCAATTAAACCACACAGACACAATATGACAATCACTTGTATTAAATGTAGGTAATCACAAATTACTTAGTAGGTATACAATTATCAGAGTTTCGTGAACTACCGGTCCCGTTTGGGGGGTCCGGACTGTAAGGCTCACACTAATCAATAATCCTCTCGTTTCGATGCTCTCGGCTATTTAAAATGTCTCCGGTGCCCCTCCAAACGATTCCGATCACGTGACTCAATACGTCACGGCGTTCACACCCCACTGTTACAATGATATCAATTGAGTTATTAATTATCGTTAAATTATCGTGATCTGCGACACGGCCATACTGACAAGTCACACGCCCTCGTGTGCATATGTATCTGAAATCCAAACAATATACAACTGTAGATGTTGCTTCGCTCGGCCTTTCTGACCACATAAAAAAATCATTAATCTTTCTAAAATCGATAGTTATGATAACTGAAGCTGTTACATAGAACATAACTCAATCTAAGTCATTCCATGAGATTGGACTAATTGGAGTCAAGATAGACAACCATCATAGGCGTCAAGTCAAGATAGACAACCCGCATTGGCGTCAAGTCAAGATAGACAACCATCATTGGCGTCAAGTCAAGATAGACAACCCGCATTGGCGTCAAGTCAAGATAGACAACCCGCATTGGCGTCAAGTCAAGATAGACAACCATCATTGGCGTCAAGTAAAATAGACATCGTATGAATTATCATTATCACCAGAACAATTATCATCATTATCATCATGAACATTGACGTCCAAAATTCTCAAATTATTACCGACTTTTTTTTATTTACTACCGTATCTCACAAAAGATATTAATAAGATCGGATACACTGAAACACTTAAACTTTACATATGATTTCTGTTTACATGAATTGTTTTTCTTTGACTAGCGAGCATTTAGCACTTGAAACGTAAGTAAATTGAAACGAATCACCTTTACGCAGTAACATGCTCGATGGTGGATAAATTGCGCAGACATCAACGTGTTGCTCGCCACGTGCCATGCCAGCACCGCTGCCATAGCTGCCATCGCCTCGACCGCCATCAACACCATCAGCACCATCCACGCCGCGCCATCACCGCCATCCGCGCCGCGCCATTACCACCATTTGCGCTGCGTTGTCACCGCCATAATTTCATTTTCATTTTCATTTCATTTCCTTCTTTCTTCATTAGCAACGATTCCTTCTTTCGTAGAATTCTTCCAACGGTTTGTCATATAATCTAATAAACGACTTCCATAAGCGATTAAATAGGGATTTTCACTCGATTTTCTTGATATGTGGGTAGATCTCAATTTTAAAGTTTTGAGATAACATAAATTTAACTTGATTGATTGATTGATTTACAACCATTGATTATCAACTATTGATTGATTGTATTGATTCTGGAACTTCATTGTTATTATCTTGTAGTGTGCGTTTTAAATAATAAAATCCCTTCATTTTCTGCTCGACGTGATTTTTTAGCTTCAATAAACTTATCTCGCGGGTAGTTGGTGGTTTTGATGCCCGAGTGAATCCCGCTTCTGATGTCGGAGATAGGAGGCATATTCGTGGCTTGTTCGTTCTTGATGGAGTCTTTAGGTACAGGATCCGAAGCGTAGGTCTCAGGCAATTAGACCACACAGACACAATATGACAATTACTTGTATTAAATGTAGGTAATCACAAATTACAAATTACTTTGTTGGTATACACAATTATCAAAGTTGCGTGAACCACCGGTCCCGTTTGGGGGGGGATCCGGACTCTAAGGCTCACACTAATCAATCATTCTCTCGTTTCGATGCTCTCGGCTATTTAAAATGTCTCCGGTGCCCCTCCAAACGATTCCGATCACGTGACTCAATACGTCACGGCGTTCACACCCCACTGTTACAATGATATCAATTGAGTTATTAATTATCGTTAAATTATCGTGATCTGCGACATATATAAAATAACATATTATTTATTTATATTATAATAAAGAGGAAATAGTTTAAATTCATTAAGGTAAGGAGGATCGATTTGGTAATAAATATACTTACTTAATCAGCAATTACTATGAACATTGTAATATAACAAAATTCAATAATAAACAAAACTAATAGAAAGCAATTCATTTATATATATATATATATATATATATATATATATATATATATATATATATATATATCTATATGTATATATACAGGGTTATTTGTAATTAGTTGAGCACCTTTTGCAGGCAGCCCCTCTACATCAATCCTAACAACATTTGTTCTACGACTTTTTAAAATTAATAGTTTTAAAAATTTTAGCTTGTCAAAATATGTGCCAAGGCCACGTGCATCGGGGCGCGGGGTGGCGGGGTGACGCAGCGGCGGCTATGCACTTTAGAACTTGATCATTTTCTAAGGTGTAATAAAAAATAGCATCGTTTTCCACTTTTATTTATTAAAATATTTTCTACAATAGTCGAAACACATATTGTCTAACTGTTTAAGAATCTAATGAAAAAACAAAATCTCCAATAGAAGTTGTCCCCACAAGTTGAATGTCTCAATATTTTAATTTGGTTTATGAAATAAGGGCACTGTAACGAAACCAAATAAATATTATTTTTACAAAACAATAATTTCTCTTTAACTTACTTTATACATATCATATTATCTCGTTTGTTAATATTTATATCATGACAATAAAACAATAAGTTACTTACGCATTTCTTTACGAAGTTTCTAGAATTTGCAGTCAGTCACAAATAGAAGCGTCGGTATACAGAAACAATCCAGGTAGTTAATATAAAATATCAGTAATACTACACACTTTCATCACCATAAATCAAGAGACAAATGAAATATCAATTATCAAATAACAAAGATAATAATACAAATAATAATACAAATTACAAATTACTTGACATTTGGTTGGTATTGACACCAACTGTTGGTGATACCATTAATTAAAAACATCACCGTAAAATAGTAACAGTATTTAAAATGGCTTCATCTTGTGATCCCAACTATAAACTTCATTCAGATATCCGACAAAATAAAATATTAAGAAACACCAGGAGGAATAATAGGAAGTTTATTTAAATTACGTCTAAATTGTCCTTTTCTCGTTTATGATATTAATAAAACTGAAAAAACGAAAACTTTAGTCTTTATTAAATATGTGTGTGTGTATTAGTGTACACACGTAAGAAGTGAAACTTCTTTATGACATGTAAATATAATTCACATTTTCTTTTAAATGTGACTTAGAAATAAAGATGGCGCGTAACAGAAAAACGTCATAATTTTCATTAATATTAATTAATTAAAACGTAAGAAGTGAATCGACTGTTTCTGACGTATAATATTCTCATAGAAGAAACACATAAGTACCATAAAAACAGACAAATGTACACAATCCACTTTAAAAATAATAACTTTAGGCTTCTTAACATGTTGGATCGTCACTATATCACAAATAAAATATTCTTCATCATGGTTTCTGCTGTTTCGAGTTGTTGTTCGTTCTAGGTATAGCAAAAAAGACCTTGTAAAGATCAGGACCCCAATGCTCCATTTCTCAGCCAAAACTCGTATTTCTTTTCATTCTTACTTCTTCTATTTCAGACAATCAATGTATTTTAAAAATATTATAAATTACATTTCATAATTTCTTCTTCATGTTATAATCTTGAATTTATTTATTAGTTTCAATAGCAAGTCCATAAAATTGTATTGTCCAGTATGTAATTACAATTCATTATTTAATTATAAAACTCTAATCCGATAATTTTATTTTTGGTTAATGTAAATTGTGTTTTGTAATCCACATACTTGTCATTTTGATTATTTAGTATTTCAATAGCAACATGGTGTAAAAGAGATGAAGCTATACGAAAAAAGCTGGCGCGCGCGTTTAACAGTTTCTGACTTTCGCTACACTGCCGCGACCTATACTATAGACTGCTTACAAAATACAGAGTAATAAATAATCGAGGAAGCAAAAATTTTTTTGTTTCGTTTATTCTGAGTTATTTATCAAGATTTTTTAAAAGTCTTAGAACAAATGTTGTTGGGATTGATGTAGAGAGGCTGCCTGCAAAAGGTGCTCAACTAATTAAAAGTAACCCTATACTACTATATATATATATATAAATATATATATATATATATATATATATTTATATTATATATATATATATATATATATATATATATATATATATATATATAAATATATATATATATATATATATATTTATATTATATATATATATATATATATATATATATATATATATATATATATATATATATATATATATATATATTTATATTATATATATATATATATATACAGGGTTATTTGTAATTAGTTGAGCACCTTTTGCAGGCAGCCCCTCTATATCAATCCTAACAACATTTGTATAACGACTTTTTAAAATTAATAGTTTTAAAAATTTAGTTTTTCCCATACAAAATTTATTTATTGCCTCTAAACGTGCATTAACCTTGAGCTAAGAGAGGCCACGCAACTTGTCAAAATATGTGCCAAGGCCACGTGCATCGGGGCGCGGGGTGGCGGGGTGACGCAGCGGCGGCTATGCACGTTAGAACTTGATAATTTTCTAAGGTGTAATAAAAAATAGCATCGTTTTCCACTTTTATTTATTAAAATATTTTCTACAATAGTCGAAACACATATTTTTGTATAATATCACTTTTACGAAATAAGCATTTGAACTATCTAATTACAATATTTACACCTATTAAAAAGGAATAAATTAATTGAAATATTGTCTGTTTAAGAATCTAATGAAAAAACAAAATCTCCAATAGACGTTGTCCACAAGTTGAATGTCTCAATATTTTTATTTGGTTTATGAAATAAGGGCACTGTAACTTTTTCTGCTTTTCTATGTTTAGAAAATTTGTAATATTTGATTACATTTATATTTATTTATATTCACTAAAAACGTAACTATACTATCACTGTAGTAATTTAAGAATACTTTAAAATGTATGCAACTAGTTTGATCCCAAAATTATTTTGAATAGTAATTAATATAGCGTATTTTCTTTGAGAATTCGATAAGAAACCAAATAAATATTATTTTTACAAAACAATAACGTCTCTTTAACTTATTTTATACATACCATTTTATCTCGTTTGTTAATATTTATATCATGACAATAAAACAATAAGTTACTTACGAATTTCTTTACGAAGTTCCTAGAAATTGCAGTCAATCACAAATAGAAGCGTCGGTATACAGAAACAATCCAGGTAGTTAATATAAAATATCAATAATACTACACACTTTCATCACCATAAATCTCACGAGACAAATGAAATATCAATTATCAAATAACAAAGATAATAATATCAAATTACAAATTACAATAACTTTGGAGTTTGGACACTTGGTACTGACACCAACTGTTGGTGTTACCATTAATTAAAAACATCACCGTAAAATAGTAACAGTATTTAAAATGGCTCCATCTTGTGATCCCAAACATAAACTTTATTCAGATATCCGACAAAATAAAATATTAAGAAACACCAGGAGGAATAATAGGAAGTTTATTTAAATTATAAGTTTAATATTTGAGCTTATTTTTTCTAAGTTATAACACCATACTCAGTCCATGGTGTTAAAACTTTGAATAAAGTTTTTGTTCGAGATCTAAAGGTGGAGGTCCTATTTTAAATATTGTTATTTAATATTTTACAGTGATGTTTTTTAATTAATGGTAACACTAATTCTCTAAAATTATTGTAATTTGACATTATTATTTTTGACAATGTGCGCAAAGCCTGCTATTGATAATTGAATATTCCGGTGGTGGTTGGTGAACAGTTAATTTTTAGGTGTGGTCTTTGTTTTGGATGCGAAGAGGACTACTTTGAACGGTATGTGCGTGATGTCTAACGGCATCCGCGAGATTTTAATTTAAGAGGTAATTTGGTAGTAGGTAGGTATCGCGACGTTCTTTGGTCTTAGCAAACTTACTTCTTTAAATTCATAAATTGAGGTGAAATGTAACAATCTGAATAAATTGTAAGATGTTATTAATTTCCTAGTAAATTTAATTTCAATTTGACCGGCTAATAAAAAAGCGCGGGGAAGTTATAGTAGGTATTGTACATTCGGGTATAAAATTGTTTAATTGAAAATAATAAAACTATCTTAGACACAATATTATTACAATATTATTCGAAATAAAACAAAAAAAAAGTTATAATAGTATTAGGTGCGTGGTACATTACAAATTTCGTGCAGCGCTAGACTTCCGCGACCTATACTTTAGACTGCTTACAAAATACAGAGTAATAAATAATCGAGGGAGCAAAATTTTTTTTTAAATTGCAAATAACATCTACAGTGCGTTAGTTTAATAAACAAATATAAAACAATTATAAATATAAAAAGCTTATTTAAAGTGGTGTCCATTGGCTGCAATACAGTCCTTTAAACGTTGAGGCCAGATATCAATAGAAGCAACTAACTTCTCAAGAATGGTATCTTGATACACTTGGGCGGGGGGGAGTCAATCGGATGGAAAGGTGAGTTGAAGGGATAACCCAGTCAACAGCTGGACCACGAGACTGATGAACCCCTATTCTCATCACCTGTCCGGCGATGAGTCTGACGAAAAGGGGTTGGGGGAGAGCGCAACAGTCGTGTAGATCCCCAACCCAAAGCTGATAGATTCTCCTTCACGCGGTGGTTGCCTGCTATTGGTCTGATTCCTTCAGAAACAGACGTAACCGAAATCTAGAGCTGAAAACCCTATATCTATATATATGTATTATATCATCCCATCCTTCGCCCCTATCCACCCACATCCTTATCCCCCAGCGTTCCGGATTACCGGATAAACAAAAAAAAAACAAAATGAGCGCAGAACAAAGAGATAGTAGACTACCCCAGGAGGGTACCGGCAAGGCCGGAGAATCCCTCCCTGGACCATCTAGTGGTTCGGGCTGCCCCTCGTATTCTGGGGGGGGGCAATTCAGCGCAAACACAATTATTAACAAGCCATAAGAACAGTGGAAGGAGTAGTAATACAGGTCAGGTGCGTTCCGGTAGGACTATATCAGAGTCTCTCGGGAACGAACTGAACCAAATGAGCATTGGAGAGACCAATGCTCGCTCAGAAACTTTAGACAGGACAGAGGAGACCTTTACCACTTCGATAACAAAATCGAAGTGGAAAAGGATGAAAGCACGTAGAAAGAAGGAGGAAGCACAACTAACCCTCAAGTCGGCCAAAACCACTGACGCAGAAGGTAACATTACACCTGCTGCGTCGAGGGTCGAGGCAGGCTCAACAAGAGGGAAGGTTAAGAGACAAGGAACAGACCCGGAGGAACAGACGCAGCAGCGTCCGTCGAAGCGTTCAAAACAGAACAGCGCTGCTGGGAATGAGGTGCCGCGGAGACCCATCGTGGATCAAAGCGAGGGTCTCTCGGTGATCATTCAGCGGGAGGATGGAGCGGCGACGGACGGTGCTGGGGCTGTCACCATCAGACGGAGGATAACCTCTCTCATAGGGGGCGCCATTCAGGCCAAGATTAACAGCAGGTGCCTCTCCTTCGCGGCCTCGGGGCTGGTGTCCGAGGGCTACTTCCTCGTGACAGCAGACAACGTGGGTGCGATGGAGTGGCTGCTGAGCTGCGATTTCGGCGACCTAAATAGCGTGCCCTTGAGAGCAAGGAAACTAGATAGGTGCAGGATAGTGATTTGGCTCCCGGGAGAGGCAGAGGATCATCCAGAGGATCCCCTGTCCTTTATCAGGGGCCAAAACATGCACAGGGAGGAACTGCGACTCCCTGAGTGGACCCTCATTCGCAAGGAAATGCTCCCACTGGGAACACGACTTGTGGTAGGGGTCCCCCAGGAGGTCGCACAAGAATCCATGTGGCTAAGCTATCAGGCCACCAAAGTCCTAGCCAGAATACTGGGTAAACTACCAACCCAGGAGAACCCGGAAAAGACAGACACACACAGCACTAAACAAGCACGATACACACAAAGGAGCGAGTCAGAAGGTGGGGAACACGAGCCACAGCCTGGAACCTCAAAGGGGGTGGAGACTGTTCAGGCCCGACCCCACCAACAGGCGTCCTCCGAAAACCTCATGACACACCCTCTCCCTTGGACCCTCTCCCTCCTCTTGGACATCACCATCGCTACCAACTGCATAAGCCAAGACATTAGAAACTGGAAAGTAGACGTAAGTGATTCTATGTCGGACCATCGCAGAATCACTTTCAGCATAGACACCAAAATCGACAGTTTCCTAATAAGAAACGCGAGAAAAACGAACTGGGAAATATATGACCAATATATGAAAAAATGGTCACCCGGAGCTCAGACATCGCTGAAAAGCAACGCTAGAATAGAAGAAGTAGCCAATAAACTGGACGAAACCCTTAGGGAAGCATACCACAACGCGTGCCCCCTAAGGGAGATCAAACCAGGCAAAGGACAACCTTGGTGGACAAAAGCACTAGGGAAACAAAGAAAAAAGACTCGCCGAGCCCTCAGGAAAGCCTTAGCTAAGGATAATGACGAGAGCTGGCAGGCATATAGAGAGGAAAGAAAGACATATAAAAAGGAATGCAGAAAAGAAAATAGAAACAGCTGGAAAACATTCTGCACAGGAGTCGAAAAACACTCAGACGCAGCGCGACTAGTTAAAATGTTCTCCAAAAACAGCACATGCAGATTAGGCTGTATAAAACACGGAGAGACATTAATAACGGAACCTGAAAACATTCTGAAAGTCATGATGGAAACACACTTCCCAGAATGTGAGGAACATGTAGTTTGTAATACGTCGTTCGACCAAGGATTAGTGACAATCCCTGAAACGGACGACGTTATTGCAGAGGAACATTTACTATGGAGCATCCGTTCATTCCTACCGTACAAAGCGGCGGGACCGGACGGAATATTCCCGAAAATGATACAGGAATCAATTAAGTACATAGGAAAAGATCTTTTAGGGCTATACAATAGCAGCATCAGAAACAATTACATACCGAGCAAATGGAGAAAGGTGAGAGCGATATTCATCCCAAAACCAGGCAAAGCATCATACCAGGAGGCCAAAGCTTTCAGGTGCATAAGCCTGTCCTCCTTTCTCCTCAAGATACTGGAGAAAATCCTTGACAGAATTATGAGAGAACAAATAGAAAAAGGCGGTCACCACCTACATAAAAACCAACACGCTTATATGGAAGGGAAATCCACCGAAACAGCCCTACACAACATAATCACGAGAGTGCAGAACTCACTAAGCAACAAAGAGTATGCACTGGACAAGAAAAAGACAAGTCAACTAATGAGACTATCCAGAGCGAACATGAGGCTTATCATAGAGGTAATCACAGGACACTGTCGACTCAATAAACATCTGACGGTGATAGGAGCGACAAGAGATCCAATATGTCCTGAGTGCATGGATAGCGAAGAAACCAGTTTCCATCTACTCGCTCAGTGCCCAATTTACTCGATGGCGAGATGGGAGATAATGGGATCGGACATATTAGACAAGGAAGACCTAGGACAACTGAAATTAGAAAACATTATAAGATTCTGTAAAGAAACCAAAAGATTTAAAGGGGAACCGTGACCGCTGGTATATCCATATCACTATGGGGAAATGGATGAAGTGACCAGCACTCAACGCGGGTGGATCATCCGTCCGGCAGTGGACGTCCCCGATAGAAATAATAATAATAATAATCTTGATACACTTGCGCCGATGTTTTGATACCTTGTTTGAAAATATCTATAAACATGTATAGCCATGTAAAGCTTTTTTAAATTTATATACATAAATATAGAATGAAAAATAAACCGACACGGGCAGGGGCTCGAACCCGCGATTACTGGGAAATCGTCCCCTAAAAATAGGCGATACGGTATATATTATATATTTATAAAAGTTTTGATAACTTTTTCACAAAAATATGGCTTAGTCACTCCTTCATAGCTAATACCCCACCAAACCATCATTGTAGACGGATAATGCCCACATTGCCACTGCCATATTGCCACTGCCACTGTCGCCTAATTAGGAAACTTCCTTAGAGCTTTGAGCATAAATACATTTTCAACATCATCATTTTGTTTGTTAAAACGTTGCTCAATTGTAAAAATGTGCTCATCATGTGATTTTACCACCCTATTCATCTTTAATTTATCACTTAAGAAATGACTAGTGCGCCTCTTATAGGCTGCAAGTCCTAGGTTATCTCTTAAAATAGGTGACATGGTTCTAGGTGCTATCTTCATTTCCCGAGATAAAATCTTTTGATTCGGACCGGATTTCTTCGAATTCTTTCCCTTACTGCTTTGACCACTTTTTTCGTACGAACATTACGTGGACGGTCCGATCTTTCTCTGTCATAAACAGTTGAAGTCTCATTTTACCTATTTAATAGCCTGGTACACAAACATTTGACAAATACCATGTGTATGGAGAGATTTAAAAATGACATTTGGCTTCATACCTACTTTGTGTAGCGCAATCGCAGCGATTCTGTTCTCTTTATCACCCCACTCCATTTTAATATCGCAGAATATTGTACAATATATTAGCGCCATAATGAGAAAACACAATGAATAATCGTATAAAAATGACAGATTCCAAATTTAAATGTAATATTTTTATATTTTTAATTGTAACAGTATTTATGGCCAGACTAAGTACATACTCTTTCCCTTCTTCATACATTACTCATTAATTACTAAAAATAAACTTAAACTCACCAATACATCAGGTTGACAAGTAAGGAAGGTGTAGGCTGATACAAAGAAAAAAAATCAAACAAATAAACCCTTATAGCCATAATTTATGTTCACTTGTTAATTTTTTTTTCTATTAATATTGCTTAAGAACCTTTCATCAGCACCAATAAAAGCTGTATATCTTGGAGACGACTGCTTTTATTTCGACTATTCGACTGCTTTTATACAGACACACAGAAACACAGATTCACACGTCAAACTTATAACACTCCTCTATTTGGGTCGTGGGTTGAAAACTAATTACCCTTTAATAAAAAATAAAAAAAAAAACAAAATGTATAGTTTAATATAGTAAAAAATCTACCTAATCGAATGAGATACAGTTCGATACCATAAAGTAGTTAAAAGAATTTGATTAAAGAGATGTGAACCCATAGAACACTCTAATTAAATTTGAAATTTATTGAACACGCGGCTCGCAACCAATAGAAATTCTCGGACGCAAACTCATATATTTATCTAATTTAACTTGAAACTGCGGTAAAACACAATTTTTTTTTACACCCAATTAGAAAAATGCTTTAAAAAATATATATTTTTTTATTTTTGTATAGACGTTGACTTACACCTTATTACTATAATGTGTGTTAGTTAGTTATATATTGTAATAATAACTTTTGTGATAGATGAAGTTCATTTAAATTAGTATTTTCTAAGATTTTGACGAGTACTACAAGTGAAATTATACTGTTTTTACGGATTTAACTTGTTTAAATTAAATTTAAAATTTAATTATAAACAAGTTAAATCTTAAATTTAAAATATAATTATACAGGAGTAAAAAGTTAAGTAAATGAGTAATAAAAAGAAGTAGGGAACACATCTCAGATATCAAGCATAGGCGTTCATCGAAGTCAGCATTGTGTGAACATACAATAGACAAGCCCAATCATTATACAAGATTTGATAAACCCAAAATCTAAAGAACTATATCCTCGGAAACTTGGAAACCGTTGGAGGTATATGACTAATTAACTGACTTCCTGACAGGCTCACCATTGGCAATTATAAAGTGTTTTAAACGTTGAGGTTAGTTATTGATAGATACACGCACTTTTTCAAGATTATTAAGTCTCATTCTCATGGATATTTTTAGAAATTCCTGATTATCTTGGCCATAAATCAAAATCTAACAAATTAAGACCGCGGCTAGATAGCGGCCAGAATCAGCCGACTTTGAATAAATACGAAACATTAATTTCCAACCACCCTTGAATGGATCGAGCTTTTTAAACTCCTGAGAGGACGGTTATCTAATATGGTATTTTTAAGAAAATTAACTACCTTTTAAAGGTTTGTATCTTGATTCGCTTGTGTTTTGAAACCTTTCCCTAAAAATATGGCACAGACACTCCTTGATAACTATTACCCCCCCGACCGTCACTGCCGTCGAATAAGTTCCGCATTGTATTCTGTGGAGATGGAAAGCTTCTATGGAGCTTTTAAATTTTCACTTAAATTATGACCCTTCTTCTTTTTCCTTTATGACCTTTCCCTTAAATTATGATTTTTCTCCATCTATCTATTTCTGTTACAAACAGTGGAGTTTCATTTCACATATTAATAGTCTGGTCCATAAACATTCGACTAATACCAAGAAGATCGAAAATTGCACCATTCCTGCTTCGTGTAATGCTATCACAACAATTCGGTATTTCGTTATTATCCTACTAATTTAACTATCTCATAAATAATAGTTTACACTGATTCGAAAATGAGAATATACAATGAATATGCATATAAAAATAATAGAGTCTAGATTCAGATGTACTATCATATATATATTTTTTTATATAACAGTCAGTGTTTGTGACCAGACTAATTATATCGCAGAGAGCTTTTCATTATAACAGCTTTCATTTTGAATTATTATCTTATTATTTATTTTACAACGTAAATATATTCTCGATACATTTTGTATACTTTCAAATAAATTAAATGTTGACAAATACATATTTTTGAACACAGAGCTTTATTATCGCAGAGCTAAATCACATCACCGCTTTCTAAATAGAAGATCTAAACTCCAATTATGTGGTTGTTTATCAATAGTAGAACTATTCAGTATAATAAAAACAAATCTTATTATTGATAAAACGGAGCCGTTGATTAAAATAAACTTGTACAAAGACTTGTAAATATAAAACAATATTGTAGGTATTTTCTTTCATCTTCTTATTTCAAATTCCGCAAAATATTCAATCCATCTTATTAAAAAAATATTCGTTTAGTATAAAACATAAAACGAGTAAACTTTCATACCAATATTCTTGGATAATATGTTTAAATGTTGAAAAGAATATAATAACAATATAAACATTTAATACTACACGTAACAACCTAACAAACATCTATGATTTGGTAATTAAATGTATAATCGAATATAGGAGAACTATAAATAATGATGACTGTTTTTCAAATGATATTCCAATTGGTCTTGTGTATCGGGGAATCACAAAGGAATGTAATTGATATCAACACAATAATAAAACTCGTAGTAGTATTCCAAGAACATGGTTATGCGCTAGAAAGAGCATCAGATATGGAATTCGTATCGACTCCCTAATTTTGTTACTTGACCTAATTAAACTCTTATTTGGACACCAATAACCAGTTGTAGATACATCTTTTTAATTTGTCTAAGATATATCACATATAAAAATCTTATTTAACTTTTTGTTTCCTATAACATTCGAATGTCGATGTTAACATCCAATAAGGATTTATGTTTAAAATATTTTTTACTCAAGATGTTGGTTAGCCGGTTTTTAGCAAAATTATTTCCATTCCAATCATTTTTTTAAACAGAAAGCTCTGGACAATTGGATCCCGATCTCCGATCACAATTATTAGTAAGAACTTGCGGTTGCCAGCGACGTCGTCTCCCACTCACATTATAATTACAATCACTATCTTCATAATACCACTTAAAATGAAAACTCTGAATAGTAGTTTAAATGATATACACATGTCGTTTAATTAAAGTGTATCGGTTTTTGTTAGTCTCTCAACTCAATTTAGAATAATTCAGAGAGAGTAAAATTAACTTTATGAACTATTTCGTGTAGTACCTATTAATGTGTACGTCTTCCTTAAGCTACACAAACTGGGTGTGTGTATTTACAAAAATTATCGTTTTAAATTGCACATGAAAATTTTAGGCTAGATTCAATTTTATAGTTAAAGATAGTTTACGGTATTAATTTTTATTCGTATTGTGTAGTTTATTAGTTAATATCTATTGTATATGTATGTATTATGTTTATGTATTAAAGTGTAATTATTTGTATGTATGATCACAATGTTTATTACCATTTTTGCCACATATCTACATGCACCAGTTTTTTTTATTCCTAGCAATATGGTAGTCTAGAAGAAATCGCGTTTCTGCGATAGGACCCTCCTTGACGGGTTTGAATGCGATTTTTTTAATCGAAAGCGAGATGGTTCTTATCCATGTTTGATTGAAATAGAAATAGTCGTCTCCAAGATATTGACGTTTTATTCGTGCGAGGGAGAGATTCTTATGCAATAATTAGCTGTTCCCAGCGGCTTCGCCCGCGCTATATAAAAAAAGCTTTGTCATGAAGGCCAAAAGGTTTTTACACTTACTTACTGAGGTAAAGTACTTTAATAGGGATAGCTGTTGCCCGTGACTGCGTCCACGTAGACTGTAAAAATATATTTATATGTCTTATGATCGTAGTCATAAAGAATCACGGGCAACAGCTAGTATTAATATAAATCCCTTCATCATAGTGTTATTAGTGATTGTGAATCATTTTAACTCTAAATGTTTATATTTATTAATATTCGTATTTATGAAAAAAAAGTATTGAAAAGTCATGTTACTTAACATTTATAATTTATTACATTGTCGAAACTTCATTAAATATAATCCTACATTATGATGTACAAAGGTTATATTTAATACGAGAAATATATATATATATATATGCAATATTATAATGCAAGTAAGTTAACAAGGCAAATAAAGAAATTACGATATACGATAATAAGAAATATCGAATCGTATAGTCTAAGTCCTCAATGATTAACTTCGTAAAATATACACTATCAACTTACGTACAACGGTCCCCCGACGCAACGAATTCAATAAGTGCATAATAATATTATTTTTATTCTTTTTAGAGGTCTTTTTGTATCCGGGGCTTTTTTGTTTTTAAATTTAATTTGTAACTTTAATATGTATTTTTATATGATATACAATAAAGTATATAAATAAATAAATAGTATACAAATTTATAATGTGGTGTCTGATAAAATTGTAAACCAAATAAAAATAACTATGAATAGAAATCACTCCATAAATATAATCATAGCACCTCACTATACTAAATATGTCCCCCTATTTGTATCCAATTTAAGTCTGTTGATTAAGTTAATTGATTCTTCGGACTCATTAAATTTAGTCGATGTTTGACTTTATTACGTCGAATACGATCTTGTAAATTAACATAAATTATCTAAAGCGAATTATGAATATATTAATCTCCCAACACTTTCGTCCTATTGTTGTGCATAGCGTCAATATTTTGTAAATAACATAAAATACATATTACTTAAATAATATATTATACATGTTACTTAAATAATATAAATAATATTTTAATAATATATTAGGTATATTATTTTCATACAGATATTGAATGCTTATCTCACAAATTAAACTAATTCAAAAAATATAATTTAATTAAATTAATATCTTACTTTAAAAAGGTTTCGTGTATGACAAAAAAAAATACTTTCCACACAGTACTAAAGTTGGAACGTATCAATTTTTATGTAGAATATTGTATTCTAGATACTTCCTGCAGGCCAGCTATTAGTATATCATCAGTTCCATGTGTTAACTACAATGGCAAATATATTTAGCAATAAAGTAGTACTGATTAGGTCGCTACATACAATACTAGCTCGCGGGTTCGAATCCCTGTCCTTTATTTAAAATTTAAATAAGCTGAACAGCTGCATATGCCTATAAATATTATTAGATTTTATGAAAGTATGTTAGTTAAAAGTTTAGCGTCGAAGATTAAAATCAGGATATAGACATAACATTTTGTCAAAATAAATTTAGACTTTTAAGTGATGTGAAAAAACATGTATTTTTTATTGTTTGTCGATTTATAAAGGCCTCTTATTTAATTTTATGTGTAAGACCACTAATATTATTACCACATTAATAAATTTAATTTACACTGGCTACGTCAATAATATAAAAACATGTGGTTATACAAATTAATTACATATTTTACGCATAATTTTCGGATGTAAAACATTGAAATTTGTTAATACAAATTAATAAAGCGTTGACATGCTTGATGGTCAAATATTTATCGACTATCGATAATTAGATGTGTAACTCTCTGATCGCAGACAGGCTACTTCAAAATTTATTCAGAGTATTTACTCGATACTCGTAATGTATTTATGTAAATTAATATTTACGTTAAAGTTTACGAAAACTTAAAATTAAACATGAGCAAAAATATTATAACAGCATTTTAAATAAATATACAAAGATGTTTTTTTCATTACAATGTAATATGAATATATATATTTTTTTATACAAACTAGGTTTAACGCTTTACTACATTGTAGTACAATGTAGTCATAGGTGGTAAGGCACTAACCTATCAACCTATTCACTCTTCTCTGGACATTGTATTCGGTCGGAAATAGGCAGGCAAGTTGTTCCAGTTCTTCGCTGTACGCAATAAAAAAGGCGAAGCAAAGCGCTTCGTTCGGACAGGTGGAGTGTCCACAACGTAAAGATGGATACCTGCCGTGCTTCGAAATGCCTAACAACTGAAACCAGTCACTGTATTCCAAGGATACATTCTGGAAAGTAGGAGCCAAGATAAAAGAGCTCCTTTTGAAATTTTGAACAGACACGTCTGCGTTTTGGCCGCCTTGAATTTGACAAGATTGGCATTGCCCCATGCGGAGACTGCCTGAAGTTCGTTATTCAAACATTGCACTATGGCTTCTCTTTCAGCATGTACTTGATCTCTACTACGACAAGAAATTGTTCCCCCGACAATATATGCAGCAACCATTACAGGAACTCATGGTTCAGCCCTATAAATGTTCTTTTAATTGTGAAGCCAAGACTTGTAGAAAATTTGGTTATTAAGCTAAAATGTTTTTATATTTTGCAAATGTATTGATTGCCAAAGTGAAGAGAATTATTTTTTATACATTTTTCTTTTGATTAATTAACTACAATTATGGTTATTATTATTTTTTTTTATATTTGTTTTTTAAATTGCCTGGCTCAAAGTATCTTTAATTATAAAAAAAAAGTCTTGTAAAAACAACCATTATAATAGTTTCGAATAATTTGTTGGGTAAAATTAAATTGGACAAATACAGCAGCTATCAACATCCAGAATCATATTTGCGCTTTTCAGAGTGCAAAACCATTTAAAACAGTCATCATATTTTGCATACTCACTACCTACAGCGCCAGCACTAAAAAAATCTGTAAAAATTATAAATGCTTTTATATTTTCTTAGATTTTCACGATTCCTCATTTAAATAAAATATTTTTAACGAATCTAGCTCGCGTAAAATGGGGATTATATTTTACAACATAAACTTGTCTGTCAGACCTACCTACCTATCTGTCTGTCTGTCTTGTCTGTCAGACCTACCTTGACTTCCCTTAAACACGATTTCTGTAAAGCATTCAAAACTTCGGGTTAAAATTATTTTTTTATTTTAGATAAATTGAGTTCGATCCGCTAAAAGCGATTTTATTTACTTTGACATTGCAGCTTTTATAGTTTCTTTAGCTTACTTACTCTTGTAAGAAGCTTGGTTGTTAAGGTATTGTATGACACAGTTATTATAACAATTGTATATGAACAATAATAATATAACAATTCACATCAGATGTGTCGCATCGCATGTATTGTGAAACTGATTTTTTTTACGTAAGGAATCCTCATGGATACACATCTTCAATCTGGGAATTATGGAGGTGGTTATGTGAGACTCCTACTCACTAAACCTGACGGTTGCTGCCGCCGTCATAATGGGACACCACGTGATCGCTTTTGCACTCACCACGATGCCCCGACGTGATCCACGGAGATGACGGAATGCTTGATAGAGAGAAGTCCAGACTCCTTAACAACGCAGACGGCCTCTCCCTTAGCAAGAAAGAGACGGGACAACCCTACAGTCAATTCTGTTATCAGAGAAGTACCAGAAGCGATTCCGGCAACACTTTGAAACCTAACTAACAGAAAAATGATGAATAAAGGAACACTTAACTTACTCAATGTATTTATTAACCGATAGACCTATACACGTTACGAACGTTTGTATTTAATTAAGTAAACATAACAAGGGAATACTCACATTGCACTGTACACACTTGGTATATTCGGTTACGAAAACTATGAACCATATATAGTATTTCACTATATACGAATAATTCCTGACTCATTTGAAATTGAAAAGCAAAGAGGGTTTGCAAATATTTGATTTCAAATTTATTGTTTGAATTAAAAATAAATTCTCTGAGTAAATATTATATTGTATATTTTATTACTTTTGAAATACTTGATAAATATAAAATTGGAACTATTTAATTTCTCTATTATTATAAAATATATCTAGAAATATTTTTTTGTTGAGCATCACAGTCTTTAGAACCACATATATTACATATCTGTAAGGTATTTTTTATATACCTTACAAGTATGTAATACAGATAGATAGATAGAAGTTCTGTCTTTTAAACAGTAAAGCAAATATGCCCATATTTAACCGCCCCGTTGGTCGAGTGGTTAGCGCAGACGCCTAACGTGTCACGGCGCAACGGGGCTCGGGTTCGATTCCCGGCAGAGAACACGCATTTATGTGATGAGCATAGATGTCTGTATTTCTGGGTTTGGTCGTTTATTAAATATATTCTCAGTATTTATATGTATATTTCTATGTATTAGTATCGTTGTCTAACAAACTTAACACAAGCAAATAATTTGCTTACTTAGGGGTTAGGTCAATGGTTTGTTAATCAATGGTTAGAATTTTGTTGGCATTTACATTTCGAAAACGTTACGTCATCAATAACACTCACATTTACACACTTCCACCACTAAGACACTAAGGTACACTTCTTTTATATTGAATACAACTAGCGACACCGGCCAGCCTCTAATCTCCAAACCGACACGATTATTTTAACAAATATAACCGTTGACAACTGTGTTAAAAACTTCTGATTTATGTCTTTTAAGACTCAAGAGAAGAGACTAAACGGAGAATATATAAATCTTATTATTATTTTCAACTAAATATAAAAATATTATTAACTAACTTATATTTTATGTACATTATTGTATAAAATGTATAATGAAATTAAACTTTTAACTTGAAACTTGTCGCAAAATATGAACTAAGAATGTGTGGATTAAATATAAACGCAACTATTCCTTTTTCAAAGGTGACTAAAGCGTTCACGATTCTTGAGATGAAGCATAAAGCGCTTGAGTTAAAGCATAAAGCGCATGTGATAAGTGGGATATCACTTATCACATTATCAGAAATATGTTCGTCATTAAGTGGTTATGAAATAACAATAGTGTTTATATATACTACTAAAAAGTTTTAGTATTTTTTAACCACAAACAAAATCAAAGTTGATGTGAAATATTTTTGAACCCATTTTCAATACCATAATAGATATTTTCATTATACAGAAAATTTTGATATTCTCATTTCCATGTGACCTGCTAAACTCTTTTCCGGAATTTAAAATGCAATCTCTATGTGTACCTGACGAAGAAGCCGTCTCTCACATAAGAATATTTTCAATAAGATTTTTGCTTATAAAGTATAAACATTCAAGAAGTACCGTTTATTATAAGATTATTTATACTTGCGTACTTAAAAATAGAAATACGTTAAATTAAAAATGCAATACAATGCAACTAAACAAATGCGAGCGAATGCAATTGCATCAAAATTAGGCGGATATTATATGTAAAAGTTTTTTCTCCTTTTCTCCAAATTATTTTAAACAATTCATTTTTAATATTTATATTTTTTTAGGATTTCGACGATTGCTTAAGATGTTTTTTTTTAACAAGAGATTATTTTGGATGTTGGATTGTGCAAGGTTAGTAAAAAAAAACAGGTTTAAGGCAGCTATCTCTTTTTTATGTATGTACCGGCGCGAAGACAATCGAGACAAAAATGTTATAATTGTTATAAAAATAATATTATTATGTATTATTGAATTCGTTGCTTCGGGGGACCGTTGTCGTTCGTTCACGATGGTGTCTATTTTACGAAGTTAAACTTTGGACTTGACTATACGATTCGATATCGTAAGTTGTTTATTTGCCTTGGTAACTTACTTGGATTTTAATTTCTTCTTTATTAAACGGTCCCCATATGACTTCAATAAGTACATAATATAAATATTTTTATTCTTTTTAGAGGTCTTTTTGCCACAGGGGTTTTTTAAATTTTTGATTATTTTTTTTTTCTGCTTTTTAAAGTTATGTTACTGGTTTCTTAATTGTATCAAATGAACCTACAAACACACAAAATTTCAGTTAAATAAGTATTTCTATTAATCTATCCTAATCATATAAAGAGGAAACATTTGTTTGTTTGTTTGAATTGAATAGGATCCAAAACTACTGGACCGATTTAATAAAATATTTTACCTTTAGAATCCTACATTATCTCTCTGATAAACATATAACCTATATTTAATAAGAGAAAAAATAAGGATCCGCGTGAAAATTTCGGCAATCTAATAAATTATAAATGTATTAAGTAACATGATTCAAGTCTTTTTTTATATAGGTATATACGAATATTAATTGATATAAACATTGAAGATTTAAAACGATTTACAATCACTAATAACACTACGATGAAGGGATTTATATTGTCACTAGATGTTGCCCGTCACTCTTTATGACTACGATCGTAAACTTATAATACCCCTCTTTTTATTTAATTTTATTTTTAAAATTTGTCATGTTATGCTTTTAAAAGAGATATATTTATTCTTAAAAAGTACATTTTCTACGTTGGTTAGCTTAAGAAAGTAACTAACGTTCGTGTACTAAAGTATACTACTCTTTCGAATATTCAGAAAATGATACACCGTTAGTATGAAGCGGTCTCTACCAGGATAATTTTAGAATTAGTTAAAGTTAATTAAACTATAATAACAAACTAAATACATTTGGTCTTCCTATCAAATTTATTGCGATAGTTCTAGTGCTTCGCATATTGCTCAATTGATAGTAAGGTTTGTCAAAAAGTGATCGCAATAAGATACAAGTGATCACTGTTATTAATTCAAGGTGTATAAATAAACAAAATGTTATAATGTAATTATATAATTTAGGCTTTACAAAAATATTATATCGTCAAGTTGAGTTCCTGTCGCCAGCTATACTCAACTCTACTCTTTCATTTGAAAGAGAGAAATAATGAAAGAGTAGAGTAGCTTTCATAATGAAAAAGTTTTTATATAACTGACTTCTAGTAAATATATCTGCTACTCTACTGACACCGTCACGATCAAAAACAATAGCAATGATAAGACTCAAACTTCATCCAAGACGTTCAGTTCTCATCCTAGATATCGAAAAACATTAGTATGTAAATCATCTTTATACTCCCTACATTTTTTCTTGTCTGCTAATATATTGACATAAAATCAAAGTTGGGTGTTTTTTTTTTAACAAAATGCAGATGGCTTTTTAAATGTTAGCCTAACTTATCATTTAAATAATTCATCTGTTACTGGTTTAATACCAAAGCATTTTCTACAAATCAACCAATAAATACTGCTAACAAAAAATAACATTAACTAATTGTGATCTATAAATAATAATAATTAATATATTGTATTATTATATCAGTTTTTTTAATTCAATGTATACAATAATTTAGAATTATAACAGACTACGTCTAGTATATTTTGTCAGAGTATAAATAGAATTAAGGGCAAAGAACGTACTAATATACTACTATAACATTCAAATGAAACTATTTCCTAACATGATAACAGTCATGTTATAAAATAATAACAGTCATGTTATAAAATAATAACTGTAATTTTTTCTGTCTTTTCCTTTCTGTCAATAAATATTTCCTTTGTCTTAGCAGTATATTTAGTGACGCTTAAATTCATTAAACATTAATCTAGTTATATAGTATTCATAAATAGTTATTACCCACGTTGGTCACGAAGCTTAACAACGTTTTTTTCAGAAATAGTAATTATCCTCATAATATGTATCTCCTACCGGTTCTATTTAAATATATTATACACCAGAGACATTAATTTAAAGCAAATTTTCAGTTTTTCCCCGGAATGAGTAATTTTTCACTAGGCACAAAATATTATACTCTCATATTTTCATCAAACAAAATTCCACTAAATTGCTACTAAATTATTCTACTCTAATTTAGTACCGCATAGTGAGCGTAAAAATAAGTCTACTTAATATGTGACTATACGTTTTACTTCTTTATATGTAATATAATTTTTAATAAAACAAAAAGTTTAGACAATTCATCACATTATATATAAGTAATTTACTTTTCTACATAATCCTACATTTACTTTTACGGGAATTTCAGAAAAAAACGATTATACACTGTTTAAATTACGTATATCATTCAATTATTGAATATATACTTTGTTAATAAAACAAAGTGCATGTGTATTGATAGCTTTGTTTAACTATTCTAGTTCCCATTCCATTCTAAAACATACCTACAAAAATATAAACGTCCCGACATGAATTCTGCAAAACTACCTATCGAGAATATATATATATAATACATACCTTATCTAGCTTTATAACTGGGTTACATTAGTTCTCTTTAAAACATTAAAACAAATATATAAATGTCGTAATTACTTTAAATTCTTAATATTTTTTTTATTAAAATTCTACATGATTCCTAAAAATAAATATATGTATATATAAGCCTTTTTAAATCTCATGATATCTGTAAAAGTTTCTCGACTCATCGTTTTTAATCACATTCTAAATTATTTTAATAGATTGTACTACAATATATTATATACAACATATAACAAGGATGTTAAAACATGTGTACTTGCAGTTCAACTAGAAGGTAGAGCACATGAACCTAATAAGATTGCCAATCTGTGGATGGAGTTCTTTTAGTTGCTTTTCCATTCTCCCTTTAAATAAATGTTCTTTGTATAATGAATTTTAAACCTTGCGTTCTCGAATTTCTTGTTAAATTCTGTGTTCTATTTCATTAACATGTTTTTATATTTATCTTACTTTCATCTTAAGATCCGATTTTTCCTTCATCAAACATAATTAGGGGTTATAATGTATTCTTTTTATAATAATATATAAAAATATTCATTCAGATAATGAGTATATTTAGTATTTTTTGTCGTCTGTTGAATATTTATGTGTGAATTTACTAAATTGTATATTTGTTATATTAAAAGGATAACTAAAGAAACTTGATATTTTTCTCTTTTTACACTACAAAAGTATTTAAGTTATTGAAATAATATGTTATATTATTACACTATATGTTTTGCAAATATCAACATAGTCCTGGAATTAACGCAATGCTAACTTTATTTAGTCTGTATATCTGATTTTCTTTTAATCTGGGTAAATTATCCGAGAGCTCACAAAGTGTTTAGGATGATTGATTTAAATAAAAAATAATAATTAATTACGCTGAAGGCCGTGAAGTTTCAGATGGAGTGGTATTATACTATCTTCAATCCTATTAAACTATTTATTTAGTTGCTCTTCAAGAAACCGAATGTGTTTCACAACAATGGTTTCTTCTTTGGTACAAAATTTGATGTAGTTCGTCGAACACGTGTACGTCACGAATATTTACAACAAAATTATTTTTGAAAAACATAGCACCATGTCGGCAGCTTGACAGAATTGACACCTTTTATGAGTAAAAATTTCAAAAATATCTTTAAAATTGCTATTTCTCTTGAAAACCATATGCTATTTTTGATATAATTGGTGGGTAGGTTTTGATAAAAAAAAATAAAGATATCAGTTGTTAGTTTGACTAAAACTAATTTAATGTTTGTATAGAAGTTTAATTGATAAAATAAATAATTGTAATATTGGATATTGATTTGATTGAGAGTAGTGCTTATATAAATCGTCTCCCAGCTAAGAAAAGGCAGTGCGTGATTGAGAGACTAAGTTGTGTAACAGAACTAGTATAATAAAGTGAAGAGAACCGATAAGGTGTGTAAGTAAGAAGTTTAAATAGTAAACAGTTTGGTGTGCTTGTGAGCAGTACCAATAAAGTGTTTTAAAGAATTTATTTATTTATCAAAAGGCAGAATACAGATCAGATACGGAGTACAGATTAAATATAAGTATTAAACAAAATCCTTAAATAACGTTATTCTTAATCTGCCCGATTGACGTTGGTGGAACTTTGCAGTAAGAGAGGTCTAATACATACATTGAATGAATATACAACTATGGAAAGCAGCAATTTCTTTGCAACTTGTAAGGAATAGAGAGTTACAGGAGGAATTACAATTAAAATAATTCTTTCAAAATTGGACAAAGGCAATGTTAGGAAAAAAATAGCAAGATTTTTCTAGTTTTTAATTTTTTTTTAATTAAGTGTATAAAATAATATTCCCTTACTCTACTATAGAGATTATTATGGTATTGAGGGATCTTTTAAAGTTTTTCTAGTCTAAAGAATTCAGTTTCTACTTAAGAAAGAGAAAATAAAAGTATACGTACTTCGTTTTTTTGTTCCCTTTTGGGTGCCACACCTCGAAAGGAAAAAACGGAACCCCTGTAGGATCACTTTAGTCCATCCGTCCGTCTGTCTGTCAACAACTTTTTTCTCAGGATCTCGTGGAGATATTAGATGAATAATCAAGTCTACTGTCCCTTGGAGCTTTTTTTTTTTTTGGAGCTGTAAAAAATCAAACTTCAAGCAAACGCAGTCAAAAACTACAGCTGTTTATGACGCAAATTTTATTATTAATTATAAAAAATCACATTTTTTTTATATGTAATGTAATTTCTTAAATTTAATTTACATTTCATTCATATTTAAAAATTAAACCAGTGTAACATGACATCACAATTACACTTACAATATTACTTTTTAAACTTAGAATATATTTTTTTATGATAATATTGCTTTCCAATTGTTGAAACAGCAGATCTTTCTTCCTTATAACATTAGCGTAAATTTAATATCGTGATATGGTTCCATTCTAGAATTCATCTTCAATAAAAACTGTACAGGAATTCCAATCTAAATAAATATATGTTCAGGTCTACATACAAAATATAAAAGAGTAATTTAAATATGTGACACATAAGATGAATATTTTTAATTATTAATATTTTTAATTATTATTACCCGAATTAAAAGCGTCTAGTTACTTTACTGAAAAATTCCGCTTTTCCGTTGGTAAATAAATTAAGGAATCTCTTGGAGTTTAGTAAATTTTGTGTGCAGATGAAAATTGTTGTGGCTTTAGAAGGTCGCTACTGAAAAAATATAACATTTTATTTAGTATTTAAAAATAAATTACTATACCATACATAATATAATTTTAGTTATTATATATAAAAAAACATATATACTCGAAAGGCTCGTACTTTATAATGCGCAGGTCCAACTACACAGGAAATACTGTTCTCATCTCTGGTCACGATCACCCCAATATCAGCTTCTACCATTAGACCGCGTTCAGCGCTAAGCCGCTCGATTTGCCCAAGACCCAGTTCTTTGTGAAAGGCTATTCCTTTGGTAATGTGGAGGAATACCGCATCTCCATGCATGTGGTACTACATTTATCATGAAGAGTGTTCCGCAAAGATATTTAATCTGATTCTTGCCGTCGGTATTCAATATCACACTGCACTTCACCGCTTAAAAATTCATCCCTAGTAAAACTGCATGCATGGCGCTCCTAAAGGTTTTTTTGTTACCACAGAAGATATAGAATGAACTTCCTTCGGTGGTAATTCCAGACAGATACGACATGGATACCTTCAAATTACACCTACTTCTTCCACAAAGACCAATATAATAATTCTAAAAATACAACTTTTGTTGTATTTTTAGTAATTATACAAGTTTTGTAGTATTATTACTATACAGCCGAAGATAAATACTGTAAAAATGAATGTGATGGTGAAATAGAAGACAATGTGAAGTCACATGTACAATGGTGATGTGCCGAGGTAGAGTTTCAGGAGGACATTGAAATGAGAGTACGGAAGGGAAACTCAGTGTATAGAACAGTGAGAAGGTTTATTAGCGGTAAAATTCGGCACCAAAAAGCTCGGTTGGCCATCCACAATACCCTGCCTCAAGTGACATATAGTAGCGAAAGTTGAGCGTGAGAGAAAAAGCAAAAAAACAGAATTAATGCAGTTGAGATGAAATCTTTGATGAGCACGTGTGAGGTAAAACTGAGCGACAGAGTGAAAAATACATTGATTCATGAAAGATGTGGCGTGAAAGTTGATCTAGTGACCAAAATAAAGACAATAATTTTGCGATGGTTAGGACGTTTAGAGCGGGTGAACGAAAGATGAATAACGAAAGGGACTTATAACGCGAACGTGGATGGAAGAGCCTTAAAAAGATGTCCGAGATGGCCATATCAAATCAGCGATATCCTCAAAATAGCTGGGATTACCACTTCAAGGTAATAATAAAAGGAGTTGTATGAAAAGGATTGTGGATCTGAAAGAGACGAAAGAGTTGTGTCAGGACAAGATGAAGTGGCGCTGCATGGTGTCAGTCTACCCCTCTCATCGGATACTGGCGTGAGCTTTATGTATGTATGTATGTGTATGTATGTAATCATAAAATTATTCTACGTGTTTTTACAACAAAAATTAATACACTTATGTACATGCCATTATGGAAAATAATTTCAAGTATTAATTATACACAAGTAATTTTCACATCGACACACTTAAACTAACAACATTAATGTAATGTATGTATGTATGTAAATGTCTATAGTAAATCTATCTTCATATATCTGAAAATAACCTTTCTTAAATAAAGTCAAATGTCAATTACAGACCGATTTCAATCACCTCCATACTCTGCAAGATTATGGAGCGTGTATTGAACTCGCGCCTACTAGCATACCTAGAAGGTAACGATCTCCTCAGTGACCGACAGTACGGGTTTCGCCGTAATAGGTCTACTGGGGACCTCCTAGTGTATGCTACGCACATTTTAGGCGAGGCCATCGAGAAGAACGGAGAAGCGGTCGCCGTCTCTCTGGACGTCTCGAGGGCATTTGACAGGGTCTGGCATGCGAGCCTTATAAGCAAGCTTTCAGCGTACTCTCAGGTATATCTCCTGGTCTGATCGGCTGGGTAACGGACTTTCTGAGCCACAGATCTCTCCGAGTAGTTGTCGACGGGTGTTCCTCGGAACCCTTGACAATAAATGCCGGAGTGCCTCAGGGGTCCGTTCTTTCTGCAACTCTGTTTCTGCTGCACACTAATGATCTGTTGAAGCCCGGTATCTATGGGTATGCAGACGACAGCACAGTTGTAGAAAGATATCTGCCGAGTACTCGGGCTAGTCGAGATCAAGTACAGTCTGAAAGAAAAGCCATGGTGCAACGTTTGAATGACAAACTTCAGGCAGTCTCCGCATGGAGCAATGCCAATCTTGTCAAGTTCAACGCCACCAAAACGCAGACGTGTCTATTCACCGCCAAAAGGAGCCCTTTCACCTTGGCTCCTACTTTCCAGAATGTATCCTTGGAATACAGTGACCGGCTTCAGTTGTTAGGCTTAGAGATTTCCTCGAACCTCAACTTTGGTCGGTTCATTGAGTCCAGAGCAAGAGCAGCAGCAGCAAAGCTTGCCGTTCTGGCGAAGGTTCGGCAGTACTTTACACCGGGACAGCTTCTTGTTTTATACAAAGCGCAGATCCGGTCGTGTGTAGAGTACTGTTGTCACATATTTGCTGGTGCCGCAAAGTCTCATCTTGCGGTTCTGGACTCAATTGAGAGGCGAGCAAAGAGGCTTATAGGCGATCCCGAATTGGTCGGAGCCGACCTCCAAAGCCTTGAGCACAGGCGTAGAATTGCTAGCCTCTCTGTATTCTATAGGATACATTTTGGTGAGTGTGCGCAGGAATTACACAATTTAATTCCCCCGTCCCCCTTCCATCACCGGACGTCCCGACGCACGGCAGGTTTTCATCCTTTTGTTGTGGACATTCCACCTGTCCGAACGAAGCGCTTTGCTTCCTCATTTTTACTGCGTACAGCAAAGGATTGGAACAGCTTGCCTGCGTCGGTATTTCCGACCGAATACAATGTGGGTGTCTTCAAGCGAAGAGTGAATAGGTTGCTAGGGTAATGCGCCTTACCACCTAAGACTACATTCCACTTACCATCAGGTGGAATGTAGTCAAGCATTGCCCTAGAGAATATAAAAAAAAAAAAAAAAAAAAAAAAAAAATAGAAAATTTTAAGAAATCTTGAAGACAATGAAATTTAAAATGTCTTATAGAAACATTGACATTATATTGTGGTATGATTGTATGGCGGATCATATAATGAATTATATAGCGATATTTTCTATAGTCATAATATTATTTTCAAACTTATTATTGCAGTGACAGAATAATTTAGGTTAAAAATTAGCTAGTTTTAATTAGGAAAAATTAACTCATCACGAAGATATAATTCTTGCAAAGTATTTCAGTCCTGAATTTAAATTGAATAATGAAATAATATATGCTAGTTAAATATATAAAATAGTTTCTATAAAAAGTCTTATAACATTCTATGCGCTTTATTTAAAAAGTCTATGCATAAAAATCTAATAGAAGTATCTACTTGTAATTACAACATAATTGTGTTTTCTTAAGACCTTATATTATAATATAGAGACACTAACAACCGATTTTAAAAAACTTGTTTGTCTGTCTTTTGTTTGTCCGGAATAATTTTTCAAACGTCTTCAAATAAAAAAGATAAATTAACCCATTCCATTAAGCAATAAAGAAAACTAAAGAAAGCATACATTTTATTTTTAAACTCAAGTATATTTTACGTATTATTTACTTAACCAGTATTTGAAATCCTTGTGAAAAAGTTAGAACATTATGGAGTTAAAAATAAGTCCCTAGATTTAATTAGTTCATCTTAATGATAGAATTCAAAAAGTTGATGTAAATGGAAAACGTTCCCCTGGTTCTTTGGTAAAAATAGGAGTGCCACAGGGCCTTTCTTGTTCCTCATTTACATAAATGACTTACCTCACCTAGTGAGGGAAAAACATGGGATAGTGTTGTTTGCTGATGATACTTCCCTTACTTTTAAAGTTAATAGACGGCAATCTGTTATTGACGATGTAAACAATGCTCTCTCAGATGTTGTACATTGGTTTAACGCCAATAATTTGTTGCTTAATAAAAAAAAGACAAAATGTGTCAAATTTAGTTTACCAAATGTTAAAAATGTTAGAACCAATGTACAATTAAATAATGAGGATTTGGACTTGGTCAAATCTACTACTTTCTTGGGCATTACTTTAGATGAAAAATTGCAATGGGGTCCTCATATATTTGATTTGTCAAGCAGACTAAGTTCTGCTGCATACGCGGTTAAAAAAATACGTCGTTTAACAAATATGGAAACTGCTCGATTAGTTTACTTTAGTTACTTTCATAGCTTAATGTCATACGGTATACTCTTATGGGGCAATGCGACTGACATTGATACCATATTTACATTACAGAAGAGGGCTGTTCGCGCAATATATAATATGAGACCAAGAGACTCGTTAAGAAATAAATTTAAAGAATTTAAAATTATGACTGTTTACAATCAATATATTTATGAAAATTTAATTTACGTTCATAAAAATATTTCAAAGTTCAAGAAAAATTGTGATTTACATAAAATTAATACAAGAAATAAAAATAAACTCGCTATGCCCGGCACTAGGCTCCATAAAATAGGTAAATCCTTTAAGGGTAATTGTATACGTTTTTATAATAAGCTCCCAAATGAAGCCTTAAGCCTCTCATTAAATAAATTTAAATTATATGTTAAAAATAATTTAATAAAAAAATCCTACTATAGTGTAAAGGATTACATCGACGACGGTATGGCCTGGGAATGAATCTGTATTGTATTGCGAATAGCTAGTAATCTCCGCAATTTGTTTTTTGTTGTAAATTATTTTGCTTTATCGACCTTCTGCATCACACCGATTCCTTAGAAGTCACTACTTGCGGTAGCATCGGGAGTCGGGTTGCCTCCCTCCCTCAAATATGTGCGAAGGGGGCTGGCTCTTGTGTTATGCTCGTGAACGGGTGCTGCTTGCGGTGACTGGTTGTGTGGCAGGCCGAAGATTTATATATATATATTTTTTCTGTTATTATTATTTAATTTTCGTTGCCTGAAATCATTAGGCTTCTTTTCCGATTGATTGCGACGGTTCTAGTTGTTCCAAATTTGCATTTAAGTTTGACGTTTGTGAAACAGTGATCACAATAACAAAAAATATATCCGGCTGAGTTTGTTGTGTGGTTCTTCTCAGACCAGGACGCGTTTGGAACCCTCATAGCTTTAACATTAAGATGGAAAGTGCTTTTTCAGAAGGGCTTATTACGATAAATCTAGTATCGTAATAGGCCCTCCTGACACTTCCATGTTGACGTACACAAGTGATCACTGATTATGATTCTAAGTGGAAAAGATATAAATAAATAAATAAATAAGTACTTGCAAGTAAAATATAAAATTTGCCAAGTGTAAGTGAGACTCACGCACGAAAGGTACCGTATCATTATATTTATAAAGAACGGCAAAAAAAACCACCATTGTTGTATGGGAGCCCTCGTAATAAAATAAAATAAATATTTATAGACATAAAATAATAAAATAAGATTAAATTAAAAATTGAATATATACGGAAAATCATACCATACATGTAAAAAAGAATTAAAATTATGGTTTCAAACACTCACATACGACGAAACGGAAACGCTACTCAGTTAAATGTAGCTAAATCGAATGACATATCTATCACGCATGCAACACACCCACTCAACCGCATACACAAAATGTGAACATTAATTGTACAACAATACTTTTCATACTTAGCACCCTAGTGGTCAACAAGTACCGAACCCAAGACTTTGTGTTTGGGCTAGAGTGCCATAAACAAAAAACATACACGCGCGCACACACGCGCGCACACACGCGCGCACACACGCGCGCACACACGCACCGCACACACGCACCGCACACACGCACCGCACACACGCACCGCACACACGCACCGCACACACGCACCGCACACACGCACCGCACACACGCACCGCACACACGCACCGCACACACGCAACGCACACACACACGCACACACGCAACGCACACACACACGCACACACACACGCACACACACACGCACACACACACGCACACACACACGCACACACACGCACACACACACGCACACACACACGCACACACACACGCACACACACACGCACACACACAGGCACACACACACGCACACACACACGCACACACACACGCACGCACACGCGCACGCACACGCACACGCACACGCACACGCACACACACACACACACACACACACGCATATACAGATACACTTGCTCGCTTTTTGTATATTATAGAATAAGTGTAATAAAATTTATCTTTCGCTTGTTTGTTTTTAAAATGGCTTAGATTAACAATTGCTATGGGAGAGCTGAACCCTCTAATACAAGCATTAAATATGCTTAAAAGAGGGTTCAGGACCCAGTTTATGTAAAATGTAATTTTTATAAAAGAAATAAAGATTATTATTATTATTATTATTATTATTATTATTATTATTATATTAAGATAAATATTGATTTTATTTTGATTTATTGTTATAGCGACAACGTAAATAAATATTTACCGTTTTACCCTTTGGGTACGGAACCCTAGAAAGTTTTAATAAACTAAATTTAATCATATTAATAAACTAAAGTGTTTCATTTTGTAAAATTTTCAACAAATCATCGATAAAATAAACGAAAGCAGTACAGCACGTATACTGCACTGTTTTTAAAAGGTTTATCTTCCCAAGCAAAATGTGTACAGTAAGTCTACTCGGTTAAAGAAGAACGAACACTTTGTTCCTTTTATTTGTTTTTAAAATTATGATAAAGTGTATATTTTTAATATTCTGTTTTCTTTAATAAAGTACTCTTGCTAAAACCACAACTTGCATCCTTCGAAGCATGCTTTCGATGATGTTCCCACTCCATGGCAGTGGCTCTTTTCAACTTCGATATGTTTTGTGGTAGGGACTTACACAATTTTTTTAGAATTTGCCAGATTTTCTCAATTGGATTGAGGTTTGGACTTTGAGCTGGTCAATCCAAATAGCGAATGATAACCCCAAATACCCAATGAGTTCGGTCAATGTGGATTTCCTACGAATATGATCGATGTGAGTACCGTCAAAGTAATCGCCGCCCAAAGCATTATGGAGCCAACCACCATAAGGAGTGATTTCTTCGAAGCATACTTTTGCCATACTTCTCCTCTGGTCTTTGCGATACTCGCCATAAAAAGTTATTCTGGACACATTCGAGAATAACACCCAGGCCCAATCCTTTCAAGTCCATAATCGTATGTATAACAAAGTTTCACAAGATATCTTAGATCCTTCTTTTCTTAGTTTTAAATCTAAAATTAAAAATATATTATTATATAAATTTTATTATAACATTATTTTGGTTAATCAAAATATCTGGAATTGTAAGGATATGATTGTAGGATATCATTGGAAAGGTAATTCAATTGCCTATTAGAAAATAAAAAACATGTGTATGCATTTTAATTCTTTTATAACAAAAAACTTAAAACATGACAAAGTGACAAAAAATAAAATTAATAACATCATAAAAAATTACAAATAAGGCTTTAAAATTTAGTGTTTCCACCCCTTGCTGTGATGGTAGCTTCCAGCCGATCCTTCATGGAGCTCACAAGGGTCACCACTCTTGCTTGGGGTATGTTGTCCCATTCGTCTTTCACGGCATCCTGGAGCTCTTGTAGAGTGGTGGGAGCAGGATCTCGTGCTCGTACGTGCCTCTTTACATCGTCCCAGAGATGCTCGATCGGGTGCAGGTCTGGACTTCGTGCTGGCCACTGCATAACAGGGATCTCAACCTCTTCCAAATAGTCCCGCACAGCAAACGCAGTGTGGCAACGGGCGTTATCATGCATTAACATGAACCCATCGCCAACAAAACCAGCATACGGAACCACATGGTCTTGTAAGATCTCCGTTATGTACCGCCGAGCATTCAGCGACCCTTGCCCGCGACCACCACCAGTCCGAGAGACGCACACAAGCTCCGTTTTCCCTTCGACGGATATGCCACCCCAGAACATACAGGAACCACCTCGGTATTCGCCGCCTCCTCTCTCGCCTCCTCGCTCTCCTCGTCTTCGGTATACTCTTCTGCGTCTGTCGTTGCAGAAAAGACATACTCGTGTCTCATCGGTGAAGAGAACGGCTTTCCACTGTTCACTCGTCCAGTTGACATGCTCCTGGGCAAATCGTAACCGCTCTCTTCGATGCTGCACGGTCAATTTTGGGCCCCTAGCAGGTCTGTGAGCTCTCAATTCCTTTTCTTTCAGTCTTCTTCTAATCGTAGAAACACTCACAGACATTCTGCAAGCTGATCGGAGCTCTTGTTGCAACTCAACAGCATTGCTGAAGCGGTGCCGCAAGGATGTGGAAACAACGAAGCGGTCGTCTCTTTCTGACGTGCAGCGTTTTCTTCCGGATCCACGTCTTCGAGTATAGCCACCAGTCTCAAGGAACCGTTGGTATATTCGTCGAACTGAGAATCGGCTAAGGTTCAACTGTCGAGCAACGTCAACCTGTCGCAGTCCTGATTGCAATAGCGCAATGATTTGAGCGGCTTTATCAGGGGTTGTATCCATCTTCAGGTACTGTTCTCTTGCGTATGTTGTTCCGGTGTGTTCACTCTGAAGTCTGAGTAGCGACTGACCCATTTTTTACCTTTACATGAGCTTTTATACCCTTATAAGGTAGCACAAGTAGTGCTCCTTAAGTGAGCATTTTTTTAAACATTTTTTTGATTGGTCCCTGGTTAGAAATGGTAATTGTTTTTTTAATAATACAGGTAATTAATATAAAGGTATTGAAGTGCACTTTACAATGATATATTTTTTTCATACATAGTATTTATGTGCTAGATTCTAGGAGCGATTTACTGAAAAAAACATAGAGGTGCGATTTTTGTGACGCCGAGTTTATATAGATTAGGTAATTAGTTGAGAATGTAAAATTATCAAAAATGCCCGTTTTTTGCATCTTCAGTTCATACCGACACCATACTACAGTTTACCAAAATTTAAGCAATTACTACTCAAAAACGTTACTACAAGACGAAGTTTTAAATTATTTTATGTAATTAAGTAACGTAATAAACACTGAGATAAAGTATTAATTAAATTAAATTTTGGAAACAACTAAAGCCACAAAAGTTTTAGCAAAGTTTAATCTGTGGCTTTTGTCTCGGGAAACCGGCGCTGCTAAATATAAAGTTAAATATACTATA
Organism: Napeogenes sylphis; assembly: GCA_959347405.1. Taxonomy (NCBI): domain Eukaryota; kingdom Metazoa; phylum Arthropoda; class Insecta; order Lepidoptera; family Nymphalidae; genus Napeogenes; species Napeogenes sylphis. Next base: position 22,560,668 of record OY365786.1, read on the forward strand.
CATATCATATTTGTTATTTTAAAAACAATTACATTTATCACAAAAATAAGACTCCAATTTAAGCCCCACAAACATAAACAGAGAATATCTACAATCCCACCGTAAACATAACTTAAAATCATATCGACAATATATAACCGTTTATTTTACTTCCTCCGTAAGATAAACATAAGATCTGAATGTGGTAATTTGGTAGTTTACTTCGAGTTTACTGTAGAGAATGGCAGAATTAACACACATATAAGTTTTAACAAGCGATTTTAACACTATACTTGGAGAGACTATAGCGATTGCTTTTACTTCACAACTACGCCTGATCCCATGTTGTGGCATAACTAAATCGCTTAACGCGTCATGAGATACGTACTTTTGGACAGGATTTAAATCTATGCCATCTTTTATTTTTATACATCTTATCATTACTTTTTATTTCATAGAAGCACTTTTGTATACTTAATAATGTAACAACTTAGTTCTTAGTTAGTAACTCTGAACTTTGACTTTAAGCCAGCGTATAGCTCCTAAATTGTAGCTTAGATTTATGTCAGAGTTAGAACGATGATACGGTTTTTACCATTTTTATCATTAAAAAAAATATTCTTGATGAGCATTAGTCATGCAGCCTCCATCAAAATATGTTATACATTTTTGATCTTCTCATAGCTTTTGATTGAGAGTGTATATAATATAATAAGTGTTAAGTTATTGTGCTTAATAATAATGTAAATAGTAAATACCTTATAAAATTATGTTAAAAGCTAAAAGAGTTTTATTATTCAACAATGCCGTAAAGCTGCTCAAAATTATCGTAATGTTATAACGAGTTATAAATTCGCCAAAACAACTTTGGTATGCATGTTGGTATTAAAATTTAAAGGCAAATAGATATTCAAATTCAAATTCAAAATATCTTTATTCAAGTAGGCATTTACACGCACTTTTGAATCGTCAATTACATTAAATTGGTCAGTATAGTCAGTCTGTGAGTAAACTACCACCAGCTCGGAATGCTGTTCTACTGAGAAGAGCTGGCCAGAAACTCAACAGTTGCTCTTTTTAAATGAAATTAAACAATGTTTGACTTATACATTATAACATCAACCCTGCAAATGAGTCAATGACCCAAGTTCCATACATTTCGATCATCCAAAAATTCTTGAATTTTATAATAAGATTTATTTAATAATATACTTTTAATTTTAGATTTAAAACTAAGAAAAGGAAGATCCAAAATATCTTGTGGAACCTTATTATATATGCATACACTGAAGCCCATGAAGGATTTGTTAACTTTTTGAAGTAGAAATTTAGGCGTTACGAGTTTATTTTTATTTCTTGTATTTATCGCATGTCTGTCGCAGTTTTTAGTATAAGTATTTAAATTTTGATATTGCTTGCAAATCCAAAAATAAATCTAAAAGGTTTAATATTTCTAAAATATTTGTAAAAATATGTGCAAGTATATAATTTCTGCACCTACTTCATTCTTTTGACTTATTATTTTCTCGTATCGAATTCTCACGATTGCGAGCACTTATATCTTAGTTTGTACGAGACGAAGAAACTTTAGTTTTAAATCAAAGTTTCTTTATAGTATCGGTCTGTACTCCGATTTATAGATTGTTATTTATGTCTTTACTTACAACTTTATATTAATTCCATTTGCTGGATGAATAAACCCGAGAAAATATATCATATAACTTTAAAAAATAAAATAAGGTAAATGGGTGGATTTCATGATAAACTATACCGATTATTGACAGTTTTATATTTATTTGTTTAGTAACCTAGTGGCTTGTTAGTAAAGTAGTTAATTATGCTAACTGATCTGTAAATAGTAGTAGATTCGTTTCCCGCTCATCACAGTTATTTGTGTGCACCTCTGATTATTGTACCGGTCTAGAGTTATCACAGCATAAGCAGTGATTCCCGCTTACGTCGATTGCATCATTCTCCTGAGTCGGCATTTACTATTGTTTGTAATTAGAATTAATTATTATAATTAAAATCAGTCTTGTAGTAGATTTAATCCAGTAAACTTGTATTTTTAATAAATAAATATTTTTTTAATAACTTCGTTGTCTGCCAATACATAACTGGCGCAGTCGGTAGGATTACGGCGTTTCGTAATAGTTTTGGAATCAAACTTTTCCATACTCTGACAAACGGCGATTCCCAAGTCGCATTCCCGTAATCCAGAACCTAACGGCGGTCAAGCGAAGGCTACACGAGGATATTCTGGAGCATTGGACGTCCCCGTGTACTACTCAAGACTCGACGGGAGATGCAGATACTGGTGTGGTGAGTACTCTCGCTAATAAACCAAGTTCCTGCTCTATTTCCTGTCTTAGTATATATATATTATTAATGTTAAAGAGTGTTTAAAGCTAAAATCGCGATAAACCTAGTTTAGTTTAAAAGTTTGTCTATTTCTAAAATCGAACGGGCATTCTTTAGTTTAGTATACCATATATTTTGGTAATATAAAGTGTTTATAGCTAAAATCGCGATAAACCTAGTTACTTTCGTAATTTAAATCAAATAAAACCTAATTAAAATCCAACGCGCATTCTTTAGGTTTAGAATTTCATTCATTGTTTCTTTAATAATTACATATTATCAGTGGAACGCGGTATAACTGCAACCAGATACTTCAATTGTCTTTATTAGTGTGCAAAGTTAATTATTTAATTTTATAATTTTATTAAATTTTTTTTTCTTTCTTTTAATTTGGAATATATAAAATATCAGTATGTCGGTAATAGATTCACCCCATTTTAAACTTGTCGTAGATTTAATTCCGCGATATGACGGCAATAAAAAATTACTTAATTTTTATATAAGAGAGGTTGAAAATGTCCTTAGCCAATTAGAAGCACCGGGTAGTAGCCACCCCACATTATTAAGTGTTATTAAAAGTAAATTAAGTGGTGCAGCTATAGAAGCGATAGCATACGAAGAAAACTTAGAATCGTGGCTTAAAATAAAAAATGCATTATTAAGACGTTTAGGAGAACCCCGAAACGAGATACAAGTGATACAAGAGCTCATAAGAACCCGAAAATTAAAATTTGAAAATTCTGAGTCATTTGGCAAGCGATTACGCGAGTTGCTCGATACCTTGTATTCCGTTGGTAGACATGGAAATAAAAGTTATTATGAAGATATGGTTATTGAGCAGTATACTAATAACTTAGATTTCCACGTGTCTTTAGGTGTTAGAATAGCAAGGCCCGAAACATTAGAGATGGCCATAGTCGCGGCTAGACAGGAGGAAGCAAGGCTAGCTATTAATAAACCAGGTACTTTATCGTTACAACAGGGTAATATGTTTAAGCATAAGGATTTTAATTATGTTCAAAACCAACCCAATAACAGATTACCTATTCCCCAACGACCATTTTACCCACAGCAGCAATTTAGGCCCCAAAATTACGTGCCTCAAACTAACAACATGACTCCTGAGCAACGCGAGCAACTAGTTAAGTCATTACTACCGTAGAAAAACCAACCCCCAGGTAGGAGCTCTGGTAACTACCGGAAGCATTTTAATATACCCCAACAGATTAACCCACCACAGAAAAATTCAGACGTTACAATGAGATCAGTTTCAAAGCCGAATAAACCACAGTTTGCAGTGGAGGAACTATTTTGTACCCAGAATGATCCACAAAATCAACAGCCTGTATATGAGGACGAGTACCCTAGTTTTTATGATAGTCAACAAAATGAAGGTGAGTATCAAACAGAGTACAGTCAAGAAACGGATTTTGTGGAACCTCAGGATTTTATGGAGGTTCAGGAACACAGGAACCCGAGATAGTCGAAATCAACGTGCAGGAGAGATAGCACCTGCCGTACATCGAGTTGCCGGAATTAGGAGGTAAGTACTTAATTGATACTGGAGCGAGCCGTAGCGTTGTTGCATCGGATGTTATTTTTAATACTATTTTTGAATTACTTATTGAACATGAACCGTTTCAAATCGCTACCGCGCATAATGTGTCACGTCATAACCATGTAGTTTATCTCCCGTTACCACCAATTTTTAATGCAGATTTAACTCATAAATTTTTAATTTTTGATTTTGATCCCAAGTACAAAGGATTAATCGGATTTGATTTATTAAGATGTCTTAAAAGTAATATCGATTTAAACAGTAACATGTTACGCACAACAAACGCTAATATTCCGATTTTTTTTAATCACCCATTACACAAGATTAAAATTGAACCCAAGTGTGAGAAAGTTGTAACTTTTAGAACAAACTATACTGACGGACAATATATACATAATACGCGATACTGGTCAGAAGGTTTAGAATCCCCTACAGCTTTTGTAACAGTCAAATCTGGTTCATTTAAAACTACTGTTATAAATTATACTAGCGAAAATAAATATATCCCCAATAAAATCCCGATACAACTAGAGACTTACTCTGGAAGTGAAAACGAGATTGTAGATTTAAATTCAATAGACATGAATATTGACATTAATAAAGAACTGTGTGACAACTTAAATAAAATTCGAACAAGTCACATGAACAAGGAGGAAAGGCGTGAAATAACTAAGCTTTGTTATAATTACCGGGAAATATTTCATTCTGAAAATATACCATTAACATTTACACACGCGGTTAAACACCAGTTAAGATTATCGAACGAAACACCAATATATGTTCGTAGTTACAGACAGCCTCCAAAACATCGCGCTGAAATTCGTAATCAAGTCGATAACTTACTCAAGCAGGGTATCATTAGAGAAAGTATATCCCCTTGGTCGTGTCCTGTTCATATAGTACCCAAAAAACCGGACGCATCGGGAAATGTTAAATGGAGACTTGTAATAGATTACAGACGTTTAAACGATAGGATTGTCGAAGACAAGTACCCACTTCCGAACATTCATGACATACTAGACAGACTGGGACGCGCACAGTATTTTACAACCCTTGACCTCGCGAGCGGTTACCACCAGGTGGAAATGCACCCAGAAGACGTAGAGAAAACCGCATTCACTACGGAGAGAGGCCATTATGAATTTTTACGCATGCCATTCGGTCTAAAGAACGCACCGAGCACTTTCCAACGTTTAATGGATCATATCCTTAGAGGCTTACCTAACGTTTATACTTACCTTGATGACGTCATAATCATCAGTACTTCTCTACAAGAACATGTAGAAAGATTACGTCAAGTGTTTGAAAGGTTTAAAACCCATAATCTAAAAGTTCAACTTGATAAATCTGAATTTCTTCAGAAACACGTTAACTTCCTTGGACATGAACTCACGGACGAAGGTCTTAAACCCAATAGAGACAAAATAAAAGCTGTACTTGATTTCCCTTTGCCTCAAAATCAGAAACAAATAAAGTCATTTTTAGGTCTTGTTGGATATTACCGAAAATTTATCAAAGACTTTGCAAAGTTAACTAAACCCATGACGTTATGCTTAAAGAAAGGCGGTAAAGTTATTCACACAAAAGATTTTTTAGAATCATTCCATAAGTGTAAGCAAATATTAACTAACGACCCCATATTACAGTACCCTGATTTTGACGAGTCGTTCATACTAACTACAGACGCATCAGACTATGCGTTAGGCGCGGTTTTGTCCCAAGGAAATGTAGGATCTGACAAACCCGTAGCGTACGCGTCGCGTACTTTATCAGATACCGAATCACGCTATTCCACAATTGAAAAAGAGCTTTTAGGCATAGTATGGGCTATAAAGTATTTCCGACCTTATTTGTATGGACGTAAGTTCACTATTTACACCGACCACAGACCTTTAACATGGGGCTGATGTCACTGAAAGACCCTAACTCGAAACTGACTCGTTGGCGGTTGAAGTTAGCCGAATATGACTTTAAAGTTGTATATAAGAAAGGACGATATAACACAAATGCAGATGCGTTATCCCGAGCTAAAATATTTCATCACAGTATGGATTCACTCGCGGTTAATTTTGACGATATTGAAGACGATGACTTAATTAATCGAATGTTTAATCATGCCCCTACTGAAAATAACGATGGTCAGGAAGCAGGCCCTAGCAACCAAAATTTAAACATAGACACTGACGGACAGACAAATTCACAACCCCCTGAAAATACTGAATCCGATAGTATGACAGTTGTCACAATAGACGAACAACAGTTAGTTAGCACGAATCATACTCAGCCTGACAACGAAAACAACAGCATTCCCATATTATCTGACGCTATTGACAGACAACTAAAACAATTCCACATAAGATCAACCCCAGGCTCCACTTACAGAGTAGATAATAGATCAACGAATCAACGTACAGTCATTAAAGACGTATTTATCCCTATTAACAACACAGAACAAGAAATAATTAGATTCCTTAGGGATCACACAATAGCAAATCGCATTTTTCACTGTTACTTTTATAACGATGAACTATATTTAGCATTCTGTAGAGTTTATACAACGGTGTTTAATGATAGAGGTCCAAAACTCATAAGATGTACTACGCGTGTCATGTCAGTCGAAAACCAGGCCGAACAATTAGAACTAATTAAAAAATATCATGAAGGGAAGACTGTGCACCGCGGTATTCAAGAAACACATAAACAATTGCACAGAAACTACCATTGGCCCAATATGCTACTCACTATTCAAGGTTACATAAATCAATGTGACACTTGTCTCAAAGCCAAGTACGAACGCAACCCCTTAAGACCCCCTTTAGCACTAACTGAAACACCCCGTAAACCTATGGAACATTTATTTATGGACTTATATTCGACTGGAGGAGGTACTTTTCTAACTATCATAGATAACTGTTCTAAATTCGCGCAAGCAGTTGCATTAAACGCATCTAGTAGTGTACATGTAGCTGAAGCATTGTTACAAGTAATCTCTGTTTTAGGACTTCCCCACAAAATTACGACAGACTCTGACAATAAGTTTAACAATGAGGTTATTAAAGAAATATGTGCTTTACATGACATAAATATGCATTTCACAACCCCGTACAATCCTAGCTCGAATTCACCTATAGAGCGATTTTATTCGACCATAGGCGAAATTATTAGAATACAGAGAATGACAAATAAAGATGACCCCATTCAGTTAATAATGAAATACGCAATCATAGCGTACAACAATGCTATCCACTCCGCAACAGGTTATTCGCCTCATGAACTTCTTTTTGGTCATACATCATCACGTAATCCATTAGAGCTACATTTCCCAAAAGAATTCTACCAAGATTACGTCTTAAAACATAAAGCAAATGCTGAATCAATACAGGTATGTATAACAGCTCTAATATCTAAGAACAAGGAACAGGTAATAGCCAAACGCAACAAAGAAGCAGAGGAAACAACATTCAAGGTAGGTGAAACAGTTTACAAACAAGTGGCGAAGACAGCGAGAAACGACAAAACAAAGCCGGTATTCAAAGGACCATATAAGATCATTCATCTGCACCCCAATAATGTTGCAGAAATAATAGGAAATCATCCAAATTCAAAGTCTATAAGAGTTCATTATAAACTACTAAGAAGGCCTCACCTTGTCCCAGGACCCTCATCACAGGAGCAATCATGCTCCACGCAACAGCAGACATAACATTTAATCCCGCTAATAACGAACAGGGAATCCTTTTGCTTAAGCAAGGCCAAATAATTAAACAAAAGAATATTTTTAATTTAGTATGTTTTTATAATGTAACATATTTAAAATTAACAACGATTATATTACTGCATTATATTCAAGTATTAAAGCTTCCGAAACGTCTACCACGCATTCAGAACGTATTCAAAATTCTTATCGTAATCAAATATAGTATAACTTTAGTAAATAATATATCTTTAGTAAACAAGATATAATCAATATTTAGATATTTACGTTCAAATAGATTTTAGTTTACAGATTATTTTAGATAAACTAATGATTTTAGAAGATGCTATAACATTTTCTCAATTAGGTGTTATGCATCCCTGTATAATTAGTCCCCAAAATTTGGTGTTAGAATTAAGACAACTTAAAACTAAGTTTAATCTAGTACCAGTGATAGATATAAATTTAAATAATATAAGAATTTTAGAAAGGTCAATTAAAGTTAAAGCTTACAGTACGGAACACTCGTTAACATTTATATTAGAAATCCCTAACACCGACCCAAATATATATGACCTTATCCACCTTTATTCTATCCCTGATACAAAATATTTTACTATAGTCCCAAAATCCAAATACCTTGCACTTGGTAGCGATGAGTACGCATACCTAGAAGATAGTTGCAGGCAGCTAACCGAGAGCTCTCATCTCTGCGAGATAATAAACACCAAGAACATTAGGACATCGCAAGATTGTATAATAAACCTCGTTCAACATAGGGACGCCAACTGCACCCGCGCTAAAATGGTATTTACAGAAGACAAGATACAGAAGACACGAGACAACACTTGGCTGGTTATCCTTAGAAAAGAAGAAATAGTACGAGTTCGATGTGGAACCAAAACCTCGTACAGACGCACTTCGGGAATTCATCTCGTAACACTCACTGAGGATTGTCGTGTTGACGTCATTAACATAACCCTACAGACTCACACGATAACAACAAACATAGATGAAATCATACCGCTGCCGTTGAAACAGAACGTACCCGTGGAAGCTGTAAAATATCAACTCAAAATAGAGGACCTAGAACTGGACAACATACACAAACTTCTGGAGCGAGCTGAAGATATCGACGAAGATGACATCGCAGACTGGCCAACACTTATGTCAACCCCAAGCTGGACGACTATCATCTTGTATCTGTTCCTGATCGGCGCAGCATCATGGAAGCTGTATCAATATATAACAGCCACCAGGAAAAAGAACCATCCGCAGGCGACACCAACTAATGAGGACACTAGTGGAAGCTGTAAGATCAGCTTCTCTCTGAAGGACGGAGGAGTTATCACAGCATAAGCAGTGATTCCCGCTTACGTCGATTGCATCATTCTCCTGAGTCGGCATTTACTATTGTTTGTAATTAGAATTAATTATTATAATTAAAATCAGTCTTGTAGTAGATTTAATCCAGTAAACTTGTATTTTTAATAAATAAATATTTTTTTAATAACTTCGTTGTCTGCCAATACATAACTCTAGATTGAATTTTATTCTGTTTGAAAAAAAACATGGTATCAGGAGGGTGGATCTATATTCGAAATTACACAACAAACATATACAGGTATATCAGATATGTCGATAGCTGTCTCGTAGTCTTTACCTCAAGTATAACGGTTATTTAGAATGATTCTAAAATCACAATATCTTTATAATCTAAATAAGAGCGGCATTCTTTTATTTCACATATTATTGTTATCTAACAACAATAAAATTCTCTTTAGTTTTAGTAACACATAACTACCAAGTTGTAGGTGCTAAGTAAATTGTTATATTCATTGAAAACAACAATTAACATTATCAACTCATAAACTTTTAGGAATGGCATTAGATACGCACTAAATGTGACAAAGCCTTAATTAATTAATTATGGGAATTGGGGAAGCGTTTTACTGACGAGTGCCAGTGGCGGTTAGGTTCCTAGTTATTTGATTATGAATGAGCTAGGTAGTTCAGATAAGAAGAAAGCAACGTCGCGGGATAGGTAAAAGTATAAGGAGGACTTACTGGGATTTTCTTCGTCGTTCTTCTTCCTGCGATGATTGCCGGAGTCTAAGCGCACTGGTCACAATATATGTACACCAAAAACACTGAACTATAGTATTGTCTGGATGGGTCCTGTTTTATATACTTGCGGCAATGAGTTCGTAGTGACTATAGGAGTCGCGGTAATGACTTGATGATAACTAATGACTTTATGAGCTCCAAGCGGGTTCGTAGCTTCTATATTCTTGATGCGAGGGTAAGGGCTTATATACCTTTGCATGCAGTGAAATATATACTTCGCTAGATGGAGCCATCTTCGATTCTTGCGGTGATTGATGTATGTAGATAGGTTAAAGGATAGGTAAGGATGCGAACGTTGCTTATACAAATTTTGAAATTAGATGTAATTAGATGAAACTTAGATGTAAGAAAATAATATTTACGAAATAGCATAAACATTCTCCGCCGCCTTGAGAATTCTCAAGATTCTCAAAAGAACTAAAATAAATTTGATATTGAATTATTAGGGATAAATTAAAATAATATGTGAACAGGCGGATGCGGGATTAAATTATTGAGATGGTAAAGGACATAGTTTTACAATGGGCCTTTTGAAAGATCCATTGGCGCATTTAACTAAGGCAACACGGGTTATACCGTCCTTGCCCGGATACAATTGTGTTATTATGCCTAAAGGCCAGCGTAAAGGAGGAACATCGTCCTGGTGTATGAGCACAACAGTACCTGCTTTAATAGTAGTTACATTATTGAGCCATTTCTGTCTTACTTGTAAGTTGTGTAAGTACTCCGTTCGCCATCTTTTCCAATAGCTACAGATCATTTGATCTAACAGCTGTTTTCTACAACTCAAAGACCTAGCGGTTTCCGGAAAGTCATGGACGGGTAACGAAGTTAAGGGTGAAGCCATAATGAAGTGTGCTGGAGTAAGCACATCAGGATATGGATCCTCAGTTAAGACGCAAAGTGGCCTAGAATTAAGTAAGGCCTCTATTTGAGTAAGGACCGTAAGCATTTCCTCATAAGTGAGAAGTTGGGATCCTATAACGCGGTATAAATGAGTTTTAATAGATTTAATGTTAGACTCCCATAAACCTCCAAAGTGCGGAGCGCGGGGTGGAATCATTTTCCACTGTATACGAAAACTATTAGAGATGAACTCCTGAAGTTGATTTCTTGCTCCTACAAAATTAGTTCCGTTATCGGAATAAAGACAAGAGACGGGACCTCTGCGAGAAATGAATCTTTTAAATGCAGAAATGAAAGTGTCTGAAGAGACATCGGTAACTAATTCAATGTGAACTGCTTTAGTTGTGAAGCAAACGAACAAGCAAATGTAAGCCTTTATACTTCTCTGCCCTCTGCTTCTGTAGGGAGTGATTTTTATAGGTCCGGCATAATCAACGCCAGTGTGAACAAAGGCTTTGGCCTCCTGCACGCGACAAGGCGGCAAGTCAGCCATTTTCGGGCTGATAGAAGTAGGAGCGGCTTTAAAACATGTAACACAACCGTGAACTCGTTGTCTTATGACACTTCTAGAAGAAAGTATCCAATACTTCTGTCGTATTAAGGAACTCAGAAGATTGGCGCCAGTATGGCAATGTATGCGGTGAAAATAATCAATTATAAGATGCGTAATATTATCATGTTTAGGTAAAAGAGCGGGATGCAGTGCTTCATAAGGAAGGTTAGCGTTAGATAATCTGCCACCGATTCTTATTATTTGTTTATCATCTATAAAGAGATCGAGACGTTTAAACTGAGGACGTAAGTTATTCTTTTTAATTTCTTTAATAACATTTTGAAAATGAATCTGTTGAACAGCGTGGATTAAATATGTTTCAGCAATATTTAATTGAGAAATTGAAATAATTTTATAACATTCTTCACGACAAATAATTTTAGTGAATTTAAGAATATAAACTATTATGCGTAATATTTTATTCCAAGAAGAAAATCGTTGGGATAAATTGTAAATTAAATTTGACTCTACAGATGCGGTACAAGTTAAAGTTTTAGTAATAAGCTCTGGAAGCTCTTCAGAACTGTGAGGAGTAAATGGAGTGATGTTCCACTTGGTTACAGGATAGCAAAGCCATTTAGGACCACACCACCACATGTCGTGTGATAACAATTGTTCAGGTAGAAGACCTCTAGAAAGACAATCGCTAGGATTTTCCTTACCACTGACATGATAGAAATGTTTAGAATTAATATTTTCCTGCAACTTAGAGACGCGGTTACTTACAAAAATATTCCATCTGTGTGGAGATGAATGAATCCATGATAGAGTAATTGTAGAATCGGAGAAAGCGAAAATATTATTTATAGCGGTTCGAATATTGTAATTATCATAAACCAACTTAATAAGTTTAGACATAAGAAGAGCGGCGCATAACTCAAGACGAGCTAATGAAACTACTTTTATTGGTGCAACTTTAGATTTAGCGCACACTAAGAGGATATGTATATTACCGTATGGATCGGTAACATGTAGATAGACGACGCAGCCATATGCTTTAAAGCTGGCATCAGCAAAGCCTACAATATTTGTCGTGTAACCTATATCAACGGCTACATGACGCGGAATTTTAATAAAAGAAAGAAGGGATAATTGATTTTTCAATTTATTAAATTGAGAGACAATAGATTCAGGAGGCGTTTCATCCCATCCTGTCTTGAGGAGCCATAACTCCTTAATAAGTAGCTTAGCGTATAATATAACAGGAGCGGCAAAACCAAGCACGTCCCACAAGCGGGCAATAGATGAAAGAATAGATCTTTTTGCACAAGTTTCCTCAACAGGTGAGGTGGAGAACGTGAAACTATCTTCAGCGGAGATCCATTTAAGGCCAAGAATTTTTAAATTATTATCGTTATCAGAGAAATCTATAACGGCGCGACTGGAAGGTGGTACAGATGATAGAAGTTCCTGAGAGTTACTAGCCCACTTTGTTAAATTAAAACCACCGGCCTTGAAGAGGGCGATGAGCTCCTGAGTTAGCTCTTTGGCTTCTGTTACAGAAGCAACAGAGGTAGCCAAATCATCCATGTACATCTCACTTGAAGCTACAACAGCTGCACGCGGGAATTGAGACCCTTCATCTGCTGACAACTGTCGCACAGTGCGCATGGCTAGAAATGGACTCAACTTCAAACCGAAAGCAATGCGATTGAATTGAAATTCTTGAATAGGCTCAGTAGTATTAAATCTATATAATATTTTTTGATATTTTTTCTGTGAATCACAAACACCTATTTGTTGACATTTGCTTTATGTCAGCCGTAATGGCAATAGGAAATACACGAAACTTTAAAAGTAAATTAAATAAGTCAGCCTGTAAATTAGGTCCGGTATGTAAGATGTCGTTTAAAGAAAGGCCATTATGGCATTTGGCACTTGCGTCCAATACAATGCGAACCTTAGAAGTGCTTTTATCTTGCCTAATAACAGGATGATGCGGTATATAGTAACCCTCGCCTACATCGCCAGGCGTCACCAGTGATAAATAATTGTGGTCAATATAATCTTGAATAACTGCATTATAGCTAGCGCGGAGGTCAGGATTTCGAAGTTTATTTTCTAAACTAATTAAACGGCGATGCGCTACTGCATAAGAATTGCCTAAAAGTTTAGGGTCCTTAGAGAACGGAAGAGCAACGCTATACCTACCGCTGGGGTCACGTGACACGCTAGTTGCGAATAGCTGTTCACATTCCGTGTCGGCGGAACTCATGAACCTTTGAGTGGGAATTTCTTCGAGAATCCAAAAACGTTCTAACGATTCTTCAAGTTTGTGAATAAAGTTACAGAATGTAACGCGGTAGCTGAAAGGTTATTTTGGCAAGAATTGGCGGGAACATCCCCCATGAGTATATAACCGAAAACGGTTTCAATAGCGGATGGTGAGGGAGGTGAAAATATTTTTCCTTCTAATAACAGGAATGGAAACAACTGTGCCCCAATAAGCAACTCAATCTCCCCTGGTACGTACCACAACGGGTCCGCCAGCGGAACATTTATTAAATGTTGAGCAATATTTACATCAACACTATGAGTAGGTAATCGATCCGTGATATAATCTACAACAAGAGCGGTAATATTATAAGAGTTATTATTAATTTTAGAAGTTACTTTAACGTTAACGTAACCTAAAATAGGGCGAGAGATAGATCCGACACCTTTTATAAAAGAGTTTACAAGCGGAATAATATTTAAACCAAGTTGCTTACAACAAGTCGACGTAATAATGTTATTCTGCGAGCCATTGTCTAACACGCATCTAACGGAAATAAAATTATTGTATTTATTTGTAACATAAACTTGAGCGGTCGATAATAAAATAGTACCATAACTATTTCGATTGTCACAAACATTGTTAATTGTCTTCGAACGAGCGCATAGCGCGACCTGTGATGTAGCACCGTTCCTCCGCCTTTCAACCGGAGTAATTGATGTCTGTGACATCTTTCGCGAATCGGAAACGGTAGATGTCGTTGGATCGCCTTGTGAACTATACGACTTATTAATTTCATTGTTATTATAATGTAAAAGGGTATGATGATGTTTTTGACAAATTTTACAATCATAAGTCGATCTACAATTATTTGCGGTGTGTGTAAGACTAAGACAGTTTACACAGCCACGTCTATTTTTTATGAAATCAAAACGCGATTTTGAATTATTTAATTTAAAAGACGGACATGCGTAAAGTTGATAATGATCAGTTTTCTTACAAAATGAACAAGACTTAGAATTATCGCGGATGACTAAAGAGTGGTGGACTGTATTTCGCGGTTGAATATTACGAGAATTTAAATGAGTATTTTTCGTATCACCTGTAGAACAAGACATACGAATGCTATGACCATAACTCGGCGCGGTGCGGTCAAGTATTTTTACTTGAGATTTAATAAAATCGACCAAGTCCTTATAAGAAGGCACTTCTTTGTCTCTCATAGACATTTCAAACAAATTGGCGGTAGTTGAATCTATTTTTCTCGTAGCTAAATTTAATAATATAAAATCTTTTAAATCTTCAATGTTTAATTGTTCTAAAGCGGAAACTGACGCGTGAAAGTTTTCAATAAAAGTATTTAAAGAACTAGAATTATTAGTAGCGGGTTTAATATTTAATATGTTGGACATATAATGTATACCTAAGGCCCTAACATCTTGATATTTTTCAACTAAACTATCCCAAATAGAATTATAATTTTCTCCTGATGGAATTATACCTGTGGTTAATTTTAATGCGGAGCCTGTTAATTTACCTACCAGATATTGAACGCGTTGAGAATCTGTCAGATTAACATTTATATGAATATTAGATTTAAATGATTCGTAGAAAATCGGCCAATTCTCGATCTTTCCATCGAAAAAAGGTATTTGAATAGGGGGTAGCTTGACACAACTTCTGAACTGAGACACGTTATCTTGAGAGTGCGGCGAGGTCACGTTGCTTGCAGCGCTTGCGGCGACAAGAGACCGAACCCTTTCCACACGAGTGTATACAGAATCAAATGAAATTAATGATTGATAATCAATCTTGTATTTAGGATTAATCTTGAGGCTATATGCGTTAATATTATCTATATTAGTACGAAATTCTTGTCGAATTGTACTAAGAATTTCTGTATCCGCCATGAACGTTTCCGTAGAACGCAAATCAATGGTTGTTGTATTAATCTTTTTAGACTCATGATATAAATGCGTTAAGCGCTCATAAACAGTTTCATTTTGAGCTTGTAATAACGTTACTTTAGTTTGGATATCTTCCATAGTAAAATATAACCGGTAAATCTGCTATTGAGAAAAGTAAATAATTAAAATGTGTAAGTTTAATGCTAGAAAGATGCGATTTATTTCGGAATAATTAATAAAGCGGTATTTATTTTGTATACTTAAGCGATAACGATTAAGTCGTTTTAATTTGCGGGCTATTCGTACTTGTGCGCTCAAACACGAACGATAAAATAAATATGGCGGCTTACGTTATAAGAACGTCTTTAGGTATTAGACCTAAAATAAATAATGTAATGCAGGAATATATATATTATTATGATATATAACTAGGAAGCGGGTATAAGAACTGATTCACAAGGAATCCGGTCGAAGGCGAACCAAATATTATGGGGAAGCGTTTTACTGACGAGTGCCAGTGGCGGTTAGGTTCCTAGTTATTTGATTATGAATGAGCTAGGTAGTTCAGATAAGAAGAAAGCAACGTCGCGGGATAGGTAAAAGTATAAGGAGGACTTACTGGGATTTTCTTCGTCGTTCTTCTTCCTGCGATGATTGCCGGAGTCTAAGCGCACTGGTCACAATATATGTACACCAAAAACACTGAACTATAGTATTGTCTGGATGGGTCCTGTTTTATATACTTGCGGCAATGAGTTCGTAGTGACTATAGGAGTCGTGGTAATGACTTGATGATAACTAATGACTTTATGAGCTCCAAGCGGGTTCGTAGCTTCTATATTCTTGATGCGAGGGTAAGGGCTTATATACCTTTGCATGCAGTGAAATATATACTTCGCTAGATGGAGCCATCTTCGATTCTTGAGGTGATTGATGTATGTAGATAGGTTAAAGGATAGGTAAGGATGCGAACGTTGCTTATACAAATTTTGAAATTAAATGTAATTAGATGAAACTTAGAAAATAATATTTACGAAATAGCATAAACAGGAATAATGACTGAAAATTCTTATTTATTTTTCCCTTTTCATTCTTTTTAAACATGAAATAATCTTATAATAACTAATATATCGTAGAATATCGTAGAATTGTTATGCATAGTTATCATTTCTGAATTAGATAAGTTGCATATTAAAAATATTTCAGTCAGTTAAAAAGTGAATATGATATCATACATTTCTGTATAAAATTGCAATTTACCTGTGTCAGTTATCCTTATCCTGGGATATCGGATATCTGATATCTGAGATATAGGATATCCCTGAACAGTTTATAGATCAAAATATCTATTAAGTTATATATCCTTAATATTTCTTTGCTAAAGTTAACAAATGATTCAACATATTTTTACTACGGTATAAGTTCTAATTTATGACGTTTTTAGCAATTTCTTCACGAATTTTATTTTAGTTGTTATAATGAATTGTTTTGTTATGTATAGGTAAAAAAGCTGGATACACGATTTATATTTTTGGCAAAAATTTTGTCAGTTAAACCAAGGTTTTGTTAAACCAAAGCAATTAATTAATTAAGTACTTCAAATCGTTGCAGAGCAAAGTTTTTAATTATGTAATTTACAAATAAACACTAGTTCTAGTACAAGATATGATTTTATTAAATTCTGTTATGAAATACCTCAGTTTGCATTTGTTTTAACTGAGTTTAATTTGTGGCTCACGTGCTCGAGAAAGCGGAAAGCGTTACTATCGAACATTCTATTTAAATGCCTTATCTATACAGGAGTATTTGTAATTTGTTGACCAGCTCTTGCAGGGAACACAAAATACACGAAACACTTATTACTCTGCATTTTGTAAGAAGTGCTTAAAAGGTCAACGCCCGGACGCTATACCTACTACGCTCAGAGTTAATGTCATTTCAGAGGCGACAAATATTTTTTTATGGGAAAATTGAAATTTAAAAAACTATTAATTTTAAAAAGTCGTAGAACAAATGTTATTAGGATTGATGTAAAAAGACTGCCTGCAAGAGGATGTTAACTAATTAAAAATAACCCTGCATGTATACTACTTTCAGATAGCTTTTTTTATTTGTTTAATATTCTTAGTTTATGTATTTTAAGAACGGGGCTTATATAATTAGGAAGGCACTTACAGGTTATAGTTAATTTTTTCACTGGTTTAGAGCTATGATATAAAACTCAACGATTTAAGTTTCGATATTTTGTCTGTCTATTATCATTCAATCCAGACGTAAGAAAATAATATATTTTATATTTCCATATCTATGTAGTATTATAATAATTACACACAGTATTTTAATAATTACACACATTATAAAAATAGTAACTTGTAATATGGTTAGATAACATGTAGGTTAAATATTATAGGTATTATATCATGTGATGTAAATTACTGTATTTCAATAATACATTTGTAAGTAAAAATAATTCGTATTTAGGTAGGTAGGTACTATGAAAAATAGTATCTATACAATATAATAAAATAACTATAAATCTATGCTAAAACAATATATCATTATTGTGTAAGTTCTGATTTCCTAGTTATAACTCATAGTTGGCTTAATTTAGGAGTCAAATGTCCCTCCAGTCACTATGGAATGTCTCTTTTTTTTTATTTATTATTATTATTTATTCATTTTTTTTTGTTATCATTACATATCCTTAACCTCAAACCTTGCCTAGGAGAAATTGCTTTTCAGTGATAAAGCAGCCTTACTGTGGCACCATATTTTTTTTTTATTACAAATATTATATATAGACAGTACATTGTAAAACGCAACGGAAAACTGTAATGAAAAAAAATCAGAAGCAATTACTGACACTTAAGAACAGCCTTAAAATGTTTGCATTAATTTTGAACATTAATTATTAACAGTAATGACTGTTCGATTTACAGTCGTAATTATCATAATTGACCTGCAATGAAAATTGATGACTAAAAAACTATATGAATGGGAAGAAATTACAATTCAAGTAAAGCGTAGTAACGAAAACAAGACTAGAATAGTTAACCATGCAACCACTAGTTCTATGATGCTTTCACGCCAAAAATATATAAACCCAATTGTATCAATAGTAATTAAAGATGTGCCGAATATTCGGTAAGTATTCGATATTCGGCATATTCAACATCTTTTTCGTTATTCGTATTCGGCCGAAATCTTCGGTTCTGGTGCCGAATATATTCGGTTCGAGTATATCTATTTTCTTGGCTACTCGACACGATAAACAACTAGAAGACTAAACTAAGATTTATGGCATATTATGAGTCAAAGTAATCCTATAAATAATGTGTTGAAAAAAGCTTAATAATAGAAAGCAATTAAGCTTCAAATCAACATTTACTTCAAAACATATCAAGTCAATATATTTATTTTATTTTTCCTAACCTAAAATTACTCTTTAGGTTTAGCTTTAAATTTTTTTTGAACCTTAAATCAGCATTTATTTTTAAACCACAAAAAAATATTTTTAACCACAAATCAACATATTTATTCATTTATTATTATCTATACGTAACGTATATGTTAGAACCTATTTATGACAAACTAACAATGAAATGATAAACCGAACAATTCGGCCGAATATTCGGTTCAGTAAGGGTTAAACCAAATATTATTCGGTATTTGGTGAAACCGCTATTTGGCGCATCTCTAGTAGTAATCTTTGCATACATTGTTACATTTTGTGAGACAGCCAAGAACAATATTAAGCTCAGCGCTAGTTCGTTTTATACAACAGCTTGAAATCTTCATCTTATTTTTTAAAACGAGTTATCATTTGGTTTCAATAACTGTGATTAAATCTACTTTTAACATTGATCGTTAGGTACAATTTCATAAATGAACTTAAAAACAGGAATAATACAGAATTTGTGACCTACATTAACAAAAACATCGCCAATAATAATGTGATGTAATTCAAGTGATTAACCTCATTTATCAAACAGTTTAGACTTCGTAGCACTTACTTTAATTATTTTTTTAATTTATTGACCACGCGCTCGGCAGCTAAAAGTTGTTTTCGAATTGCAAATTCATATCTTTAATTAATTTAACTGCAAAGTGCGCTGTTAATACTTTTCAAGTGTAGTTTTCAACTGAATGGGTTTTATGATGTGGTAATCCCTAATTGTAAATTTATAAAAGTTTCTGTTACTAAATATGCTATTTATTTTACTAAAATATCTAACTTTACTATAAACTGCTTATTCTTATTTAATAATTTCGCTAAATATTATATAGTTAATAAGAGTCTTTTAAAATAAATAAATTGCTGAAGATTTTTTATGCTTTAATGTATATCACAGCTTTAATGTATTTCATAGACTACTCTGCTCTATATGAACCAAGAATGAAACAATGTATGAAATTGTGAAATTTTAAATTATTGTGTTATTAAAAATAGTTTTTTTTAAATAAAAACATACATCTTCTTAAAATAAACTAAAATAAACATCCTTAAATGCTTTCAAAATTATTTTTATACATTTCACTACAGTACAATAGGGAATGTTAGAACATGTGCACACTTGGCAGTTCTACTAGCAGGTAGAGCATATGATTGAACAGGATTGCCAATCTGTTGGATGGAGTCATTTTATTACCATGTATTTTCCCTTTGGATTGAAAGAACCTTTCTTTGTGTAATCTTTTTAAAATCTTTTCGGTTCCAAATTCTTGTAAATATATTCGTTCTATTTAATTAACAATGTTTTATAATGTAACTTACTCTATTGTTAAAATAGTATTATTCTTTTTGCCTGATTTAATAAATTTAATCAAAGATTGATTTTTAAAACGTACCGAATTTAAATTAACTTTATTTAAATGTTTTACTTATTATATTAAATAATATGTGCTTTTATAATACTGCTGTATTATATTTTTCAAAAATAAATATAGTTTTCGAGTCAACGAGGTGACCACCTTATTTACTTTTATTTAGTCCTTAACCTTGAATATTTAAGATGTCGCAAATTTTTGTCTGTTATTTGGAATTCTAACATTTTCATATTTAGTTGTAATGTTCTTTATTTTTATAAACCAATCGTGACATTGTTTATAAAAAAAAATCAATCGATTGTAAAATATCCAAATAATATGTAAAAGAATACATTTTTAATGACTGAAAACAAAATAGCCCATCAAAAACATAAAACCAAAAAATACATCAACAGCAAAAAGTTTCGAGATGTTACGTAAAACAAAGTCACCATGTTATTTTAATTAGCATATATGAGCGAGCGAGAGCTTAGATTTAAGATGCGAGAATAAAAGCCTTGGCGCTATTATTTATGTTCCAAAAAAGTATAGAATAACAAAATATAGGCACTTATTATTTTAAAATTTTACCACAAGACGAAGTTTAAAATTATCTAAATATTGAAATAATGTGTTAATTAACTTAAATTTCGGAATCAACTAAAACCATATAAGTTTTAGCATAGTTTGCGACTCGTGTCTCGGGAAGCTGGCGCTGCTATCATCGTAAATTTTATATCGATATTATATATGTTAGGTACTATACACTATGTACTACATACATATATATTTGGTGTGTTTCTTTTATGGTAAATATAACAACATTTATCACTTAAGTTTATTTTATAATTAGAGTGACACATTACTTAAAAATCTGTCTTAATTTTTTTTGATATTTAAACATGAATAGAGAATCTCTAAAGTTTCGTCGTAAACATTACCTAATATTATATCAATAATATATAACCGTTTACTTTACCGCTTACTTTACTTCGAGATACAGATCTAAGTTTTAATTAGCGATTTGTAAAAGTATACTTGGTTAGGCTAAAGCTTTTATATGAAAACTTTACCCATACCGATGCTGTGGAATAGCTAACTCGCTTTACACTATGAGACCGCTAGCTTTTGACAGAAGTACTGTTTTTTATAGAAGCATTTTCTTTACTTACAACTTAACTTGAGGCTATCAGTATATAATCGATAGTGTCAGTTTGGATACGATAATATTAATCATTGCAGCTTATGTCATTTATTGGTTCAAAAAAGGAGGAGCGGCTAGTGGACACTTTTTATGTCTTTAAAAAAAATATTTTAAAAATATTCTAATTAATACTAAAATAAAAGAGTAATTTTTTCCAATACTTAATATTTACCATATGAAAAGATAACTTTTATTAAGATAAAAACAGGTGTTAACATATCCGCTCAACAAATACAACCTCAAGTATCTTAATACCTCAAGTATCTTAATCCGATTACATGAACAAAAATTTAAGAAAAGCGACTAGGTAAGTTCGTCACGATATTATATTTTCAGGTGTAAGATAAACCACATGCTATAGCTAAAGACGAAGCTTATTAGCATTCCATGGATTCACCGTGCGGGTGCCGGGCCCATGCGCCTTACCACCTAAGACTACATTCCGCTTACCATCAGGTGGAATGTAGTCAAGCATTGCCCTAGATAATATAAAAAAAAGGAAGAGGAGTGCAAGCAGTGCCTGGGACTTGCGACCCAGGAGTTTTAAGGGGCCCCTTTATTATGCGCAAAAACGCTCACCTTCACCCTCCACACTCCTCTCCCTACCTAACCAAATTTGGAAAGACCCTACTAATGCCGCCTACTATATCTAGTGTGAGTTACTGTATTTTTTTTCTATATTTTAAGTGTACAAAAATAATTATTTATTTATTATAAACTATCTCAATATTAACGCAAATAAATTTTCCTTTTTATCTGCGAATGCTATAAGAAAATAAAATACATAATTTGTGTTCTTTGTAACACAACACACATTTTTATACATACCATACGTGTGTTAGCTTGTGAAAAAATAGTGTCTTGATTTGTAATTAACATTGAGTATTTTATAGATAATTGTAATTATTCTTATAAAAATAAGTAGTAAATTTTATTAAACGTAACGGTTACTTTGTAAAATTTTATAAAGTTTATATAAATTATTATTTTTAATGTATTTATAATATATTAGTTGAATTATTAGAAAATGTTTTAGTTTATTTAGTGGTTCACTTTTGACTTCCGATTAAAGTGTCAAATTGTCATATTGTTAGTCAATAGAAGACTTGTAAATAAAATTTAATGAAGTTCTAAGATTTGTATAAAAGGACATCAGTCTTCATTGGGCGCTTAAGCAAATTAGTGTTCAGATCCATATGTATTGATAAGTGATAATTATATAAACCAAGTGTTATTTATAAAAATATAAAAGAATCAATTGATGAAGAAACCCTCTATTATTTTAAAGTGTAAACTGTTTACAATTCAGAAGTGGGATACCACCAAGGAGTTTAAAAGTATTGCTACCGCCTTGGTGTAATCATACGCTCCTAATAAGGTACGTTTATATTTAATCATTTATTTGTTTTTAAATTGTGAGATAATGTTATATTTAAGATGTTCTTATATTGTGATCAGCCATGTATATCTTATATTATCTTGTGGTCAGCCACATGTATATCCCTTAAAAAGGTCCTTTTAAATATAAACTAAGTAGTAGATTCAATTTTTTTTCGAGTTTGTTTTAGGGTAGTGAAATAAAATACTTACATGAATATTATAACAATAAAATAACGATATGAGCTTGTGTATGGTTATATCTTATTATTGAAGATATAACTTAAGTTAATGAATTAATTTGGAAGTAAATGGACCCACGTATTCCGAGATTTCTTTAGTTGTAATTAATTGCATGTTACGTAACTATTAATTATGTATTTTCGAAATAGATACTTGTTGTCTCATTTATTTCAGGGAATTATACATGGCATTGATCTCGATCAAGTGCATAGGCGACTGGTCCGAGACTCGACGGAGGCCTTCTGTGAGGCTTCTCATCATTACTTCGGTAGCTTTCTCAAGGCGCATCTTATCCCGGGCACATACTCGATGCTCATCGCAAAAGTGAACTGCCAGCATCGTGTACCGTTGGACATCGCTTCGAGCACCAGATCTAGAAGTTTACCTTCAAGAATTAAGAACGGTCAAGAAGTCGAAGGTATTACAGCTGCCTACCTTCTGACGCGTGGAGCCTTGCAGGCACTGCTCCCTAGCACGTGGGCCGCTGAGAGGCCTCGAGAGACCTCGAGAGGCCTCGAGAGACCGCGCACCGCAACATTCAACAGTGCAACTGGAACGGGTCAGCTGTAACATCTTTTTTTTTTTTTTTTTTTAACGTCAGGAATCCTCATGGATACACACCTCCATCAAGGGGATGATGGAGGTGGTTATGTGAGACTCCTACTCACTAAACCTGACGGTTGCCGCCGCCGTCATAATGGGACACCACGGGATCGCTTTCGCACTCACCGCGATGCCCCGACGTGATCCACGGAGAGGGCACCCCGCAACGAGGAGCACCCATCCCTTTTTCGCAGGCTTGATAGATCGTGGAGGGATCCCCTTCCCCCCACCCAAGCCTGCTGCCTCTGAAGGGGGCCGAGACCCCCTTCTAGCTGGACTCAGTCTCAGAATCGAGCCAGTTGGACAGACCGACTCGACCATTGACCGTGTCCAGCTCCGCCGCCGGTTATGTCCCCGAGAGGAGACCACCGGTCAGACCCCCTGGAAGAGCACACTCCCATAAGACCCAGTGATGCGCAGACAGCCTCACTGCAACACACTGGAGTCGAACGTGAGTCCGCTCACGTAGGGGCCCAACGTCGAACCCGACAGGCCTTTACCGCCGGCCACGGTGATCAGCCGAGACCAGCAAGAAAAAGGCATAAGTCGGGAACCCACCACGCCCAGACCAACCATCACCAAGCGCAACCGTGGCGTCGCGCTCGGCAACGATTAATCCAGGCAACGTCTCGGACCGTCTTCCCACCAAGCACCCTCTCTAAAGTGCTTGGTGCAAAGAGGTCCAGACCCTAATCGCAGACCCCCCCACACAGCCGCGGAACCACTCCACAGTCCACTCTGCTATCAGAGAAGTACCAGGAGTAAATCCGCAGCCGACCCCGGCAAAGAGGGCCTGCGCCCTCCCACCCTTAACGCCCAGGCCAACTTTCCAACGTGATCAAACGATGGAAAGAGGCCCGAGCCCCCCTGCAGACAGACCGCCCCGAAAGGCAGCCTGCCCGCCTGCCAGCCATGAACCGGGCACAAACCCCCATGGCCGACCCCCACCGCGCCGAGTATTAGCCAACGGCTAATGCAAACCCGAAGGATCACATTAACCGTTGTTGCCCAGGGAGCACCGGCCCGTACCGCTTCCGATGCCACCGGACGAATCCGAGCAACAAGGGAAACAGACGGGCACACGAGGAGGTTCCCGGCGACGGCCCCCCCAGCTGTAACACCTGCATCACACCGGAGGACGTGCCAACAGCGGATATGAAGGTAATTGAATCGACTCGTACAGTATTAAGTAGTCTCGTTATCTACTCCATCCTCTTTAACGCCACAGCCTCCATCTATTGATGGTATCAACAAAAAAAAATACTTATAGATTGCAAAGACTCTTCGTTATGTTTATAAACCATAAATGCTCATATTAAAGAATAATTTATATATCAATGTCGTTCCAGAACTTAATCTTAAATTTTAAAAATTAAAGTAACTGTTGTTACTTGATTAAGTAGAGTAAAAGAACGTTGAGAATCATAGATAGGCTAATTGGCATGTTTTTCATTACGCTCTCCAAGTTAGTTGTACAGCCACGGTCAATTACCGCCAAAATTAATCAATTATTTTGACCGCCCCGTTGGTCTAGTGGTTAGCGCAGACGTCTAACGTATAGCAATGCAATAGGGCTCGGAATCGATTCCCAATAGGGACGGGCATGTATGTGATGAGCATAGCTGTCTGTATTTTGGGTTTGGTCGTTTTTAAATATATTAGCAATATTTGTAATGTGTATTTGTATAGTTGTGTAACACCCTTCACAGAAACGAATAATTTGCTTACTTAGGGCTTAGATCAATGTGCGTAATATGTCCAGTGATATTATTATAGTTGCTTTCAGTAAAGTTAATCAATTACTTCTAACTGGAATAATTGGGTCGATAAACTTAAATCACATTTTCCTTACGAAATTTATAAACATTTGCTTTCGAATATTAGGTCTGAAAAATCTAAAAGTTTGGAATTGATTTAGAAGATAACTGTTATAAAAAGTTTGAATAGGTGTGATATAGTGTGTAGCAGTAGTTGATATGTAGATTTGTTACGGACCAGAGGTACCTACTAAGTATTGACATTGCTATCGATTGGGAATATAAGGGAAAACAAACACGAGCGATTAATTAACTTAAAAATAATCGCTTCATTCAGTAGCGACTGAAATTTAAAATTAAAATAAATATTTTTTATAGAAAAAAAATAATATTTTGTTCACGTAAGGTTTTAGTTTGTTTTAATATTCTAACGGTCGCAAAACGGGACATCTAGTATCGGAATATATCAAAAACCTTTCATAACATTAGTGTCAGTGTAATTGTAATAGGAGTAGGTAATTGGCTAAATAACGTCGAAATTAAAACTGTGTTCAGTTATAGGGAGTATATTTAATAAATACATAAATATTAATAATGTACAGCTAATCGGGCTATGTAGATGTCGGTAGTAAATGTACTTTGAATAAAGAATCTGTTATGAAAATAGTGTACCATATTCATATTGGTTACTCATTAATTTGCCATCTCTAAGTTATTCAAAAACGAAAGATATTCTAAGAGGTTCTATACGATTTTACTGTAATTTAATAATTTTTTGACAATGTTAAAATTTACGTAGTTTTAGACATTATAGTTGTTGACAAATTTCTAAACCATTTTATATTTTTATTGGACTATATTTTAAGGAACGACCTAACATTCCTTACGGCTGACGTTGCATTGCATTTCTCTTAAAGTAATTACCGATTTAAAAGTTGAGTTACTATTTTTGTTGAAAATGATCATCGCATAAATTACAGTATAGAAATTGGAATTTATTATATTTTAAACTGTAACAATAGATTTTTAATATTTTAAGACAAACAAGATTTGACTTGATACTGGTATTGTACTATTCAAAATTATAATAAAATAAAATGTTGTAATAAGATAGACGGTGCTACAAATCATAGCGTTAAAGTACATTTTCGATGGTGATAATAATATAAATGCAAAATTAGAAAACTGTTTAATGTTTAAATTATTTAATACTTTGAACTCGGTAAGCCAACTATTGCAAATATTTGATTAGGTGGTATGGGCTATTTAACGGATATATAAGTGATTGAGAATAAAAATAACATTTAAATATGAATAAAATACTTTTAAGAAATAGCCATACGCAAGTCTTGTCTTGCTTATTAAAAAAAAAGTGACAAAGGGCTTCTGTATAGATTATCGCGCTCTAACGATTTAAAAACATTTAAGTAACACTATCTGTTGCTACAGGTTGAGGAATAGATTCATTGTTTGACTGAAAATAATTATTTTGTGTATAAGACTTGGCATCTGGCAGTTATCAATTCCTATTGAATGAAAAGAGTAAAATAAAAGTTCTATAGCAAACTATTAATGTGGTCTTAAATGATTTACTTTATTATGTTGAACCGGCGTATATTATATGTATATGTATGCGTTTATTATTATATTAACGTTTTTATACCAAGTAGGTCGTTTAAGTGTTTTGAAAATTTTAAATCATACTACAAAAGTTTAGAGAAGCAGGACTGATGTTCAAATCGCAGAATTATATATTTTTTTCAAAATTACGTCGACTTTCGCGGATTTAAAATATTTATTGAACGCATAACATAATATAAGCCTAAAGACTTCCATTACGTACAGTTTGTTAGCCATACTGTTATTGTTTTATCGAGAGTTTTGTTGATATAACTCTTCCTTTAACGAAATTACTAAATAAAATCTTCGTTAGGTTTTTTGTTTATCTCTAGTGTGATTAGCATTCTATAATCAGAAATTTGAAACAATATGCTCTAGTAAATATGGCCATATTTTAATATAGACACAAAGTGTAGGTATTTTTAAATCTGTAGCGTATTACTGTAGACAGGCGTCACCTGAAGAACACCATTTTTCGTGTTTCGTGAACGTTTCGTGTGTTTTTTTTTTATATCGTGAACACGTGTTTGGGTTAAAATTTGCTATTGTAACAGATTGTAATTAACTTAGAGCAACATTTTTTTTAAAACTAGACATGATTGAGAACATGTAACCCTTAGTTTGATTCAAGAGTGCTATCCAAACATAGGATGTAAATCCCGTCCCCACATTGTGTAGATATCCTATCACGGACAAATCGGGTAATTGATACTCTTTTAAAGATTTTTTTACTGAAACGGGAGAGGTTATTTTAAAATCACTGAGTACGGATTAGGATGCATTTTAACGATACGGATGGATTTTTGTTGATCACGTTTACTATCACGTTCAAACTAAAATATAAAAAAAAATATTTACTTTATGGTATCATACAACCATATAGTCATTCACAAAACGATGCTCGAAAGAATTTTAAATAATACAATTAACAAAAGGACGAGTAAAACTCAGTCTGTGCGTCTGAGCGTTAGTTTGAGATAAAACTTACTATAAACACATTCTATATTTAGAAAAAGATGATGACATAAGTACTGCTGATCTTACCGTGGTTAAGTGAAATTACGTATGAAGTAAATAATTTTCCGATTTATTTTCTATCGATAAAATATATACTTAGCTTTGATTTTATAACAATGTCATCGTTTATATACCTAATAACAACTGTAGTTACGGATAGAATAATATCTTGCGATTAATATATTTTACTGAGCTTGATTATATATTTTATGTATACAGAAATTAAAATAGATATTTATTATCCGAATAAATTTTCTTAAGTTATAAAATTTATTAAAAACAAAATTTTTAATATTTTATGAATTTTGAAAGTTGTGTAGAACAATCTAGTGCACTGATAAATTAAAAGTGCGAGGTATACAAAATGTGAATTTACATTGCTATGAGCGTGGATGTAGATAACTAGTCTATAGTGCAATCTGCACGTATTCGCTATGAGCGAACCTTAGAAATAATGAAAGTATGAATTTACACTGCTATGAGCGTGGGTGTAAATATATAGTTAAAGTGCAATGTGCACCTATCCGCTATGAGCGAACCTTACGTATCGAAAGGGCTGACCTACACTGCTATGAGCGTGGGTGTAGGTTTAGCTATAGTGCAAAGTGCACGAATCTGCTATGAGCGAAATTTACAAATAATGAAAGGGCTATTTTACACTGCTATGAGCGTGAGTGTAAATAGCTAAAGTGCAATGTGCACCTATCTGCTATGAGCGAAACTTGAAATAACGTAAGGGCTGATCTACACTGCTATGAGCGTGGGTGTAGGTTTAGCTATAGTGCAATGTGCACGTATCCGCTATGAGCGAAATTTAAAAATAATGAAAGGGCTATTTTACACTGCTATGAGCGTGAGTGAAAATAGCTAAAGTGCAATGTGCACCTATCTGCTATGAGCGAAACTTGAAATAACGCAAGGGCTGATTTACACTGCTATGAGCGTGGGTGTAGGTTTAGCTATAGTGCAAAGTGCACGTATCCGCTATGAGCGAAATTTACAAATAATGAAAGGGCTATTTTACACTGCTAAGAGCGTGAGTGTAAATAGCTAAAGTGCAATGTGCACCTATCTGCTATGAGCGAAATTTACAAATAATGAAAGAGCTATTTTACACTGCTATGAGCGTCAGTGTAAATAGCTATAGTGCAATGTGCACGTATCCGCTAGTGAAATTTACAAATAATTAAAGGGTTATTTTACACTGCTATGAGCGTGAGTGTAAGTAAATACCTAAAGTGCAATGTGTACACAAGTATGAACTTCTAAACTGTGATGAACTGTTCTGTATTCGTAATTTGAATATGAAAGTGCACAATAACTGCAATGTAATTTTGTAACTTTATGTAAATGTATTATAGTCAAAATACCCTTGTAAAAAAAAATATGTGTAACATTGTGATTGAATTTTTAGAGCAGTCCGGAGAGAATTATGTATTTAACTATTGCCATTCGCGGGGACGCGATATTTATCAGGATGGACGAATTGTTAGCTTGTGAAAAAGATAGTGTCTTGATCTGTAATTAATATTGAGTATTTTATAGATAATAGTAATTATTCTTATAAAAATAAGTAGTAAATTTTATTAAACGTAACGGTTATTTTGTAAAATTTTATAAAGTTTATATCAATTATTATTTTTAATGTATTTATAATATGTTAGTTATGTTGAATTATTAGAAAATGTTTTAGTTTATTTAGTAGTTCACTTTTGACTTCTGATTAAAGTGTCAAATTGTCATATTGTTAGTCAATAGAAGACTTGTAAATAAAATTTAATGAAGTTCTAAGATTTGTATAAAAGGACATCAGTCTTCATTGGGCGCCTAAGCAAATTAGTATTCAGATCCATATGTATTGATAAGTGATAGTTATATAAACAAAGTGTTATTTATAAAAATATAAAAGAATCAATTGATGAAGAAACCCTCTTTTATTTTAAAGTGTAAAATGTTTACATTATATTTAATAAAATAATGATCCACGTGAAAGTTTCGACAATGTAATAAATTATAAATGTATTAAGTAACATGATTCAAGACTTCTTCATATGGGTAGGTAGGTAGGTTTCATATATACGAATATTAACAAATATAAACATTTAGAATTAAAATGATTTACAATCACTAATACCACTATGATGAAGGGATTTTTATTATCACTAGCTGTTGCCCGTGATTCTTTAAGACTACCATCATAAGCCATATAAATATTTTTTTACGCGCAACAGCTATGCCTTATAAAGTACTTTCCCTCAGTACGTAAGTGTTAAAACCTTTTGGCCTTCATCCTTTTGGTGACACCGCTAGGAACAGCTAATTATTGCATAAGAACCTCTTCCCCGCACGAATAAAACGTCAATATCTTGAAGACGACTGTTTTTATTTCAATCAAACATAAATAAGAACCATCTCGACGAGCATAGCTTTCGATTAAACAAAACCGCATTCAAATCCGTCCACGCGTTTGGCCGGAAATTTGCCACAGACAGATACACAGATACACAGATACACAGATACACAGATACACAGATACACAGATACACAGATACACAGATACACAGATACACAGATACACAGATACACAGATACACAGATACACAGATACACAGATACACAGATCGACAGGTCAAACTTATAATAAAAGAGGGGTGCTCTTTTTAGTCGGGGGTTAAAAATAGGAATACATATTTTAATATTACAGAATTTAAAATATTTTGTGACTAGCTAAATGAAGATAAGTCTTCTTGGTGGTAGACCATAACATCGGGTCGCCGGCGAAGTTACCACCCATCGGGCAAAGTCGTGCCGCAAAGCGACATAGTCGTGTTCCGGCACGTTGCTCGATGAAGCCGTTTATGGGAAATGGGTTTGAACAGCTGCGGTACGTTGGCGAACCGGTTGACGTCGAGTTGGTGTTTGTTTTGTCGGGTGTCTAGTCGAGGAGGGTAGCGGGATCCGAAGCGACGGCTTTCCGCTGGCCGCCCGCAGATAGTTGGGGGCCCAATTAGTGGGTTAGCCACCCACGAAAGGCTGCCCCGCCAGCTGCGAAAAATCCCAGGGTGGCTCCATCGTGCTGGTTGGCGACCAGGCGAGGAGGCCCGATGGCGATCCCTGGGGGGGTTCGGGCGTCCCCGCAGTCTCCAGACTAGCCTCCCTGTGGCAAGACATCACCAATTTCGACGTCGGGTTCGAAACGTACCGCCTCGTTCAACTGCCATTTCCCATCCCTATTCACTTTTATTTATTTTATTTTATGAAAAAGGTAAAAAAAAAGAAACAAGTTGACACAGCGGTTGCACTCCTCCTCATACAAAGTGCACCTGACTAATATAAGGGGTTTGCACTCAAATCTTTTAGCTGTCCACCACCACCTGGAGACAGAGCAGCCGCACTTGCTCTTTTTGACGGAGACGCAGATACAATGTCCTTTGAGCGCTACATACTTGGATTATCCCGGTTACTCGTTGGAGCACAACTTTCGCTCACGGGCCGGAGTCAGTATGTACGCGCGGAACGACCTCTGTATTCAGCGTCTCCGTCACCTTGAAGACCCCACTTTTTCTTCCCTATGGGTTTTAGTGGACACAGGAAACGAAAAAATCCTGTATTCCTGTGTCTACCGTTCGCACAGTGGTGACCAGGAGACAACTCGTTTATTTGAGTATCTTAGTGAGGCTGCAGATATGGCTCTGTATCAGTACCCTTCGGCGCAGCTCGTCTTTCTGGGGGACTTTAATGCCTGTCATCAGGACTGGCTGTTCCCGTACCAGAAGACCGACCATGCTGGAAGAGAAGCGCGGAAATTTGCGTTGTCCTTGGACCTCTTTCAGCTGGTGAAGCAAGCGACAAGGGTACCAGATGTGGTAGGCCATACAGCCAATTGCCTAGACCTTCTGTTGACAACTGATCCGGACAGGTATCGTGTAGAAGTCACCTCCCCCTTGGGAACCTCCGATCACTGTCTGGTGAAATCTGTGTTTACATATTCCCCACCAGCTTTCGAACCTCATGGTGTTAGGCGAGTATGGAAATACAAGTCAGCAGATTGGGATGAGATGCGACACTTTTTTGCGTCTTATCCTTGGCGGCAGGTCTGCTTCTCTTCTTTGGATCCGTCGAGTTGCGCGGATGCTATAACCGATGTGGTGCATCAGGCAATGGAGTATTTTATTCCTTTTGCTGACGTACCCATCGGTGGCAAAGCTCGCCCATGGTTTAATGCCGAATGTGGTCATGCTCAAGACCGAAAACATTCGGCATATCTCATTTGGGCTGATGCTCGAACCCGCAAAACTCCGGATGTAAGTTTGAAGAAGAGAGCCTTTAACCAAGCTGCCAAGTCCTACAAGAAGGCATTGCGGAAGGCTCGTCTTGATCGGATCGTTAAGAATGGCGAAAAGCTCTCTGTCAGACCAACTGGCAGTCGAGCTTTCTGGTCTCTTGCCAAAGCGATCGAGTCGAACTTCTGCCAACCCTCACTGCCTGCTCTGCTGAAGCCTGATGGATCCCTGGCCCACACTGCAACAGAGAAAGCGAATGTATTTGCTTCTCTGTTTGCTGAGAATTCGCATCTAGACACTGGCAATGCTTCTCTAGCACATCTTCCTCACTGCGGTATTTCGATGCCTGAAATCCGCATCACTAACAAAGAGGTATGGAGAACATTGTGTCGTTTAGATGTGAATAAAGCCAGTGGTCCTGATGGTATACCAGCCATTCTGCTCAAGACATGCGCAGCTGAGTTGTCTCCTATACTGACACGTCTGTATCGCCTCTCTTTCATGACTGGAATAGTGCCGAAATCCTGGAAGCTTGCCAATGTGCAACCCGTGCCCAAAAAAGGCAGCCGTGCCGACCCTGTCAATTACAGACCGATTTCAATCACCTCCATACTCTGTAAGATTATGGAGCGTGTATTGAACTCGCGCCTACTAGCATACCTAGAAGGTAACGATCTCCTCAGTGACCGACAGTACGGGTTTCGCCGTAATAGGTCTACTGGGGACCTCCTAGTGTATGCTACTCACATTTTAGGCGAGGCCATCGAGAAGAACGGAGAAGCGGTCGCCGTCTCTCTGGACGTCTCGAGGGCATTTGACAGGGTCTGGCATGCGAGCCTTATATGCAAGCTTTCAGCGTACGGTATATCTCCTGGTCTGATCGGCTGGGTAACGGACTTTCTGAGCCACAGATCTCTCCGAGTAGTTGTCGACGGGTGTTCCTCGGAACCCTTGACAATAAATGCCGGAGTGCCTCAGGGGTCCGTTCTTTCTGCAACTCTGTTTCTGCTGCACATTAATGATCTGTTGAAGCCCGGTATCTATGGGTATGCAGACGACAGCACAGTTGTAGAAAGATATCTGCCGAGTACTCGGGCTAGTCGAGATCAAGTACAGTCTGAAAGAGAAGCCATGGTGCAACGTTTGAATGACAAACTTCAGGCAGTCTCCGCATGGAGCAATGCCAATCTTGTCAAGTTCAACGCCACCAAAACGCAGACGTGTCTATTCACCTCCAAAAGGAGCCCTTTCACCTTGGCTCCTACTTTCCAGAATGTATCCTTGGAATACAGTGACCGGCTTCAGTTGTTAGGCTTAGAGATTTCCTCGAACCTCAACTTTGGTCGGTTCATTGAGTCCAGAGCAAGAGCAGCAGCAGCAAAGCTTGCCGTTCTTGCGAAGGTTCGGCAGTACTTTACACCGGGACAGCTTCTTGTTTTATACAAAGCACAGATCCGGTCGTGTGTGGAGTACTGTGGACACATATTTGCTGGTGCCGCAAAGTCTCATCTTGCGGTTCTGGACTCAATTGAGAGGCGAGCAAAGAGGCTTATCGGCGATCCCGAATTGGTCGAAGCCGACCTCCAAAGCCTTGAACACAGGCGTAAAATTGCTAGCCTCTCAGTATTCTATAGGATACATTTTGGTGAGTGTGCGCAGGAATTACACGAGTTAATTCCCCCGTCCCCCTTCCATCACCGGACGTCCCGACGCACGGCAGGTATCCATCCTTTTGTTGTGGACATTCCACCTGTCCGAACGAAGCGCTTTGCTTCCTCATTTTTAGTGCGTACAGCAAAGGACTGGAACAATTTGCCTGCGTCGGTATTTCCGGCCAGATATAATGTGGGTGTCTTCAAGAGAAGAGTGAATAGGTTGCTAGGACAATGCGACTTACCATCTCAGACTACATTCCACTTACCATCAGGTGGAATGTAGTCAAGCATTGCCCTGGATCATATAAAAAAAAAAAAAAAAAAAAAAATAAGTCTAAACATATATCTTTCCTATCAATAAAGCAACTTGTAAACTCATTGCTAAAATGTATTTTATCTAACATTTATTGTAATATTGTAGCATATATTTTGTGTTTTTTTCTTTATTAGAAAATAAGTTGTATGGGCATATAAACTTTTAGTTTACTATTTATGTAGATTAAAAAGATTACAACAAACTCACCAACTGTCGTTACACCACGAGAATTTAACACTTTTTGTTTATACAAACTGAGAAATTAATTTCATCGTGAACGACTTCGTTAATAAGTACGATTCCGCAATATAGACAATACCACAAGTGTTGTGTTGAGTCTTATGTGACATCACAACAAATTATTGGGACACAACAGTAAATTTTTGCTCAAGAGATCTTTGCGTGTCTGGAATTTACAATTCTATCTGCATTTCAGTTAATGTTAGGAATATTCAACCTATTATAATATGCAAAATAAGCAAAGAGGAAGATATCCCTCGTCCTTGGGAAACACTACCTTTTACAGGCTTGGGATCGACACAACCTTTTCAGACTGTCGTCAAGAATTAATTGAGTTCCTCTTTTATAAAATTCTTTATAAAAGGAAGAAAAGGAAGGAAATATAAATACTGTAATCCATGCCATTACCAACTCTATAGGAATATGGAAAGCTGAAGGAGTGTAGCAGAAACGGAAGAGGTTGATGTGATTAACCAGACAAACGCTACCTCCTTTCTATGTCATTTTCTGTAATCTCGACATCCGTTTTCTTACACTAATCATATTTTTAATCTCAAATTAATTTCTAATCCTAATAAAATACATTTCATTTCACAAATTCATTCCAACAAAACACATGTAGGTTTTTTCTTTATGCCCATAATATACCTCGAATACTTTATTTACTCGGTACTGTATTTTTATTATAACTAAAAATTTTTAAGTACGGGTAATTTAATCGTAATCTTACATAAACTTTTTGATTTTAAAGAAAAGAAATTGTACACTTTTTAAAAACTATAAATGGTTTCGTTTGCATTTTGTAAAGTTTCAACACAAATTTAGCTTATTAAGGATTGATTCTCATATTTAAGTTTACGTGTCTTAATATTAAATATTTGACCTGCTTGGTTTTTTTACTCTGCTAAAATATTCACTTGTAACAGCTTGTGATATCACAAGACATTAAAGTTCTTCTAAATTTTGATCATCTAATAAAATCTATATAATTGAAAATACTTCTTACCATATATATAACATATAGTATTATTATGATGAAAAATAGAATTTATTAAATATAAGATTTTAACCATTAAAAATAGAAAATATATTACTTACCACAGGCTTCAAAACGAGGTTCAGTTTTTAAATATTAGGTATTTAATACCTAAATTATTAGTAAATTATACTTAATCAATAAATTATATAATCTGAAATTGTAATATCGTCAATGATACTGCTTAAATCGCAATTTTAACCATTTAACCTTTGTATAAAATTGCTACACCAATAAATTACATACCTATATGTGGTTATGCCAATGATTAAACGTTGTACACAATTATCTGATAGACATATAAATTTACAAGAGCCAATGAATTAATAAATAATAATTTAAAAAGTAATAATAATATTTAAATCTAAATGTAAAACGTGTAAGGTAAATGTAAAACAGTATATTGTAAAATGTAAAATAGTATATTTATGGGTAAATGTATGTGTAGAGAAAATATTTTTAATGTTTATTTGTAATAAAATCATATTTTATTGAACCTAAAAAAACGGAACATTTTAATAATACAGGATTAAAAATGTTATGTGTTATGAGGTTCTACGTCTAAACATTTATCTTCACTATCAATAAAGCAACTTGTAAACTCACGTTGTATACGTTGTATTTCATCTAACATTTATCATTTCATATATTTTATACGTTTATCTTTATTAGAAAATAAGGTGTTTGAATAATAGGAGGTGTTAAATATTTAAAACGAACGATTTAGTTTCTGAATTAATGTGTGTATTAAAATCGAAAATTTAATTGCTGATTAAGAATTATTAATTTGTCAAAGAGTAATTAGTAATGGTAACCTGTATATTACACAGTTACAAAATTTTATACTTATTTTGTTAAAAAAATATACATAAATAAATATTAGTCACATATTAGGCAGATTCCTTTGATAATTTTGTGACTTCTGGAAAAGTTACAATTTGAGAAGATATTTGTTTACAGAGGAGACAAAGCTGAATGATAGCCAGATGTTATAAAAACCTTGCAGTGTTCTGTGTAGACGAAATGCACAAATTCGTCTCCGAAGTGGAAAAATGGAGGGGTAAAATTTGTATGGAAAAAATCTCATTTTTGGACCTAACCATATAAAAATCTGATTAAAAACAGGGTCATGATTAGAAATAAAAATTAGAATTAAAAAATAAAAATGTAGGTGAAATGGACAATAATTATCCTCCTATAGGGGTAAAACGGAGGGTTATTATGGAATTTATTTTATTTTTTACATATTTTTGTTTATAGCGATACTGAAGTAAACTGTTACCTATCCGGGGTTAAAATAAACATACGCCTTTCTGATAAATAAAGTACACGTGGAAAAAGTCACGGGCAAAAGTTAGTCTCCTAATAACGTGAATCAAAGGAGGTACCTACAGGAAGTAAGGATTTTTTAATTATAATCTTGAATATTGTAATGTATTTTTTTATATATACTGTTTATTTATACTAGAATTTTTTTCCATGTAACCCAAATTGTGATCAAATAGGTATATATTTGAATTAGTAATTTTAATGTCAAATTAGAAAGCGTAAATCCTGAAAGTATAGGATAATTAGAAATTAAAAACGGTAGTTACATTGTGACAAGTGTGTTGAAAGACAACTTTTGCCACACTTTAATTTAGGGGCGTTTTCATTTAATTATTTGCAAAATTATAAATTAACTGAACGAATAATAAAGTATACTATAGTCTATAGAAACAATAATAAAGAAACTTTAACTCGCAAAACGTAAAACTATTAACTACAACAAAAAGTATTTAAAAATTTTACGGAACTAAACGGAAAACTATTAATTACAACAAAAAGTATTTTTAGTTCTTTTTATACATAAAAAACCTTTTTTCGTATTTAATATAGACCTCATTAACAAAGCTATTTTCAATATTTGTTGTTGGCGTTGTTGGTGCTACGGCGTAGCAAATAATTTTTAGAAGTTGATAAATAGGATGCCAATTTATAACCACAATTCAACTTATATGTATTCTATTACAGATTATATTTATAGATTATGAAAGTAGTCATAAAACTTGATATTTTGCGTCCTCTGAATTATATAATAATTGAAACCTCGTCATCAACTTTGTAAATGTTTTTTTTTCCATTGTATGATTTTTGTAAGTTTTGGTAAATATAAAATAATAAAATAAATATTAAATAAATAAAAAAAATTATCGAATTTACATCTTATATAAAATATTTTAAATCACAACTAATTATCTTTTCGAAAATATTAAAATAGAATACGGATATTTGAGTGTTTGGAATCTGTACAATAAAAAACGATTTATGCTTTATGACAGCATTTCAGTACTATTCCCAAAGTATAGATGGCTCTGTAAGTAATGTAGATCGTATTCAAAATATAAACAGATAACTTTTAAATTTTGTCAGTTAATAAAATATTTGATATCTAACAATATGATTATTACTAATGTACAACAATACTTGTTGACCATTAATGTTGGCAGCGCTTTGTGAAATAATCAACTTTGACCGAACTTCACATCCTAGAGACAGTTAGTGTTTAAGGCTCAAGAACTTGGTTTCTAGTGAAAAAAACGTTTACTGGTCTAGAAGATTGTTATAAATTTTTTGTCTTTAAATAATTAAGTGATTATTCTACGTGAAGATACTACTAATCATTATTATATTCACTGCTTTTGATAGTGAACAAATTAAATTAAAATTTAACCAAAATATATGTCGAATGAGGAATAAAGTTTAAAAAATAAAATCATAATTTTAAGTTATTTCTTTAACAAATCCAAATTACAGCTGCTCTCAAAAGTCCAAGGTTACACGACATCAATAAGGTATCTGAAATTTGAATTTTTACATGTTTTATTAATTCTTACTTTCGACCTATTTAATAAATTTACCAAATATTTAACTTGGAAGGGTTTATAACTGATTTCACTTGGAAGTGTTTATTACTGAAACACTTTATTGAAAAGATATGAATGAATGCTCTGACGTCATGAATACATTGGTTAAAATTTATCAGTGTTAAAATTAAAACCAATAGATCGCACTTGAACTTATTAAAAATGTTAGTTATCTATCTGAATATTGTCTGAGTTTGCGGGCATAGAAACCAAGATGCAAATAAAAAACACTAGCAGTATCTTGAGATCAAAATTCAGTCACAGACGAGCGTCACTCGTGTCGGTCCTAGATGCAGAGAGGTTGCAATAAAGTTGATAAGAATATTTGACTTACAGAATAATTTGATTCTTATCTCTAATGTAAATAATATTTGTAATTTAATTGTATACAGAAAATCCGACGCTAATGTTTTGATATGCCCACATCATGGCTGACATATATATATATATATATATATATAAATATATGGCAGCAATATTAAATTAATAATTTCATAGTTTTACTATTCTTAAATAAAAATATTCTATATTATAATTTGTTTAGGAAACAATTAGTTTTTGAAGTTATGCCATTCAAGGTCTTGCTGATGAGGTTTGTTAAGAGCGAGCTTTCTCATGTAATCTTAATGTAATATCTTTTAACATGTATGGTCATGTTAAGCTTATTTAAATTAAATTAAAATTACATGAATGTAGTTTGAAAATACTCTGCGCTACTTTTTAAGGGACTGTTATTAATAATATGTACTTCTTAGTTTTAAATTGAAAGTTTATATTGAAATATTGGTCATTAATCATCTATATTAGCCCATTTTTTTAAGTGTAAGTGTAAGTGTAAGATATTGGTTTTGAACGAATCCTGTTTTTTGACCTCTAAAAAGAGGCTACTTGCCTACTATGGCGGATATACTAATAGGCTACTAACATCCAAAATATGTTAAGTGGATAGTTGCTTTATGTGAAGATAGATAAGTTATTTGTCAGATGTAATCAAACTTTTCTATTTAGTGGTTACTACTCTTATTAAATACTACTCAAAGTGAAATCAAAATGATAAAAAATACAACAAAATAAATTTATATAAATATACTGGGCCAGTAGTCGCGGGTTCGAATCCCTGCCCGTATCGGTTTTTTACATTCTATATTTATATAAATTTAAATAAGCTTAACATGGCTATACATGTTTAAAGATATTTTCAAAAATACAACAAAATAGACTACTAACTATTAATGAATTGCAGAAATTACTAAAAATCTATTATTACTTTAAAAACCAGAACTATAAAGTAATCAACATTGGAATCAGCATTTATTTAAGTAGACATTCAGTATTTTCTATTTTTTAATTAACAGTTTTCATTTTTAATACTTTAAAATTATATTACAATTTGGTATTTTTGGCCTTTGATTGGTAATCCTTTCAATCCTTTACATTGGATGTTTTTTTATTTATGTCATTTTTTTCATTTTCTCTGTCGGAATTGTAAAAATGAATATTTTTTTCAATCACAATTTTTTTTTTTAACTTTTAGAAATCTTTCAAATATTGTGGAATATATTCTTTTTAATACATCGTTATGGTTTGTTTTTGTTGTAAAAAGAATACTTGTTTTTAGTCAACAAATTATTATTATTGTATTTCCTGTATATAAATTATGTATATAATATAAATGCTATACATAAATTATGTTTGATATTGCCTATATGGCAATTGACACAAGATATTATAAATTATGGCAATTGCCATCAAAGGATCCCTTTTTATTTTTATTACATTATGCCTTGTCTACAATCGACGCTTTTGAAACAAGTACTTAAACGTAACAAACACATAATATTGACCACAAAATTAAAATAAAAATCGGAGAAAAATTATACTTATAAAAACTGAACAACAGAAATAATATTGAAACGGATAGTGTTTCCATGGTTCAGACACGTTAAGCAAATGAGTGATGCGAACGAACGTTGAGAAACCTAGATGTAAGTGAAGAAACAGATTGAAATTTACGCTTTATTTATATGGTCTTGCATATTAGAAATTTGCCCCTTAAGAACAGAACGTCAGAGAAATCAAAATTTTTCAAGAATTCATATACTGTTGTATATGAATTAAGCATGAGAAGTATTTCGTATGCTTGTTGTAAATGTTTATTATTAGATAACATACTTACATATTACTACCGTTAATGTAATAATGCAAGAATAGCACCTTAATTGACAGCCGGTTGAATAGGTAATAGCGGACTTGATGACTGAATGACTCGTAAGATTCAAAGAGAAATTACACTACAGGTAGGTACGTATAGAACCTACCTATGTCAAGTCTGTAACTATCTAAAGCTACACTTTGATCTTTGACTTGCAACAACTTGCTTTAACTTACCTTCATGTTGAAGTTCTCATATAAAATTTACAACTGTATCTCTAGCGCTACGTGTTAATTTAGCTTCGAAATGCAATTGAAATATTATGTTGCATTAAATTACTTATAATTATATATTTTATGTATTAAAGTGTTTTATTTAGTGATAAAGATAAAGAAGAAGAAACAAATTAAAGAATAGAATCTTAGTCTTGTGGAATATTAGTTCGTGTTTTCAATGTTGTTCCAAATTAATAAGTATCGTAAAAGAGAAATAAAATGAAGATAAAAGTCAAGCAAGCTTCTTTTAGGAATTTTAAATTGCCTTTGGAGAAAATAACAAAAGAGTGGGTTTATTTAAATTTCATCAATAATCATACATATTTTTTAAGTTAACAAGGACCCCTTTTCTTTAATAAAAAAAAAAATTGCAACAGTGTGGTGGCCTTAAAAATAAAAAAGTAGACATCATTCATCGTGTTACTAAATAATGTATTTTTTTTTTATTTGTTGTTATCAAAATGAAGATCATCTGCCAATTAATTATGCATATTAGTATATAACATTTAAGACGAGTTTATCCATAATCATATGAATTTATTATAATACACAAAAACGGTATTAAAATATTACATAGTACCTATTACATACAAATTTATTATTTCTTTTTAAAATTATGTTTTGTAATCACTGTTACATAAACGTTAATATTTAGTAAGTAATTCACAAATAACTACAACCATTAATCAAATCGACAGGAAAGCCCAATGAATTTTGCCAATAAAAATGTAGATTTCGAACATCAAACAAAATCTAAATACAATCCAATATATTTCGTACTATATAGTACATTAGTGTTATGAAAAAAAAAATATCTAAATAAATATCTAAATTACGTTATGTACAAAGTTTTTCGTCCATTTGCAACAACCGCTCACAATTGCAAATAAGCTATAATTTTATTAACCAGATCACGGGAATAAGACTAAATATTATTTATTTATTTATTATTAAACATTTATGCACACTGAATACTAATAAGATGAACATATTTTAACATGGATTTGTACAAAGGCACTACTTATTTCAAAATGAAATCTCTTCCAACAGACCTACATTATCGACGGTTCATGGGTTGTTTGGACAGTATTTTAAGAAATAGATTCATATTTTGCATACATATTTTATTTATAAGCAGAAATCAGAAAAAAAAACGCTGTATAATATTATTCACAGTATTGTTAGGTAAACCTTGCTTTTTTTAGGAATATATTGTCCCATTATTACGCTACAAATCCTTCATTGTGTTCAATGGAGTGAATGATAATTAATATTCACTATTAAGGATAATTAAAAAAAATAATAATAATACAACCCAAATTTAATAAAACATTTTGAGACTATCTTACCGTGAAGTGTGAACCAAGCATATATCGATAAGTAATATAAAATACAATAATTCTGATTACACCTAAATTTAAACATTTTGCAGATAAATAAATACAATACGACTTCCTGTTCCTAGTTAAATGTCTTTATTTTTTATTCAAAGTTTACCGTTATCAATAGGCTCAGAAGTAGTACTTGATAACTAAATGATTAATAAATCAATTAAAGTGAAATAATCTGAAATTGTAATATGATCATTATTACTGCTTTTAGGTGGAATTAAACCATTAAACTTTCGTGTAAAATTGCTACACCAATAAATTACAACCTATATGTGGTTATGCAAATGAATTAACCGGTGTACACAATTGCCTGATAGACATATAAATTGACACTAGTAATGCATATATAATATTTTAAATATTAATAATACTATATTTACATTTACCCCGAGAGAGAAAATATTTTCAATATTCGTTTTGTAAAAAAAATATTTTTTTTAAAAACCCTCGTTAATAAAAAATAAAAATAATATTATTATGTCCTTATTGAAGTCGTTGCGTCGGGGGACCGTTATACGTACGTTGTTACGTATCTTTTGACGTATCTTGTTGAATTTTATTATATATACGTAGGGACACTCAAGCCCATTTGAATAATTTAAGTAATTTAAGCCCATTTGAGTAATTTAAGCCCAGAATTTGTAAAATTTTTGAAGAATAGATTTAGGCGTTACGAGTTTATTTTTATTTCTTGTATTTACCGTATGTCTGTCATTATTTTTATATAAGTATATAAGTTTTCGCGTATGAATAATATGTTATTAAATATGTATTGAGAAGCGGTTGCTTCTACAGATTTCTTTAAAAACATCTATCAGGGAATCTTTAGCATTTAACTTATAAATAGCCCCCAAAGCTCTTTTTCTTGATAACACAAGATACTATGAAAATAAAGAAAATAAACGAGTAGAACCGATTTAACATATTTTAATTGTCTTACTTTTTTAATTGCAAACACAAATGAATAAACAAATACACGTTAATAATATTACTTAAATTTTACTAAAACTTTTAAGACCCGTTAATAAATTTTGCGAATGAATCACATCAAGTTCACGAAAAGTTATAATTTGATGTTATTTTGTTGTTTACGACGTGCAGTGCAGTGCTATTGAAAACAGAAGAGACTGTTTGGCTATAGTTACAGTTTAATAATTATAATTGGGTAAAGTAGAACGAGGCTAAAAAAAGACTGAAATATGTGTCTTTGATAGTCTAAACAGGCAAGAACCATAGCTTATTAGTCAATTCCGAAAGAAGCAAATGGTTTTGCTTTCTTAAATATATTTTAAACAAGAAAACATTGTGTACACGATTTTTATGATTGTCGTAGTGACAAACGCTATATTAACAGGAGTCCAACGAGCCTTCAGGTCACCTAACATTAAATTATTTTGGACTTGTGAACGGGGGCACAATGTCTTCGGTTACCTAATACTAGGGGATTCTATATCAATGTCTGTTATAGATTGTAGTGTATGTAAAAAATATGTTGTTCTTTTTATTATTTCAGTACCTTCAACACCGATACGCTTTTTCCATTATGTTTGTACCATCTCAATCCCACCAACCTCCATATATAAAAGTTATAAAAGTTCAGCCCCTATCCCTCTCTGGATTGCCAAAGGCATTGTCACTCACTCACTGACTGACAAGGCAGGCAATCCGCAGCCCGAAACCATTGTCGGGAGACTGGATAGACGCTAGCACCTACATCCAACCGCTTAATACTAAGCTCCGAAGGGGAAGATTGAGACCTTCAGAAGCAGCAGCACCTCTGGTTAAGAGCAAACTCCGATGAATCGTTCAAAACTATGTGAACCCAGA
Organism: Napeogenes sylphis; assembly: GCA_959347405.1. Lineage (NCBI taxonomy): Eukaryota > Metazoa > Arthropoda > Insecta > Lepidoptera > Nymphalidae > Napeogenes > Napeogenes sylphis. The sequence continues at coordinate 22,604,676 of OY365786.1, forward strand.
CGAACGCGCCGAATCCAACACCAAAACTGTTATCATGTTGGTTTACATACTTGCAAATGTCTCGCCGACGGAGGGCTTAGGAACCAGCATCCCATGATAGATGATTCGTAGTTTATCTGCTAACTATTTACCGACTGGCATCTCAGTCGATAAATTATTGACTCTCAAAATGAAAAGCTTATAATTAATTAAGCTTTTTATTTGACATTAAGTTATGTTATAAAAATTTAAAAGAAAACTGTTTTGGTCATAAAATATAAACCTGATTACACAATTTTCAAAATGAAAAACGTTCTCTAAATAGAGTGTAAATATTTTTTGTGATTCAATAGAATTCCAAAATATTGAATCACAAATTCCATTTATATGTATTCTGATATAGATTTTTTTTCTATATTCTTTTATAGGTTTATTAAAGTAGTTTTAACGTTAGATATATTTTGTGTCCTAACAATTTTTATAAGTTTAAAACTTTTTGTTCACTACAAAAAGAATATAAAAGTGGTATGATATAAACCTACTTGAATGATATAAACCTCATTCTTTGTATATGTTTTTTTTATTTGTTTAATTTTATTTACTCTTATTTTTGTGTAAGTTTGGATGGTAGAGAAAAAATAATAGAATAATCACTACAATTAACCAAAAATTTAATCTATAAACAAAATAGAGCCACCCCATCTCTTCCTGGGGGAGTCGCAGAAGGCGATTAAAGGATAGGGCTGTTTTCCTTCCAACAGAATTATATAGCCTACTACCCAACAAGTGGAGGGCAAACCGCTGGCAATCGCATTTTCCAGGAGGGTTAACGTCAGGCAGGCGGCCCGTTGTAAAAATTATAGCCAAAATTTTTAAATATGGAGAGTCAAAAGAATAATGCTGATATGGGTAGGGCGCTGCCGCGAAATAGCACGCAGATGATTCGCCCGTTTTCTGTGGTAAGTGGGCAAGGCCTACCGTGTCCAGGGCGGGCACGGCCAACGACGTTACACCTCGCCCGGAAAATTTGATTTGCCAGTTGGAACACTGGCACACTGACCGGTTGCGTGAGGGAGTTAGCCGAAGTACACTCCAGGCGGAGGGTGGCCGTGGCGTTTCTGCAAGAGGCTCGATAGAAAGGCAGCATATCCCAGCTTATTGAGGATGCCTACAAGTTGATTTATACAGGTGCATCTAGTGGGATGAACGGGGTAGCTGTGGTGCTCTGCAAGGAACTCCGAGATGACATTTTGGAGGTGAAACACTACAGCAGCCGACTTATGGTCGTGCGGGTGTTTATGGGTGGGATTGTTACACATCTGATAAGCGCTTACGCGCCATGGGCCGGTCGTAGAGAAACCAAAAAGATGAAACTCTGAAACTAATTCGGGGGAGCGCTTCGTGGTATCCTGTTGTCTCAAGGAATTGTTTTGGGTCGTGATCTAAATGGTCACGTGAGTGAGGGTTGTGAGGAGTTTGGGTGTGTTCACGATGGTTTTGGGTATGGTGACCACAACACAGTAGGGGAGAAGATACTCAAAACGTGTGCGGCTGCCGACCTTGCCATTATGAACACGTTTTTCCAAAAGAAATTCGAACACCTCATCACCTATAGATTTGATAATAATTTACACCTCATCCCTACCTAAATTGATTTCCTACACACTAGGAGTCACAACATCGGTGATCAGTGATAAGTGCGCCGGTGCTGAGAGTGATCCAGGACTATTGGGACAGAATCCAGGCAGCGACTCTTTAGGCGGCAATGACAATATTCGGCATATCCAAAGGTGGACGCAAATATGACAAGGACACATGGTGGTGGAACGACACAGTCCAGAAAGAGACTAGGGAGAAGAAAGCCCTCCTTACAAAGTGGCAAGCGTCTAGATCTCCTGGAAATCGCGACGCGTAAAGACCTGAAAAACACGCCACTAAGATAGCTGTTGCCAAAGCCAGACCAGACTACTTAAAATCTCTGTATGATAGATTGCACTCGTCTGAAAGGTTGAAGGGACAGGTCTATAAAACTATCATTAGGCTTATCCTTTTACATGGCTTCGAAGCGTGGCCGGTGCTGGAGTGACACAAGCAGAAGCAGCGGGTCACGGAGATGAATATGCTGCGCTGGATGTCCGGAGATTCGCGAAACGATCGCTTGAGAAAATCCTGCGTCCGCGGCAGCCTTCATGTCCGTGACATAGCAGACAAACTACAGAAGAGTCGTCTTCGCTGGTGCAGTCACGGGGAAGACCTAAGAAGTGCTGGCTTGACGTCGTAAGGGATGGCATGCGTGCCAATGGTCTGACTAGCAAGGACACTGAGGATCGGGCGAAAGGGAAGAGAAAAAGCAGGAAAGCAGCCCCCGGACACCAGAATAACGATTCTGGTTACGACTGGGACTAACGCTACGCTCGGATGATGATGATGTTTAAAAAAAAGTACTGATATTTGAGTGTATATAATTTGTACCATATTTTTTTTTTATCTTTTCCACTTAGAATCATAATCAGTGATTACTATACTATACTAGGCCTATTACGATACTAGATTTATCGTAATAAGACCTTCTGTAAAAGCACATGGAAAGTGCTTAGTGTTAAAGCTATGAGGATTCCAAAACGCGTCCTGGTCTGAGGAGAACCACACAACAAACTCAGCCAGATATATTTTTTGTTATTATGATCACTGTTTCACAAACGTCAATCTTAAATGCAATTTTGGAACACCTAGAACCGTCGCAATTAATCGGCCTAATAACTGAAGCCTAATGATTTCATTCAATAAAAATGAATAAAAATGATTTATTGTCCCATGATAAATCCCATTTCAATATCATACATAAAATATAGATGGCTCTGTAAGTAAAGTAGTTCGTGTTATAAGTAAAAACAAATAGCAGTACCATTTTAAAATTTAAAAATATATGTGATTGCTAATAATATCATTATTACTAAGGGCTACATTTTTCATGCTATTAGATAATGAAAAAATTAAATTTAGAAATACACAAAACATTTATCTGATGAGGACTTAAATCTCAATCTATTTTGAATATCACTATGCACCTTGTTGCTACGAGAAATAAATTTGAATATGCAAAATAACTAATAGGAAGCCACTGACCTATTAAAATAGATTCAAACGTCGAAGCTGAAAGATAACCTGTCCAAATATTATTATAATAATTATTGTAAAGTGGTAATAAAATGCAATTGATAAAATAAATAAAAACCTCTTTCTTTATAAAGTTATTTGAAGGATTAAATAAATTAGACATCGTGAAACATTGTTGTTATACAAGAATCACAGAAGAAGATCTTTTTTTTATTTTATTGTAATATTTTTGCAGTGCTTATAAAATTAGGCGCCTCTGTCAATTGACTATGCGTTTTAGTACAGAAATATGAAGTTTGCTTTTAAATTATATATTTATTATTTAATTTTTGATTATTATTTAGATTGTAAGATTTTGTTTTTCTTTTGCTGTGGTTTTGTTTTTCTTTTTCTTTTGCTTTGAAGATACTCACATTGTGGTACAATGTGAGTATCTTCAAAGAGAACGCAGAGAAGAGTTAACGCGCCTCACCATCTTGGCTTCATTTCCACTTTCCATCAGGTGGAATGTAGTCAAGCTATCTAGGGATGGTATAAAAAATATATTATTTGTAAGTATTAATAAGTTACTAAAATATATATAATTATTTATATTTAATAATACATACTATATTATATTTTTTCTTAATTGCAAAAATCCCTTACTTTTTACCTAGTTCTTTTCACCTGGAGATTGACTGTCAGAGAATAAGATTATCTGCATATTTATTGATGGAAACCAAAATTTTCTTAATTTCGTGTGCAATTAAGTATTTATTTATCTTTTAATCAGTAACTAGATATTGCCATGAAAGTCGTTTACCCCACGCCGAGACTTATCGCAACTCCAACAATAAATCACTAAGTAGTAAAAAAAATACTTTAACCACTTTTAAGATGACCGCATTATTTGTTAAAGAAGTTCCAATAAACATGATAAAAAACTAAAGAACTATTTGAATTACTTATTATACTTATTGATATAAAACTGTATTTGTTACATACAAATACATTTACATACAAATACAGTTTTATACAAATACATTCACATACAAATACTGTATATTTGTTAATCTTTTGGTGTGATTTACTTTTTACGTAAGAGTATTTTGTATGATATTATTATTGGAGTAGGATAAAGCTACTACTGTGTTTAGAAATTATGACGTTCAAGTGCTTACCAACGAGGTCTGTTAAAACCTAACTCGGAACACACAACTTTAGTATTTTCAACTTGATATTATTGGTTAAAACTACTATCTATATTATATTGTAGATAAGCCGTTATATTTATATTACATTGCTGTTATATTTAAACATAGTAAGTTTTTGGTAACATATGACATGTACCTAATCAAACTAGTTTAAAAATAACACACTAAAGAGTATACATAATAATATTTAATATTTTAATAAAGAAATTAATTGTATTTACACTTGATTTTATTGTAATTTATTGAAACAAAATTACGTCGTTAAAGTAGTGATTGTGGACTGATATTAATTGCAAATAATTGACTCACGTAATTGCGTGGGATGTATTATAATTATATTCAAATGGTAGATTATGTACTAAAGAAAAATATTAATAGCACAACAAAAAAGCTCGGTCTATTTAACTGTTACGAAGAAGAAGTGAGTAATATCTTTCCGTGCCAGATATTTTTTCGTTCTACCTAATAAATCTTAGCTGGCTGGCTTAGTATAAAGAGGTTTCTAAAAATCTAGTCAGCTAGATGTATTTTTTACAAATATTTTACAATAATTTGAGTTAATATAATTAATATAAAAGTATATTTAAGAAAAAACGTATCGTTTTACGATAAAAAAGGACTCAAATTCGAAATATCAACAAACCATATCTATTCATTTTTAAATTGGTTTACAGATCAAGCTTCAAAAAATGTTTGCGGATTCTAAACTCAATTAAATTCGGTAAAATCTGGACGTTTTTATCAACGTCAACAATAACAACGCGTTTGCAAAAACAATGTTACTACCTTACCTACACAAGAAATCTAATTATTTTTAAGTTAGTTTACATAAAAAGAATGAATATGAATTCAATAGACGATATTCTTACCTTTTACCTAATTTTCACTCAATAGAAACAGAATGGCTCATAGTTTACCTTAACTTTTGTAATCTAGCGATTTCAATTTATTTAATTTTATTCTGGAATACATTATTTTTTCAAAATAATTGTGGTATATTTTCAGTATAAAATAAATAAATTCAGCAAATTATTCTCATTTTTTTACTTGCTGCTATACATTTTCATTTTACACAAATAATAACAATAATGTACAAAAAGTGGCCTGAATGCTAAAGTAATCTCTACCAGCGAACCTGAACGAACGTGCAAGAAAAATTGTCTATATAAAAATATATGTAATAATACAAAGTAAAATATACATCATAATACATATACATACAATAATATTAATAATATTAATATACATACAAACATGCAAACAAACACAAACTACTTGACAAATATAAACACTATTTTATAAAGAATAAGCAATAAGGAAATCGGGTTAGTGCACTCAGCGGACTCTTCAACCTTATTTAGAAACAATTTTGGGTTTAAATTAAAGAAATATTCGGAGCTCTACAAAGATCTAAAAATTACCAAAAGACATATCATCGGCAAATCTAAAGATGATAGTGTAACTTCTCTCTCAAAGACAAAGTTGCTTCAGAGCTCGAGTCACGACTTCAATTCCACAAAAAAAAATTGATTGGTGCTCAAACGAATAAAGTAGGGTTAGGATCAAGTAGGAAAGTTCAAGACATAAACATAACAAAATCTTTTATTCGAGAAGGCGAAAACGATCACTACCGACTCCACGCGATGTGCCTAGAAATTCAAAACGAATGGGTGAATAGGAAATTTTTGAATTCCACTAGCTTTGAAGTGGCGCACCTTAATTTATGATTTGTCCCCAGCATTATTAAAATTCTATTTTAATGCATTCCAAAGGACTCTCTCAGATCAAAGTAATTTAGTAAGATTGGGCAAAGCCACCGAAAAGTCATGCAACATCTGTGGGGAGGCAGTAGGAACCCCGAAACACTAATTACTTACTAGCAGGGTGTAAGGTATTTTTAGATAAAGGTCAATACTCACGTCGCCACGATAAGATATTAGAAGTTATACGGGAAGCGGTTAGTCTATCAGTAGCAAGAGCGCGAAAGGGTATAACAACCACTAAACGATCTGTAGACTTCGTAAAAGAAGGCTCCTCCAAAAAAAACAAAACCGAAGTCTTATTAAATTTTAGGCGCGGCTCCTGATTGGATGGACTTATGTTGGACACGTATGAAAAACATTACAGAATCCCTGAGAATGTTGGTGTTTCGTCATCCAGACCGGACTTATTCCTGTATTCAAAACATCTAAGGCGCGTGATACTTGTGGAGCTCACTGTGCCCTGGGAAACAAACATCCCAGGGATCAATTTTAAGCTTAATAAGTATTACGAACCGACCCACGAACTGTACAGGAATAGATTTATAGTTAGTTTGTACGCGGTAGAAGTGGGAGCAAGAGATATAACAGCAAAATCTTTCTATAACCTACTTAAAGACCTTGGTCTTTCTAGAACTAGCATCGGTTCATTTCTTGAAAGTATTTCAAAGGCGGCATTAGTAGGTTCTTTCCAAATTTGGTTAGGTAGGGAGAGGAGTGTAGAGGGTGAAGGCGAGCGTGTTTGCGCTTCATAAAGGCCCCCCTTAAATCTACCGCCGGGTCCCAAGTCTCAGGCATTGTTTGCACTTCTCTCCTTGCACAGCGATGGGCCCGGCACCCGCACGGTGAATCCAATTAATGCTAAGAAGCATCGTCGTCTATATTGTGTGTACATGGTTTCAATTCGAGTAGACTTACACTTGATCAGAAACAGAGTTATTTGTATAATACCTGTTATCAAAGACTATTTTATTAGTATATAAAAGCGACAAATACTATTGGGCAATAAAGAGTGATATGAAAGAGTATATTTAGGCACATAACGACACATAAGTGTGTATAACCTACACGTAATAATTATGCATGTTATGTTATAACCTTTTTAAATATATGTACTAATAAATACAACAACTATATTTTGTTTCATTCCATATGTTCTCATTTTATATTTCTAAATTCTTAGTTTAAATTTTTAGGCATTGTTGAGGTAAATGGAATATGTACTTTCGGACTTTCTTTAGGAGTGAAGTATTGTTGGAATTTACAATATTAATATTGTCTTTTCGCAAGTATTTTATATTTACATAATTTATCAAAGTTTTTACAAAGTAATAAAATATTACTTTACATGAATTAATAAATATAATAAAAAATGAAAAAGTAATAACCTCAGAAAGTGTAATTTAGTCAATATATTGATGTCAATAATTCGGAGATCGACATTCTGTTTAAAGTTATTATAAATGTAAAACATTGTAATATTCTTATTTCACTATACTTTATACTGTATGCATCTCTTAAAATACAATCCTAGTCTGTTATTTGACGCGATAAGATCAATAAATCCTCTTACGAAGTATTAAAGGAATGGTATGGTAACAAATTTTATATTTGAATAAAATTTAAGTACATAGGTATCTAACGATACTTTAGAAAATATTTTTTTAAAAATCTCTCAAAGATTTATAACTCAAGTACAATATATTCATTGTAAATAGATAATGCTTAAATATAATGCATTTTTAATGTGTATCAAACTGAAACCTCTAGTCCTTTACTAAAATACTCTCTAATAAAAATTGTATGTTTCCAATAATAACTTATCTTAAACAAACTAAATAAATTTAATAAGTTCAATTGTACTTTTATTTAATATGTGTTTGGAAAAATCTATAAACATGTAGGTATACAAGTTAAGCTTATTAAATTTTGAAATAAATAAAGAATTAAAAATAAACCGATATGAGCTGCCGTATCGCTACCCATCTCTGTGAATTAAGTAGTCTATGTGTGATAAACATTATCGGGACGGTTAGGATTTCCGAAAAAAACTTGTTTAAGCAAGATATGAATCTAATCATCGAAATTATTAATTAATACGTAGTGAATGTTAGAAAAACATAACCTTAAAAGTAATTGTGTTTAATAAATTTATACATCTGTTTTAAAATTATTTTGTTCAATAAATATTTTTTTTAGTGAGAATTCAATAAATTATTGTTCTAATAACAATAGAATATTATTGTACTTTAGGCAAAATCTAATCTACTTAAAACGTCAGTTTATTTCTACATAGGTACGCAAATAACAGGCATACCTGTATCATAGATACTTCATGGTCGATATCGTATAAACAAAGATTACTTAGAGAGAACTATGTTTAGTATGAATTTAAACACTGACGACCAATCACTACAAAAAATTTAATACTTGTAGTAGAGGTGATATATGCTTTTTTCTTTTAGTAATATTTGTTTATTATTTTAATTGTTTTAAAGGAAAAGTGTCAGTAATATGAGTGTAAAATTTGATAATTAAAAAAAATATCATAAGTAGTAAAGGTTTTTGTTTTTAATTTAAAGGCAAATATAAATGTTATTTCAAACGATTTATTCTAAAACCAAACTAAAATAATTATACAAGTACAACTCTCAAAACAATGGAGTCCCTAATTTGCCCCTAGTTTTATTAAAAAAGGTTATCTAATCACCCGTCATATTTGTGTGTTATGTGTGATTTGGTCTTTATTTCTTCAATTGCATATCAGCGCAATATGCGTACATTCGATGCTACATATCATTTGAAATGTTGTAAATCTAAAAGTTACGCTGGTATAATATAAGCATGTTATTTGCAAACGCCTATAGACGTATATATTTATTTTAATCATGAAAGTAACCACTATCATTGCTTAAATATATTTATTATATTTAAGAACCCTTTTGTTATGTATAAATAAATTTGGTAGGATATAAACAGCTGTTAGCGGTAGAGTGAAAAGGAAGATTTTAATAACATTTAGAGAGTTTATGAGTTCAAGGAATAGTAAGAACTGCCTATTATATTCCCTTACCGTATTATCTTATACGTATTATGAAATATTCACCGACACACCATGAATTGGACACAAATTTTCTTACTGCCCATGACAGGACGGTCACAATAATAATGTATATAGGTAATATATAACTAATTTTGATCAATCAGAACAACAACTGAAATAATACTACATAAAAGTAGTGTTTGTTTGATTATTCTAATTGTTAATAAAAGTTATTATAAACGTGGCCTATATAAGGTTTAAACCCCATCATCTATATTTTAATTTTTTTCAGGAATTGTCCTTAATCAAATATACCCAAGAAAAAATTATGGAACCAATCTTAAACTATATTTACATATTTTAAATATATGCTTGTAAGAAATAAATTGTTAAAAAATATTATTATTTTGCGCAATATACATCTATACATATAATAAAATTGTCACTGATCCATTCCTGTATATGGAATTTAAAAAAAACAACATCATAGGGGGACTTTATAAGAACAAGAGAACCCAAAACAATGATTTTTCAGTTTGTTTATATGTTTGTGCACGCCAATCTCAGAAACGCCTTAACCAATTTAAATGCGGTTTTCCGGAATACATTATCACATTCTTCACTAAACATTTAGTACTTATTTCGTCTTAATCGGTTAAGAAATAAAAAAGTTATGACAATTTATGTCAATGACGTAATGGTACCATGAGAATCTTATTCTATACATGTAATAAATCTGGAGAAAAGTAGTCTTTGTACATTGAAAATATTTAAAAAAATATACCAGGATGTGACGTACCTAATAACTAACAGAATCCATTCTCAGCATTTTTAAAATCTTTGTCTGTTTATCTGTTTGTCTTTTAGTTGTGCACACAAAACGAACATACAGCACATAACCTTTATATAAGCAAAAGAAAATCCACGATGGTATATGTTTATCTCTTAGGGATAACCCACAATGGCAAATTTTATCCTTTACTTTTTACGAAAAATAATAGGTTATATACGAAGCGATTTTAAGAAATACAGCTTTAATCCTTATCTAATTAAGTAACTTAAATACATTTTACATTTAATATGAAACAATATAGCCCTGTACAGCATGTAATTGTAATAAATATTTTCGAAGATATTACAGATTTAAAATATAGGGTCTTCGCGTTTGCGGCGGTACGATCTACCGGCACACTCTGGTATAGAACTATGCAAACCGACTTAAAAATCGCTTTTGTGAATGTTAAGTATTGAAAATTTTGTTAATGCATATAGCTAACTGAATGTTTATAATTTAAAATAGATTTTTTTTTAAATAAAACTAGACCTGCAAGTTGATGGTGAAAATAACGTCGACTGTGTAGCTCAGAATTCCTCAAGTTTACATGGTAGTCTTTTGATTATGTTCAATGAAAATCTGTGAGTGTGATATATAGTTAGAATGGTTATTAAGTACTCTCTTTAAGAAGTATTTAAATAGACGTTTAAGTAAAAACAAGACAGGTATAAAAATAATTACAGCACCTAATATTGTATCCTTATTAAAAACTTTAAATATACTATTGACATTGAGCAATGTCTGCAGATGTCGTAATTTTGATGTGTCACTTAAAATAAGTCATATAGAAGCCAATACAAACAAAGGGAGGTGGGAATTGATTTTACTACGAATTTAAGGCGTGCGAAGCCGCGGGCAAAAGCTAGTAAACAATAAAAATACTGATAGAAGGGGGTGGGTAATGGAAATTAAATTTACTAGTCGCTTAATGTCCTACTGCTTTATGTAATCGAATATTTCGTCACTTGGTTTCCCTCACAATACTACAATCTCAAAATACCTATTATGTTCAATCTATAGTTTGCCGATATAGTTCATTATAAGATTAAAAATAAGTTATAACTAAAACTAGTTACAAGACAAAAAAACCAGTTAAAATATTTTTTTTACATAAAATTGCATTTTTGGTGCTAGGAGCACGTAAATTTCTAGTTAAGTCAGACTGTGTTTGATAGTTATTAGATTTTTCGATATTTCTGCATTTTAGCAATACATTGATAAATTATGACAATTTAGTATCGATATATTTACTAAAATTTTTAATTTAATATATAGTCTTTAATATTACTGTCGTTGGGATTTTACCATATTATAAAACATTATAGAGGATAAAGTTATTTCAATACGTTGAGAACTTTTAATGAGTACTGGTGTCTTATCTAAATTGGTCTTGATATAATCGTCAAGGGATATCCCTGCTTAATTTCTTTTGTTACCTAGAACATATGAAGCCACGGTATAATATGCAGGCTCTGTAATCAAGGCTTTACAATCTTTTTGACAAGACATGAAATTATATATGCAATCAAATAGAATAGTATTTAAAAATAAGGAATTGTTTATAAATTGTGTATAATTTTATAGTTATTAAATTAAAAAAATATACTAATATAATAAAACTGAAATGTTTGCTTTACCGTTATTTCCTTTTGTTTTTGAAAGTAACGTAACTTTATACTTAAGTGTGGACATAGGTTAGGTATATGGACCATCAGGCTACTACCATCACGGGCGGCAGTTAACTTCAGTAATCCTTATCCCTATACGTAGCCCCCGGGTTCTAATTATATATAATATTATTGTACACCACAAAATAAAAAATTACAAACACAAGAATATATTACAACCGGGGGCCTTATCGCCTACTGGTTATTTCTTCCAGTCAACTTTAGGGTTAGGATAGAGGTCATACACATTGATAAAGGATAGTGGCGTGAAGTTACAACAATAAACATACCTACAAATAACTAGACACATTGAACAATAAGTATTATAATAAATATATAAGCAGTTATAATTTATTTGTATATAATATTTACACACAAATTGTTATTATACAAAAGTAAGTTATAGATATCTTTAGTTAAAAAGTAATTTCTCAGAGAAATCTGTTAAAAGTTTGGATTTCTCTATAGATAGAGCAGGCCTTTCATAAATAAGTGCCTAATGTAAAATAATGCTTATAAAATTTGAGTTATCTACCGTTGTCTTTTAATTAATATATGTCGTTAATATTATCTTAAATCGGTACCTTAATATATATTGTTAGGAATTACAACAGAGAAATAACATGTATATATATTCTAACGACGATGAATGTTAAGGATGTTATTGTTGTTGAAATTGAGAATTTATTTCATATTTCCGCAACTCATCAATTACAAATCGTATAGCCGTTTTGAAGTCGCTAAGTTTAATAACCGAAGACCGTCAAATTAACCAAGCTTGCATAGGCATAATCGAAAATAAAAAGACGAAGACAATGTGCTAACATAAATTGGGTGAAACAAAAAGACAATATCTCAGTCGTTGGAAAGAAATTATGAAAAATAATGTATTCTAAGATAATAATAAACACACCAGCATCAATTCCGAACCAAGTACAAACAAAAATCTTATCAGGGTCACAATACGAGTATAATATAATATGATTATACCGTTATATAAAATTGGAGGAAGGTTTTGCCTATCTATCCTCGCATTCAGGCCGGGGCTGCCAATAATAATATCCTGTGATTAGCAAATTTTATTTTCAGACCATAGAGAATACTTGGATGGATATTACGCCATGAATAGTTAGCCCTTATTAACATCACATTCAGTGATTCAACAAAGGGACTAATTAATGAAAGAAATAGTATCAATTATGCATTCTTTATATTATTGATAGAAATATTTTTAGATTACGTGTACTGAGTATCTAGATAACTCATGGCTCAGTAGATTCTTAATGCTTTACTATCAATTTCTAAGTCCCTTACTACTACTACTGCCTCTTTATACATTTCTCTTTATAAAAAAGATAACTTATATCAATTGTCTATTAAATACCATTATTTTAAACTGTATTTTTAGGCACCTAGTAGAATAAAATCGCAGCTTGTGAATTATTTACATACTCCTAAAAATAATGAAATTGCCAGATTCAATATATTGAGGTGTTCGATAAGTGTTACTTTCAGGAAATGCTTCCTGTAAAAGTATTGTTAAAATAAACTACTTATTTTTTTCAAAAATAGATACTTATTTACCTTAATATATACTTTACCTTTAATAATATCATTAATGTTTCTATCAAATGATCAATATCAAATCATCAATATATCTCTTGGTTTTAGATATTTATGTTAATTATAATAAAAGAGCTTTTTTTACCTATTTTTCTAAGCTTATCATTTTAATAGTTTGTAAGTAAAGCTTTTATTTTTGCGCTCGGTCTTCAGAATTTAGATTGAGTAAGTAAGCATAGAACCGAGGTTCTACCTCAAACAAAATGACTACATAAATCTCTTGATTCGATAAGCTACTGGGCGATAAAAACGACCGCAGGCAATTGCTTCGAAACCAGCCGATTTTTTTTTTTAGTTTATATCGTAATAAGTATTCTACCAAGTAAACATACATAGTATTCATAAATCGTGTCTGCTACATATTTTGTCTACTTATACATATATATATATAAATTTTTGAAGTGAAACTTCTTTATCGGGGTTGGAAAAAAATTTAGTGTAACATTTTTTCGTTACGCGTGACATTTTTCCGTTACGCGCCAGCTTTTTTCGTATAGCTTCATCTCTTTTACATCATGTTGCTATAGAAATACTAAATAATCAAAATGACAAGTATGTGGATTACAAAACACAATTTACATTAACCAAAATTAAATTATCGGATTAGAGTTTTATAATTAAATAATGAATTGCAATTACATACTGGACAATACGATTTTATGGACTTGCTATTGAAACTAATAAATAAATTCAAGATTATAACATGAAGAAGAAATTATAAAATATAATTTATAATATTTTTAAAATACATTGATTGTCTGAAATAGAAGAAGTAAGAATGAAAAGAAATACGAGTTTTGGCTGAGAAACGGAGCATTGGAGTCCTGATCTTTACAAGGTCTGTTTTGCCTAGAACGAACAACAACTCGAAACAGCAGAAACCATGATGAAGAATAATTTTATTTGTGATATAGTGACGATCCAACATGTTAAGAAGCCTAAAGTTATTATTTTTAAAGTGGATTGTGTACATTTATCTGTTTTTATGGTACTTATGTGTTTCTTCTTCTTCTTTGAGAATTTTATACGTCAGAAACAGTCGATTTACCTCTTGGGTTTTAATCATTTAATATTAATGAAAATTATGACGTTTTTCTGTTACGCGCCATCTTTATTTCTAAGTCACATTTAAAAGAAAATGTGAATTATATTTACATGTCATAAAGAAGTTTCACTTCTTACATGTGTACACTAATACACCCACACATATTTTTTTTATTTTATTTCATAACACATCGATTTTTTCAAAGCAAATTATTAAAAGGTAGGTCATCAAGATAATCAACAAACAAAACAAAAATGTAAATATTATTATATATCTATAATATAATGTATTATAGTATACCTAGGTATCGAAATGTAACAGAATATAATATAATCTATTATATTTAATTAATTGGATAGATATAAATAATCTTTATTTACTATATAATAATCGTTATTTCTTTTATAAACATTACATTTTATATAAAGGCCTCAACCCTCTTTTAATCATATTTAATGCTTGTATTAGAGGGTTCAGTTCTTCCATAGCAATTGGTTTTTTGCTTTTTTTTATTATAAAATAAAGAAACACATATATTACACACATTTTGGACGCAAAACATATATATATATATATATATATATATATATATATGTGTTATGGAATAATGATACAGTTATAAAACAGGACTGGAACCGGCAATAATTTTTAACAGCTTATACTTTCTGGCAAAACTACACCTGGGACTGAATATCCGTACTTCGTTAAAACTTATCAACTTTATACGTTAAATAGAGACTAGCCTACATATTACATTTGTTTGGAATAGTAGTGTGATCAGTTTTGACGAACAAATCCAAAATCCAAACAAAAAGCCGACCTTAGAAGCAGTACACTTAGATGGCTAAATTATGTAAAATACAAATATTACCGCCATATTCTTTAGTATTTTTGGTTTACAGTTAAAGAATCAATCAGAACAAAACAAACAGATGCAAGTTGTACTGTGTGTTTCGTATTAAATACTGCAAAACAAACTGACTCATTAACATTTTAACGTTCGATTATATTTAAAAGGCTTTCTTAAATCTTTCTTAAGTATATATATTATTACTCGACAATACATACCCATCAATATTTTATATTGTACAGGAGTCTAACGTACCAAGATTTAATATCATACGGTTTGTTGGTTAAAGTTAAAATTGATGAGGTAATCTTATAACACTTAGACCGACATCTGCTTTGGAAAAGCCATCAGTTAAAGCTCTGTCTTTTCAGACTTTGTTTTAGGTATCTTAGAAAAATTATAAACAGAAGCATTTAAATGATTTAGATATATAACGCTGCGATCGTGAAAGCCAGGTGCTAATACAAACATCAAATTTAATATGTACACCAATTTTGCTATCATTTAGTTAAGGTTATTTCAATATCAAACAGGATATTCATTTCTTATAACATACTTAGTTTATGGCGCATTTGCTCTAAATGTAGACTATAATGTCTCTTCTTGAATGAGAGCACTTAAAACTTTCTAACTTGTAGTACTTATTCATCTGTTTAATTTATCTGCATGCTATTAGGTCAGATTCTTATACATATTAGCTTTGAGCTTAGGTATGGCGCCCGGGCGTTGACCTTTGAAGTACTTCTTACTAAATACAAAACAATAAATAAAAGAAGCAGCAAAAAAGTTTTGGTTCCGTTATTTTGTGTTGCTCATCAAGATTTGTAATAAGTCTTAAAACAAAATATGTGTAATTTATATAGAGAGGATTTTCGAAAGACATCTAATAGATGTCACCACCGTCCCGATAAAGACGATCACATATAGAATGCTTAATTCACCGAGACGGACAGCGATACGGTAGCTCAGTTGGTAGAGCGACGGGACGGTTTCGCCTTAGTCGCGAATTGGAATCCCTGCCTGTATCGGTTTATTTCTCATTCTATATTTATATTCAATTTTAAGGGTTCGGTACCCAAAATGATAAAAACGGAACGCTATTACTAAGAATTCGCTATCCCTTTGTCCAGGCTAGTCTAGTTTATCTCCAGGCTATATCTCATGATATGTGATAGCTAGACCGTTAAAACTTTCACAGATGATGTGTTTTTGTTGCAATAATAAAAATAATAATAAATACTACAAACAAAATAAAATAAATATTTAAGGGGCGCCTATACAGTAAATGTAGTTCTTTTGCTCGATTTCAATAACTATAAATTTTATTGTATATTCATAAGCGATTCCGTCTCGCTTTTAGTCAGTTTTTTTTTTAAGGTTAAGTTATAAAAGTTTATTTTTAAGTTTTATAAGTAGACATAGATTAAAAACATTATACAAATGTAACCTTCTTAATTCTGCCTAGTAATCTTAACATGTTTTTTCAGAAAACTTTTATAGCTACATTTACTAGCATACATATCTCAGTTGTAAATTTTATCTGCAAACATCTAACACTTAGCTCTTTGCACTTTGTTAGTTGTTACACCACTTTTCTGACACTCAACACCTAAAAGACGAGTACCATCATGAAAGGTAAGCTTAATTGATCAACTACTGACTGTGATTGTATGTTGTCGTACAATAAACAAGGAGGAGAATGCGTTCCACAGAGAGTGACATCAAGATTAGCAGTGTGTTAATAAAATAGATAAACCTAGTTCTTATTTTTTTTTTTATCAAACAAAATGTTCTTGTTTCATAACCTCGTCGTTGTGCAAGGCATAATTCCAAAAACCTTATTATACTATATTCTGTTTTTAATATAGTGTAATAATAATCTTATTAATAACCTTTAATATATTATATTGAATTCTTATTTATAGGAAAATATTAAAGTATAATTTATAGTCTACTCTTGTAACAAAGATTCTTACCTATTCTAATCGAACTGATTTCTATTAAACCATTGAATTGAACTTGCTGGTGGTTCTAGGGATTTAAAATCATATCTCTATTAGCAAAGTCAAAACAAACATTGACACTTCAATTAATTCACAATAAGCTAAAAATTTTGGCACGTAAGGAATACCAATCTAAAGAAATCCTAAAAAGTTTCCATTGTGCTTGAAAAAATATTCAGATGTCGCGAAATAGTTTTTTTTTTGTCAAAATGGTTAGTTACGATAAAAATAGCTTAGTCTAAAACTGTAAATCAGGTAATTATTTACGGAAATTCTCCTTTTACTTTTTTTCTAAAATTTACCATTTATAAAAAAAAGTTACCAGAAAGTTAGCTGGAGCTGTATTCTCCATAAAATGCACATGTTTCCACGCTCTCTATGAGGTAATGTATGAGGCGTGTTTTTTTAACGTGGTTACTCCGGTGAACATACTCCACGGTTTGTTTTAGAGGTAAATCAGGTCTTATTGAGTTTCTTCTTGTTTGTATGTGTTACAAATATATTTATTTGTGTATATATTTATTTTATCTGTATTCTGTATTCTTCTGTATTCACGGGAAGACGATTGCTTCAAAGCATTGAGAACGTCGTCGGGTTAAATTTAAAGTTGCATTTATCGAATACAAATACATGAGATAGACCGGTTAAGAATAGTTTATTTTAAATATTCTCGTAAAAATAAAAATAAAATATTTTTATTCATGTTACTTTTTGTGTTTTAATCGTCGTTCTATGATTAGTTTATTAAAATAGATATTGGTGGAAACGGGGTTTTAATTTTAACTTTTACTTTTATTACCTATCCTCAATATTTGAACTCCAATTTTTATTTGTGGCATGCTCTGACGATTCCATAAAAAAAATAATTTAATTACACTTTAAGGTCCCTCTCTAGCTGACAAGAAAAAAATCATTTTTCATCAACTTGTGTATATATTTTGAAAACATTATATCACGCTATTTATTTTTCAAACTGCTAACAATATTTATTTTCTTTTACAAAATATTTCCCTGTCAAAATTATCATAGTTTTTAGTTTTACTTTAGTTGCAACTTAAACTAGCATCCATTGGGAATAATTAACAATAATAATACATTCTATGCAGTAAATTCTCTACTATTTTGAAGTACTCATACTACAGAAATTTAAATCAAAATTCAATTTTTAAACAAAATTTATAAACATATCATTGAACAGTATTGAATGGGTCTTCCTATCAATTTGACATTTATAGTAGATTATTATACTATTGCATAATAAGGGTTCTTATAACACAAGTAACAAGTCACAAGTGTTATAAGACCAAGTTATGTACAGTGTCATATACTACTTTATCTACTCTCATACTATTATACGTAAAACAATATTGCAATTAAAACGCTGAATATAACAACAGATTTTTTAAATGTCAAATGTTGGCGCCAAGGCGCAAACATCGATTGCGCATGCGTGTTGCGACTCCGCGGACTCGTTCATTGAAACCTTTTTTTTTAAGTAGCAGTTCAACCTCCTTGGTCCAGCTGGAGGTTGTATAGGTGTATCGTTATGATTAAAAAGTTATTATTTTTTTTATTTTTTGCCTGTACGTAAGATTTGTCATAAGAATTTTGTTTTCAGTTTTACAATCTTTATATTATAGTATCAGAGTAGATAAAATATATACATTTATAGGCGAGGCATTAATTAAAAAATATGTAACATACTGTTTATCTATGATATTGCTTACTTGTATATATCCTCCACATTTTATAAAACGAATTAATTTTAAATGATTACAATACAATAGCTACCTACTATAGCTTTTTTAATTGGATAAATACTAAAGTTATTTAAAAGAAAATGTTTTAACTGCCACAACAAGTGGTAAACTTTACTTATTATGTAGCAGGTAACTTAAATTAATTGCGCTTTTTAACATTTTCTTAAAAGATACTGAAAATTATTTAACCTACGACTATCTTCAATATTTAAACAACATTACGACTTTTAAACTGTTAGTCAAATTATTATTTGTATCGAAAATATGAGTCAAGCTTGAAACATTTTGCTGAAAACCAACATTTGTTTAAAATGTTTTATAATAATTTATTACTTTAAATGTTATATGAATTTTACTACTCTAAAATAACTAGTTCGGCCAACAAACATGTAGTAAGATAACACACACCTACATCATAGGGTTACTATTACGTTTAACTTTGATTCATTTTAAGTTGATGGATTCAATCTGTTATCAGAATTGTACGAGTAGCAGTAGTAATTTTTGCTTGTTATTTTTTATATTCATATAATCTTCATTTGAACAATAAGTTCTTAAAAAAATACAGGCAATTAGACCGTTACACCTTACTTCATAAAACATAGCATTCGATTATTTGAATTTTGAATTATGCTAAATTTATTTGAAAAAATAAGTCTTTTATGATCATGATTTTACTTGAGATATGAAAATTTGTAATTTCATCAACACTGCATTAACACTTTGTACTTGTACTTATAATTTATTTTTTTTCGAAATAATAATCTTCATACCTCTATCCTCCAACTTTAGAAAAAAAGTCACTTAGATAAAATAGCCTTGCAGTCATCGATATCTTTGACAATAAAAAATAAAAGGTTCGAGGGGACTAAATAAAATATACAATAAATTAAAAAAACATACATAAATATGCATGCATGTTACAAACATTGAACAGAAACTAATTAAGTCAGGCCGACAGGCCGGACTAAAAAAAAACCGATGTTACTGAAGCAGAAATTTATTAATTAATTACAATTATTAATTACAACTAAATAGGTGACAATTGTTCGATGTTAGAATCAAAAGTGATACAATTTATGGAATAAAAGCGGCACGTAGCTTGTTCTCACGCGTCACTACTTGCGGAGTCAGCATTGCTTCATTGTTACCGGGCTGATGCAATCCTCGTTGTTAAATATAATGTACTTTACTTAAACTGCACATTCTATGTATAGTGCGTACTTAACATCTCCCTCCTGAAGATCAGCGACTATTGATGAACTTTAGTTTGAACAGCGGTTTGAAGGATCAGAATGGCTTTTCTTTGTAGTTTCAGCATAGGTGTTTCTTTGCGGTTCTTTTTCAGTTGGGATGTTTTGTTCAATTGTAATGTCTTGATGTCGGTTCTTAATCATTTTCCGCAGTATAATTCCTATACCAAGTATACATGCACCGAGTAGTAGTACATATATAGGTATCGGTGTAATGTTCACTTTATCTATAGTTAGAGGTGTTTCCATAGATATCTCAGTGTTACTTTGATAAAAACTATGTAGGTTTACAGTGTTCAATCTGATCTTTTTCTCAGCAGCAGTAGGGTTCATGTTATTTTCTTTTGACAGGTTCATGATTTTAAGGGCTTGACCTCTTACTTGGTCATCACTATTGGTTACTATTAACAATTTCGTTTGTATGAAACATCCCTTTGGAATAGTAGATAGCTACCTTGTATGCGGTTGTATTGGGACTTCGTGCAGGATAGGTGAATATTAGTCTGCTCGGGAAAGTTGATGACATAATTCCGGTCATCAAGTTGATCCACTGCTTCAAAGTTTAGCTCGACTGTAGTAAACTGGCAAGTCTCGTCGATGGTTTGAGTGCTTACTAATCGCTGTATGCAGTCCACATGGTTATTTGAATAAAGATTAGAGTTGCCTTCACAAATATAACCGAAGCTTGCCTTCGGGCATTCTGCCTCAATGTACATAAAATCATTATCATGTGTTGCTAGAAAAGGATGTGTAGGGAGAAGAACCTTTTTGTTCCGGTTAGGGACAACGGAGAGCTTGTATAAGTTGTAAGTTGCGGGGAAAATAACAGGGAACTTGAAAACTAACACGATCTCTCTATTCCTATAATAATAACCTAATTTAATTACTTCAAAATACTCTCTAACACTAATATCCAAAATTTTATCTCTGCTATAGAGAATGCTTAACCTATCTTTCATTTCCTTAAGGGTATCTAACTTAAACATAAGGTGATGCGTGCTCTTTGCACGAACAAATGCTAATAAATTTTCTAATCTAGAAAGCTCATTTTCTAGGACTTCTATATTGTCTGATAATATAATAAGAAACTGTGCTAGATGGGCGTATTTTATCATATCTGTTTCACGTTGTAAATCGCTGTGTAATATATTATTAATAGTAGACTCCATTTCTTTTTGATTATGGACTAAATTCGATAGTATGTTTGAACTTTTAAATATCTAGTTTTTATTAATGCTGGCACGATTATTAATTTCTGCAACTATTTTATTATTGTTTTCCTGTAATGTTTTAATACCATTGTCATATCTAATTGCATCTGTATAATCTAAGTTCCCTGAAATGCTCTTAATTATGGAACCTAAGCCATTAACAAGACCTCTCTTAAATCGAGTCGGTTCGAAGGTATCTAATTGGGTAGATAAGTCCTTAATTTAAAATGTCTTATTATGAAATTCAGAAGTTATATTATTTAATTGGTCTCGAATTATATTAATATTATTGCGCAACATATCTAAATCTACAGGTTGTATAAAAGAATAATAATGGGAAATAATTTTAGTTGTACCAAGGTTAAAATGCAATAGGCCGGGTCCGTCATCTAGGCTGTCAAGTGTTATCTCTTAACCTCTTAACCAGGCTCAGAAGTGGAAGGAGGATCCTGTAACAAGCGCGAGCTGTCAGGGACTCTCTTCAGACGGGATTTCGCTACCGTTCCGCGTTTCTTTCTAGTATAAATATGTATAGGTAAATCGGCTAATACTACATCTCCGGTATAACGAGGGGCTAATTTTTGTCGTGACGCTAATGGATTTCGTACGAAAACCTGTTGATCTGGAGAGTACTCTTGCTCATTTTCGCGATCTTTATTAATATTTTCGGTAATTCTTGTTCTATCGTGCAATGAGAATTCATTTATCATATCAAAAACTTTTTGCATTTTATTTTTATGCTCTAGCATATACTGTTGAAGGATATTTTCTGATAAATTTATATCTAAAGAATCGCGAGGGTCTAAATGTCCGGTTATAATGTCAAGGGGTCTACATTTTGTGAAGCTGTGAATCGAGCTGTTGTACGCTAGAAGAGCATAGGGCATTAAATTACTTACTGAATCTCTACGGCGTTCTAATTTGAGTAATCTTAAATGTTCAAGTAAGGTCGAGTTTAGCCTCTCAACCATACCATTCTCATTAGGCGTGCATGCTAGGATTTTATGATGTTGTATCCTATGTAACCTAACAAATTCCAAAAATATTTGATTCCTGAACTCGGGTCCACGATCAGTAACTACTGTCACAGGTACTCCGTGGTGTGTTGCGAATATGAGCAGAGCTTGAACTCCGCTAACTGCTGTTGAGTCTTGTAACAGATACGCTTGTGCATATTTAGAGAAAGAATCAATAATGGTTAAATATTTTTGGCTTTCTATGCTTAATAAATCTAAATGAACTATATCAAAGGGCTTAGTCGGTGGTGGCACTATGTGGAACTTTTGTTTTATAGGGTTTTTATCATATTTGGCTTTACCACATACATTGCATTCGTTAATGTATTTAGTTATATGTTCTTTCATCTTAGGCCAAAAATACTTGCGTGATAAAGACAAATAGCACTCGTTTATGCCACGATGATTTGTTTTGCCCTCATGATAATTTTAAATAATTTCTTGCTGCTTTATATAGTCCTTTACATTGTCTAATTCTATTTTCGTTAATACTAAATCCATAGCTGAACATTTAAATGCGTCTTGAATGATAGGAATAATAGAGTACATTTCTAACGTAGGGTTAATAAGCAAGCCTGTTTTTTTTACTTTTTGGTTAATAAATTCTTTTATAGAATCTACAACATCCTGTCTCATATTGTCTTTAGATATCTGAATATGTGTCCTAGTATGTGACTCGAAAGGCTTAAAAACTGATGGCCTACTTTTAATATCATCCACTATGGTGAATATAACTTGCCTATTAAATTTATTAAGGGGATAATCAGAGATGGGTATTTCTAATATAGGATTTTCTGCATCGGTGTGTACTGTCGCAGTATCTGAGTTCTCACTTATATGAGGAGGGTTTTCGGATGGATTAGCTATTAAAGAATTAGTCTCTTCATTATGCAACTCTATACGAGAAAGGGCATCGGCATTCGTATTAAACTTTCCCTATTTATATATGACATTAAAATCGTACTCACTTAACCTGAGTCTCCACCTGGTAAGTCGTGAATTTGGCTCTTTTATACTCATAACCCATTGAAGAGGTCTATGATCTGTTACAATTTTGAATTTTCTACCAAATAAATAAGGCCTAAAATACTTGGTTGCCCATACAATTGCCAATAACTCTTTTTCAATAGTACTGTAATTTATCTCGCTAGTATTGAGTGTTCTAGAGGCGTAAGCAATCGGTTTATCTGATCCAATGCAACCTTGTGAGAGTACTGCACCTATTGCTAAATTAGAGGCGTCTGTTGTTAGAATAAACTCTTTTGAAAAATCTGGGTATTGTAATATTGGGTCATTTGTCAATAGGACTTTACACTTTTCAAAACATTCAATATAATTCGAATCTAGATTGATTATTGAGCCTTTTTTTAAACATTGAGTCATTGGTTTAGTAATCTTTGCAAAATCACATATGAATTTCCTATAATAATCTAAAAGTCCTAAAAATCGTTTAATTTCTGTCGGTGTCTTTGGAAGGGGGTAGTTTTTAATTGCTGAAATTTTGTCTGGGTTTGGTTTTACACCGTCTTTACCTATAATATGGCCAAGATAAGCTGTCTCTAACTTAAGGAACTCTGATTTGTCCATTTGGACTTTGATATTAGAGTCTCGCAATCTTTTAAAAACTTTTTCAAGATTGACGATATGCTCTTGGAGAGAGGTGCTAAAGACAATAATGTCATTTAAATAAACTAAACAAACAGTGTTTTGCAGATCTCGAAGCACATTGTCCATTACCCGTTGAAAAGTAGAAGGACCATTTTTGAGGCCCATTGGCATTCTCAAAAATTCAAAATGGCCATGTTCTACGTTAAACGCTGTTTTTGAAATATCAGTGGGACTCATCTCCACTTGGTGGAAGCCACTAGCTAAATCTAATACACTAAAATATTGACAGTCCCCTAACTTATCTAATACATCTGCAATGTTGGGTATAGGATATTTATCGTCCAGTGTTTTTTCATTTAATTTACGGTAGTCAATAACAATGCGCCACTTAGTTTTACCAGATGCGTCTGATTTTTTTGGTACAACCCAGATAGGGGAACTCCAGGCGGAATTAGAAGGTCTTATAATTCCCTGGTTTAACATTTTACTAATTTGGTCTTGAACCTCCTGTTTATGTATGAAAGGATAACGGTAACTTTTCGTATAGACAGGTTGTTCATCAGTGGTCTTAATGGAATGTTTAATTTGATTAGTAAAAGTTAATTATTCACCTTCAAGATAAAACACATCGGCATATTGAGAACATAAGTTTTGTAAGTTAATACGTTCTTCACCATTTAAATGGTCTGTCCTTAACTTTGAAAGGACTTCTGTAACACGATCGGGTGGCTTTGTGGACTTAGTGCACTGAAAATTATGTAACTCTGCTTGTATCGGTCTATCCATTGAAAAAATAATATTATTCTTGCTAGGGTTGTATACTTCCACAATTCCGCGACTATTTTTAACGTTAGTTAAACATTCTACAATATGGCAATTCGACATTATTTGTTCATTAACAAATACATTCCCGTTTTTAATATTAATCGGTAATTTAATTAATTTCGAAGTTCCGGCTGGTATAACTTCCTCATACAAGTTTGCATTACGTGAGTCATAAATCTGAATAGGGTTGGTCGCATAACTTGTAATTAAAGACTTTGTTTTAAAATCAATTGTAGCTTCCCATTTATCTAATAAATTCGACCCTATTAAACCGTCGAAGTAATCGTGAAATTTATAAATAAAGAAAGTAACATCACTATTATCATTGAATTCTGAGAAACATGGCACCGTTATCGAATAGTCGCTTCGGGTTACCGCATGTACATTACTCACTTCAAATGGATCGTAATTTAATTTAATATTATTGTAATATTTACTTACAGAATCAGGGCTTAAAAACGATTGGTTCGCTCTATTAATAATTTTAATGGAGGGTTGTCTGTCTGTATGTAGGGAAGTTGTCTCTGAGTTTGTAGATTTACTTCTATTTTAGCTTGTCGGATCTGAAAGGCTTCGGAAAATTTTACCCACTAGTGGGACTAGGAGTGGGGTTTGATTCATTAACCTCACTATTATTCTCATAACTAATTTCGCCTTGTTCTTGAATAATTTGAGGGTCTACAAAATCGGTACAGTGAAATTCGGGGTATTCTATATTATCGTAATAATCATTATAATAATAGTCATATGCATTATCGTAATTACAACTGTCATTAAAATTCATTTCTCTCGATTTAAAGTAGTTATTAGGGGGAGGATTACCTAATTTTGACCAATCATGACCTCTAATAGTCGGGGGTAAATTTCTAGAGACAAAATTACTAACACCACTCATTGGGCGAACTTGTTGCGAACCAGACTGCGGGGTAGTATATGTATTATTACGCTGTGGCATTCGGAACGCGTTATAAGTATTATAATTAGGTGGCACAGCCCTGAACATTTGTTGTGTACGGGATGGACCGGGTTGATTATAGATATTATTATTTGGTTTCCACTGAGGTCCCTGATGTTGCAACATAGGCCTGGAAGGGTTGGCTATAGGCATATTAAATGAAAATTTTGACGGAACCATGTTAAAGCTATGAGGAGACTGATTTAATAATTTATGTTGAGTAAAAGGTTGCGACTTCTTATCTGAGCTATAATTATAATTTTTAGATTGCAAGTACAAGGTATTTTGCTCCTCGTGTACGTATTCTAACGCCTTTTCTATTGATATAGGGCGCATACACCGAATACGGGCGCCTAAGAGGTCCTTTAAGCCTCTTAATTATGCCTGTAATGTTAACTTTTTGTATAGATCTCGCTTAGCATCAATGGTAGTCTGAAAATTTTCGTGTAAAGAAACATATGTCATTATGGTACTAAAAAGTGTCTGGCATCTCTCATAAAACTCCTGGGGTGTACCCGACCCCTGTGTTAACAATGCAAGGTCGTTATATAGCGCTGTTTCGTCGCGCTGATCGGCGAAGTTATTTATCAAAGCGCTACGGATACCTGCCCAATCTGATGGTATACCGTTCGCGTTTATTAATCGGGCGGCGGGCCCCGTAACTCTATTCAATATACCATTAATTAGAGCAAGTTCAGATAACTTATTTGACGGATCTCTAACTATAATTTCTTCTACTAACTGGTCGCACAAATGAATAAATCGTGTAAGCACATTAACATTGCCATCAAATTCTGGCACTAATCTAATAGCTTTAAAAATTTGGTCCAAATCAGCCATAATAAATAAACTCAAACACGTAACTGAATTAAATTTATATTTTAATATTAATTCCCTATTTGAATCGTGATACCTATTCCTATTTTTACTAAATTCAACTAACCTAGGATTTCTCAATTTCTTCGTATAGGAATCGTGTTATTAGTTTTACCAACTGAGATACCGTGCCCCTACTGGCTTTAATGAATTAATCATTCTGTGAATATTTCGAACGTCTACCAGATGCCGTATCCTTAAATGTTTAATATAAATTTCAAATAGTTGTATATATATTTGCTTTTTTCAAAGGCGCTTTGTAGAGAATAGTAATGTAGTATTAGGTATACCAAATACTCAAAGGTATCGAATCCGTCCAGTATTTTCAGAAATTGGTGCCTTCAAAGAAAAATAATAAAATAATCAACTACATATATTAGAACCTTGAAATTTCCCATACATGTTATCATAGTACCTAACTATACTGCATATGTCTCTGTAATGTCTAATTGATGTTTGAAATTGATAGGTCACACGCGTTACATGTTGTGAGTTTAAATACGATCCCTTTAGTAAATAAACATTGTCTAATATCATTATCATTGTATAATAAGTGGTATTTAAAATTATAACGGCGAGAATAGAAACTGATATACATAAATTTTATTATTTTAATAACCAGTAATATTTTTTAAAACTTATAATCACTATACTAAAACACTTTCAAAAAATGAATGCATGCAAAATGTCATAATCGCTAAACAAAAGTGCCATATAAGTAGAATAAGGACTGGTAGACAGTTGGGTATAAGTTATGCCATCCTGAGAGAAACTTCACATTGAAGTGCGGCAAGTTTGTAGAACTGTCGCCTACTTGATTAGAATATCTGATAAGCACCCTCGGCCTTTATTAAGTCGGTACCTGCTTTAATAAACTATTCTTATAAATACAGTTTACTAAAACATGATTTACTTATTTATTTTTTTTAATTTACTAGAATTACTTTAATTCGGAAGTAATTAGTAAATATGTATTACGAACTGACCAACGAACTGATCAGGAATAAATTTATAGTTAGTTTGTACGCGGTAGAAGTGGGAGCGAGAGGTATAACAGCAAATTCTCTTTATAGCCTACTTAAAGACCTTGGCCTTTCTAGAACAAGCATCGGTTCATTTCTAGAACGTATTTCAAAGGCGGCATTAGTGGGTTCTTTCCAAATTTGGTTAGGTAGGGAGAGGAGTGTGGAGGGTAAAGGTGAGCGTTTTTGCGCATAATAAAGGGGCCCCTTAAACCTACTCCTGGGTCGCAAGTCTCAGGCACTGCTTGCACTCCTCTCCTTGCAACGTGATGGGCCCGGCACCCGCACGGTGAATCCATGGATTGCTAAGTAGCTTCGTTGTCGTCTGTCAACCATGTTTTTTATCGACATTTTCGGTTTTTTTTTGCATGCAAATCTAATAGTTTAGAAAATCAACAAAGAAATTATACTTAAAATTAGAACAAAATAAAAACAAAATCAAAGAGTGTAATTCATCTAAAAGTAATACACATAATACAAAAATAAAACATGTAAGAAATGAAACTTCTTTATGACATGTAAATATAATTCACATTTTCTTTTAAATGTGACTTAGAAATAAAGATGGCGCGTAACAGAAAAACGTTATAATTTTCATTAATATTAATTAATTAAAACGTAAGAAGTGAATCGACTGTTTCTGACGTATAAAATTCTCATAGAAGAAACACATAAGTACCTACCATAAAAACAGACAAATGTACACAATCCACTTTAAAAATAATAACTTTAGGCTTCTTAACATGTTGGATCGTCACTATATCACAAATAAAATATTCTTCATCATGGTTTCTGCTGTTTCGAGTTGTTGTTCGTTCTAGGTATAGCAAAACAGACCTTGTAAAGATCAGGACCCCAATGCTCCATTTCTCAGCCAAAACTCGTATTTCTTTTCATTCTTACTTCTTCTATTTCAGACAATCAATGTATTTTAAAAATATTATAAATTATATTTCATAATTTCTTCTTCATGTTATAATCTTGAACATATTTATTAGTTTCAATAGCAAGTCCATAAAATAGTATTGTCCAATCGTAATTACAATTCATTTTTTAATTATAAAACTCTAATCCGATAATTTTATTTTTGGTTAATGTAAATTGTGTTTTGTAATCCACATACTTGTCATTTTGATTATTTAGTATTTCTTTAGCAACATGGTGTAAAAGAGAGGAACTATACGAAAAAAGCTGGCGCGTAACGGAAAAATGTCACGCGTAACGAAAAAATGTTACACAATTTTTTTTTCCAACCCCGATAAAGAAGTTTCACTTCAAAATGTAGGTACCTCGCAAAAAAAAAAAATAATATGATATGATTTACAAGAACCGTATTATTTCGAAAAACATTAATATTATATTATATATTGAACAGAAGTTAAGAAATGTATTTAAATACTAAAAATATAAAAAATATATATATTTAAGGGCTTTATTATAATGCAAACAACATACTTCTATTATTTGGAATTTTTAATGTATATCGGTAGGGAATCCTTCGTGCGCGAGTCTGACTGGCACTTGTCGGCTTTTTTTAGCGCTGTAAAATAAATAGCTTAGTATTATATTATGTTAGGCACTTACAGATCATGCTGTTTGTACACTGCTTTTGACGCAGCTTAATAATAAAACTTTAATTATATATTATTATTATTATATATAAGGCAATATTACAATCTAAAAGTGTCAGATGCAGATGATATAATAAGTCGAGTTTGAGGCCACAGACTTTCTGGCGGCTTAAATATAAGAAAAGATAATTACGCACTACGGCATAATTACTTTAAACTTTTAATTAAGCTTAATAATAAAGCTTTATGTGATTCTACAGATCATTACTACAGCAGTTATTAAAAGTATATGTACAAACACTTAACACAAGTATAAGGTGTTCAAAATGATTGCCGGTTCCAGTCCTGTTTTTCCATATGTAAGTATATAAATATATATTTATATATATATATTTTTTTTTATATATGATCTAGGGCAATGCTTGACTACATTCCACCTGATGGTAAGTGGAATATAGTCTTAGATGGTAAGTCGCATTGCCCTAGCAACCTATTCACACTTCTCTTGAAGACACCCACATTATATTTGGCCGGAAATACCGACGCAGGCAAATTGTTCCAGTCCTTCGCTGTACGCACTAAAAATGAGGAAGCAAAGCGCTTCGTTCGGACAGGTGGAATGTCCACAACAAAAGGATGGATACCTGCCGTGCGTCGGGACGTCCGGTGATGGAAGGGGGACGGGGGAATTAACTCGTGTAATTCCTGCGCACACTCACCAAAATGTATCCTATAGAATAGGATACATTTTGGTGATACATTTTGGTGGATACATAGAAAATATAGCCTCTCAGGGCTAGCAATTTTACGCCTGTGTTCAAGGCTTTGGAGGTCGGCTTCGACCAATTCGGGATCGCCTATAAGCCTCTTTGCTCGCCTCTCAATTGAGTC
This sequence comes from Napeogenes sylphis, assembly GCA_959347405.1. Taxonomy (NCBI): domain Eukaryota; kingdom Metazoa; phylum Arthropoda; class Insecta; order Lepidoptera; family Nymphalidae; genus Napeogenes; species Napeogenes sylphis. The sequence goes on from OY365786.1 coordinate 22,634,779, forward strand.
CAGAACCGCAAGATGAGACTTTGCGGCACCAGCAAATATGTGTCCACAGTACTCTACACACGACCCGATCTGTGCTTTGTATAAAACAAGAAGCTGTCCCGGTGTAAAGTACTGCCGAACCTTCGCAAGAACGGCAAGCTTTGCTGCTGCTGCTCTTGCTCTGGACTCAATGAACCGACCAAAGTTGAGGTTCGAGGAAATCTCTAAGCCTAACAACTGAAGCCGGTCACTGTATTCCAAGGATACATTCTGGAAAGTAGGAGCCAAGGTGAAAGGGCTCCTTTTGGAGGTGAATAGACACGTCTGCGTTTTGGTGGCGTTGAACTTGACAAGATTGGCATTGCTCCATGCGGAGACTGCCTGAAGTTTGTCATTCAAACGTTGCACCATGGCTTCTCTTTCAGACTGTACTTGATCTCGACTAGCCCGAGTACTCGGCAGATATCTTTCTACAACTGTGCTGTCGTCTGCATACCCATAGATACCGGGCTTCAACAGATCATTAATGTGCAGCAGAAACAGAGTTGCAGAAAGAACGGACCCCTGAGGCACTCCGGCATTTATTGTCAAGGGTTCAGAGGAACACCCGTCGACAACTACTCGGATAGATCTGTGGCTCAGAAAGTCCGTTACCCAGCCGATCAGACCAGGAGATATACCATACGCTGAAAGCTTGCATATAAGGCTCGTATGCCAGACCCTGTCAAATGCCCTCGAGACGTCCAGAGAGACGGCGACCGCTTCTCCGTTCTTCTCGATGGCCTCGCCTAAAATGTGAGTAGCATACACTAGGAGGTCCCCAGTAGACCTATTACGGCGAAACCCGTACTGTCGGTCACTGAGGAGATCGTTACCTTCTAGGTATGCTAGTAGGCGCGAGTTCAATACACGCTCCATAATCTTGCAGAGTATGGAGGTGATTAAAATCGGTCTGTAATTGACAGGGTCGGCACGGCTGCCTTTTTTGGGCACGGGTTGCACATTAGCAAGCTTCCAGGATTTCGGCACTATTCCAGTCATGAAAGAGAGGCGATACAGACGTGTCAGTACAGGAGACAACTCAGCTGCGCATGTCTTGAGTAGAATGGCTGGTATACCATCAGGACCACCGGCTTTATTCACATCTAAATGACACAATGTTCTCCATACCTCTTTGTTAGTGATGCGGATTTCAGGCATCGAAATACCGCAGTGAGGAAGATGTGCTGGAGAAGCATTGCCAGTGTCTAGATGCGAATTATCAGCAAACAGAGAAGCAAGTACATTCGCTTTCTCTGTTGCTGTGTGGGCCAGGGATCCATCCGGCTTCAGCAGAGCAGGCAGTGAGGGTTGGCAGAAATTCGACTCGATCGCTTTCGCAAGAGACCAGAAAGCTCGACTGCCAGTTGGTCTGACAGAGAGCTTTTCGCCATTCTTAGCGATTCGATCGAGACGAGCCTTCCGCAATGCCTTTTTGTAGGACTTGGCAGCTTGGTTAAAGGCTCTCTTCTTCAAATTTACATCCGGAGTTTTGCGGGTTCGAGCATCAGCCCAAATGAGATATGCCGAATGTTTTCGGTCTTGAGCATGACCACATTCGGCATTAAACCATGGGCGAGCTTTGCCACCGATGGGTACGTCAGCAAAAGGAATAAAATACTCCATTGCCTGATGCACCACATCGGTTATAGCATCCGCGCAACTCGACGGATCCAAAGAAGAGAAGCAGACCTGCAACCAAGGATAAGACGCAAAAAAGTGTCGCATCTCATCCCAATCTGCTGACTTGTATTTCCATACTCGCCTAACACCATGAAGTTCGAAAGCTGGTGGGGAATATGTAAACACAGATTTCACCAGACAGTGATCGGAGGTTCCCAAGGGGGAGGTAACCTCTACACGATACCTGTCCGGATCAGTTGTCAGCAGAAGGTCCAGGCAATTGGCTGTATGGCCTACCACATCTGATACCCTTGTCGCTTGCTTCACCAGCTGAAAGAGGTCCAAGGACAACGCAAATTTCCGCGCTTCTCTTCCAGCATGGTCGGTCTTCTGGTACGGGAACAGCCAGTCCTGATGACAGGCATTAAAGTCCCCCAGAAAGACGAGCTGCGCCGAAGGGTACTGATACAGAGCCATATCTGCAGCCTCACTGAGATACTCAAATAAACGAGTTGTGTCCTGGTCACCGCTGTGCGAACGGTAGACACAGGAATACAGGGAAAATTTTTATATATATTATATATATAGGTCTAGTCTAGTCTAGTAGTAGTAGCAAGTCTAGTTATAGGTGCACATTCTAAATGTATAACATTATATTTACATTACCTGTTTTAAATTGTAACAAAAGAAATATGAAGTTGAATAACCTATTTTAATATTTTTGGTCGTAATATTTTTATAAAACCATCACAACTACATTAAGTAATGTGTTTTAAGTTGTTTATGTAAAATAATCAAAAGTATCAATGCAAAGTAAATAACATGTTGTACGCGTAAATTTAAGATGCACTTTGTTTTTCCTGTTTTTCTACGTTTCTATCCTGTAAACAGCGCAGAAAATGATTGTAAACAGCGCATTTACCGTTTTTAATCTATATCTTAGAATTTTGGCTTTTTACGGTCATTCAAACAGTATAACAGCAAAATCTCTCTATAACCTACTTAAAGATCTTGGCCTTTCTAGAACAAGCATCGGTTCATTTCTAGAACTGATCAGGAATAAATTTATAGTTAGTTTGTACGCGGTAGAAGTGGGAGCGAGAGGTATAACAGCAAAATCTCTCTATAACCTACTTAAAGATCTTGACCTTTCTAGAACAAGCATCGGTTCATTTCTAGAACGTACTTCAAAGGCGGCATTAGTAGGTTCTTTCCAAATTTGGTTAGGTAGGGAGAGGAGTGTGGAGGGTGAAGGTGAGCGTTTTTGCGCATAATAAAGGGGCCCCTTAAACCTACTCCTGGGTCGCAAGTCCCAGGCACTGCTTGCACTCCTCTCCTTGCAACGCGATGGGCCCGGCACCCGCACGGTGAATCCATGGATTCCTAAGAAGCTTCGTCTTATCTAAATTGACAGCCCGGAGAGACGGGATGACGCTGGAAAGACAGTTGACGCTGGAAAGACAGCTGGCAGCTGGGAAGACAGCAGACTGCTGGAAAGACAGCCGAGGGCGATGGCCTAGCAAGCCAAGCCCGGGAACGTCGATAAACGATAAAAGTCCAAATAAGAAAAATACCCCTAGGACAGTCCGAGAGGGGGGGCGGAAGAACTGTCCACCGGTTGACAATTACGGCGAAAACGGCGCGATAACGGAACTAAAATGCCCTACGTGCGGGAAAAATTACAAAAGACGAGCCTGGTTTATTAAACATCTTAAAACACACAATGGTGCTGAAGTGCGGCAACCGTCGGTAAGATCTTCAGTTTTCACTGCGGATAGAGTTTACCCTCATATATCTCATGGTGAGCCATTGAATGAAAACTACCAGGAGTCCATGACCATCCGGACGCGTCTTAGCATTCCAAATACTAAACAATCGACCTGGAAAGTACATGACCAAAATATAGCGGCCCTGTTAGAGCACCCGGGCTCAAATCAGGTACTCGATGCGCAAGTAGAGACTTTCCAAAATACTATTTACGACTACTTTAATGAGCACTATCCACCTACGAATCGTTATGCTCACAAAAATAAAGAAAACGGTTTTAAATTGAAAATGAGGAGGAAAAAAAGAGATCTTATAAAGAAACTTCGTATAGCCAAAGCCTTAGGCGATAATCAACTTAGTCACCAACTGTCTAGGGCATTGCGATCAATTCTTAAACTTATCCAAGGTATAACAAATCAAATAACGAAAAATCGTGATAGCTTTGATCGGGCAAAACATGAAGTAGACTTTGATAAATATCCTTTTAAATACTCAAAAAACATTTTCAAAGATCAAAAAGGTAAGCTTCTCTTGACCAACGAGCAAATTTTCGACCATTATAAAAGCACATACGAAGTGCCAGAAAACCAAAGACTATATGGAGATCCAAACGAACACAAACCTGAGACTCCTACTGAAGATTTTCAAGCCAACCCACCAACTTTGGAGGAAATCAATAAAATAATTAAAATGAAACCATCTAAGTCAGCACCAGGTCCGGATGGTATCCCTTATATAGTTTACAAAAAATGTCCGTCGCTCCATAAACATCTTTTAAATATATTCGGTAAAATCTGGTCAAGAAAGCAAATACCGGTATCGTTCGGAAAAGCCCTTTTTGTCCTCATTCCGAAAAACGACAATGTCAATAATCCCAAGGATACTAGACCGATAGCCCTAACAAACACAATTTCCAAAATATTTTTCTCTTTTTTACAAACTAAAATGACGCAATTCATGATTAACAATAGATATTTCAGGCCTAATCACCAGAAAGGGTTTTTGCCCGGAATTTCTGGATGCCTAGAACATAATACGTTAATATCGGAAAGCCTTAAAGATGCTAGAACTAGCGAGAGACAAATTACGGTTTGTTGGATAGACTTAGAAAACGCCTTTGGGTCGGTACGACATGAACTAATGATGTTCGCGCTTAAATGGTATAACTTTCCTATGGTAGTTCGCGACATTATTGCATCATATTATTCAAAATTAAAATTCTCAATAATTTTTAATGAAAACCATTCAAAACCCCTTAATTATAACGTTGGTTTATTTCAGGGCTGTTGTATTTCTCCTATTATATTTAATATAGTTATTAATATTTTAATAGACAAATTAATTAGAAATAAAAAAAAGTGGGGCTATCGGTTTAAGTTCAACAACAAATACACAGAATCCATACTAGCTTTTGCAGATGATCTCGCGATACTGACACGTAATCCGAAACAATGTCAGGTACTTTTAAATGTAGTTGAGGATTTCTGTACGTGGACGGGCGGATTGAGGACAAAACCAAGTAAATGTTTTAGTCTGTGTCTGGGTAGACGGAATACCAAATATACCTCTTACGATCCGGGTCTTATAATAGGCGGTCAGTGCGTTAGTACGGTTACGGAAGCAGCTCCGTTTAAATTTTTAGGTAAAAAAATCGATTAACAAGGCCGTACTCCATCGTTGGATGTAATAGTCGATAGCTTTTTAAACGATCTCAAAAAGGTAGACAACCAACCAATAAGTAACGTCAAAAAAGCTTGGATTTACGATAATTATTTAACATCACGTCTAAATTGGCCTTTCCTCTTGTATGATATAAATAAAACCCTTTTGTCAAAGTTAGATGCAAGCGTCATAAAGACATTGAAGTTATGGCTCGGGTTAGCGCACTCAGCGGACTCTTCAACCTTATTTAGAGACCGTAACAACTTTGGATTAAAATTAAAGAAACCATCGGAGCTCTACAAACATCTAAGAGTTGCCAAAAGACATATCATCGGAAAATCTAAAGATGATACTGTAACTTCTCTCCCAAAAGACAAAGTTGCCTCAGAGCTCGAGTCACGACTTCAATTCCATAAAAAGTTTATGATAGGTGCTCAAACAAATAAAGTAGGGCTAGGATCAAGTAGGAAAGTTCAAGACATAGACATAACAAAATCTTTTATTCGACAAGACGAAAACGATAATTACCGACTCCACGCGATGAGCCTAGAAATTCAAAACGAATGGGTGACCATAGGAGATTTTTGTATTCCACTAGCTTTGAAGTGGCGCACCTTAATTTATGATTGGTCCCCAGCATTATTAAAATTCTATCTTAATGCATTCCAAATGACTCTCCCAGATCAAAGTAATTTAGTAAGATGGGGCAAAGCCACCGAAAAGTCTTGCAACATCTGTGGGGAGGCAATAGGAACCGCGAAACACCTATTGGTAGGGTGTAGGGTACTTCTAGATAAAGGTCAATACTCGCGTCGCCACGACAAGGTATTAGAAATTATACGGGAAGCGGTTAGTCTTTCAGTAGCAAGAGCGCGGAAGGGTATAACAACCACCGAACGATCTATAGAATTCGTAAAAGAAGGCTCCTCCAAAAAATCAAAAGCGAAGCCTTATTCAATATTAGGCGCGGCTCCTGATTGGATTCTCATGATGGACACGTATGAAAAGCATTACAAAATCCCTGGGGATGTTGGTGTTTCGTCATCCAGACCGGACTTATTCCTGTATTCGAAACATCTGAGGCGCGTGATACTTGTGGAGCTTACTGTTCCTTGGGAAACAAACATCCCAAGGGATCACACATTCAAGCTCAATAAGTATTACGAACTAACCAACGAACTGATCAGGAATAAATTTATAGTTAGTTTGTACGCGGTAGAAGTGGGAGCGAGAGGTATAACAGCAAAATCTCTCTATAACCTACTTAAAGATCTTGGCCTTTCTAGAACAAGCATCGGTTCATTTCTAGAACGTACTTCAAAGGCGGCATTAGTAGGTTCTTTCCAAATTTGGTTAGGTAGGGAGAGGAGTGTGGAGGGTGAAGGTGAGCGTTTTTGCGCATAATAAAGGGGCCCCTTAAACCTACTCCTGGGTCGCAAGTCCCAGGCACTGCTTGCACTCCTCTCCTTGCAACGCGATGGGCCCGGCACCCGCACGGTGAATCCATGGATTGCTAAGAAGCTTCGTCTCTAGTCTTCATCCATCCTGAATGTACATTAACAGAGAAGTATTTCTTAAAATCGGACTATAGTTTCGAACATTACGTTCTCTATACAAATTTACAAACCTTATCTCTACTATTGACTACTATTTATTTTGTTTATATTTAAAGTATTGTTTTTATTGGTACAAAACAACTTCTTGACAATTTACAACGAACGTTCGTATTTTATTACTAATGGAACAAGGACCACTGATCTAAATACAATATTAAATATAATATAATAATTGCTATTTAAATAATTGAATAATATAGATCAATTGCTTTCAATTGCAAATTTTCATAAAATGTAGGCACAGAATAATTATAAAGAAATAAGATTACTGTGTAAGTAAGTTGTATATCAGGTATAACTATATATGTAATTTATATGTCACTTTATCTTAACGCGAATGAAAAAGTTTATAAAAAATTTAAATATGTTTGTATATTAAGCTCTACATAAGCCTGCTTAAATATAGTTTTATTGTAATGGACTAAAAATGCGATATATTTTGTATATAAGATATAACTGGCAAATAAATATGACAAAGCAGAATACTAAATATTAAAAGATATTTGTTAACTTAGTAATATTTCACTTAAAGCAACTTTTCAGTCGCCCTTATTTTCCAAATTATAAATTAGGCTAACGTAAAGTACAAAAGAAAAAAAAGAGGCTAAGTAAAAGTAGTTGAAGTAATTTAAAAGCATATCATAATATTTTCCTTAGATAAAAATACAAATACAAAAGGTTTTACCCGTACTGTGATATTTTTATAGTATTTTTAATTGGTGGATCGTATTTTCTTTTTATTTCCTAATACATATTTCTTACGAAATTGTTGTCATCATTTTATAAAGGAGTGGCTAGTCGTATTGATAATATCAAAAAAAAAATTGTCAGCAGTTATTGTTATCCTTCTACTTTTTCCTATAACTAAAGATGTACGTAAAATGTAAAACATTAACATTAACTTGTTTTAAAATATTTTTCCCCTCATTGTCTGCAATAATATTTCTGGTATCTACCTAAAATGTTTTAGTAATTGCATACTTTTCTCCTTATTTTGTTGCGATAATATTTTTGTGACTTTATTCGATTTCTCACTGTTGTATTGTGATGATGTTCTATGATACTATTCTGTGGTAATCACTGTAATCGTAAAAATTTTTCATATTTTAGATAATATTGTCCTTCGGTCAAAACCGGATATTTGTTTGTCATAACTGCCATTGGAGGTTCAATTGCAAATACTAAAGATTATCTTTGAAACCAGCGATACTGAATCAAATAATGCTTAAAAATTGCAAATAAATATTAAAATATTATATTACGAGACCATACAAATATGTAAATTGGATTTTTATTCATTTATGAGCCAGGAAATATTCACTGAACCAGCAATAAGTTTCTGATTTATTTGCTTCATAATGATCATGTCAATAAAACACAAAAATGTAGTAAAACTATTTTATACGTCAACTGATGTCTTTTTAAAATAAATGCATGTGTCATTACGGTATCAAACTAAAGTTTTGCTAGGATTCGATAGGCATAATCAAGGAAAGTCGGTCGCAGCCTGAATTGTTTTAGCAATCAATACACTGAAGACATAGAACTATATATTCATTAATAACATGTTGACTCAACTAAACTAGTTGCTATTGTTGCAAAAATAATTATCTAATATATAAACCCTATGAATACCAATAAGTAATTTTAGTTAAGTAAAAAAAAAGTTATTGTTACAATTCTATAATAGCAATGATATAACAAATATCTAATTGTTGTTAACAAAATAGTAAGAACACTTTAAACCTTACTGACAAAGATGCATATAATTATAAAAAGATAGGTATATTATATATCTAGAATAAAATCATAATACATTGCCAAAGTGTTGATATCATTAAGATAAGCGAGTAAACCCTAGGGTATACTCAACGGTGTTGAGTCTGTACACATAAATTTAAGACTACAATATAATTTTAATAGTAACTTCTGAATTATTTGAAGATGAAGATTCACCCAAATCGCTGGAACTGCCTGTCAAATCAAATTTTAAAAAATGTTTTACTTAATAATGTTACTAGGTTAATTATGTTAGGTTACTAGGACGTAACAGCGACTAATAAAACCGAGCGATCACACTTAGCTAACGTAAAACTACTTCTACGTTTAACTCGTTAAACAGTTTCTTTATATGTTGCCATGTTGTATCGTCATATCAGTAAAAGGACGTCAATTAAATTATTCAATCTGGTTTCAAGTAGGACTCGAAGTCGTAAAAAATATTTTTACAACATGAACATTTGTTCCGGACGCAGATATATTTTTATACTAGCTGTGCCTGCAACTTCGTACGCGTAGATTTCGATTTTGATAAAACGTACTCTTTGTGAACTCTTACGAATGAACCTAAAAACTATAAACCTTCAAAATGGTAATCAGCAATAGTACGACAATAAGAGATCATTCTGCTATGATTCTTTATTTGTTAACCAATTTAAAAAAAAAAATACAAAATATAAAGTGAATCCCATGGCAGTATGTTCCCGAAAACTGCATCCAATCGATTTATCCGTTTCTGAGATTAGCGTGCACAAACATACAGACATTCAAACATACAGACGAACAGACAAAATGCAAAAACATTGTTTTAGGTTCTCTTGCTTGTATAAAGGTCCTATATGAATTTTTGAATATTTGTTTTTCGTGTTGTGTGCACAACTAAAAGACAAACAGATAAACAGACAAAGATTTTAAAAATACTGAAAATGGATTCTGTTAGTTGTTACTTCACATGCTGGTATGTATTTTTTTAAATTTTCAATGTACAAAGACTACTTCTCTACCGATTTATTACATGTATAGAATAAGATTTGCATGATACCTATTACGTGATTGACCTAAATTTCTCAACCGATTTAGATGAAATAAACACTAAATGTTAAGTGAAAACTGTGATAATATATTCCTGAATTCAAATTGGGTAAGCCGTTTCTGAGATTAGCTTGCACAAACATACAGACAATAAATTAAAAACCATTGTTTTAGGTCCTCTTGGTCGAAACGTCAGGCAAATAAAAGGTATATGATACCTATTCCGAACGCGTTAATGCCCGATTTTTTAAATAATAATATACATTGGCGTACAAGCATGACATAGAAGCTATAAAGCAAATAGGCCAATAATATTCTTAACATAAAAAAAGCTCTTTAGAGGAGCAGATTAGGACCTTACGTTATTCTTTATAAATATCAATTGGTTTGCTTTCTATAATCAAATAATAGATAAAAGTGTTGACGATACAGTTTTGCTTGTTGATAGAGCCAACTAAAAAAAAACAAGAGATATAGCAACGCTTTCTATAAGGGCACTTCTACTTCTACTTCTACTTCTACTTCTACTTCTACTTCTACTTCTACTTCTTTCTATAAGGACATTAATAAAGTCCCTATCTGAAACGTCATCATTATACTTAGTAAGGCAAAGTAATTTCCTTCTACTTCCCAGTTACAACTCCAAAAATCACAGATGATCAAACCCTGTCAAGTGGAAATGCAACAGTACAAGATGCTACTGCCAAACTCTTTTTTAAGTATCAAGAATTAACATTTTGATGTCAGTATACGTATTTTAAGTAGCATTGGCAAATTGGAAAAGCTGCCAGACACAGCTTTTTTTCTAGTAACTGATTATTAGTAAAACATTAAGTCCGTTTCCGTTCGTTTAAATAAAATTTCAATTTTATTTATTTGAACTATTTGATTCCCGTATCATATCAATATCACTATCACAGACATACAGGACCATCTGTATGAAGTAAATCTAATATAACCTAATTAGTTACAGAACTGTCAAAATCTATACAATAAGTGCTGTATGTGAATTTAAGCAATGGTAATTGTTATTCTCTTGAAATTAAAAACTAGTCTATTTTCATCTTCTAATTAAAAATTGTCAGATTAACCCTTTCATCCTTCGCTCGGTAGAATGCTAAATATGCGATTTTTCATTACTTTTTTAAAAACACTGTTCATACATAAGGGTTTTTAAATACAAAAAAAAAATATGACAAATTATGTTCTTACAATAAATCCTATGTACAACAATGTGTTCGAATGTAAGCGTATAAATTAAACTAAATTAATAAAATCTAAAAGTTTACAAGTTTAAGGGTTCTCACTGACGGATAAGTCAACACTTAGAGCAAATCTAAATCATGTTTAATATCAAAATTGAGCATAACTGATACAAAATGTGAGCATAACTCGTATTAGCACCTGGTTTTCACGATCGCAATAGTTTATCACTATTGGGGGGACTTCGATCGGATCGGAGACTCTAAAAAGTGACAGATATCTGGTAGAATTTAATAGTCTTACGTACCTAATTTAATGTATATTTGATCGCGTAGGTTATTGATCAAACGGAGTCAAGTATCACACATATTACATGATTTGCCTAAACAGTTTAGCAGTTTTATCGGGGTGAATATTTTATTGAAATCACGAAGATAATTTTTCTTTTGCTTTATACATTTGTGTATTAGATTTAAATGTTAAAGATTATCATAAAATCAATAAAAAAAACATAACGATAATCATTAAAATACAGTGTGATTCAATATAAGTTTTGTAAATAATGATTTTAGAGTAATACAAAATAACTTTTGGGGCCATTTTACAAAATGTATAAAATATCTATACATAAATTAGTGTTAATACCCTAAATTTATGTAAAATCATTTGATTTGATTTGATTTGATTTGAAATTTATGTGCAAAATGGTGTGATGGCTGGTACCTAGAGCTGACATATTTATCGTTTGTTTTTGATCGATATCTGAATCATTACTATCTTATAAAACTTATACTTTAACCGCCCCGTTGGTCGAGTGGTTAGCTCAGACGCCTAACGTGTCACGGCGCAATGGGGCTCGGGTTCGATTCCCGGCGGGAGACAGGCATTTATGTGATGAGCATAGATGTCTGTGTTTCTGGGTTTGGTCGTTTATTAAATATATTTTCAGTATTTATATGTGTATTTCTATGTATTTGTATCGTTGTCTAACATCCTTAACACAAGCAAATAATTTGCTTACTTAGGGGTTAGATCAATGTGTGTGATTTGTCCTGATATTATTATTATTATTATTATTGTTCTTAGTCATACAATATTTGACTTATAGTTTTTTTCTTTAGATACTAATAATGGTTTATTTTCTGTCAGTTTTTTGTTCTAATCTTATTGCTCAATACAAAATCCTTCCGAACACCTTAATCGACTCAAAAAATTTCAACCCCGAATACAAATCCTTGCATGTTGTTGTACGTCACGCAGCCCTTGGCGCCCTTTAACCTATTATCTTAATTGGGAGGACACAAAAAGTGCAGTTTAAGTTTAAAAAGGAGATTCCGTATCCAAAGTGTTTCAACGAAACCCTGTTTCTAAAATTTCTCAGTCCGCCTGTCCGTTTGTCCATCCGTCGGTCCGTCTGTCTGTCTCCAGGCTTCATATCTTATGTACAGACTGTAATAGATAAACAGTTGAATTTTTTACTGGGTGATGTATTTTTGTTGCCGTTATAACAATAAATACTAAAAATTAAATAAATATTTAATGGAAATGCTTGATTTTTCCCATGTCCAATCCCATGCAAAAGCGTGATTTTTCTAACGATTTTAAAAATTATTACATGTAGACCCTTAAAATATTCACAGAATATTTAGTTATATATTCTTTTCAAAATTAAACAATTAAATCAAAATAAAATAAATATTTAACCCCTTAAATATTTAGCCCGCCGCGCCGGCTGCAACAACATACAACATTTGCATACAACAAACGTAACTTTTTACCGATTTTTATAAATAATGGTACTGAAATCTTTGTACGCGTTTCCAACTAACACTTGGCCGGTTTTATTTATATTTTTAGAGATGATTTACATTTTTTTATTTTTTTTTCATAGCCGGAATTACATGATTGTCTATTTATATTCATTATCTTTTCTTACAAAGTATTTCATGTGTAATAGACTTACTTGGCATTAGCATTAGACATATAATAAGTTTCATTAAATATCTTGTAATGTGACTTTTCTTACAGAAAGTACGTCGATTATTTATTTGTTATTTAATTTAGTGAATAAAATTACAAAATACAAATACATACTCAGACATATGTAAAAAGCCTGTAGTATATGTAACTTGTTTAAAAATAATTTACAATCAATTACAATCAATATAAAAAACACGCTAAGATTCTATTAATAATACGATTATAAGATTCTTATATGCTGAAAGGGTCACAACAAAACATTATTAAATTGGTATTTTTTTCTGAATTGCTGAGTCCCGCGACTCTGTTCACGTGGACTTAAGAATAATATTTATATGACTTATGTACGGTTTTACGGTTATGGTTTTTATAAAATTGTTTTTTCTTTTTTACATTCTTTTGCTTTCCCGTAATACTTTGAGTATTTATTAATCACTAGACTAGTTATTTAATTTTTTATTTACACTAATATTATTGTTTAATTTACCTATACGATGGTGTTTGTTATTATAATGTGACATGACAAATACACAGTGCTAACACTTTACAAGTTGTGAGTTTTATCAAACTACCTACTTGATACTTTATTTATTTTTGTTTTTACTTTATAGCTTTGCATTCCTGGTTTTGGGTCATGCATAAGAAATTGTATTTTTGTAATGATGTTTAATAACGTCCTTTTCATTTATTTTTATTTTTTTTTTGTTATAGTTTTTTGGTGAATTGTTTTTTTTTTAATAATTTGAAAGCTTTGTTTTTTGTATTACATATTTGTAGTTAGTAGTGAACAAAATTTACTGCTGGCAGGTATGACGTTTAAAACAAACTTCGCATACTCCTTATATTGTTACCGTTTTAGTTTTTAATTTATTGTTAATTAATTTTTATTTTATTTTTGTTTATTTACTATATAAATTTATCTACTTTTATTCAATCTTAATACTTACACACACATTATATTATCTTTATTATATTATGTCACTATTAGATCAATCCTATTTTTCCTTTTCTTCCACTTCCGAGGATAGTAATTGTAGTGACAGTTTTCAGAGTATTCCTTCACTTAATGAATCGTTGAATACTAATTTTGCAGATGCTTTTAATAATTTTAACCTTGTTCATCTAAACGCTCAGAGTATTCCAGCGCACTTTCCTGATCTTGTATCTTCGTTTGATAATAATAATAATATCCATGCCATTCTTGTGTCCGAGTCTTGGCTGAAACCATGTCTCCCTTCTAACTGTTACTCCCTCCCAGGATTTCATTTGATACGCAACGACCGCACTAATCGACCTGGGGGAGGTGTAGCCATCTACCTTCGCTGACATATACCTTTCTCTATTATTAGTATATCCCCTTCAGGGAGCCATGAAGCAGAACACCTTTTTATCGAATTAACATTCTCTTTTACTAAAATTCTCCTTTGTGTTTTCTACTGTCCGTCTTCTAATGTTAATTACTTTACATCTCTAGCTAACCTGCTTGAAAAATTTACACCTCTGTATAAGCATACCATATTGATGGGAGATTTTAACACATGCTTACTAAAAAATAATAACCGTACAGCTCGCCTTCATTCAGTAATTAATTCCTGTAATCTTAATATTCTTCCACTCTCCGCTACTCATTGCTTTCCTAATTGTACTCCTTCACTCCTTGACCTTGTCATTGTCTCATCCACTGATCATGTGAATAAACATGTTCTGCTACTGCCTTCTCTTATCATGATTTAATTTATCTTTCTTACAAATTAAGACCTCCTAAGCCCAAATCAAAGTTTCTTCTGCTTCGTAATTTTAACGGTATAGACTTGGGCCAATTACAGGTGGATGCAGCACTGATTGACTGGTCGGCAGTGCTCAACGCTGCTACTATTGACGAGCAAATTAACATATTTAATTCTCTTTTAACAGAACTTTATGCCGTACATGCCCCTTTTCGACGTGTACGTATTAAATACCTACCGGCCCCTTGGCTTACTGAGGATATAAAAAAGTAACAACATAAAAAAAACGTAGCCAAGATGAAATATAAATCAAACCCCAATGACATAAATCTTGAAAAATATAAAACTGCTCGACATCGTTGCAACAAGATGTGTAGAGATAGTCAACGACGCCATATCCACAAATCTGTCATTGAAGAAGTTGATTCGGCTAAAGTGTGGAAATTTCTTCAAACTATTGGAGTGGGGAAAGCGCGCCAAGCAACAAATCCCAATATTTTAGACTTAAACCAGCTTAATCAACATTATACTACTAGTACAATTGATAGTACAATTAAATTTAATACCCAAAATCAAATTCTCGCTTCATCCACTCCTAGTCATCCTCCTTTCTTCTTTAGTCAATTTACCGAAAGTGGTGTTAAGAGGACCATAATTCGCATCAGTTCGGATGCCGTGGGTTCGGACTGAATTAATCGTAAAATGATCGTACCTATTATTGATATTGTTATTCCAGTTATCACCTCTATCCTTAATAATTCTATTCATTCTTCAACATTTCCGAAGTCCTGGAAAGACGCCCTAATCATACCTATACCTAAAAAACCTAATCCTAGTAATTTTTCCGACTATCGTCCAATTTCCATACTTCCTTTTTTATCTAAGGTCCTTAATAAGGCGCGGTTCAGACCGGCGTCCCGCAAGGTGGCGTTCTATCTCCTCTTCTCTTTTCAATTTTTATTACTTCTATAACCAAAAATATTTCGTCTTTCTACCACTTGTATGCCGACGATCTCCAGTTATACTCACTAACTAACTTAACGGATTTTCCTTCCTGTATAAATAATATAAATATTGATTTGGAACGTATATCAAACTGGTGTAATTCTTTTGGCTTAAAAGTTAATCCCTCAAAAACACAACTCAATGTCATTGGCAGTCAAAAATTAACAATGCGAATAAATTGGTCAGACGTTCCACCTGTACTGTTTGATGGCGCTATAATTCCTTTTAATGATAAAGTTAAAAACTTAGGAGTGATACTTGGTAAATCATTATCCTGGATACCTCACATTAACGAAGTTAGTAGAAAGATTTACCTTAAAATTGGATCGCTGCGACGACTTTCTAACTCTTTACCTATTCCTACAAAAATTGCGATAGCAGAATCTCTCCTTCTTCCAATCCTTGATTATGCCGACGTTTCTTTTGTTAATATTACCCAGAATCAGCTTAATAGGCTTGAACGCCTTCAAAATTTATGTATTCGGTTTATTTTTGGGCTTCGTAAATTCGATCACGTCTCCGAATTTCGCACCAAGCTCAAGTGGCTTCCTATACGCCTTCGCAGAAATTCTCACATACTTTCACTTCTTTACTCGATCCTATTTAATCCTAAGTCTCCAGAATATCTTAAGGAGCGGTTTCTATTTCTGGATCACTCTCATCTCAAGACTCTGCGCTCTTCGGATAATCTTATCTTAAAAGTTCCTTCTCATTCCTCTTCCTTTTATAGTAATTCCTTTACTGTTGAAGCTGTCCGTCTATGGAATTCACTGCCCGCTACATTAAGAAGAGCTAATTCCTTGGACATTTTTAAAAAACAGGTGAAACAACTGTATTTATCTCAGTGTTGATACCAGTCGATCGAGTTTCCATTATTATTATTTATATACATTTTTATTATTGTTTTATCTTTTCAGTTTATTTACTTTCTATCTATATACTGTTCATTAGTAAATTATTATAGTAATGTGTGTAACGTGTATGTTTATAGTAATTGATGTATGTATGTATTATTATATTTAACAGGCGTACGTTTCATTTTAATAATTTAATGTGCACATATTGAATAATTCCACGTATATATATTATTTACATATACAAATATATATTTGTATATATGTTTTTCCTCTGGCTTACCAAGGTTGCCTTGAAAAAATCGCTATCAGCGATAAGGCCGCCTTTTGCACTTATTTATAATTTACTTGTCTTTTTTTTTTATTATTATTATTAGTTACTGTATAGTTCAATGTTGTTATTATTCTTGTATTATTTTAATTGTTATTTGAAGTGCAATAAAGAATATTATCTATCTATCTATCTAAACCCTGTAAAATTCAGTGAACCAAATTCGATTAAAAACAATGTCTCCCGTGGCAGTTACGTAATCGCGCTACAATTTATGTTATGTAACAACATAAGTTGTACAACTTATGTTATGTATGTTAAGATTTCTATAGCCTGGGTGTTATTCTGTTATATTAATTACAACATTACTAACTTTCATTTAAGTACGTTCCATAGTTTTTGCGTGATTAAGTAACAAACATCCATTCATCCAAACTTTCGCAAATATAATATTAGTATAAATTAGATAAATTCTAAAAGCCAAATAATATTGATCATTTAAACTTTAAAAGAACAACTAGCCTTAAAGCCTTATTTATTAATAAATTATATACTTATTTTTAACAAAATATGTTTTACACACTATTTAAATTTAAATTGTAAGTGGGTCCTAAAAATAAATACCGAATTTATATAATCTTAATGAGGTATTATTATTCAGGCAATGTATATGATAAAAAAATCGACTTATCAATTCAAATAAATGTACTAATAGGGATTGTACAATCCAACGAGTACCTATGTCGCCAAAAAGTGACTAAGAGGCAAGATTCGTTAAAAAAGGACTACTATTATAATATCTTTCGGTTTAGGTACTTATTTATTGTAGAACATAGGTACATATACGTATTACTAGGTATAGGTACTTATTTATTGTAGAACTAAAATTAAAATGCGCATCAAATATCCCTCAATTGTTTTATGTGTTATATTTTACACTTTCATCAGGCAAATCAGGCAAATTCATTTTTTTAATTACGTAATAATTTATTTTACATTACCTAATCGAATTAGTTCACTTCTCCCTGTTAAATCATGAAAATAGTGGTATTTAGTAAATAATATATATGGCTTATCTATTTTGTAAGGATTAAGTATAAACACAGCAATATATTATTCTCTTTCGTCATGTAATTAATTAATCACCCAATGAAACGATGTATAATGAACTGTTATATAATAATAGTCTAGATTTAATCTAAATTTTCTTAAGAGGATTTGAGTAAAAAATGTAAATTTTAATGGAAATGATATAATCAGATGTGATAGAAACACTTCTTTCAGTGCGAATGTTAATAAACCATTATCAAAACCCTCGATATTACTCCAAACAAGCCTATGGTGTTGTAGATTTTTATTTAGACATTTATTTAAAATATTTTATTTTTATGCCCTGAATCGGTCAACACTTAAATATTGCATCATACCAACAGGTTGATTACCGCTTGTTAGGGTCGTAGCGAGATATTTCATATATAACCTAATAATATAAACATTCTCGGTAAAGTTACTTTTAAAAGCAAAATTAAATAGCTCAAATATGGAGAATCCAAAGATTAGCTCGACAAATTAAAACTAATACATTATCATATATGTACATTTAATAACTAGTGCAAATAAGTAAATTAATAGGTATCAGCATGTAACAATAATTATTTTTGATGATTGTTTGAGTTAACAAAGTATTTAATTATTTATTTGTCCTTCATTGCCCTAAAAATAGGTACGTTAATCAGATTTAATGGTAAATAGTATAATCTATCAGTCTCGTCGGAAAATAAACGTTAATTAATGTTAAATATACATTTACCCATCTATTTTCACGTAAATTAATCGGTATTTTGCCTGATTAGTTTCGAAACCATACTGGGTTAATATACCTATTAATGGAAGTTGCGAAACCGCCATGCTTTTGAGTGTTCAAAACTAGTCGGACAACAATCCGAATAATTAAGAACATAACCTGGTTAATATATATTTCATAATCATTATGATTCAACGAAAGTTTAATTACAAAAAATATAAACTTTAGAAGTACCTTTATTAAACAATATGTTGACGTACTATGCACATATTATGTAGTTGTCTCTGAATATATCATCTTTATGTTTATTTTTTAATTCAAATAGTGATTTGGAATTCTAAGAATATGGTTCATTAATATTAATGGCTGATTAATGTATATTTACACAATGTGATTAAAGTGCTCCTAGTTCGTTAATCGATATGAGTTGCTCTGTCTCAGGCACATCCCTCGAGCTCACCCGACAGTCGAACCGTAGCTTGAACTTATTCTTTCGACATTAGCTTTAGTTGGTGGTTTCCTCTAACTTACTAATTAAAGGTAAATAAAATTAAAGGAAAGGTACTTACAATTATTTCTAATAATATTGATACAACCCTAAATTTGATAACATTAATGACATGTTAAAACTCACGTCCCTTCCCGTCACTCACGTCACTCATGTCCCGTCCCATTACAAAGACGTCGAAATAAATTTTTATGCTTAAAATTATAATTATTTCCTCTATTTATATCGACTCACATCTTATAGAATAGTTTATCTAAGAATATCAAAGTAATCTGGTTTTCAATTTATTTTAACAGATATTTTCATTATGATCAAAGAAAAAGTTGATAGTCGGATATTGCATACTACTTTATTTTTCGTAGTTGAAAATGCAATCTATGCGTTGCCTACGAGACATGTGCTGCTCGCATCAAATATATTGTATTTTTGAAGGCATATTTTACCTGTGATTTTTTTGTGGATAGCAAATAAAGTGAAACAGAAAGATTTATTGATGGACATTTAGATTGTTCAGTCATATCTTTCCAAAACCTTCAAGCCCCTAACTTTTTTAAAATACATTACAAAAGGCGCTAATTTGGCAGTAAGACGATTTTTGGACTTTGAACTCCCAATATCACAGGTATTAATTTAATTTAAATTAATATAAAAATTTAATACGATCCTATCAATTTAGTCGATATGTAAGCTATAACAAGGTGATTTGACGTATATTCTCATTTTAAATTCATGATGATACAAAATCCTTGGCGGTGCATCTAGGAATTGGTCGAGTTTATTTCTCCGTATCGAATCTTGTTCAACGTACTGAAACACTTCAGTCGACCACATTGACAAGTTTCTTTTCCGTTTTGCCAAAACGATCCATTTCCACGAACGTTGTTTCACTTTATTACACTTGAAACCCTGTATCAAACATTTTACCGTCTTATACCTCGTAATCACTATTACAAAGCTGCATAGATACAGACTTTTAAAAATACTATGTTCGGACTGTTTGTTCGATGTTCATTGACAGACACAGACAGACACAAACGTCTGGAAGCTAATCATTGAATAAAATATCAAGGATCGAAAGTCACACAATATTAACGATAAATAACTGCTAATTACTTGTCTTTATATATAACTGTACACTTAAAATAATTATATCCAAATAATATTAAGTTTATACAAAATATATATGCAAGTAGTGAATATAAATATGCCTTAAATAAACATTTTATTTAATATAACATTTACGAAGCTAACAACTCCGGCTATTCTCGACATGAGCCAAAAAAATATACTTTAAAACTTGAGCCGATTTAGTTATTTTCTTCATAAAATTAAAGTTAATTACTATTTATGTGCATATTAAATAATTTAAAACTTTACCCCGTAATGGGCAAATATTTAAAGGGCTTGATTGCTTTGGTTCTGTCAAACTGTGAAATTCGTGACACCATTATGTATGTAATAATAAAAAATACACATGAGCACACCAATATATAACAATTAATTTGTATTCCTTTACACTTTTATAAAACTCATTAAAGATTTACTATTGCTAAATATTTGCTAAATTGCTAAATATTTGCTAAATTCGTATTATAAGTATTAGAAAATAATTATTTAGTTATTAATTAGTTATTAATTAGTTGTTACGATATTATTTACTGACATAAATAATACACAAATCTAAAAAAAAAAACAGTTAAATTGTCTGAAATTGTTATGTTATAACCAACCATTAAATTTTTATATTAAGTTATTAATTATTATTATAAGTCAATCATTAAATTATTTAATTGATTCGCTATACTATACTAAGCGATCTTGAATTGTCAATTAAAGTTACATTTTAATAATTCAACCAAAGGTTTATGTTTACGCAATCAAAACTTAACATATATTTGGTTTCTCCAAAATTTAAGAAGTTCTGAAAAAAAACAGGATATAATTCATTTTGTTTTCATCACTACAACTCAAATAAAATAATATTTGCGTCAATAAGATTTCAATAATATAATTTCATACAACTTTAATCACAACTATTATCTTGTGAATTACAATTCGCCTATTTTAAATTGAGATTTAATTTTATCTTTCATTTCGTTGGAAATGTATTGTTTTATAACACTGTAAATATTATATTTATTTTGTTCTCAATAGTCAAATAGTCAGAACAATGAACTCATTATCCGAAAACAGATCTACAGTCAACAAAAAAATCTAATAATAATAATTTCTAATAATATATTACTATTATAATTTCACGTACTAAATCTTGCTGATATTTTTTATTATCTAAATAACTTCAATCTTGTAAAGTTCTTCTAATATCTCATATTGTCGTTGGTTTTAACTACAGTTAAATAAGTGGAGAATCATACTTGCTACATACCTACACTACAACCTTAAACAGAATCTATAATAAATATAACAATTATTACATATGTGATGATTCTGAAAATTAAAGTGATCGCTTTTTATGACATCTGAAAGTCGCCGTTATCATAAGTTTTATTATATTTTTATCACACGTCGCTAAAAATATCAGTATGGCTTATGAACGTAACGTAGACAAAGAATGTTGTTTATGTCTACGCTAAATGAATAATAAATTGTATATGGTCACAGTAGGGTGCAAAAGAAAATAGGACCTACTTAGAATAATTTACATAATTAAATTACATTTATAATAAAATTACATTAGATTCTAAAACTCCGCCGATGCTAGGTCGCAATCCGAATGAACTGAATGTATATAAAATCCGTTCCCATACTTTGGCAGCGTTAATAAAAAACGCTGGTAACATTCCATGAACTTGATTCTTATGAGCGCTAAATTGTTGCAAGCCGGAGCGCTAGTATGTAACAAACAAGAAAATAACTATGTAAACCAGCTACTTAGTTATGACGTTGATGTTAGGGAACTGATGACATTGTGCCGACATTTAGAAGTGTCTAGTAACTTTATCAGTGTCACAACACATAACATAAAAAACATGCACAAAAAAATCTTAGTTTTCATGTGTAAAGAGGTTTTGCAGCTTTTAGAATTGCACAAACAATAATGGCTCTTGTCTGTCTAGAGTCTAGACTATCATTGAAACCTTTAGAGTGTAGTTTTTATTGGTCCGTGTTCAACTTTACCTGATTTAAATTATAGAAAATACGAGGGCCAAACTAAAAGTTTTCAGAACTAACCACTTGTAAACAATATAATAAAAAATAAGTTTAAATTTTGAAAGTGGAACTCTTTGCCAAAATTACTGAGAAGCGGTGTATTTCATACCTTTGTCATTTATTTTCAGATATGTCGTTAAATTGAAAATCTCTGTCACGTCAATAAGAATTTAGTTCAAGAAAATTTTCCTAATTTTTTTATGACCTTCAATGTTATTTCATTTAAAAGGACTGGTTTTATTGTTTCTTATGATCCGAAAACCAAAAGACAATCAACTCGGTGGGTGTTTCCTTTTTACCCACATTTGTTTTTCACTTATGCACTTTTTGGAATTCTTATTTATAACCATTCGGCTATTTAGTTGCAGGGCTAATGAGTACTATGAAGTTATCATAATTCCTTATGCTTGCATTTCCCGGAGAGTTTCAAAGTTTATTGGACAAATATTTCGTATGTAATTTGAATTCACTATACATAAGTAGATTTACTGATTTATGACTTCCTTAAATTTTCTTACTTTGGCAATATTTTAGTGTTGTTCCAGTTTTTTAAATTGGAGTCCGTAAAGGCTCTTGCAAGGCCAGCAAGGCCTTTTTCATTATAAGGTGTAGGGTCAACCCGTAAATTAACCGTAATAGGAGGTTTCTGGTAGATATGGCTAAAATTTATTTTTATCACGGAAAGACGTGAATCTTTTAGGCGTTGTCTAGTTGTCCCTAGTTGTCCCACTTTCCTGTCTTCTGACTGTACCTGAAGGTGAATCCTGTTTTTATTAAATTTTAAAATTTCCATATCACCTTAATATGATATATGGTGATATGGTACTAAAACGATACCATACTGTAATAAAGGGTTCTTTATGGAACCCGGCAATAGCAGGCTAGAAGTTGTCCAGCCTTTGAGCAAGATGGTTGGTAGTCTTAAGATTTACTTATAGACGTGGCTCTACAGTGATAGAGGCCTATAATTCATAAGAATGGTTTCATCTCATTTCTTATTAAACAGCACCACTACAACTACCCCTACTTGTATAATATTCAAGTATTACGTCAAACGGCCACCCCGTTTGGCGTAATACATGAATATTAAAATTACTACGAGTAACTCGACACTGTAAGATACATGCAAGATTTCTTATATTTTGTTTAAAACAATTATGAAAAAATAAAATAATTTTGCCATTTTGACATTTAAAATATAATAATAGAAGAAAGTTAAAATATATAATATAATAGAAAAAGTTGTTGTAAAAATATTATTACTTTCGTATTATGTATAAATGTATCACGAAAAGTATATACCTACCAACTTTTCTAAATATAGTAAAAGTTAAAATTATAAAGATTGTGAATATATGTGAAAATCGATTTTGCCTCTGGCAGACTTTCAGAAAATCTTTTTAAAAATTGGATTATAAAAGTATTTTTATCCTATCGCAATGCATTATCTACATTATGCAAACTTTCAAATCGAGTAAAATACATGCATTTTTTATCTATTTTTGTATAATCTGAATGTGAAACCTACGAGTACGTAAAAATTGCATAAACTTCCTACAGTTATGATTAAATGGTTTTTTAATGATTAAATAAAAAAAATATATTTGTGACTATACTAGAAAATAATGATTTGCAAATTCATTTCAACATAAGATTTTTTTAAATCGAAATACTGATGACAATGATTTCCGTCAAAGGAAAATCATATGAAAAGTATCGTATGGTAACGTATGTAAGACATGTGTATCCACCATGAAGAAAAATAAGGATATCATCAACGAAGAGGAACCCTGCAAACGTTTAGTACAAGAGCAATTATTAAAATGGGTGAAGATATACCACTAAACGCTGTTATATTTAAAACAGATGTAACTATAATAATCTAGAACCTAGTACAATCTAAAATAATCTAGAACCTGACAACAGAGTGAAACTTCTGGATCGAGCTGAACGTATATACAGGTTTATTTTTAATTAGTTGACCACCTCTTGCAGGCAGCCTCTCTTCATCAGTCCTAACAACATTTATTCTACGATTTTCCCGATGCGCACCAGCGCTGACCTATGTATATTATTTAGAATAAATTAGCTTCATGGTAATTTAGTTTTAGTTAATATTATAATCATTTTAATTTCTTAGCTATTTTATCACTCCCTGCAAATACACATCCTATTGTTTTATATAACAAAAATATCATAATATACTTTAAGAATACTAGTAGAAATATCTAATTTAATATATAAACTTAAGGCGAAAGATATTGTTTTTGCCTGGTAAAAGATATAACTTACATTTTCAAATTAGGAAAGGAGTTTATCAGTTCCTAGGGAAATTCAACTTTATTTGAAGTGGAAAAAAATACCAATAAGTACAACTCTATAAAAGAACTTGGCAAAGTAATTTTGAGATTTTAACCATACAAGCTAATAGAAAATTAAATCTATTTTCCTTATAATTGTGTCTTCACTTGGTGATAAACGAGGAAGGAGGTCACCTGATTATAAATGATTACCCTATTTTTAGCCCCATCAGAGGAATTGTAAATGCTTTGAAGGCTTTGAGAAGGAAGCAGAATAAGTTCTTATAATAAGTCCACATTTTAGAATTTTAAAAGTGTCGAGCTTTTTAATATACTAAGTTATATGCGATATAATATATAAGTTAGAAGATAGTACTTTACAACTAGTTGAAAATAGTGATAAGAGCTGTATGTTGTTGAGTTTAAAGTCTCAACAAACATCGTTTGTAAGTGCCTGCTTAAGTTCTAAACACATTATTCACTTATTATATTGTTAGACGTTGAGGGTATTTCTAAGCAATTGGTAGAGATCTATTGGTACAAATTAGTAAACAACAAGTTAAATTAAGAACTATTATATCATACTTATTTAAGAGCGGAAGCTCTGAAGGTGTGGATAGTGATTGAGGGTGTGACTTTGGAGTACCTTATCTATATTTATAACTGTATGAGATTTGTTCTCGTTGTTAAATTATGTGAAATATGTAAATTTTGTAATATATTTCATTTTTTTTTGATAAAATTTCTACTTGGTGTCTTATTATTAAATATATATTTAAATCCTTATTTACAATATTATTGTCAGTATGGGTTTGATAATCTTTCTATATTTAGGGTAAAGGAAAACAATAAAATACACTATCTTACAAGAATTTGTACGATGGTGACAATTATCAAATTTACTATAATACTATAATTTGGTTAGTTAAATACAATTCTCAATCTCAACTCTTTTTATAATAGGTCAGTGCATGTAAAACCTACTGGCCTTATATTTTAAACAATCATTAATACAAAATGGCGTCTTGTACTTCGACTAGTGATATCAGAGTGTCAACTACATTTTTTTGGTTTTGGAAGACACTTTCACTTTCGCAACACTTTCGCAATATTAGCTCTAAATAGTTCAGAGCTACTGAGATTATCCGGGAAACAAAGAGTATAATCGCCAAGTTTTCCTTAAGTTTAAAGGGCACTTCTGCTTACAACGCTTTTAGAAAATACGTTATATATTTACTTTAAAATATGTAATCTATAAGTTCAACAAACATATTACATTAGGAAAAATAATAAAATTTCTTTAAAATTCGACTGTTGGTCAGGTTCAGGATACATATTAGAGAGTTCTAACATTTTATTTTATACTACACGTAAACTAAATATTTTTTAAACTTATATAAATATAGAATGAAAAATAAACCGACACGGGCAGAGGTTCGAACCCGCGACTACTGGGAAACCGTCCCGTCGCTCTACCAACTGAGCTACCGTATCGCTGTTCGCCTCAATGAATTAGGCATTCTATATGTGATCGTCTTTTTGG
The DNA here is from genome assembly GCA_959347405.1 of Napeogenes sylphis. Classification (NCBI taxonomy): domain Eukaryota; kingdom Metazoa; phylum Arthropoda; class Insecta; order Lepidoptera; family Nymphalidae; genus Napeogenes; species Napeogenes sylphis. The sequence goes on from OY365786.1 coordinate 22,660,642, forward strand.
AATGGTGGTGACATTTATTAGGTTTATTTCGAAAATACTAACCAATGTTTCTAACTTTGCAACATACATAAACATTGAAAAGATGCCACTACCGAAATGAATGCTTGAAAATGTCTATGCCTAGAGTCACTGTTTTTCACAGGTAAGTTTCGAGCCCCGATGCTAAACCCCCAATCTCTCCTCTGAATATGATAGAGGTCAAGAAGAGATTTTACCCAGACATTTCATTTTAGTACTCAAGAGAATACGAGACCAGGGCAAACGAGGCCTACACTCAACTTTAATTGCGGATTTTTGCAATATCAGGGCATTGCAAACTAACTTAATAACATAAACGCCGTCCACTACCATATTGAGATGGCGCAATCAGCCTTATTATTTTTAACGGAAACGCGGATATTTCAACCAAGCGACACAGCGTTTTTATCACACCCCGGGTATAAACTTTTACATCACTTTATACCTCACGCCGGGGTATCTCTGTTCTTAAGGGACGATATCTGCTGCTGTCACCTTGGCAATTTTTGAAGGAATCTGTCAACACTCTGTGGCTGAGGCATAAGTAACCAAGGATCCGAACTCTAAAGTTTTAAAGAGAAAATACAAGCGTGCCTCTAGATTCTTCTATGTCGAATCGTCAGGGCAAAGTGCGGAAAGAAACTTGGGCTTTATGTTTAAGGTTTCAGAATGGGGTAAAGTAGACACAAATTTCCCTAGTAGACACAAATTTTGCGCATTTACCACTAAGAAAGCGCCATTCATCGTATCACAGTTCTTCGAGAAAACTCCCATATGTGCTTCACCAATTATCGGAATACAGGGCGTGGAAATATCGAGCAGTTGTCAGTTTCGAGGTTATCAGGAGAGTAAGGCAAGATGGCATCGAAGAAACTTAGTGATCCACAGAGCGAGGCAGTACTTCTCGCCGAACCGAATTCTCGCGCTTAATAAAGCGCTGATTAGGCCATACATGAAGTACCGTTCTGGTTGGTTCTCCTGTCTGACCATGGTGCAAGCCATTTCTGTCCATTCCACATATTCATTATATTATTAAATATACGACTTTTAAAAATATAATTATTACTGGCAAATCACTTTTAATCGTCATATGGTTAGTTGATCTTTATGTTGTTTATAAGCTAATATGTAGGTATATAAAATTAAATATTTATATAAATATTAAATTTTACATACTGTAATATGTATATATAATATTATATAAAATGTGTATAAAAGGACTCAAGGCATTATATATTAACCACTTATGTTACTTAAAATACAGCTTTTAGAATGAAAAAAAAAATTGGAATTTTATTAACTTTTTGACTGAAACATGACACATCATTAATTTTTATTCGCGACGAACCTTCATTTTGTATTTTTTGTATCATTGCTATTATTTTTGCATGATTTATATATTTTAATTGTAATTTTAGATTCTTTTGACATTCGAGTGTAATTGATAATGTTATGTTGTATTAATCTTAATTGTACTTTGTTTTGAATAAAAAATTATCATCACGTTAAGACAAGACGAAGAAAAGAAAATTGACAATTTTTATGTATCGATTTTTATGTAAATAACTATATTTCTTAATTTTTTAAGCAGAGGTCAGCTTATCGAAAATCACAAGCGCTGATCATATATTGTAACTTAGTAAAAAAAATGCATAGCTGTCCCCAGCTGTACAAACGCACTTCAATGTAATATTTATCTCTAAATCGCATAGGTATACCAAAATATGTTAACTTAATCGACCGAAATGATACATTTGCTTAGTGTGGTATATAGGTATAAATACAAATATTTCAATGAGTTTATTTAAAAAATATTTATACTACAACGTTGTATCTGTAATTTGGATTAGATATCTAGAATTCAGTTTTTTTGTAATATATTTAATTATATTTTGTAATATTTATAATAAAAATAATTCAATTATACAAGTTAATCTCCAGACTTCACTACCGTGTAGAGAATTTTGATTCGTTGAATCGTAACATCTTTAAAGGAATATAATTTATTTCTAATTCCATACTTACTTGATTCATTCAATGTCTGCAATCTTCATGTATACTCAAAAATAATTATAATTATAAGCAACGGTGTGACCTATGTCCTACAATAAAATATAAACTGTTGAAAATTATAGTGTTATTAGCTTTGGATAATATATGTTCGTTAAACAGACCGTATTTAATCTCACAACGTCGACTAAATGTAACAGAAATGACCAATCAATTAACTTAATCAACAGACATCAATTACACACTATACAGGGACGTACGAATTCAGTAAGTATACAGCGAGTACTCGTTAATTTTAATAGTTGTACAAATTCATCAGAAACATTATAACATTTTTATACTATGTATTAATATTTCAAAGTTTTATCAATTTGACAAGCCTTTAAGATAAAGTTATCACATTACTATGCTTAATATCAGTATTAGCAAATGTCTTATAAAAAAATGTTACGTATGTTATCTATTTTTTATAAATTACTATTTGGTGCCTGCACTCATTCAGTAGTTTCGAACGTGCAACGCATTTCTTAAGAAGGAAAACGTTTAGCGGGGAAGAGCTAGAAATATTACACTTATTTTGATAAGTAGTAAAAGCCACTTATTACACTTATAATTCTTTAAAATTGGCATCTGCAAAACTCGCTAAATAAAAGTTTATTACCAAGATAGACATCAGCTGCTACACCAGCCGTCTGATCTCTAAAAGTTTAGAATGAAAGCCAAGCCGTAACTACATATTGAAAAACATGGTTTGGATTACCAATGAACTGTCGAAAAAACAAAAATATAGTTGTTTATAAAAAAAGAATATTTATTTATGCTCTATTAGTTTCGATTAAAATAATTGTGTTCTTGCATTACATATAAAAAAGGACAGTCAAAATGAAGATATTAAAAAAATATATAATTTGGAAAAAATAAATGTAAGTAATATGATAAGGGGGTCCAAAGAGATGTATTATTTTAATGAATTTAATAAGTGTAAAAATAAACCCAAAAAGATGTTGGGCCTTGTCAATACTTTAGCTTTAAATAAAATTAAAAAAAACTGCGTTCCACAGAAGCTCACATTATCTGATATTACTATTATCGATGGGTATGAAATTTGTCAATGTTTTAATCATTATTTTCTGACGATAGACTCAGTATCAGCAAACAAAATACATCCGAAATACCACACAAGCTCCATGCATACTCTTATGTATGAAGAAAACCATCAGACCTACAAAGTTTTAAACGAACTTAAGCCTTGCAATGAGAAAGAAGTAGCTAAAATTATTGATAATTTAATTGCTAACACGAGCACTGGCGTTGATGACCTTAGCCCAAAGGCCCTAAAAAATATTAAAAATATAATTGCCGCAGACTTAACTAATTGTATAAATAAATGTTAAAAAAAAAGATATATTATATATAAAGATATATAATTGCAAAAATCATCCCAATTTATAAAGCAGGTTCAAAATTAGACCAAGTAATTACAGACCTATATTAGTGCTTCCTGTTATCTCAAACATTTTTGAAAAGATTATTTATAACAGACTCATAGAATACTTAAATGCTAGAAACTTTTTCATTAAACAACAATATGGTTTTAGATCAAAATCAAACATACTCGCTGCTGTAATTGACATAGTTACTAAAATAAAGACAAATATTGATCGTAAACAAGTTTGTTTAGTATAGCCACTCAAAGCTATTATATAAGCTAAATAACATAGGAATCGAAGGAACAGCTTTAGAAATGTTAACTTCTTACCTTACCAACCGTAAACGGATAGTTCAAATTTCCAATTATAAAAGTGACACTCAATTAGTAACCTGTGGTATACCACAGGGCCATCTTAGGACCATTATTCTTTTTGATAAACGTCAATAATATTATAAATTTAAACCTGTCAGGTCAAATAACTCTCTATGCAGATGATACTTGCCTTTTCTATTTTGCACAGTCGATTCATAAAGCTATAGCACAAGCACAAAAAGACCTTGATATAGTAAATCAATGGTTTCTATATAACCTTCTTACAGTAAATAAAGCAAAAACTTCATATATGATTTTTAAAGCAAAAAATAAAAAAAATACCTGATTACACCCCACTTAATATAAATAACTCTATTTTGAATAAGATTGAAAAAGAAAAATATTTAGGTCTAGTTTTAGATGAAAAACTTACATGGTATCCTCATATTGACCAAATAATGTTAAAATTATCATTACTCACTGGAGCATTGCGAAAAGTTTCTAATTGCATTCCTCAAAAACTCTGAACTACTATTTACAATGCCCTAGCTAAGCCACATTTTGAGTATCTAATTGAAATTTGGGGGTCAGCTGCTCAAATACATCTTAAAAAATTACAACGAATACAAAACAAACTAATAAAAGCACTATTTAAATATAAACACTTTAAACCATCTAAAGATATATATCGAGAAACGAAACTTCTAAACATAAATCAAATTTACACATACAATACATGCAACCCTATTAAAATAATTACTACTAATAATATACATTCAAATATAACATTTACACCAAAAGTAATAAAACATAACCTAAGAAACAAAAACAAAATACATGTCTGGCAGCCTCGGACAAAAACTTATGGTAATAAAAAAATAAGTGTGCTGGTGCCATTTTATATAATAATTTACCTGATGTCATTAAGTATTGTAACAATATTAGGCAGTTTAAGAATAGTCTCAGATTATACATTAGAGATAATATTTTAGAAAACAGATAAAGTATTGTATAGCTACTTTAGCTTTATATTTTATATATATTTTAATGGTTAAATTCCCTAATGGTTAAATTCATTATTATTGTCCTTATTGTGTCTTAGTTGAATTAAATGATAGCTTTAGTTACATTATATAAGTACCTAGTTAAAATAAGATCGTAATTGTGTATGCATGCATGTGCATGTAGGCTTGCATAGATGCACGTATGTATATGCATGTATAAACATAACGGTGGAATAAATGTAATGCATGCGTCAAAAAGTTTGCTTAATCGAATTTACTTAATCTCTGTATAAGTGAAGAGTGTGTTCTTCATGAGAAATAAATATCTTTAAACACAAGTAACATTATATTACCAAAATTGTTTACTTGCTTGTTTCGTTTTTACTTTTACCAAACTTCATTATTAACTTTAGATTTTCTAAAGATTTACTATACTTGAGAAAAAACTTATATGTTAGCTTTATATTCCAGATGTATAATGAATTGAATTTTGTATAATTGTATGCTTTCATATTACTTTGTTTAAATAAATTAAGGTCACTGGAATTTAAAAGAGTAACCGTCTTGTACTTTAATATCTCACCTTTAAACCTGAATTAAAAAGTATTTATTTTATAAAAAAAGGGACACCCGGATGGAACGAAGTTCCTTTCGATTAATTATTGAAGAAATTGTAATTAAAAAATTTACATTAAAAGCTTTTAATATTTTTTATAAACATAAAAGAAAAATAACTAAATTAAAAAGTGGTAATCAATAAACCCGCGAGTTATTGTCGCGCCACCTAGCGGTTTCACTATGTTTATATAACAGACGTAGTTATGTTTCGTTAAGATATAAATAGATGGCGTTGTTACAAATTGCAACAAACTCCAATATCAAATAAATAATAAAGAACTACTAAGCAATTTAATATAATACAAAAAATAATAATTAAAATAATTAATTAAAACCTAAAGTATTTATTAGTAAGTGAAGACTTATATTTTCATGTAGGGAACGATACATTTATAATTTTTATGGTATTAAATTATTAATATAAGCTAATATGCTGATGAATAATATTTGTATACTATTTTTGCATGATATTTCGCCGATAATTTATAATAAATGTAAATAAAATGAATAATTAAATTAAAAAGTGTTAATCAATAAACCCATGAGTTACTGTCCCGCCACCTAGCGGTTTCATTTTGTACTAATATGTTAATATAACAGATGTTGTTATGTTTCCCTAAGGTATAAATAGATGGCGTTGTTACAAAACATTACGAGTATATTTGATCACAAATTTGTATTACTATTTTCATTTAAACTGTCTTATTTGCAAATTGATTCTAAAAGAACAAAGTCCAATATCCAATAAATAATAAAAAACTACTAAGCAATTTATAAATTTTAATTTAATTTAATTTAATTTGATTTGATTTGATTTGATTTGATTTCATTTCATTTCATTTCATTTCATTTCATTTCATTTCATTTCATTTCATTTCATTTCATTTCATTTCATTTCATTTCATTTCATTTCATTTCATTTCATTTCATTTCATTTCATTTCATTTCATTTCATTTCATTTCATTTCATTTCATTTCATTTCATTTCATTTCATTTCATTTCATTTCATTTCATTTCATTTCATTTCATTTCATTTCATTTCATTTCATTTCATTTCATTTCATTTCATTTCATTTCATTTCATTTCATTTCATTTCATTTCATTTCATTTCATTTCATTTCATTTCATTTCATTTCATTTCATTTCATTTCATTTCATTTCATTTCATTTCATTTCATTTCATTTCATTTCATTTCATTTCATTTCATTTCATTTCATTTCATTTCATTTCATTTGATTTGATTTGATTTGATTTGATTTGATAGCTTGCTTTCCATAAGAGAGAGAGAGATAGCAAAACATGTCGTGCCAACTTTTGGTAAGAATTTATACCGTCTAGCCCCATTTCACAACGCGCGATAACTACCTACGTTCCAAAAATTATACATAAAATTTTTCATGTCCGTTCGTACTTTTAGTTTTCTCAAAATTATTATCAAATGACTTTGAGAAAACTGAAGTGATCTTCAGTCCTTCTCAAAGTAAAAAAAATCAAATCTGAACTTGTTATTCATTCACTCGTTCAGACTCGTTCAGCATTCTAATACCTGATTATTAATAGCCTACACGCACACAAAGCATTATCAATTTAAAAAGCATTATCTATTTTACATATTATGTTACAATCAAAATGTGTTTAAAATTTTTATTTAAAAAACAATTTAGTTCATGTTTGATTAATAAGATTCCATATAATTAATCATATTAAAATAACAGTCTGGTTACAGTTACAGTTACAGGTTAAAGAAGAATATTCATTTTTGTATATTGTCAAAGGGCAATAAATCATTCAATAATTTATAGAACCAAATAAATAGAATTGTACTACTATAAGTTTATAACCGTAAGTACATCTTTAATTGCGACTTCCTTTGGCGGATTAAGAATTTTTTTTAATTACACATTTATGTACCTACCTATTTATTGATTAATTTTAAATCTTGTTAATTTCTAAAAGTTCCTTATAATAATAAATATTTCAAGAATAAAAAAAATATTTGAGATTTTGTTACAAATATTATTACATTTACAATAAAAACAAGAGATAAAAAAAAGCAATTTAAAACATATTATTTCCAAATTAAGCCGCAACGGCTTAAAATAAAAAAGTTAGTAGAAAGATAGTTTCAACTGCAGTGCAACTTATATTATAGATAAAGATATGAATTTGCGTCCCGAGAACTGCTAGCGGCCGCGAGGCGCGTATTCAATAAATTACAAATTTAATTAAAGTGTATACTGCGAGGTCGCAGCTCTTTAATTAATGTGTTTTAAGAGCTTTAATATATCGAATCGAGTTGAAATCGATTAGATAGAGTTTTTACTGTAGTAATACATTTTAAAATATCGAATTATCGTTGTAATTAATTATAATTGTAATTTAATGTTGTGGAAAAAAAAAACCGCTTACAACACTTCGTTGCGTGTTAATAAATATAAATTCAAATTAATAATACCAAGAAGATTAAAGATGTAATTAAACTTAGCTTTACTTACTTTATTCTTAAGTTTAAACGCGCCTATCAGGACATACGTATAAGCAATCTTGTTCTAAATTTATTAAAATAAATTTAGACAGACATTTTCATTACTATGAAAGTTAAAGTTGATTTTCACAATTTGCATTCTAAATTATTTTCCGAGTTGAAAATGCAATTTATGTATTACATAATGAGGCACGTGCTTCTCGAGTCAAAACTATCTTTTAAAAAATAAGTTTATTCTTTTAGAAATTATTGATTTAATTTATAATTTAAATGTTTTTAAGACTTTCAAATGTATGTATTATAAATATATGTTTTTTCCATTATTTGTTATTTTTTATTTATTTGCAATTTGTATATTTTGGAATTGTATTATGTATACGTAGATTTACGTTTATAGAAAACACTTTTCCAACAGCTGAACTAGAAAAGCCAGCAGCTAAACCTCTCTGCCTCTACGAAATTCTGGTTTTGTAGTTATTATATATATTATTATATTATATTTTAGTTATTAAGCATGTTACACGCTTAGTTTTTTTGTATAATGTACCTTATATTTTATATTAATATGGTTTTTTTACTTATCGAACTATGCAATGTTAAACATAATTATGCATGTTCAACACTTGCACTGTTATCCAAAACAATGAAATCAAAGTATGTTTCTAAACTGTCTCTTGAATGTTTTATTATTTATTGATTGTATTTGATTCAGTTCAGAATATTATTAGCAATTTATACAACATTTTAAATCGTAACTAAGATGTTTTCATTACATCCCTAGATTTCCATAGCATGTGGGGTTATAGTTTACTTATATTGCTTTTAAAAAAGAAATCAGTATAGGATTAGTAAGCTATTTTAATATGCAAGATACAAAATAAACGTAGGTAAGTTTTTAAGTTTGTTTTTACACATGTATTAATGTCATGGCATTTGCATGGCATGCCATTGCAAAAAGGACGACAAAAGCAGAAGCCTGCGACCTGCGAAAAAAGATAAAACAGTAATATTAAAAAGTGTTTATAATTTTAAAGAGCATAAGCATAAGCATAAGCATAAGCATAAGCATAAGCATAAGCATAAGCATAAGCATAAGCATAAGCATAAGCATAAGCATAAGCATAAGCATAAGCATAAGCATAAGCATAAGCATAAGCATAAGCATAAGCATAAGCATAAGCATAAGCATAAGCATAAGCATAAGCATAAGCATAAGCATAAGCATAAGCATAAGCATAAGCATAAGCATAAGCATAAGCATAAGCATAAGCATAAGCATAAGCATAAGCATAAGCATAAGCATAAGCATAAGCATAAGCATAAGCATAAGCATAAGCATAAGCATAAGCATAAGCATAAGCATAAGCATAAGCATAAGCATAAGCATAAGCATAAGCATAAGCATAAGCATAAGCATAAGCATAAGCATAAGCATAAGCATAAGCATAAGCATAAGCATAAGCATAAGCATAAGCATAAGCATAAGCATAAGCATAAGCATAAGCATAAGCATAAGCATAAGCATAAGCATAAGCATAAGCATAAGCATAAGCATAAGCATAAGCATAAGCATAAGCATAAGCATAAGCATAAGCATAAGCATAAGCATAAGCATAAGCATAAGCATAAGCATAAGCATAAGCATAAGCATAAGCATAAGCATAAGCATAAGCATAAGCATAAGCATAAGCATAAGCATAAGCATAAGCATAAGCATAAGCATAAGCATAAGCATAAGCATAAGCATAAGCATAAGCATAAGCATAAAAAAAAGCATAAAGCATTAAGCATTAGGCATAAAGCAATAACCATTAAGCATTTAGCAATAAGCATTTAGCAATAAGCATTAAGCAATAAGCATTTAACGTTTTGAAAAAAAAGCATTTATCAATAAGCATTAAGCAATAAGCATTTAACGTTTTGCAAAAAAGCATTTAGCAATATGCATTTAACGTTTTGTAAAAAAGCATTTAGCAAAAGCGTTAAGCAAAAAGCATTTAGAAATAAGCATTAAGCAATAAGCGTTTAATAATAAGCATTAAGCATTTTACAATAAGCATTAAGCAATAAGCATTTAGAAATAAGCATTAAGCAATAAGCATAAAGCATGTTGCATTAAGCATTTAGCATTAAGCAATAATTATTTAGAATTTAACAAAACGTCAAGCAATTTGTATGTATACAGGGTTATTTTTAATTAGTTGAGCACCTTTTGCAAGCAGCCTCTCTACATCAATCCCAACAACATTTGTTCTACGACTTTTAAAAAATCTTGATAAATAACTCAGAATAAACGAACAAAAAAAATTTTTGCTCCCTCGATTATTTATTACTCTGTATTTTGTAAGCAGTCTAAAGTATAGGTCGCGGCAGGCTAGCGAAAGTCAGAAACTGTTAAATGCGCGCGCCAGCTTTTTTGTATAGCTTCATCTCTTTTACACCATGTTGCTATGGAAATACTAAATAATCAAAATGACAAGTATGTGGATTACAAAACACAATTTACATTAACCAAAAATAAAATTATCGGATTAGAGTTTTATAATTAAATAATGAATTGTAATTACATACTGGACAATACGATTTTATGGACTTGCTATTAAAACTAATAAATAAATTCAAGATTATAACATGAAGAAGAAATTATGAAATGTAATTTATAATATTTTTAAAATACATTGATTGTCTGAAATAGAAGAAATAAGAATGAAAAGAAATACGAGTTTTGGCTGAGAAATGGAGTCCTGATCTTTACAAGGTCTGTTTTGCTATACCTAGAACGAACAGCAACTCGAAACAGCAGAAACCATGATGAAGAATAATTTTATTTGTGAGATAGTGACGATCCAACATGTTAAGAAGCCTAAAGTTATTATTTTTAAAGTGGATTGTGTACATTTGTCTGTTTTTATGGTACTTACCTATGTGTTTCTTCTATGAGAATATTATACGTCAGAAACAGTCGATTCACTTCTTACGTTTTAATTAATTAATATTAATGAAAATTATGACGTTTTTCTGTTACGCGCCATCTTAAAGAAATTCGTAAGTAACTTATTGTTTTATTGTCATGATATAAATATTAACAAACGAGATAATATGATATGTATAAAGTAAGTTAAAGAGAAGTTATTGTTTTAAAAAAATAATATTTATTTGGTTTCGTTACAGTGCCCTTATTTCATAAACCAAATAAAAATATTGAGACATTCAACTTGTGGACAACTTCTATTGGAGATTTTGTTTTTTCATTAGATTCTTAAACAGTTAGACAATATGTGTTTCGACTATTTTAATAAATAAAAGTGGAAAACGATGCTATTTTTTATTAAACCTTAGAAAATGATCAAGTTCTAACGTGCATAGCCGCCGCTGCGTCACCCCGCCACCCCGCCACCCCGCGCCCCGATGCACGTGGCCTTGGCACATATTTTGACAAGTTGCGTGGCCTCTCTTTGCTCGAGTTTAATGCACGTTCAGAGGCAATAAATAAATTTTGTATGGGAAAAACTAAATTTTTAAAACTACTAATTTTAAAAAGTCGTAGAACAAATGTTGTTAGGATTGATGTAGAGGGGCTGCCTGCAACAAGTGCTCAACTAATTACAAATAACCCTGTATAATATGTTAGCCTTTATAACTTGCAAGAAATAGATTATGTTTTTAGATACGAGGCTTTTACTTATTGATTTAAAAGTTTTTGTATTTTTTAATTTTTTACTTTCTTGTTTTGCAATAAATATTTGAAAAAATCCCTCATATTTAAAATTAGGAAAATATTATTTAAAATTATTTTCTTTAAAGAAATTGAGTCGAGATATTGTTTCATCATAAAATATAATATTGTTGTTAGAATTTGTAAATTTTATAAAAACAGTTTATTTTGCAAATAATATTAGATGAAATCCTTTATGTTCCCATTTTGGAAAAATATACTTTAAAATTAATTTGTATAAAGTAAAAAGTCGAGATGGTGTATAAAGTTGAGTATAGTAGTTGTAGCTTTTACTAACAAAATATTTAATTAAATTCACCTAATTTTAATTACAAATAATATAAATTTACTATAAAACCAACTTTTATACAAACTATTGACCAAGCATTAAGTATCATGCTTCAAGCATCAAACATCAAGCTTTAAGCATCAAGCAATAAGCATAAAAATAAAGCATAAAGCATTAAGCATTAGGCAATAAGCATTTAGAAATAAGCATTTAACGTTTTGCAAAAAAAGCATCTAGCAATAAGCATTTAACGTTCTGTAAAAAAAGCGTTTAGCAATAAGCATTTAGAAATAAGCATTAAGCAATAAACGTTTGATAATAAGCATTAAGCAATAAGCATTTAGAAATAAGCATTTAGCAATAAGGATTAATCATTAAACAATAAGCATTTAGGAAAAAGCGTTTAGCATTAAGCATTTAACAAAAAGCATTTAGAAATAAGCAATAAGCGTTTAGAAATAAGCATTAAGCATTAAACAATAAGCATTTTGGAAAAAGCGTTTAGCAATTAAGCAATAAGCTTTTAATGATAAGCATTAAGCATTAAGAAATAAGCATTTAACGTTTTGTAAAAGAAGAATTTAGCAAAAAGCGTTTAGCAATAAGCATTTAGAAATAAACATTAAGAAATAAGCGTTTGATAATAAGCATTAAGCATTAAGCAATAACCATTTAGAAATAAGCATTAAGCATTAAGCAATAACCATTTAGAAATAAGCATTAAGCAATAAGCTTTTTATAATAAGCATTAAGCATTTAACAATAAGCATTAGGCAATAAGCATTTAAAAATAAGCATTTAGAAATAAGCATTAAGCATTAAACAATAAGCATTTAGGAAAAAGTGTTGAGCATTAAGCATTTAGCAATAAGCATTTAGAAATAAGCATTAAGCAATAAGCTTTTAATAATAAGCATTAAGCATTTAACAATAAGCATCAAGCAATAAGCATTTAAAAATAAGCATTTAGAAATAAGCATTAAGCATTAAACAATAAGCATTTAGGAAAAAGCGTTTAGCATTAAGCATTTAGCAATAATCAATAAGCATTAAGCATTAAGCATTTAGCGTTAAGCATAAAGCATTTTGCATTAAGCAATAATCATTTAGCATTAAGCAATAAGTATTTAGAATTTATCAAAACGTCAAGCAATTTGTATGTATATAATATGTAAGCCTTTATAACTTGCATGAAATAGATTATGTTTTTAGATACGAGGCTTTTACTTATTGATTTAAAAGATTTTGTATTTTTTAATTTTTTACTTTCTTGTTTTGCAATAAATATTTGAAAAAATCCCTCATATTTAAAATTAGGAAAATATTATTTAAAATTATTTTCTTTAAAGAAATTGAGTCGAGATAGTGTTTCATTATAAAATATAATATAGTTGTTAGAATTTGTAAATTTTATAAAAACACTTTATTTTGCAAATAATATTAGATGAAATCCTTTATGTTTCCATTTTGGAAAAATATACTTTAAAATTAATTTATATAAAGTAAAAAGTCGAAATGGTGTATAAAGTTGAGTAAAGTAGTTGTAGCTTTTACTAACAAAATATTTAACTAACAAAATATTTGAAAAAATCCCTCATATTAAAAATTAGGAAAATATTATTTAAAATTATTTTCTTTAAAGAAATTGAGTCGAGATACTGTTTCATCATAAAATATAATATTGTTGTTAGAATTTGTAAATTTTATAAAAACAGTTTATTTTGCAAATAATATTAGATGAAATCCTTTATGTTCCCATTTTGGAAAAATATACTTTAAAATTAATTTGTATAAAGTAAAAAGTCGAGATGGTGTATAAAGTTGAGTATAGTAGTTGTAGCTTTTACTAACAAAATATTTAATTAAATTCACCTAATTTTAATTACAAATAATATAAATTTACTATAAAACCAACTTTTATACAAACTATTGACCAAGCATTAAGTATCATGCTTCAAGCATCAAACATCAAGCTTTAAGCATCAAGCAATAAGCATAAAAATAAAGCATAAAGCATTAAGCATTAGGCAATAAGCATTTAGAAATAAGCATTTAACGTTTTGCAAAAAAAGCATCTAGCAATAAGCATTTAACGTTCTGTAAAAAAAGCGTTTAGCAATAAGCATTTAGAAATAAGCATTAAGCAATAAACGTTTGATAATAAGCATTAAGCAATAAGCATTTAGAAATAAGCATTTAGCAATAAGGATTAATCATTAAACAATAAGCATTTAGGAAAAAGCATTTAGCATTAAGCATTTAACAAAAAGCATTTAGAAATAAGCAATAAGCGTTTAGAAATAAGCATTAAGCATTAAACAATAAGCATTTTGGAAAAAGCGTTTAGCAATTAAGCAATAAGCTTTTAATGATAAGCATTAAGCATTAAGAAATAAGCATTTAACGTTTTGTAAAAGAAGAATTTAGCAAAAAGCGTTTAGCAATAAGCATTTAGAAATAAACATTAAGAAATAAGCGTTTGATAATAAGCATTAAGCATTAAGCAATAACCATTTAGAAATAAGCATTAAGCATTAAGCAATAACCATTTAGAAATAAGCATTAAGCAATAAGCTTTTTATAATAAGCATTAAGCATTTAACAATAAGCATTAGGCAATAAGCATTTAAAAATAAGCATTTAGAAATAAGCATTAAGCATTAAACAATAAGCATTTAGGAAAAAGTGTTGAGCATTAAGCATTTAGCAATAAGCATTTAGAAATAAGCATTAAGCAATAAGCTTTTAATAATAAGCATTAAGCATTTAACAATAAGCATCAAGCAATAAGCATTTAAAAATAAGCATTTAGAAATAAGCATTAAGCATTAAACAATAAGCATTTAGGAAAAAGCGTTTAGCATTAAGCATTTAGCAATAATCAATAAGCATTAAGCATTAAGCATTTAGCGTTAAGCATAAAGCATTTTGCATTAAGCAATAATCATTTAGCATTAAGCAATAAGTATTTAGAATTTATCAAAACGTCAAGCAATTTGTATGTATATAATATGTAAGCCTTTATAACTTGCATGAAATAGATTATGTTTTTAGATACGAGGCTTTTACTTATTGATTTAAAAGATTTTGTATTTTTTAATTTTTTACTTTCTTGTTTTGCAATAAATATTTGAAAAAATCCCTCATATTTAAAATTAGGAAAATATTATTTAAAATTATTTTCTTTAAAGAAATTGAGTCGAGATAGTGTTTCATTATAAAATATAATATAGTTGTTAGAATTTGTAAATTTTATAAAAACACTTTATTTTGCAAATAATATTAGATGAAATCCTTTATGTTTCCATTTTGGAAAAATATACTTTAAAATTAATTTATATAAAGTAAAAAGTCGAAATGGTGTATAAAGTTGAGTAAAGTAGTTGTAGCTTTTACTAACAAAATATTTAACTAACAAAATATTTGAAAAAATCCCTCATATTAAAAATTAGGAAAATATTATTTAAAATTATTTTCTTTAAAGAAATTGAGTCGAGATACTGTTTCATCATAAAATATAATATTGTTGTTAGAATTTGTAAATTTTATAAAAACAGTTTATTTTGCAAATAATATTAGATGAAATCCTTTATGTTCCCATTTTGGAAAAATATACTTTAAAATTAATTTGTATAAAGTAAAAAGTCGAGATGGTGTATAAAGTTGAGTATAGTAGTTGTAGCTTTTACTAACAAAATATTTAACTAACAAAATATTTGAAAAAATCCCTCATATTAAAAATTAGGAAAATATTATTTAAAATTATTTTCTTTAAAGAAATTGAGTCGAGATAGTGTTTCATTATAAAATATAATATAGTTGTTAGAATTTGTAAATTTTATAAAAACAGTTTATTTTGCAAATAATATTAGATGAAATCCTTTATGTTTCCATTTTGGAAAAATATACTTTAAAATTAATTTGTATAAAGTAAAAAGTCGAAATGGTGTATAAAGTTGAGTATAGTAGTTGTAGCTTTTACTAACAAAATATATAACTAACAAAATATTTGAAAAAATCCCTCATATTAAAAATTAGGAAAATATTATTTAAAATTATTTTCTTTAAAGAAATTGAGTCGAGATACTGTTTCATCATAAAATATAATATTGTTGTTAGAATTTGTAAATTTTATAAAAACAGTTTATTTTGCAAATAATATTAGATGAAATCCTTTATGTTCCCATTTTGGAAAAATATACTTTAAAATTAATTTGTATAAAGTAAAAAGTCGAGATGGTGTATAAAGTTGAGTATAGTAGTTGTAGCTTTTACTAACAAAATATTTAACTAACAAAATATTTGAAAAAATCCCTCATATTAAAAATTAGGAAAATATTATTTAAAATTATTTTCTTTAAAGAAATTGAGTCGAGATATTGTTTCATCATAAAATATAATATAGTTGTTAGAATTTGTTAATTTTATAAAAACAGTTTATTTTGCAAATAATATTAGATGAAATCCTTTATGTTTCAATTTTGGAAAATATTCTTTAAAATTAATTTGTATAAAGTAAAAAGTCGAGATGGTGTATAAAGTTGAGTATAGTAGTTGTAGCTTTCACTAACAAAATATTTCATTAAATTCACCCAATTTTAATTACAAATAATATAAATTTACTATAAAACCAACTTTTATACACACTATTACCTAGTACTAAGTGTAAACTATTTACAATTAACTATTAATCATCAAGCCCTAAGCGTCAAGCATTAAGTGTCATGCTTCAAGCATCAAACACCAAGCTTTAAGCATCAAGCAATAAGCATAAAAATAAAGCATAAAGCATTAAGCAATAAGCAATAAACGTTTTGCAAAAAAAGCATCTAGCAATAAGCAATTAACGTTCTGTAAAAAAAGCGTTTAGCAATAAGCATTTATCAATAAGCATTTAAAAAGAAGCATTAAGCAATAAGCATTTAAAAATAAGCATTTAGAAAAAAGGATTAAGCATTAAACAATAAGCATTTTGGAAAAAGCGTTTAGCATTAAGCATTTAGCAATAATCAATAAGCATTAAGCATTAAGCATTTAGCGTTAAGCATAAAGCATTTTGCATTAAGCAATAATCATTTAGCATTAAGCAATAAGTATTTAGAATTTAGCAAAACGTCAAGCAATTTGTATGTATATAATATGTAAGCCTTTATAACTTGCATGAAATAGATTATGTTTTTAGATACGAGGCTTTTACTTATTGATTTAAAAGTTTTTGTATTTTTTAATTTTTTACTTTCTTGTTTTGCAATAAATATTTGAAAAAATCCCTCATATTTAAAATTAGGAAAATATTATTTAAAATTATTTTCTTTAAAGAAATTGAGTCGAGATATTGTTTCATCATAAAATATAATATTGTTGTTAGAATTTGTAAATTTTATAAAAACAGTTTATTTTGCAAATAATATTAGATGAAATCCTTTATGTTCCCATTTTGGAAAAATATACTTTAAAATTAATTTGTATAAAGTAAAAAGTCGAGATGGTGTATAAAGTTGAGTATAGTAGTTGTAGCTTTTACTAACAAAATATTTAACTAACAAAATATTTGAAAAAATCCCTCATATTAAAAATTAGGAAAATATTATTTAAAATTATTTTCTTTAAAGAAATTGAGTCGAGATATTGTTTCATCATAAAATATAATATTGTTGTTAGAATTTGTTAATTTTATAAAAACAGTTTATTTTGCAAATAATATTAGATGAAATCCTTTATGTTCCCATTTTGGAAAAATATACTTTAAAATTAATTTGTATAAAGTAAAAAGTCGAGATGGTGTATAAAGTTGAGTATAGTAGTTGTAGCTTTTACTAACAAAATATTTAACTAACAAAATATTTGAAAAAATCCCTCATATTAAAAATTAGGAAAATATTATTTAAAATTATTTTCTTTAAAGAAATTGAGTCGAGATATTGTTTCATCATAAAATATAATATTGTTGTTAGAATTTGTAAATTTTATAAAAACAGTTTATTTTGCAAATAATATTAGATGAAATCCTTTATGTTCCCATTTTGGAAAAATATACTTTAAAATTAATTTGTATAAAGTAAAAAGTCGAGATGGTGTATAAAGTTGAGTATAGTAGTTGTAGCTTTTACTAACAAAAT
The DNA here is from genome assembly GCA_959347405.1 of Napeogenes sylphis. NCBI lineage: Eukaryota > Metazoa > Arthropoda > Insecta > Lepidoptera > Nymphalidae > Napeogenes > Napeogenes sylphis. Next base: position 22,678,647 of record OY365786.1, read on the forward strand.
ATTTAACTAACAAAATATTTGAAAAAATCCCTCATATTAAAAATTAGGAAAATATTATTTAAAATTATTTTCTTTAAAGAAATTGAGTCGAGATATTGTTTCATCATAAAATATAATATTGTTGTTAGAATTTGTTAATTTTATAAAAACAGTTTATTTTGCAAATAATATTAGATGAAATCCTTTATGTTCCCATTTTGGAAAAATATACTTTAAAATTAATTTGTATAAAGTAAAAAGTCGAGATGGTGTATAAAGTTGAGTATAGTAGTTGTAGCTTTTACTAACAAAATATTTAACTAACAAAATATTTGAAAAAATCCCTCATATTAAAAATTAGGAAAATATTATTTAAAATTATTTTCTTTAAAGAAATTGAGTCGAGATATTGTTTCATCATAAAATATAATATTGTTGTTAGAATTTGTAAATTTTATAAAAACAGTTTATTTTGCAAATAATATTAGATCAAAATCCTTTATGTTCCCATTTTGGAAAAATATACTTTAAAATTAATTTGTATAAAGTAAAAAGTCGAGATGGTGTATAAAGTTGAGTATAGTAGTTGTAGCTTTCACTAACAAAATATTTCATTAAATTCACCCAATTTTAATTACAAATAATATAAATTTACTATAAAACCAACTTTTATACAAACTATTACCTAGTACTAAGTGTAAACTATTTACAATTAACTATTAATCATCAAGCCCTAAGCGTCAAGCATTAAGTGTCATGCTTCAAGCATCAAACACCAAGCTTTAAGCATCAAGCATTAAGCATAAAAATAAAGCATAAAGCATTGAGCAATAAGCATTTAGAAATAAGCATTTAACGTTTTGCAAAAAAAGCATCTAGCAATAAGCATTTAACGTGCTGTAAAAAAAGCGTTTAGCAATAAGCATTTAGAAATAAGCATTAAGCAATAAGCGTTTGATAATAAGCATTAAGCAATAAGCATTTAGAAATAAGCATTTAGCAATAAGGATTAATCATTAAACAATAAGCATTTAGGAAAAAGCGTTTAGCATTAAGCATTTATCAATAAGCATTTAGGAAAAAGCATTTAGCATTAAGCATTTAAAAATAAGCATTTAACGTTTTGCAAAAAAAGCATTTAGCAATAAGCATTTAACGTTTTGCAAAAAAAAGCATTTAGCAATAAGCGTTTAGCAATAAGCATTTAGAAATAAGCATTAAGCAATAAGCGTTTAGAAATAAGCATTAAGCATTAAACAATAAGCATTTTGGAAAAAGCGTTTAGCAATTAAGCAATAAGCTTTTAATGATAAGCATTAAGCATTTAGCAATAAGCATTTAACGTTTTGTAAAAGAAGAATTTAGCAAAAAGCGTTTAGCAATAAGCATTAAGAAATAAGCGTTTGATAATAAACATTAAGCATTAAGCAATAACCATTTAGAAATAAGCATTAAGCATTAAGCAATAACCATTTAGAAATAAGCATTAAGCAATAAGCTTTTTATAATAAGCATTAAGCATTTAACAATAAACATTAGGCAATAAGCATTTAAAAATGAGCATTTAGAAATAAGCATTAAGCATTAAACAATAAGCATTTAGGAAAAAGTGTTGAGCATTAAGCATTTAGAAATAAGCATTAAGCATTTAACAATAAGCATTAAGCAATAAGCATTTAAAAATAAGCATTTAGAAATAAGCATTAAGCATTAAACAATAAGCATTTTGGAAAAAGCGTTTAGCATTAAGCATTTAGCAATAATCAATAAGCATTAAGCATTAAGCATTTAGCGTTAAGCATAAAGCATTTTGCATTAAGCAATAATCATTTAGCATTAAGAAATAAGTATTTAGAATTTAGCAAAACGTCAAGCAATTTGTATGTATATAATATGTAAGCCTTTATAACTTGCATGAAATAGATTATGTTTTTAGATACGAGGCTTTTACTTATTGATTTAAAAGTTTTTGTATTTTTTAATTTTTTACTTTCTTGTTTTGCAATAAATATTTGAAAAAATCCCTCATATTTAAAATTAGGAAAATATTATTTAAAATTATTTTCTTTAAAGAAATTGAGTCGAGATAGTGTTTCATTATAAAATATAATATAGTTGTTAGAATTTGTAAATTTTATAAAAACAGTTTATTTTGCAAATAATATTAGATGAAATCCTTTATGTTTCCATTTTGGAAAAATATACTTTAAAATTAATTTGTATAAAGTAAAAAGTCGAGATGGTGTATAAAGTTGAGTATAGTAGTTGTAGCTTTCACTAACAAAATATTTTATTAAATTCACCCAATTTTAATTACAAATAATATAAATTTACTATAAAACCAACTTTTATACACACTATTACCTAGTACTAAGTGTAAACTATTTACAATTAACTATTAATCATCAAGCCCTAAGCGTCAAGCATTAAGTGTCATGCTTCAAGCATCAAACACCAAGCTTTAAGCATCAAGCAATAAGCATAAAAATAAAGCATAAAGCATTAAGCAATAAGCAATAAACGTTTTGCAAAAAAAGCATCTAGCAATAAGCAATTAACGTTCTGTAAAAAAAGCGTTTAGCAATAAGCAATTAGAAATAAGCATTAAGCAATAAGCGTTTGATAATAAGCATTAAGCAATAAGCATTTAGAAATAAGCATTTAGCAATAAGGATTAATCATTAAACAATAAGCATTTAGGAAAAAGCGTTTAGCATTAAGCATTTATCAATAAGCATTTAGGAAAAAGCATTTAGCATTAAGCATTTAAAAATAAGCATTTAACGTTTTGAAAAAAAAGCATTTAGCAATAAGCATTTAACGTTTTGCAAAAAAAAGCATTTAGCAATAAGCGTTTAGCAATAAGCATTTAGAAATAAGCATTAAGCAATAAGCGTTTAGAAATAAGCATTAAGCATTAAACAATAAGCATTTTGGAAAAAGCGTTTAGCAATTAAGCAATAAGCTTTTAATGATAAGCATTAAGCATTTAGCAATAAGCATTTAACGTTTTGTAAAAGAAGAATTTAGCAAAAAGCGTTTAGCAATAAGCATTAAGAAATAAGCGTTTGATAATAAACATTAAGCATTAAGCAATAACCATTTAGAAATAAGCATTAAGCATTAAGCAATAACCATTTAGAAATAAGCATTAAGCAATAAGCTTTTTATAATAAGCATTAAGCATTTAACAATAAACATTAGGCAATAAGCATTTAAAAATGAGCATTTAGAAATAAGCATTAAGCATTAAACAATAAGCATTTAGGAAAAAGTGTTGAGCATTAAGCATTTAGAAATAAGCATTAAGCATTAAACAATAAGCATTTAGGAAAAAGCGTTTAGCATTAAGCATTTAGCAATAATCAATAAGCATTAATGCTAGCAATAAGCATTTAACGTTCTGTAAAAAAAGCGTTTAGCAATAAGCATTTAGAAATAAGCATTAAGCAATAAGCGTTTGATAATAAGCATTAAGCAATAAGCATTTAGAAATAAGCATTTAGCAATAAGGATTAATCATTAAACAATAAGCATTTAGGAAAAAGCGTTTAGCATTAAGCATTTATCAATAAGCATTTAAAAAGAAGCATTAAGCAATAAGCTTTTAATAATAAGCAATAAGCATTTAACAATAAGCATTTAGGAAAAAGCGTTTAGCATTAAGCATTTAAAAATAAGCATTTAACGTTTTGCAAAAAAAGCATTTAGCAATAAGCATTTAACGTTTTGCAAAAAAAAGCATTTTGCAATAAGCATTTAGAAATAAGCATTAAGCAATAAGCGTTTAGAAATAAGCATTAAGCATTAAACAATAAGCATTTTGGAAAAAGCGTTTAGCAATTAAGCAATAAGCTTTTAATGATAAGCATTAAGCATTAAGCAATAAGGATTTAACGTTTTGTAAAAGAAGAATTTAGCAAAAAGCGTTTAGCAATAAGCATTTAGAAATAAACATTAAGAAATAAGCGTTTGATAATAAGCATTAAGCATTAAGCAATAACCATTTAGAAATAAGCATTAAGCATTAAGCAATAACCATTTAGAAATAAGCATTAAGCAATAAGCTTTTTATAATAAGCATTAAGCATTTAACAATAAGCATTAAGCAATAAACATTTAAAAATAAGCATTTAGAAATAAGGATTAAGCATTAAACAATAAGCATTTAGGAAAAAGTGTTGAGCATTAAGCATTTAGCAATAAGCATTTAGAAATAAGCATAAAGCAATAAGCTTTTAATAATAAGCATTAAGCATTTAACAATAAGCATTAAGCAATAAGCATTTAAAAATAAGCATTTAGAAATAAGCATTAAGCATTAAACAATAAGCATTTAGGAAAAAGCGTTTAGCATTAAGCATTTAGCAATAATCAATAAGCATTAAGCATTAAGCATTAAGCATTTAGCGTTAAGCATAAAGCATTTTGCATTAAGCAATAATCATTTAGCATTAAGCAATAAGTATTTAGAATTTAGCAAAACGTCAAGCAATTTGTATGTATATAATATGTAAGCCTTTATAACTTGCATGAAATAGATTATGTTTTTAGATACGAGGCTTTTACTTATTGATTTAAAAGTTTTTGTATTTTAAATTTTTTACTTTCTTGTTTTGCAATAAATATTTGAAAAAACCCCTCATATTAAAAATTAGGAAAATATTATTTAAAATTATTTTCTTTAAAGAAATTGAGTCGAGATATTGTTTCATCATAAAATATAATATAGTTGTTAGAATTTGTTAATTTTATAAAAACAGTTTATTTTGCAAATAATATTAGATGAAATCCTTTATGTTTCAATTTTGGAAAATATTCTTTAAAATTAATTTGTATAAAGTAAAAAGTCGAGATGGTGTATAAAGTTGAGTATAGTAGTTGTAGCTTTCACTAACAAAATATTTCATTAAATTCACCCAATTTTAATTACAAATAATATAAATTTACTATAAAACCAACTTTTATACACACTATTACCTAGTACTAAGTGTAAACTATTTACAATTAACTATTAATCATCAAGCCCTAAGCGTCAAGCATTAAGTGTCATGCTTCAAGCATCAAACACCAAGCTTTAAGCATCAAGCAATAAGCATAAAAATAAAGCATAAAGCATTAAGCAATAAGCAATAAACGTTTTGCAAAAAAAGCATCTAGCAATAAGCAATTAACGTTCTGTAAAAAAAGCGTTTAGCAATAAGCAATTAGAAATAAGCATTAAGCAATAAGCGTTTGATAATAAGCATTAAGCAATAAGCATTTAGAAATAAGCATTTAGCAATAAGGATTAATCATTAAACAATAAGCATTTAGGAAAAAGCGTTTAGCATTAAGCATTTATCAATAAGCATTTAGGAAAAAGCATTTAGCATTAAGCATTTAAAAATAAGCATTTAACGTTTTGCAAAAAAAGCATTTAGCAATAAGCATTTAACGTTTTGCAAAAAAAAGCATTTAGCAATAAGCGTTTAGCAATAAGCATTTAGAAATAAGCATTAAGCAATAAGCGTTTAGAAATAAGCATTAAGCATTAAACAATAAGCATTTTGGAAAAAGCGTTTAGCAATTAAGCAATAAGCTTTTAATGATAAGCATTAAGCATTTAGCAATAAGCATTTAACGTTTTGTAAAAGAAGAATTTAGCAAAAAGCGTTTAGCAATAAGCATTAAGAAATAAGCGTTTGATAATAAACATTAAGCATTAAGCAATAACCATTTAGAAATAAGCATTAAGCATTAAGCAATAACCATTTAGAAATAAGCATTAAGCAATAAGCTTTTTATAATAAGCATTAAGCATTTAACAATAAACATTAGGCAATAAGCATTTAAAAATGAGCATTTAGAAATAAGCATTAAGCATTAAACAATAAGCATTTATGAAAAAGTGTTGAGCATTAAGCATTTAGAAATAAGCATTAAGCATTAAACAATAAGCATTTAGGAAAAAGCGTTTAGCATTAAGCATTTAGCAATAATCAATAAGCATTAAGCAATAAGCATTAAGCATTTAGCGTTAAGCATTTTGCATTAAGCAATAATCATTTAGCATTAAGCAATAAGTATTTAGAATTTAGCAAAACGTCAAGCAATTTGTATGTATATAATATGTAAGCCTTTATAACTTGCATGAAATAGATTATGTTTTTAGATACGAGGCTTTTACTTATTGATTTAAAAGTTTTTGTATTTTTTAATTTTTTACTTTCTTGTTTTGCAATAAATATTTGAAAAAATCCCTCATATTTAAAATTAGGAAAATATTATTTAAAATTATTTTCTTTAAAGAAATTGAGTCGAGATAGTGTTTCATTATAAAATATTATAATATAGTTGTTAGAATTTGTAAATTTTATAAAAACAGTTTATTTTGCAAATAATATTAGATGAAATCCTTTATGTTTCCATTTTGGAAAAATATACTTTAAAATTAATTTGTATAAAGTAAAAAGTCGAGATAGTGTATAAAGTTGAGTATAGTAGTTGTAGCTTTTACTAACAAAATATTTAACTAACAAAATATTTGAAAAAATCCCTCATATTAAAAATTAGGAAAATATTATTTAAAATTATTTTCTTTAAAGAAATTGAGTCGAGATATTGTTTCATCATAAAATATAATATAGTTGTTAGAATTTGTTAATTTTATAAAAACAGTTTATTTTGCAAATAATATTAGATGAAATCCTTTATGTTTCAATTTTGGAAAATATTCTTTAAAATTAATTTGTATAAAGTAAAAGTCGAGATGGTGTATAAAGTTGAGTATAGTAGTTGTAGCTTTCACTAACAAAATATTTCATTAAATGCACCCAATTTTAATTACAAATAATATAAATTTACTATAAAACCAACTTTTATACAAACTATTACCTAGTACTAAGTGTAAACTATTTACAATTAACTATTAATCATCAAGCCCTAAGCGTCAAGCATTAAGTGTCATGCTTCAAGCATCAAACACCAAGCTTTAAGCATCAAGCAATAAGCATAAAAATAAAGCATAAAGCATTAAGCATTAGGCAATAAGCATTTAGAAATAAGCATTTAACGTTTTGCAAATAAAGCATCTAGCAATAAGCATTTAACGTTCTGTAAAAAAAGCGTTTAGCAATAAGCATTTAGAAATAAGCATTAAGCAATAAGCGTTTGATAATAAGCATTAAGCAATAAGCATTTAGAAATAAGCATTTAGCAATAAGGATTAATCATTAAACAATAAGCATTTTGGAAAAAGCGTTTAGCATTAAGCATTTAGCAATAATCAATAAGCATTAAGCATTAAGCATTTAGCGTTAAGCATAAAGCATTTTGCATTAAGCAATAATCATTTAGCATTAAGCAATAAGTATTTAGAATTTAGCAAAACGTCAAGCAATTTGTATGTATATAATATGTAAGCCTTTATAACTTGCATGAAATAGATTATGTTTTTAGATACGAGGCTTTTACTTATTGATTTAAAAGTTTTTGTATTTTTTAATTTTTTACTTTCTTGTTTTGCAATAAATATTTAAAAAAATCCCTCATATTTAAAATTAGGAAAATATTATTTAAAATTATTTTCTTTAAAGAAATTGAGTCGAGATATTGTTTCATCATAAAATATAATATTGTTGTTAGAATTTGTAAATTTTATAAAAACAGTTTATTTTGCAAATAATATTAGATGAAATCCTTTATGTTCCCATTTTGGAAAAATATACTTTAAAATTAATTTGTATAAAGTAAAAAGTCGAGATGGTGTATAAAGTTGAGTATAGTAGTTGTAGCTTTTACTAACAAAATATTTAACTAACAAAATATTTGAAAAAATCCCTCATATTAAAAATTAGGAAAATATTATTTAAAATTATTTTCTTTAAAGAAATTGAGTCGAGATATTGTTTCATCATAAAATATAATATAGTTGTTAGAATTTGTTAATTTTATAAAAACAGTTTATTTTGCAAATAATATTAGATGAAATCCTTTATGTTTCAATTTTGGAAAATATTCTTTAAAATTAATTTGTATAAAGTAAAAGTCGAGATGGTGTATAAAGTTGAGTATAGTAGTTGTAGCTTTCACTAACAAAATATTTCATTAAATGCACCCAATTTTAATTACAAATAATATAAATTTACTATAAAACCAACTTTTATACAAACTATTACCTAGTACTAAGTGTAAACTATTTACAATTAACTATTAATCATCAAGCCCTAAGCGTCAAGCATTAAGTGTCATGCTTCAAGCATCAAACACCAAGCTTTAAGCATCAAGCAATAAGCATAAAAATAAAGCATAAAGCATTAAGCATTAGGCAATAAGCATTTAGAAATAAGCATTTAACGTTTTGCAAATAAAGCATCTAGCAATAAGCATTTAACGTTCTGTAAAAAAAGCGTTTAGCAATAAGCATTTAGAAATAAGCATTAAGCAATAAGCGTTTGATAATAAGCATTAAGCAATAAGCATTTAGAAATAAGCATTTAGCAATAAGGATTAATCATTAAACAATAAGCATTTTGGAAAAAGCGTTTAGCATTAAGCATTTAGCAATAATCAATAAGCATTAAGCATTAAGCATTTAGCGTTAAGCATAAAGCATTTTGCATTAAGCAATAATCATTTAGCATTAAGCAATAAGTATTTAGAATTTAGCAAAACGTCAAGCAATTTGTATGTATATAATATGTAAGCCTTTATAACTTGCATGAAATAGATTATGTTTTTAGATACGAGGCTTTTACTTATTGATTTAAAAGTTTTTGTATTTTTTAATTTTTTACTTTCTTGTTTTGCAATAAATATTTAAAAAAATCCCTCATATTTAAAATTAGGAAAATATTATTTAAAATTATTTTCTTTAAAGAAATTGAGTCGAGATATTGTTTCATCATAAAATATAATATTGTTGTTAGAATTTGTAAATTTTATAAAAACAGTTTATTTTGCAAATAATATTAGATGAAATCCTTTATGTTCCCATTTTGGAAAAATATACTTTAAAATTAATTTGTATAAAGTAAAAAGTCGAGATGGTGTATAAAGTTGAGTATAGTAGTTGTAGCTTTTACTAACAAAATATTTAACTAACAAAATATTTGAAAAAATCCCTCATATTAAAAATTAGGAAAATATTATTTAAAATTATTTTCTTTAAAGAAATTGAGTCGAGATATTGTTTCATCATAAAATATAATATTGTTGTTAGAATTTGTTAATTTTATAAAAACAGTTTATTTTGCAAATAATATTAGATGAAATCCTTTATGTTCCCATTTTGGAAAAATATACTTTAAAATTAATTTGTATAAAGTAAAAAGTCGAGATGGTGTATAAAGTTGAGTATAGTAGTTGTAGCTTTTACTAACAAAATATTTAACTAACAAAATATTTGAAAAAATCCCTCATATTAAAAATTAGGAAAATATTATTTAAAATTATTTTCTTTAAAGAAATTGAGTCGAGATATTGTTTCATCATAAAATATAATATTGTTGTTAGAATTTGTAAATTTTATAAAAACAGTTTATTTTGCAAATAATATTAGATGAAATCCTTTATGTTCCCATTTTGGAAAAATATACTTTAAAATTAATTTGTATAAAGTAAAAAGTCGAGATGGTGTATAAAGTTGAGTATAGTAGTTGTAGCTTTTACTAACAAAATATTTAACTAACAAAATATTTGAAAAAATCCCTCATATTAAAAATTAGGAAAATATTATTTAAAATTATTTTCTTTAAAGAAATTGAGTCGAGATATTGTTTCATCATAAAATATAATATTGTTGTTAGAATTTGTTAATTTTATAAAAACAGTTTATTTTGCAAATAATATTAGATGAAATCCTTTATGTTCCCATTTTGGAAATATACTTTAAAATTAATTTGTATAAAGTAAAAAGTCGAGATGGTGTATAAAGTTGAGTATAGTAGTTGTAGCTTTTACTAACAAAATATTTAACTAACAAAATATTTGAAAAAATCCCTCATATTAAAAATTAGGAAAATATTATTTAAAATTATTTTCTTTAAAGAAATTGAGTCGAGATATTGTTTCATCATAAAATATAATATTGTTGTTAGAATTTGTAAATTTTATAAAAACAGTTTATTTTGCAAATAATATTAGATCAAAATCCTTTATGTTCCCATTTTGGAAAAATATACTTTAAAATTAATTTGTATAAAGTAAAAAGTCGAGATGGTGTATAAAGTTGAGTATAGTAGTTGTAGCTTTCACTAACAAAATATTTCATTAAATTCACCCAATTTTAATTACAAATAATATAAATTTACTATAAAACCAACTTTTATACAAACTATTACCTAGTACTAAGTGTAAACTATTTACAATTAACTATTAATCATCAAGCCCTAAGCGTCAAGCATTAAGTGTCATGCTTCAAGCATCAAACACCAAGCTTTAAGCATCAAGCATTAAGCATAAAAATAAAGCATAAAGCATTGAGCAATAAGCATTTAGAAATAAGCATTTAACGTTTTGCAAAAAAAGCATCTAGCAATAAGCATTTAACGTGCTGTAAAAAAAGCGTTTAGCAATAAGCATTTAGAAATAAGCATTAAGCAATAAGCGTTTGATAATAAGCATTAAGCAATAAGCATTTAGAAATAAGCATTTAGCAATAAGGATTAATCATTAAACAATAAGCATTTAGGAAAAAGCGTTTAGCATTAAGCATTTATCAATAAGCATTTAAAAAGAAGCATTAAGCAATAAGCTTTTAAAAATAAGCATTAAGCATTTAACAATAAGCATTTAGGAAAAAGCGTTTAGCATTAAGCATTTAAAAATAAGCATTTAACGTTTTGCAAAAAAAAGCATTTAGCAATAAGCATTTAGCAATAAGCATTTAGAAATAAGCATTAAGCAATAAGCGTTTAGAAATAAGCATTAAGCATTAAACAATAAGCATTTTGGAAAAAGCGTTTAGCAATTAAGCAATAAGCTTTTAATGATAAGCATTAAGCATTTAGCAATAAGCATTTAACGTTTTGTAAAAGAAGAATTTAGCAAAAAGCGTTTAGCAATAAGCATTTAGAAATAAACATTAAGAAATAAGCGTTTGATAATAAGCATTAAGCATTAAGCAATAACCATTTAGAAATAAGCATTAAGCATTAAGCAATAACCATTTAGAAATAAGCATTAAGCAATAAGCTTTTTATAATAAGCATTAAGCATTTAACAATAAGCATTAAGCAATAAGCATTTAAAAATAAGCATTTAGAAATAAGCATTAAGCATTAAACAATAAGCATTTAGGAAAAAGTGTTGAGCATTAAGCATTTAGCAATAAGCATTTAGAAATAAGCATTAAGCAATAAGCTTTTAATAATAAGCATTAAGCATTTAACAATAAGCATTAAGCAATAAGCATTTAAAAATTAGCATTTAGAAATAAGCATTAAGCATTAAACAATAAGCATTTAGGAAAAAGCGTTTAGCATTAAGCATTTAGCAATAATCAATAAGCATTAAGCATTAAGCATTTAGCGTTAAGCATAAAGCATTTTGCATTAAGCAATAATCATTTAGCATTAAGCAATAAGTATTTAGAATTTAGCAAAACGTCAAGCAATTTGTATGTATATAATATGTAAGCCTTTATAACTTGCATAAAATAGATTATGTTTTTAGATACGAGGCTTTTACTTATTGATTTAAAAGTTTTTGTATTTTTTAATTTTTTACTTTCTTGTTTTGCAATAAATATTTGAAAAAATCCCTCATATTTAAAATTAGGAAAATATTATTTAAAATTATTTTCTTTAAAGAAATTGAGTCGAGATATTGTTTCATCATAAAATATAATATTGTTGTTAGAATTTGTAAATTTTATAAAAACAGTTTATTTTGCAAATAATATTAGATGAAATCCTTTGTTCCCATTTTGGAAAAATATACTTTAAAATTAATTTGTATAAAGTAAAAAGTCGAGATGGTGTATAAAGTTGAGTATAGTAGTTGTAGCTTTTACTAACAAAATATTTAACTAACAAAATATTTGAAAAAATCCCTCATATTAAAAATTAGGAAAATATTATTTAAAATTATTTTCTTTAAAGAAATTGAGTCGAGATAGTCAAGTTCCCTACGCAGCGAATGGCTTTTTAAAAAAAGATTTTATTTTAATTAAGATGGTATTTAATTAACAAGTTACCACTTAGACTACCTTAAACAGACTAAACTTAATATTAATTTTATAAGCTAATACGGGTGGGAGCAGACCACCCAGTAGAGTTATTCGCATTGTCCAGTTACTTAGAATATTGGCTTCCCATGGGTGGTAGACGCTAACTCAGCGGAGCCACCTGGCTGGCGACTAATGGAATGTGTCAGCTCAGCGCTTTGGGGCGACGTAACTCCTCCCTCCTTAAGATCGAAGTTATCCGGTAAAACAGGAGAACTTCGGAGACACACTTTTAATATAAATTTACGTTTTTTTGAAAATTAGAATACACATAATCACTGAAACTATAATATACAGTCCAATTGTCCATACACTGATATTTTTCACTATTCGGTTATTTTCAGCACTTTCACTTATTTCAGGTTTCTTCAAAGTGTAGGCCAGAAGTTTCAGGTCCGTAAGGTCAATACCTTTTATATTTATTGCTTTCAAACTTGAAGTTTCAGGAACGTATATTGAAGGCAAATTAACTATTGGTAGCATAGAATAAGTTTCGTTTTCTAAAATGGTCTGATGCTTTTTCAGGGTTATAGATCCAATCTTTATCTGGCAGGGGTCATCTAGGGTGACTATGTAAGTTCCTTTAATCTTCTGTCGGTAAATTTCAAAAAAACATGTTCTAGTAAGTATTTCTTCTTTTCTTGCAAATAGGGTCCATGTATTAGATTGCAGCGGTTGCAGCACGATGTCCTCCGTGATTACAGGAACAGGGTTGCAAATTAATGTATTTTCAGCATAGCTCATTAATTCAGTAATACAGGGATCAGTATTGAATTGAATAACTTCACTCTCGTAGCACAGGAAACTCGCCTTTTCAATCTCCTTGCAGGGTTTATCTAAAGACCTAGTTTTCAACCCTTTTGCTATTAGGTAAGGATATTTAGGAACAATAATGAAAGTGGAGTCATGGGACAACACAGGTAAAGGAAGTAATTTATAATAGATATAAGTGTCATTTTCAATTATAGGTATTTCTAAAAGGTAGTTAATGTAGTTTCCTTTGAGGTATGCTTTTATTGAAATAGTTTGTTCAATTTTCATTAAATTATTCAATACAGGACTATATGCTAGCTTTTCTAACATACTTATATTTTCTAATGTATTTAAAAGCATGTTAGAGTTAATAATTGATTGGTGTAATACTCCTAATCTACTTAATGCAAAACTGGTTTCTATTTCATTTAATTTTATTTAAATAGTTTGAAAATTATGTATTAACAAATTGTATGTACTAATAATTTGGGTTTCTATATGATTAAGGGCATCTTTCTTAATTATTTCTGATAAATTATGTCTTAATTCTTGAATTTCTAAATTAATTGATATAATATTGTCATTTAACTGGAAAGTAGAATTCGTAATTGTCTGTATCATTTCAATGATCAACGTCATTTTATTTTTATATTTACTTTGTTCTAATTTAATTTCATTAATTAGTTTTTCATATTTAATAGCGTCATTATTATCTAGATTTCCTGTAATTATTTTAATAATAGATCCTAAGGGGTTAATAAGTCCACGTTTAACTCTAACAGTTGGATAAATCTGTTCTAATTTCATCATGGTTAAATTTTTAACATAGGTAGCTTGTATCTTAACATCTATAAAATTTTCAATAAAATCATTTTCAAAATTATTAACTAACTTATCTAACTGGGTACATTTATAAAAATTGTCTTTTAAATCATCTATAATAGGTTTTAAATCTAACGTTTTGACAATAGTCCATTTATCGTTACTTACTATAGCTAGACCATTTCTTAATGGCAGCACTCCAGGGTTTTTATTTAACTCCTGAAGTTGAAGGGCCTGGGACCACGTCACCAGCATCATGACCAGCAGGTGGTACCTGTGGAGGTCGTTTAACATTCCTTATTGGAATTTTGGTACTGTGATCGTTATTTCTTAAAACAGGGACTGTGCTCCTATATATTTCATTAGTTACTTGAGCTTTTACATAGCGAGGTTTATCTTTACTTTTTCTTTTATTAGTGCTTTTTACAAATATTGTATCTCCTGGTTTTATTCTAAATTCCGTTTCACCACCTCTCTTTTCAATATATTTTTCTTTAGATTGAATAGTTTTATCAATTATATATTTATACAAGAATTTAGTTCGTTTAACATTTTCTTTAACGAGTTGTTGAAAATACTGTTTTTCAAAATCTATATCAAATGTATTTCTAGATTCCGTGTGTCCAAATAAGACTTCAAAGGGGGTAAAACCAGTAGTTGAATGTATTGAATGGTTATAGGCCATTATAGCGTACGTCATTACGGAAGCGGCATCAGTATATTTATGTTCATATTTAGCTATCCTATATATTTCTAAAATGGTTGAATGGAACCTTTCTATGAGTCCCATGGAATTAGGATTATTAGCCGTTCCTATGTGAATTTCAATTTTATACATTGCTAAAAGCTCTTTAAACAAAGCGTTATTAAATTCAGTACCTGGATCAGCACTAATTTTGAGAGGTACACCGTAAAAAGAGAAATATTTTATTAAGGCTCTTACTATTTCAGGTGTTGTTCTATTTGGGATCTCAAATGCTTGTCCAATTTTACTAAATGAGTCAATAATTGTTAGATAATACTTAGCTTCAATAGAAAATACGTCTATAAAGAGTTCTTGTAATGGTTTAGTTTGAGTTTGGGTTAATTGTAATTTGGGTTTAATTGGGTTTCTATCGTACTTCATTTTTTTACATATTTCACAAGAGTTAATAACACTTGATACAGTTTCTTCCATATTATGCCAAAAATAATTTCTTTTAATATGTCCTAATGTTTCTCTAATGCCTCGGTGGCAAGTTTTTCCTTCGTGATATTTTTGAACTATTTCTAGTTGATCAGCTTCGTCTTCCATCAAACTTACGCGTTTTGTACATTCCCTAAATTGAACACATTCTTTTTTAAATAAAGATATTACTATTTCTGTAAATTGCTTGCGATGTATATCATCCTCAAAGTATATAAAATATTTAGATTTATTCTTAATATATTCCTTTAAAAATTGCTTAACTAAATCTGGTCTATTTTTAGGTAAATGAACTTCTAAAATACGCTGTTTTGGTTTAGATATATCCTTTACTGTAAGTCTATCTATGAACCATGTATATACTAAAATTTGATTGGGTTTCGTATCTATCGCTTCCTGTAATATAGGAATACCTTCTGATTCTGTGTCACGTGCAGAATGAATCGTGTCACTTTCAGAAGCCGTTAAAGTAGAACTGGAAGGACATGGTATAGAATAAGGTGAACCATTCCTAGATCTAACTGAAAGGGTTGTTTCTGAATCTGTATCTTGGATATTTATGGATTTTTCCTTTTCAGTTTCAAATATATTAAATGGTCGGGATTCGGGAAAAGTAGCTTTTTTTGACTTTTCTAAATCTTTCAATTGTTCAGTAACTATTCTAATTTCTTCAAGGGGATCTACATTTACCATGGTTGAAACATTATCGTCCTCATCTATAGCGTTCAAACGAATTCGTGATAGTGCATCAGCGTTACAATTGCTCTTACCACTTTTGTGTATGATTTCGAAATCATGGTAAGGGATATCTATGTAAAAATTTTCAAGTTGTTCAACGGTCTCGTCATGATTTGTCATCTTATGCGTATTTTCAATAGTCGGGTCACTATGGTCGTCGTAATAGTCTCTACTGTCATAACTTTCAATTTCAGGTTCGATTTGCTGAACTAAGTGTTCGTTCAGGCGGAAACCTTGTGGTTTCATAGGTGGAGCTGTTCTCATGCTCACATCCGTATTATGTGTTGGTCGTTGGTTACCAAAAGGGTGTTGGCCTTGATTTTGATTAAATGTAGGTCTATATCCATTTTGATTAAATTGGGGTTTATATCCAATTTGATTTTGAGTAAATTGAGGCCTATATCCATTTTGATTTTGAGTAAAATGGTTTTGTAAGGGTAGCTTAATTTGGTTACTAGGGGTGATACCAAATTTAAATTTAGATGATTGCTGTGGTATAGTTCTTTGGAATGGAAGAGGTTTAAACGGGGGTTGTTGCTGATTTTTTAAATGTGAAGGATAATTATTTGATTTCATAGTATTGAAAAATGGTTTCATCATATTCCTTTCTAGATAAGGGTTAGATGATATTGCAGAATTAGATTGGGGGTGCTTCATCATTTTATTTCTTGAGTTATATTGGTGCATGAATTTAACTTCCTCTAATACTATACTTAACGCCTTTTCTAATGAGTTGCATGATTTTAAGCGTACTATCCTTAATAGATCTTCCGGTAAATTATATAAAAATACATTCATAGCTAAATTATCGTATATCGTGATTTTACTTTCTTGTAAGCTTATATTTGTTAATAAATTTACTTTAGCAATTAATGTGCTTTTGGTATGCTGAATTCTATTACAAAAATCTAGATAAGATTCGCTATTTTTAATTTTCAAAGTTTCTAATTCTATAGCTATACATTCTTCTGAACGCGGATCACCGAAATGTTGTTCTAATGCTGATTTAAGACTGTTCCACGTAATTAAATCTTGTCGTTCGCTAATTAAACTAGCCGCTCGACCTATTAATTTAGAAGTTATTATGTGAAAAAGATATAAATCATGTGCTGGATTATTTTCTACTACACAAGTTTTGATTACGTATTCACATTTACGAATAAAAAGGGATAATAATTTTTCATCTCCATCAAACTTAGGGATAATGTTGCTGATTTCTACGGGAATTTTCACTATATTTTCCATTGTCACTAATTATAGTACACACAATTTAATATAATAAAATATTTTAATATAATTAATATATATTTACGAATTATATTTATTCGAATTATTTTTTTTTTTTATATATTCAATTATAATTATTAATTAAATTATAATATTGATTCAAATATGAATTATAACTTTATTCACTTCGATATTATTTCATTACTTTATAAAAACACTTAAAACAAACGTCAAAGAAATATCTAAGAACCTTTTTAATTTTTAAAAGGAATCTACAATTAAATTGACACATATATCTAGGGTTGATTAGGAAATGAATAGATAGGAATAGCTTTAGGGTCTACTCACCAAATCATTTCCCTCGTGAGCCTGAAGGTAGCAGTGTCTTCAACAGCCAGACGCTCGTTCACGTAATATGACAAATTTATTTATCTGGTTCGGATTCCGAGAATTACGCTTGAAAACGTACGTCGCGGTAATTTTCTTTTATTTTCCGGACGCGGAATCCTACCGGCTGCGCCAGTCAAGTTTCCTACGCAGCGAATGGCTTTTTAAAAAAAGATTTTATTTTAATTAAGATGGTATTTAATTAACAAGTTACCACTTAGACTACCTTAAACAGACTAAACTTAATATTAATTTTATAAGCTAATACGGGTGGGAGCAGACCACCCAGTAGAGTTATTCGCATTGTCCAGTTACTTAGAATATTGGCTTCCCATGGGTGGTAGACGCTAACTCAGCGGAGCCACCTAGCTGGCGACTAATGGAATGTGTCAGCTCAGCGCTTTGGGGCGACGTAACTAGATATTGTTTCATCATAAAATATAATATTGTTGTTAGAATTTGTTAATTTTATAAAAACAGTTTATTTTGCAAATAATATTAGATGAAATCCTTTATGTTTCCATTTTGGAAAAATATACTTTAAAATTAATTTGTATAAAGTAAAAAGTCGAGATGGTGTATAAAGTTGAGTATAGTAGTTGTAGCTTTTACTAACAAAATATTTAACTAACAAAATATTTGAAAAAATCCCTCATATTAAAAATTAGGAAAATATTATTTAAAATTATTTTCTTTAAAGAAATTGAGTCGAGATATTGTTTCATCATAAAATATAATATTGTTGTTAGAATTTGTTAATTTTATAAAAACAGTTTATTTTGCAAATAATATTAGATGAAATCCTTTATGTTTCCATTTTGGAAAAATATACTTTAAAATTAATTTGTATAAAGTAAAAAGTCGAGATGGTGTATAAAGTTGAGTATAGTAGTTGTAGCTTTTACTAACAAAATATTTAACTAACAAAATATTTGAAAAAATCCCTCATATTAAAAATTAGGAAAATATTATTTAAAATTATTTTCTTTAAAGAAATTGAGTCGAGATATTGTTTCATCATAAAATATAATATTGTTGTTAGAATTTGTAAATTTTATAAAAAAAGTTTATTTTGCAAATAATATTAGATGAAATCCTTTATGTTCCCATTTTGGAAAAATATACTTTAAAATTAATTTGTATAAAGTAAAAAGTCGAGATGGTGTATAAAGTTGAGTATAGTAGTTGTAGCTTTTACTAACAAAATATTTAACTAACAAAATATTTGAAAAAATCCCTCATATTAAAAATTAGGAAAATATTATTTAAAATTATTTTCTTTAAAGAAATTGAGTCGAGATATTGTTTCATCATAAAATATAATATTGTTGTTAGAATTTGTAAATTTTATAAAAACAGTTTATTTTGCAAATAATATTAGATGAAATCCTTTATGTTCCCATTTTGGAAAAATATACTTTAAAATTAATTTGTATAAAGTAAAAAGTCGAGATGGTGTATAAAGTTGAGTATAGTAGTTGTAGCTTTCACTAACAAAATATTTCATTAAATTCACCCAATTTTAATTACAAATAATATAAATTTACTATAAAACCAACTTTTATACAAACTATTACCTAGTACTAAGTGTAAACTATTTACAATTAACTATTAATCATCAAGCCCTAAGCGTCAAGCATTAAGTGTCATACTTCAAGCATCAAACACCAAGCTTTAAGCAACAAGCAATAAGCATAAAAATAAAGCATAAAGCATTGAGCAATAAGCATTTAGAAATAAGCATTAACCGTTTTGCAAAAAAGCATCTAGCAATAAGCATTTAACGTGCTGTAAAAAAAGCGTTTAGCAATAAGCATTTAGAAATAAGCATTAAGCAATAAGCGTTTGATAATAAGCATTAAGCAATAAGCATTTAGAAATAAGCATTTAGCAATAAGGATTAATCATTAAACAATAAGCATTTAGGAAAAAGCGTTTAGCATTAAGCATTTATCAATAAGCATTTAAAAAGAAGCATTAAGCAATAAGCTTTTAATAATAAGCATTAAGCATTTAACAATAAGCATTTAGGAAAAAGCGTTTAGCATTAAGCATTTAAAAATAAGCATTTAACGTTTTGCAAAAAAAGCATTTAGCAATAAGCATTTAACGTTTTGCAAAAAAAAGCATTTAGCAATAAGCATTTAGCAATAAGCATTTAGAAATAAGCATTAAGCAATAAGCGTTTAGAAATAAGCATTAAGCATTAAACAATAAGCATTTTGGAAAAAGCGTTTAGCAATTAAGCAATAAGCTTTTAATGATAAGCATTAAGCATTTAGCAATAAGCATTTAACGTTTTGTAAAAGAAGAATTTAGCAAAAAGCGTTTAGCAATAAGCATTTAGAAATAAACAATAAGAAATAAGCGTTTGATAATAAGCATTAAGCATTAAGCAATAACCATTTAGAAATAAGCATTAAGCATTAAGCAATAACCATTTAGAAATAAGCATTAAGCAATAAGCTTTTTATAATAAGCATTAAGCATTTAATAATAAGCATTAAGCAATAAGCATTTAAAAATAAGCATTAAGAAATAAGCATTAAGCATTAAACAATAAGCAATTAGGAAAAAGTGTTGAGCATTAAGCATTTAGAAATAAGCATTAAGCAATAAGCTTTTAATAATAAGCATTAAGCATTTAACAATAAGCATTAAGCAATAAGCATTTAAAAATAAGCATTTAGAAATAAGCATTAAGCATTAAACAATAAGCATTTTGGAAAAAGCGTTTAGCATTAAGCATTTAGCAATAATCAATAAGCATTAAGCATTAAGCATTTAGCGTTAAGCATAAAGCATTTTGCATTAAGCAATAATCATTTAGCATTAAGAAATAAGTATTTAGAATTTAGCAAAACGTCAAGCAATTTGTATGTATATAATATGTAAGCCTTTATAACTTGCATGAAATAGATTATGTTTTTAGATACGAGGCTTTTACTTATTGATTTAAAAGTTTTTGTATTTTTTAATTTTTTACTTTCTTGTTTTGCAATAAATATTTGAAAAAATCCCTCATATTTAAAATTAGGAAAATATTATTTAAAATTATTTTCTTTAAAGAAATTGAGTCGAGATAGTGTTTCATTATAAAATATAATATAGTTGTTAGAATTTGTAAATTTTATAAAAACAGTTTATTTTGCAAATAATATTAGATGAAATCCTTTATGTTTCCATTTTGGAAAAATATACTTTAAAATTAATTTGTATAAAGTAAAAAGTCGAGATGGTGTATAAAGTTGAGTATAGTAGTTGTAGCTTTTACTAACAAAATATTTAACTAACAAAATATTTGAA
Organism: Napeogenes sylphis; assembly: GCA_959347405.1. NCBI lineage: Eukaryota > Metazoa > Arthropoda > Insecta > Lepidoptera > Nymphalidae > Napeogenes > Napeogenes sylphis. The sequence continues at coordinate 22,699,253 of OY365786.1, forward strand.
AAAATCCCTCATATTAAAAATTAGGAAAATATTATATAAAATTATTTTCTTTAAAGAAATTGAGTCGAGATATTGTTTCATCATAAAATATAATATTGTTGTTAGAATTTGTAAATTTTATAAAAACAGTTTATTTTGCAAATAATATTAGATGAAATCCTTTATGTTTCCATTTTGGAAAAATATACTTTAAAATTAATTTGTATAAAGTAAAAAGTCGGGATGGTGTATAAAGTTGAGTATAGTAGTTGTAGCTTTCACTAACAAAATATTTCATTAAATTCACCCAATTTTAATTACAAATAATATAAATTTACTACAAAACCAACTTTTATACAAACTATTACCTAGTACTAAGTGTAAACTATTTACAATTAACTATTAATCATCAAGCCCTAAGCGTCAAGCATTAAGTGTCATGCTTCAAGCATCAAACACCAAGCTTTAAGCATCAAGCAATAAGCATAAAAATAAAGCATAAAGCATTAAGCATTAGGCAATAAGCATTTAGAAATAAGCATTTAACGTTTTGCAAAAAAAGCATCTAGCAATAAGCATTTAACGTTCTGTAAAAAAAGCGTTTAGCAATAAGCATTTAGAAATAAGCATTAAGCAATAAGCGTTTGATAATAAGCATTAAGCAATAAGCATTTAGAAATAAGCATTTAGCAATAAGGATTAATCATTAAACAATAAGCATTTAGGAAAAAGCGTTTAGCATTAAGCATTTATCAATAAGCATTTAAAAAGAAGCATTAAGCAATAAGCTTTTAATAATAAGCATTAAGCATTTAACAAAAAGCATTTAGGAAAAAGCGTTTAGCATTAAGCATTTAAAAATAAGCATTTAACGTTTTGCAAAAAAAGCATTTAGCAATAAGCTTTTAACGTTTTGCAAAAAAAAGCATTTAGCAATAAGCATTTAGCAATAAGCATTTAGAAATAAGCATTAAGCAATAAGCGTTTAGAAATAAGCATTAAGCATTAAACAATAAGCATTTTGGAAAAAGCGTTTAGCAATTAAGCAATAAGCTTTTAATGATAAGCATTAAGCATTTAGCAATAAGCATTTAACGTTTTGTAAAAGAAGAATTTAGCAAAAAGCGTTAAGCAATAAGCATTTAGAAATAAACATTAAGAAATAAGCGTTTGATAATAAGCATTAAGCATTAAGCAATAACCATTTAGAAATAAGCATTAAGCATTAAGCAATAACCATTAAGAAATAAGCATTAAGCAATAAGCTTTTTATAATAAACATTAAGCATTTAACAATAAGCATTAAGCAATAAGCATTTAAAAATAAGCATTTAGAAATAAGCATTAAGCATTAAACAATAAGCATTTAGGAAAAAGTGTTGAGCATTAAGCATTTAGCAATAAGCATTTAGAAATAAGCATTAAGCAATAAGCTTTTAGTAATAAGCATTAAGCATTTAACAATAAGCATTAAGCAATAAGCATTTAAAAATAAGCATTTAGAAATAAGCATTAAGCATTAAACAATAAGCATTTTGGAAAAAGCGTTTAGCATTAAGCATTTAGCAATAATCAATAAGCATTAAGCATTAAGCATTTAGCGTTAAACATAAAGCATTTTGCATTAAGCAATAATCATTTAGCATTAAGCAATAAGTATTTAGAATTTAGCAAAACGTCAAGCAATGTGTATGTATATAATATGTAAGCCTTTATAACTTGCATGAAATAGATTATGTTTTTAGATACGAGGCTTTTACTTATTGATTTAAAAGTTTTTGTATTTTTTAATTTTTTACTTTCTTGTTTTGCAATAAATATTTGAAAAAATCCCTCATATTTAAAATTAGGAAAATATTATTTAAAATTATTTTCTTTAAAGAAATTGAGTCGAGATAATGTTTCATTATAAAATATAATATAGTTGTTAGAATTTGTAAATTTTATAAAAACAGTTTATTTTGCAAATAATATTAGATGAAATCCTTTATGTTTCCATTTTGGAAAAATATACTTTAAAATTAATTTGTATAAAGTAAAAAGTCGAGATGGTGTATAAAGTTGAGTATAGTAGTTGTAGCTTTTACTAACAAAATATTTAACTAACAAAATATTTGAAAAAATCCCTCATATTAAAAATTAGGAAAATATTATTTAAAATTATTTTCTTTAAAGAAATTGAGTCGAGATATTGTTTCATCATAAAATATAATATTGTTGTTAGAATTTGTAAATTTTATAAAAACAGTTTATTTTGCAAATAATATTAGATGAAATCCTTTATGTTCCCATTTTGGAAAAATATACTTTAAAATTTATTTGTATAAAGTAAAAAGTCGAGATGGTGTATAAAGTTGAGTATAGTAGTTGTAGCTTTTACTAACAAAATATTTAACTAACAAAATATTTGAAAAAATCCCTCATATTAAAAATTAGGAAAATATTATTTAAAATTATTTTCTTTAAAGAAATTGAGTCGAGATATTGTTTCGTCATAAAATATAATATTGTTGTTAGAATTTGTAAATTTTATAAAAACAGTTTATTTTGCAAATAATATTAGATGAAATCCTTTATGTTCCCATTTTGGAAAAATATACTTTAAAATTAATTTGTATAAAGTAAAAAGTCGAGATGGTGTATAAAGTTGAGTATAGTAGTTGTAGCTTTTACTAACAAAATATTTAACTAACAAAATATTTGAAAAAATCCCTCATATTTAAAATTAGGAAAATATTATTTAAAATTATTTTCTTTAAAGAAATTGAGTTGAGATAGTGTTTCATTATAAAATATAATATAGTTGTTAGAATTTGTAAATTTTATAAAAACAGTTTATTTTGCAAATAATATTAGATGAAATCCTTTATGTTTCCATGTTGGAAAAATATACTTTAAAATTAATTTGTATAAAGTAAAAAGTCGAAATGGTGTATAAAGTTGAGTATAGTAGTTGTAGCTTTTACTAACAAAATATTTAACTAACAAAATATTTGAAAAAATCCCTCATATTAAAAATTAGGAAAATATTATTTAAAATTATTTTCTTTAAAGAAATTGAGTCGAGATATTGTTTCATCATAAAATATAATATAGTTGTTAGAATTTGTTAATTTTATAAAAACAGTTTATTTTGCAAATAATATTAGATGAAATCCTTTATGTTTCAATTTTGGAAAATATTCTTTAAAATTAATTTGTATAAAGTAAAAAGTCGAGATGGTGTATAAAGTTGAGTATAGTAGTTGTAGCTTTCACTAACAAAATATTTCATTAAATTCACCCAATTTTAATTACAAATAATATAAATTTACTATAAAACCAACTTTTATACAAACTATTACCTAGTACTAAGTGTAAACTATTTACAATTAACTATTAATCATCAAGCCCTAAGCGTCAAGCATTAAGTGTCATGCTTCAAGCATCAAACACCAAGCTTTAAGCATCAAGCAATAAGCATAAAAATAAAGCATAAAGCATTAAGCAATAAGCATTTAGAAATAAGCATTTAACGTTTTGCAAAAAAAGCATCTAGCAATAAGCATTTAACGTTCTGTAAAAAAAGCGTTTAGCAATAAGCATTTAGAAATAAGCATTAAGCAATAAGCGTTTGATAATAAGCATTAAGCAATAAGCATTTAGAAATAAGCATTTAGCAATAAGGATTAATCATTAAACAATAAGCATTTAGGAAAAAGCGTTTAGCATTAAGCATTTATCAATAAGCATTTAGGAAAAAGCGTTTAGCATTAAGCATTTAAAAATAAGCATTTAACGTTTTGCAAAAAAAGCATTTAGCAATAAGCATTTAACGTTTTGCAAAAAAAAGCATTTAGCAATAAGCATTTAGCAATAAGCATTTTGAAATAAGCATTAAACAATAAGCGTTTAGAAATAAGCATTAAGCATTAAACAATAAGCATTTTGGAAAAAGCGTTTAGCAATTAAGCAATAAGCTTTTAATGATAAGCATTAAGCATTTAGCAATAAGCATTTAACGTTTTGTAAAAGAAGAATTTAGCAAAAAGCGTTTAGCAATAAGCATTTAGAAATAAACATAAAGAAATAAGCGTTTGATAATAAGCATTAAGCATTAACCATTTAGAAATAAGCATTAAGCATTAAGCAATAACCATTTAGAAATAAGCATTAAGCAAAAAGCTTTTTATAATAAGAATTAAGCATTTAACAATAAGCATTAAGCAATAAGCATTTAAAAATAAGCATTTAGAAATAAGCATTAAGCATTAAACAATAAGCATTTAGGAAAAAGCGTTTAGCATTAAGCATTTAAAAATAAGCATTTAACGTTTTGCAAAAAAAGCATTTAGCAATAAGCATTTAACGTTTTGCAAAAAAAAGCATTTAGCAATAACCATTTAGAAATAAGCATTAAGCAATAAGCGTTTAGAAATAAGCATTAAGCATTAAACAATAAGCATTTTTAAAAAAGCGTTTAGCAATTAAGCAATAAGCTTTTAATGATAAGCATTAAGCATTTAGCAATAAGCATTTAACGTTTTGTAAAAGAAGAATTTAGCAAAAAGCGTTTAGCAATAAGCATTTAGAAATAAGCATTAGGCAATAAACGTTTGATAATAAGCATTAAGCAATAAGCATTTAGAAATAAGCATTTAGCAATAAGGATTAATCATTAAACAATAAGCATTTAGGAAAAAGCGTTTAGCATTAAGCATTTATCAATAAGCATTTAGAAATAAGCATTAAGCAATAAGCTTTTAATAATAAGCATTAAGCATTTAACAATAAGCATTTAGGAAAAAGCGTTTAGCATTAAGCATTTAAAAATAAGCATTTAACGTTTTGCAAAAAAAGCATTTAGCAATAAGCATTTAACGTTTTGCAAAAAAAAGCATTTAGCAATAAGCCTTTAGCAATAAGCATTTAGAAATAAGCATTAAGCAATAAGCGTTTAGAAATAAGCATTAAGCATTAAACAATAAGCATTTTGGAAAAAGCGTTTAGCATTAAGCATTTAGCAATAATCAAAAAGCATTAAGCATTAAGCATTTAGCGTTAAGCATAAAGCATTTTGCATTAAGCAATAATCATTTAGCATTAAGCAATAAGTATTTAGAATTTAGCAAAACGTCAAGCAATTTGTATGTATATAATATGTAAGCCTTTATAACTTGCATGAAATAGATTATGTTTTTAGATACGAGGCTTTTACTTATTGATTTAAAAGTTTTTGTATTTTTTAATTTTTTACTTTCTTGTTTTGCAATAAATATTTGAAAAAATCCCTCATATTTAAAATTAGGAAAATATTATTTAAAATTATTTTCTTTAAAGAAATTGAGTCGAGATAATGTTTCATTATAAAATATAATATAGTTGTTAGAATTAGTAAATTTTATAAAAACAGTTTATTTTGCAAATAATATTAGATGAAATCCTTTATGTTTCCATTTTGGAAAAATATACTTTAAAATTAATTTGTATAAAGTAAAAAGTCGAGATGGTGTATAAAGTTGAGTATAGTAGTTGTAGCTTTTACTAACAAAATATTTAACTAACAAAATATTTGAAAAAATCCCTCATATTAAAAATTAAGAAAATATTATTTAAAATTATTTTCTTTAAAGAAATTGAGTCGAGATATTGTTTCATCATAAAATATAATATAGTTGTTAGAATTTGTTAATTTTATAAAAACAGTTTATTTTGCAAATAATATTAGATGAAATCCTTTATGTTTCAATTTTGGAAAATATTCTTTAAAATTAATTTGTATAAAGTAAAAAGTCGAGATGGTGTATAAAGTTGAGTATAGTAGTTGTAGCTTTCACTAACAAAATATTTCATTAAATTCACCCAATTTTAATTACAAATAATATAAATTTACTATAAAACCAACTTTTATACAAACTATTACCTAGTACTAAGTGTAAACTATTTACAATTAACTATTAAACATCAAGCCCTAAGCGTCAAGCATTAAGTGTCATGCTTCAAGCATCAAACACCAAGCTTTAAGCATCAAGCAATAAGCATAAAAATAAAGCATAAAGCATTAAGCAATAAGCATTTAGAAATAAGCATTTAACGTTTTGCAAAAAAAAGCATTTAGCAATAAGCCTTTAGCAATAAGCATTTAGAAATAAGCATTAAGCAATAAGCGTTTAGAAATAAGCATTAAGCATTAAACAATAAGCATTTTGGAAAAAGCGTTTAGCATTAAGCATTTAGCAATAATCAAAAAGCATTAAGCATTAAGCATTTAGCGTTAAGCATAAAGCATTTTGCATTAAGCAATAATCATTTAGCATTAAGCAATAAGTATTTAGAATTTAGCAAAACGTCAAGCAATTTGTATGTATATAATATGTAAGCCTTTATAACTTGCATGAAATAGATTATGTTTTTAGATACGAGGCTTTTACTTATTGATTTAAAAGTTTTTGTATTTTTTAATTTTTTACTTTCTTGTTTTGCAATAAATATTTGAAAAAATCCCTCATATTTAAAATTAGGAAAATATTATTTAAAATTATTTTCTTTAAAGAAATTGAGTCGAGATAATGTTTCATTATAAAATATAATATAGTTGTTAGAATTTGTAAATTTTATAAAAACAGTTTATTTTGCAAATAATATTAGATGAAATCCTTTATGTTTCCATTTTGGAAAAATATACTTTAAAATTAATTTGTATAAAGTAAAAAGTCGAGATGGTGTATAAAGTTGAGTATAGTAGTTGTAGCTTTTACTAACAAAATATTTAACTAACAAAATATTTGAAAAAATCCCTCATATTAAAAATTAAGAAAATATTATTTAAAGTTATTTTCTTTAAAGAAATTGAGTCAAGATATCGTTTCATCATAAAATATAATATTGTTGTTAGAATTTGTAAATTTTATAAAAACAGTTTATTTTGCAAATAATATTAGATGAAATACTTTATGTTTCCATTTTGGAAAAATATACTTTAAAATTAATTTGTATAAAGTAAAAAGTCGAGATGGTGTATAAAGTTGAGTATAGTAGTTGTAGCTTTCACTAACAAAATATTTCATTAAATTCACCCAATTTTAATTACAAATAATATAAATTTACTATAAAACCAACTTTTATACAAACTATTACCTAGTACTAAGTGTAAACTATTTACAATTAACTATTAATCATCAAGCCCTAAGCGTCAAGCATTAAGTGTCATGCTTCAAGCATCAAACACCAAGCTTTAAGCATCAAGCAATAAGCATAAAAATAAAGCATATACCATTAAGCAATAAGCATTTAGAAATAAGCATTTAACGTTTTGCAAAAAAAGCATCTAGCAATAAGCATTTAACGTTCTGAAAAAAAAGCGTTTAGCAATAAGCATTTAGAATTAAGCATTAAGCAATAAGCGTTTGATAATAAGCATTAAGCAATAAGCATTTAGAAATAAGCATTTAGCAATAAGGATTAATCATTAAACAATAAGCATTTAGGAAAAAGCGTTTAGCATTAAGCATTTATCAATAAGCATTTAGGAAAAAGCGTTTAGCATTAAGCATTTAAAAATAAGCATTTAACGTTTTGCAAAAAAAGCATTTAGCAATAAGCATTTAACGTTTTGCAAAAAAAAGCATTTAGCAATAAGCATTTAGCAATAAGCATTTAGAAATAAGCATTAAGCAATAAGCGTTTAGAAATAAGCATTAAGCATTAAACAATAAGCATTTTGGAAAAAGCGTTTAGCAATTAAGCAATAAGCTTTTAATGATAAGCATTAAGCATTTAGCAATAAGCATTTAACGTTTTGTAAAAGAAGAATTTTGCAAAAAGCGTTTAGCAATAAGCATTTAGAAATAAACATAAAGAAATAAGCGTTTGATAATAAGCATTAAGCATTAAGCAATAACCATTTAGAAATAAGCATTAAGCAAAAATCTTTTAATAAAAAGCATTAAGCATTTAACAATAAGCATTAAGCAATAAGCATTTAAAAATAAGCATTAAGAAATAAGCATTAAGCATTTAACAATAAGCATTTAGGAAAAAGCGTTTAGCATTAAGCATTTAAAAATAAGCATTTAACGTTTTGCAAAAAAAGCATTTAGCAATAAGCATTTAACGTTTTGCAAAAAAAAGCTTTTAGCAATAAGCATTTAGAAATAAGCATTAAGCAATAAGCGTTTAGAAATAAGCATTAAGCATTAAACAATAAGCATATTGGAAAAAGCGTTTAGCATTAAGCATTTAGCAATAATCAAAAAGCATTAAGCATTAAGCATTTAGCGTTAAGCATAAAGCATTTTGCATTAAGCAATAATCATTTAGCATTAAGCAATAAGTATTTAGAATTTAGCAAAACGTCAAGCAATTTGTATGTATATAATATGTAAGCCTTTATAACTTGCATGAAATAGATTATGTTTTTAGATACGAGGCTTTTACTTATTGATTTAAAAGTTTTTGTATTTTTTAATTTTTTACTTTCTTGTTTTGCAATAAATATTTGAAAAAATCCCTCATATTTAAAATTAGGAAAATATTATTTAAAATTATTTTCTTTAAAGAAATTGAGTCGAGATAATGTTTCATTATAAAATATAATATAGTTGTTAGAATTTGTAAATTTTATAAAAACAGTTTATTTTGCAAATAATATTAGATGAAATCCTTTATGTTTCCATTTTGGAAAAATATACTTTAAAATTAATTTGTATAAAGTAAAAAGTCGAGATGGTGTATAAAGTTGAGTATAGTAGTTGTAGCTTTTACTAACAAAATATTTAACTAACAAAATATTTGAAAAAATCCCTCATATTAAAAATTAAGAAAATATTATTTAAAATTATTTTCTTTAAAGAAATTGAGTCAAGATATTGTTTCATCATAAAATATAATATTGTTGTTAGAATTTGTAAATTTTATAAAAACAGTTTATTTTGCAAATAATATTAGATGAAATACTTTATGTTTCCATTTTGGAAAAATATACTTTAAAATTAATTTGTATAAAGTAAAAAGTCGAGATGGTGTATAAAGTTGAGTATAGTAGTTGTAGCTTTTACTAACAAAATATTTAACTAACAAAATATTTGAAAAAATCCCTCATATTAAAAATTAAGAAAATATTATTTAAAGTTATTTTCTTTAAAGAAATTGAGTCGAGATATTGTTTCATCATAAAATATAATATTGTTGTTAGAATTTGTAAATTTTATAAAAACAGTTTATTTTGCAAATAATATTAGATGAAATCCTTTATGTTCCCATTTTGGAAAAATATACTTTAAAATTAATTTGTATAAAGTAAAAAGTCGAGATGGTGTATAAAGTTGAGTATAGTAGTTGTAGCTTTTACTAACAAAATATTTAACTAACAAAATATTTGAAAAAATCCCTCATATTAAAAATTAAGAAAATATTATTTAAAATTATTTTCTTAAAAGAAATTGAGTCAAGATATTGTTTCATCATAAAATATAATATTGTTGTTAGAATTTGTAAATTTTATAAAAACAGTTTATTTTGCAAATAATATTAGATGAAATACTTTATGTTTCCATTTTGGAAAAATATACTTTAAAATTAATTTGTATAAAGTAAAAAGTCGAGATGGTGTATAAAGTTGAGTATAGTAGTTGTAGCTTTTACCAACAAAATATTTAACTAACAAAATATTTGAAAAAATCCCTCATATTAAAAATTAAGAAAATATTATTTAAAGTTATTTTCTTTAAAGAAATTGAGTCGAGATATTGTTTCATCATAAAATATAATATTGTTGTTAGAATTTGTAAATTTTATAAAAACAGTTTATTTTGCAAATAATATTAGATGAAATCCTTTATGTTCCCATTTTGGAAAAATATACTTTAAAATTAATTTGTATAAAGTAAAAAGTCGAGATGGTGTATAAAGTTGAGTATAGTAGTTGTAGCTTTTACTAACAAAATATTTAACTAACAAAATATTTGAAAAAATCCCTCATATTAAAAATTAGGAAAATATTATTTAAAATTATTTTCTTTAAAGAAATTGAGTCGAGATATTGTTTCATCATAAAATATAATATTGTTGTTAGAATTTGTAAATTTTATAAAAACAGTTTATTTTGCAAATAATATTAGATGAAATCCTTTATGTTCCCATTTTGGAAAAATATACTTTAAAATTAATTTGTATAAAGTAAAAAGTCGAGATGGTGTATAAAGTTGAGTATAGTAGTTGTAGCTTTCACTAACAAAATATTTCATTAAATTCACCCAATTTTAATTACAAATAATATAAATTTACTATAAAACCAACTTTTATACAAACTATTACCTAGTACTAAGTGTAAACTATTTACAATTAACTATTAATCATCAAGCCCTAAGCGTCAAGCATTAAGTGTCATGCTTCAAGCATCAAACACCAAGCTTTAAGCATCAAGCAATAAGCATAAAAATAAAGCATAAAGCATTAAGCAATAAGCATTTAGAAATAAGCATTTAACGTTTTGCAAAAAAAGCATCTAGCAATAAGCATTTAACGTTCTGTAAAAAAAGCGTTTATCAATAAGCATTTAGAAATTAGCATTAAGCAATAAGCGTTTGATAATAAGCATTAAGCAATAAGCATTTAGAAATAAGCATTTAGCAATAAGGATTAATCATTAAACAATAAGCATTTAGGAAAAAGCGTTTAGCATTAAGCATTTATCAATAAGCATTTAGGAAAAAGCGTTTAGCATTAAGCATTTAAAAATAAGCATTTAACGTTTTGCAAAAAAAGCATTTAGCAATAAGCATTTAACGTTTTGCAAAAAAAAGCATTTAGCAATAAGCATTTAGAAATAAGCATTAAGCAATAAGCGTTTAGAAATAAGCATTAAGCATTAAACAATAAGCATTTTGGAAAAAGCGTTTAGCAATTAAGCAATAAGCTTTTAATGATAAGCATTAAGCATTAAGCAATAACCATTTAGAAATAAGCATTAAGCAAAAATCTTTTAATAAAAAGCATTAAGCATTTAACAATAAGCATTAAGCAATAAGCATTAAAAATAAGCATTTAGAAATAAGCATTAAGCATTAAACAATAAGCATTTAGGAAAAAGCGTTTAGCATTAAGCATTTAAAAATAAGCATTTAACGTTTTGCAAAAAAAGCATTTAGCAATAAGCATTTAACGTTTTGCAAAAAAAAGCATTTAGCAATAAGCATTTAGAAATAAGCATTAAGCAATAAGCGTTTAGAAATAAGCATTAAGCATTAAACAATAAGCATTTTGGAAAAAGCGTTTAGCAATTAAGCAATAAGCTTTTAATGATAAGCATTAAGCATTTAGCAATAAGCATTTAACGTTTTGTAAAAGAAGAATTTAGCAAAAAGCGTTTAGCAATAAGCATTTAGAAATAAGCATTAAGCAATAAGCGTTTGATAATAAGCATTAAGCAATAAGCATTTAGAAATAAGCATTTAGCAATAAGGATTAATCATTAAACAATAAGCATTTAGGAAAAAGCGTTAAGCATTAAGCATTTATCAATAAGCATTTAGAAATAAGCATTAAGCAATAAGCTTTTAATAATAAGCATTAAGCATTTAACAATAAGCATTTAGGAAAAAGCGTTTAGCATTAAGCATTTAAAAATAAGCATTTAACGTTTTGCAAAAAAAGCATTTAGCAATAAGCATTTAACGTTTTGCAAAAAAAAGCATTTAGCAATAAGCATTTAGCAATAAGCATTTAGAAATAAGCATTAAGCAATAAGCGTTTAGAAATAAGCATTAAGCATTAAACAATAAGCATTTTGGAAAAAGCGTTTAGCATTAAGCATTTAGCAATAATCAATAAGCATTAAGCATTAAGCATTTAGCGTTAAGCATAAAGCATTTTGCATTAAGCAATAATCATTTAGCATTAAGCAATAAGTATTTAGAATTTAGCAAAACGTCAAGCAATTTGTATGTATATAATATGTAAGCCTTTATAACTTGCATGAAATAGATTATGTTTTTAGATACGAGGCTTTTACTTATTGATTTAAAAGTTTTTGTATTTTTTAATTTTTTACTTTCTTGTTTTGCAATAAATATTTGAAAAAATCCCTCATATTTAAAATTAGGAAAATATTATTTAAAATTATTTTCTTTAAAGAAATTGAGTCGAGATAATGTTTCATTATAAAATATAATATAGTTGTTAGAATTTGTAAATTTTATAAAAACAGTTTATTTTGCAAATAATATTAGATGAAATCCTTTATGTTTCCATTTTGGAAAAATATACTTTAAAATTAATTTGTATAAAGTAAAAAGTCGAGATGGTGTATAAAGTTGAGTATAGTAGTTGTAGCTTTTACTAACAAAATATTTAACTAACAAAATATTTGAAAAAATCCCTCATATTAAAAATTAAGAAAATATTATTTAAAGTTATTTTCTTTAAAGAAATTGAGTCGAGATATTGTTTCATCATAAAATATAATATTGTTGTTAGAATTTGTAAATTTTATAAAAACAGTTTATTTTGCAAATAATATTAGATGAAATCCTTTATGTTCCCATTTTGGAAAAATATACTTTAAAATTAATTTGTATAAAGTAAAAAGTCGAGATGGTGTATAAAGTTGAGTATAGTAGTTGTAGCTTTTACTAACAAAATATTTAACTAACAAAATATTTAAAAATCCCTCATATTAAAAATTAGGAAAATATTATTTAAAATTATTTTCTTTAAAGAAATTGAGTCGAGATATTGTTTCATCATAAAATATAATATTGTTGTTAGAATTTGTAAATTTAATAAAAACAGTTTATTTTGCAAATAATATTAGATGAAATCCTTTATGTTCCCATTTTGGAAAAATATACTTTAAAATTAATTTGTATAAAGTAAAAAGTCGAGATGGTGTATAAAGTTGAGTAAAGTAGTTGTAGCTTTTACTAACAAAATATTTAACTAACAAAATATTTGAAAAAATCCCTCATATTTAAAATTAGGAAAATATTATTTAAAATTATTTTCTTTAAAGAAATTGAGTCGAGATAGTGTTTCATTATAAAATATAATATAGTTGTTAGAATTTGTAAATTTTATAAAAACAGTTTATTTTGCAAATAATATTAGATGAAATCCTTTATGTTTCAATTTTGGAAAATATTCTTTAAAATTAATTTGTATAAAGTAAAAAGTCGAGATGGTGTATAAAGTTGAGTATAGTAGTTGTAGCTTTCACTAACAAAATATTTTATTAAATTCACCCAATTTTAATTACAAATAATATAAATTTACTATAAAACCAACTTTTATACAAACTATTACCTAGTACTAAGTGTAAACTATTTACAATTAACTATTAATCATCAAGCCCTAAGCGTCAAGCATTAAGTGTCATGCTTCAAGCATCAAACACCAAGCTTTAAGCATCAAGCAATAAGCATAAAAATAAAGCATAAAGCATTAAGCAATAAGCATTTAGAAATAAGCATTTAACGTTTTGCAAAAAAAGCATCTAGCAATAAGCATTTAACGTTCTGTAAAAAAAGCGTTTAGCAATAAGCATTTAGAAATAAGCATTAAGCAATAAGCGTTTGATAATAAGCATTAAGCAATAAGCATTTAGAAATAAGCATTTAGCAATAAGGATTAATCATTAAACATGAGCATTTAGGAAAAAGCGTTTAGCATTAAGCATTTATCAAGAAGCATTTAGGAAAAAGCGTTTAGCATTAAGCATTTAACGTTTTGCAAAAAAAGCATTTAGCAATAAGCATTTAACGTTTTGCAAAAAAAAGCTTTTTGCAATAAGCATTTAGCAATAAGCATTTAGAAATAAGCATTAAGCAATAAGCGTTAGGAAATAAGCATTAAGCATTAAACAATAAGCATTTTGGAAAAAGCGTTTAGCAATTAAGCAATAAGCTTTTAATGATAAGCATTAAGCATTTAGCAATAAGCATTTAACGTTTTGTAAAAGAAGAATTTAGCAAAAAGCGTTTAGCAATAAGCATTTAGAAATAAACATTAAGAAAAAAGCGTTTGATAATAAGCATTTAGCATTAAGCAACAACCATTTAGAAATTAGCATTAAGCATTAAGCAATAACCATTTAGAAATAAGCATTAAGCAATAAGCTTTTTATAATAAGCATTAAGCATTTAATAATAAGCATTAAGCAATAAGCATTTAAAAATAAGCATTTAGAAATAAGCATTAAGCATTAAACAATAAGCATTTAGGAAAAAGTGTTGAGCATTAAGCATTTAGCAATAAGCATTTAGAAATAAGCATTAAGCAATAAGCTTTTAATAATAAGCATTAAGCATTTAACAATAAGCATTAAGCAATAAGCATTTTAAAATAAGCATTTAGAAATAAGCATTAAGCATTAAACAATAAGCATTTTGGAAAAAGCGTTTAGCATTAAGCATTTAGCAATAATCAATAAGCATTAAGCATAAAGCATTTAGCGTTAAGCATAAAGCATTTTGCATTAAGCAATAATCATTTAGCATTAAGCAATAAGTATTTAGAATTTAGCAAAACGTCAAGCAATTTGTATGTATATAATATGTAAGCCTTTATAACTTGCATGAAATAGATTATGTTTTTAGATACGAGGCTTTTACTTATTGATTTAAAAGTTTTTGTATTTTTTAATTTTTTATTTTCTTGTTTTGCAATAAATATTTGAAAAAATCCCTCATATATAAAATTAGGAAAATATTATTTAAAATTATTTTCTTTAAAGAAATTGAGTCGAGATAGTGTTTCATTATAAAATATAATATAGTTGTTAGAATTTGTAAATTTTATAAAAACAGTTTATTTTGCAAATAATATTAGATGAAATCCTTTATGTTTCCATTTTGGAAAAATATACTTTAAAATTAATTTGTATAAAGTAAAAAGTCGAGATGGTGTATAAAGTTGAGTATAGTAGTTGTAGCTTTTACTAACAAAATATTTAACTAACAAAATATTTGAAAAAATCCCTCATATTAAAAATTAGGAAAATATTATTTAAAATTATTTTCTTTAAAGAAATTGAGTCGAGATATTGTTTCATCATAAAATATAATATTGTTGTTAGAATTTGTAAATTTTATAAAAAACAGTTTATTTTGCAAATAATATTAGATGAAATCCTTTATGTTCCCATTTTGGAAAAATATATTTTAAAATTAATTTGTATAAAGTAAAAAGTCGAGATGGTGTACAAAGTTGAGTATAGTAGTTGTAGCTTTTACTAACAAAATATTTAACTAACAAAATATTTGAAAAAATCCCTCATATTAAAAATTAGGAAAATATTATTTAAAATTATTTTCTTTAAAGAAATTGAGTCGAGATATTGTTTCATCATAAAATATAATATAGTTGTTAGAATTTGTTAATTTTATAAAAACAGTTTATTTTGCAAATAATATTAGATGAAATCCTTTATGTTTCAATTTTGCAAAATATTCTTTAAAATTAATTTGTATAAAGTAAAAAGTCGAGATGGTGTATAAAGTTGAGTATAGTAGTTGTAGCTTTTACTAACAAAATATTTAACTAACAAAATATTTGAAAAAATCCCTCATATTAAAAATTAGGAAAATATTATTTAAAATTATTTTCTTAAAGAAATTGAGTCGAGATATTGTTTCATCATAAAATATAATATAGTTGTTAGAATTTGTTAATTTTATAAAAACAGTTTATTTTGCAAATAATATTAGATGAAATCCTTTATGTTTCAATTTTGGAAAATATTCTTTAAAATTAATTTGTATAAAGTAAAAGTCGAGATGGTGTATAAAGTTGAGTATAGTAGTTGTAGCTTTCACTAACAAAATATTTCATTAAATTCACCCAATTTTAATTACAAATAATATAAATTTACTATAAAACCAACTTTTATACAAACTATTACCTAGTACTAAGTGTAAACTATTTACAATTAACTATTAATCATCAAGCCCTAAGCGTCAAGCATTAAGTGTCATGCTTCAAGCATCAAACACCAAGCTTTAAGCATCAAGCAATAAGCATAAAAATAAAGAATAAAGCATTAAGCATTAGGCAATAAGCATTAAGAAATAAGCATTTAACGTTTTGCAAAAAAAGCATCTAGCAATAAGCATTTAACGTTCTGTAAAAAAAGCGTTTAGCAATAAGCATTTAGAAATAAGCATTAAGCAATAAGCGTTTGATAATAAGCATTAAGCAATAAGCATTTAGAAATAAGCATTTAGCAATAAGGATTAATCATTAAACAATAAGCATTTAGGAAAAAGCGTTTAGCATTAAGCATTTATCAATAAGCATTTAAAAAGAAGCATTAAGCAATAAGCTTTTAATAATAAGCATTAAGCATTTAACAATAAGCATTTAGCAAAAAGCGTTTAGCAATAAGCATTTAGAAACAAACATTAAGAAATAAGCGTTTGATAATAAGCATTAAGCATTAAGCAATAACCATTTAGAAATAAGCATTAAGCGTCAAGCAATAACCATTTAGAAATAAGCATTAAGCAATAAGCTTTTTATAATAAGCATTAAGCATTTAACAATAAGCATTAAGCAATAAGCATTTAGAAATAAGCATTAAGCATTAAACAATAAGCATTTTGGAAAAAGCGTTTAGCAATTAAGCAATAAGCTTTTAATGATAAGCATTAAGCATTTAGCAATAAGCATTTAACGTTTTGTAAAAGAAGAATTTAGCAAAAAGCGTTTAGCAATAAGCATTTAGAAATAAACATTAAGAAATAAGCGTTTGATAATAAGCATTAAGCATTAAGCAATAACCATTTAGAAATAAGCATTAAGCATTAAGCAATAACCATTTAGAAATAAGCATTAAGCAATAAGCTTTTTATAATAAGCATTAAGCATTTAACAATAAGCATTAAGCAATAAGCATTTAAAAATAAGCATTTAGAAATAAGCATTAAGCATTAAACAATAAGCATTTAGAAATAAGCATTTAGCAATAAGGATTAATCATTAAACAATAAGCATTTAGGAAAAAGCGTTTAGCATTAAGCATTTATCAATAAGCATTTAAAAAGAAGCATTAAGCAATAAGCTTTTAATAATAAGCATTAAGCATTTAGAAATAAGCATTAAGAAATAAGCGTTTGATAATAAGCATTAAGCATTACGCAATAACCATTTAGAAATAAGCATTAAGCAATAAGCATTAAACAATAAGCATTTAGGAAAAAGTGTTGAGCATTAAGCATTTAGCAATAAGCATTTAAAAAGAAGCATTAAGCAATAAGCTTTTAATAATAAGCATTAAGCATTTAACAATAAGCATTTAGCAAAAAGCGTTTAGCAATAAGCATTTAGAAACAAACATTAAGAAATAAGCGTTTGATAATAAGCATTAAGCATTAAGCAATAACCATTTAGAAATAAGCATTAAGCGTCAAGAAATAACCATTTAGAAATAAGCATTAAGCAATAAGCTTTTTATAATAAGCATTAAGCATTTAACAATAAGCATTAAGCAATAAGCATTTAGAAATAAGCATTAAGCATTAAACAATAAGCATTTTGGAAAAAGCGTTTAGCAATTAAGCAATAAGCTTTTAATGATAAGCATTAAGCATTTAGCAATAAGCATTTAACGTTTTGTAAAAGAAGAATTTAGCAAAAAGCGTTTAGCAATAAGCATTTAGAAATAAACATTAAGAAATAAGCGTTTGATAATAAGCATTAAGCATTAAGCAATAACCATTTAGAAATAAGCATTAAGCATTAAGCAATAACCATTTAGAAATAAGCATTAAGCAATAAGCTTTTTATAATAAGCATTAAGCATTTAACAATAAGCATTAAGCAATAAGCATTTAAAAATAAGCATTTAGAAATAAGCATTAAGCATTAAACAATAAGCATTTAGAAATAAGCATTTAGCAATAAGGATTAATCATTAAACAATAAGCATTTAGGAAAAAGCGTTTAGCATTAAGCATTTATCAATAAGCATTTAAAAAGAAGCATTAAGCAATAAGCTTTTAATAATAAGCATTAAGCATTTAACAATAAGCATTTAGCAAAAAGCGTTTAGCAATAAGCATTTAGAAATAAACATTAAGAAATAAGCGTTTGATAATAAGCATTAAGCGTCAAGCAATAACCATTTAGAAATAAGCATTAAGCAATAAGCTTTTTATAATAAGCATTAAGCATTTAACAATAAGCATTAAGCAATAAGCATTTAGAAATAAGCATTAAGCATTAAACAATAAGCATTTTGGAAAAAGCGTTTAGCAATTAAGCAATAAGCTTTTAATAATAAGCATTAAGCATTTAGCAATAAGCATTTAACGTTTTGTAAAAGAAGAATTTAGCAAAAAGCGTTTAGCAATAAGCATTTAGAAATAAACATTAAGAAATAAGCGTTTGATAATAAGCATTAAGCATTAAGCAATAACCATTTAGAAATAAGCATTAAGCAATAAGCTTTTTATAATAAGCATTAAGCATTTAACAATAAGCATTAAGCAATAAGCATTTAAAAATAAGCATTTAAAAATAAGCATTTAGAAATAAGCATTAAGCATTAAACAATAAGCATTTAGGAAAAAGTGTTGAGCATTAAGCATTTAGCAATAAGCATTTAGAAATAAGCATTAAGCAATAAGCTTTTAATAATAAGCATTAAGCATTTAACAATAAGCATTAAGCAATAAGCATTTTAAAATAAGCATTTAGAAATAAGCATTAAGCATTAAACAATAAGCATTTTGGAAAAAGCGTTTAGCATTAAGCATTTAGCAATAATCAATAAGCATTAAGCATAAAGCATTTAGCGTTAAGCATAAAGCATTTTGCATTAAGCAATAATCATTTAGCATTAAGCAATAAGTATTTAGAATTTAGCAAAACGTCAAGCAATTTGTATGTATATAATATGTAAGCCTTTATAACTTGCATGAAATAGATTATGTTTTTAGATACGAGGCTTTTACTTATTGATTTAAAAGTTTTTGTATTTTTTAATTTTTTATTTTCTTGTTTTGCAATAAATATTTGAAAAAATCCCTCATATATAAAATTAGGAAAATATTATTTAAAATTATTTTCTTTAAAGAAATTGAGTCGAGATACTGTTTCATCATAAAATATAATATTGTTGTTAGAATTTGTAAATTTAATAAAAACAGTTTATTTTGCAAATAATATTAGATGAAATCCTTTATGTTCCCATTTTGGAAAAATATACTTTAAAATTAATTTGTATAAAGTAAAAAGTCGAGATGGTGTATAAAGTTGAGTAAAGTAGTTGTAGCTTTTACTAACAAAATATTTAACTAACAAAATATTTGAAAAAATCCCTCATATTTAAAATTAGGAAAATATTATTTAAAATTATTTTCTTTAAAGAAATTGAGTCGAGATAGTGTTTCATTATAAAATATAATATAGTTGTTAGAATTTGTAAATTTTATAAAAACAGTTTATTTTGCAAATAATATTAGATGAAATCCTTTATGTTTCAATTTTGGAAAATATTCTTTAAAATTAATTTGTATAAAGTAAAAAGTCGAGATGGTGTATAAAGTTGAGTATAGTAGTTGTAGCTTTCACTAACAAAATATTTTATTAAATTCACCCAATTTTAATTACAAATAATATAAATTTACTATAAAACCAACTTTTATACAAACTATTACCTAGTACTAAGTGTAAACTATTTACAATTAACTATTAATCATCAAGCCCTAAGCGTCAAGCATTAAGTGTCATGCTTCAAGCATCAAACACCAAGCTTTAAGCATCAAGCAATAAGCATAAAAATAAAGCATAAAGCATTAAGCAATAAGCATTTAGAAATAAGCATTTAACGTTTTGCAAAAAAAGCATCTAGCAATAAGCATTTAACGTTCTGTAAAAAAAGCGTTTAGCAATAAGCATTTAGAAATAAGCATTAAGCAATAAGCGTTTGATAATAAGCATTAAGCAATAAGCATTTAGAAATAAGCATTTAGCAATAAGGATTAATCATTAAACATGAGCATTTAGGAAAAAGCGTTTAGCATTAAGCATTTATCAAGAAGCATTTAGGAAAAAGCGTTTAGCATTAAGCATTTAACGTTTTGCAAAAAAAGCATTTAGCAATAAGCATTTAACGTTTTGCAAAAAAAAGCTTTTTGCAATAAGCATTTAGCAATAAGCATTTAGAAATAAGCATTAAGCAATAAGCGTTAGGAAATAAGCATTAAGCATTAAACAATAAGCATTTTGGAAAAAGCGTTTAGCAATTAAGCAATAAGCTTTTAATGATAAGCATTAAGCATTTAGCAATAAGCATTTAACGTTTTGTAAAAGAAGAATTTAGCAAAAAGCGTTTAGCAATAAGCATTTAGAAATAAACATTAAGAAAAAAGCGTTTGATAATAAGCATTTAGCATTAAGCAACAACCATTTAGAAATTAGCATTAAGCATTAAGCAATAACCATTTAGAAATAAGCATTAAGCAATAAGCTTTTTATAATAAGCATTAAGCATTTAATAATAAGCATTAAGCAATAAGCATTTAAAAATAAGCATTTAGAAATAAGCATTAAGCATTAAACAATAAGCATTTAGGAAAAAGTGTTGAGCATTAAGCATTTAGCAATAAGCATTTAGAAATAAGCATTAAGCAATAAGCTTTTAATAATAAGCATTAAGCATTTAACAATAAGCATTAAGCAATAAGCATTTTAAAATAAGCATTTAGAAATAAGCATTAAGCATTAAACAATAAGCATTTTGGAAAAAGCGTTTAGCATTAAGCATTTAGCAATAATCAATAAGCATTAAGCATAAAGCATTTAGCGTTAAGCATAAAGCATTTTGCATTAAGCAATAATCATTTAGCATTAAGCAATAAGTATTTAGAATTTAGCAAAACGTCAAGCAATTTGTATGTATATAATATGTAAGCCTTTATAACTTGCATGAAATAGATTATGTTTTTAGATACGAGGCTTTTACTTATTGATTTAAAAGTTTTTGTATTTTTTAATTTTTTATTTTCTTGTTTTGCAATAAATATTTGAAAAAATCCCTCATATATAAAATTAGGAAAATATTATTTAAAATTATTTTCTTTAAAGAAATTGAGTCGAGATAGTGTTTCATTATAAAATATAATATAGTTGTTAGAATTTGTAAATTTTATAAAAACAGTTTATTTTGCAAATAATATTAGATGAAATCCTTTATGTTTCCATTTTGGAAAAATATACTTTAAAATTAATTTGTATAAAGTAAAAAGTCGAGATGGTGTATAAAGTTGAGTATAGTAGTTGTAGCTTTTACTAACAAAATATTTAACTAACAAAATATTTGAAAAAATCCCTCATATTAAAAATTAGGAAAATATTATTTAAAATTATTTTCTTTAAAGAAATTGAGTCGAGATATTGTTTCATCATAAAATATAATATTGTTGTTAGAATTTGTAAATTTTATAAAAAACAGTTTATTTTGCAAATAATATTAGATGAAATCCTTTATGTTCCCATTTTGGAAAAATATATTTTAAAATTAATTTGTATAAAGTAAAAAGTCGAGATGGTGTACAAAGTTGAGTATAGTAGTTGTAGCTTTTACTAACAAAATATTTAACTAACAAAATATTTGAAAAAATCCCTCATATTAAAAATTAGGAAAATATTATTTAAAATTATTTTCTTTAAAGAAATTGAGTCGAGATATTGTTTCATCATAAAATATAATATAGTTGTTAGAATTTGTTAATTTTATAAAAACAGTTTATTTTGCAAATAATATTAGATGAAATCCTTTATGTTTCAATTTTGCAAAATATTCTTTAAAATTAATTTGTATAAAGTAAAAAGTCGAGATGGTGTATAAAGTTGAGTATAGTAGTTGTAGCTTTTACTAACAAAATATTTAACTAACAAAATATTTGAAAAAATCCCTCATATTAAAAATTAGGAAAATATTATTTAAAATTATTTTCTTAAAGAAATTGAGTCGAGATATTGTTTCATCATAAAATATAATATAGTTGTTAGAATTTGTTAATTTTATAAAAACAGTTTATTTTGCAAATAATATTAGATGAAATCCTTTATGTTTCAATTTTGCAAAATATTCTTTAAAATTAATTTGTATAAAGTAAAAAGTCGAGATGGTGTATAAAGTTGAGTATAGTAGTTGTAGCTTTTACTAACAAAATATTTAACTAACAAAATATTTGAAAAAATCCCTCATATTAAAAATTAGGAAAATATTATTTAAAATTATTTTCTTAAAGAAATTGAGTCGAGATATTGTTTCATCATAAAATATAATATAGTTGTTAGAATTTGTTAATTTTATAAAAACAGTTTATTTTGCAAATAATATTAGATGAAATCCTTTATGTTTCAATTTTGGAAAATATTCTTTAAAATTAATTTGTATAAAGTAAAAGTCGAGATGGTGTATAAAGTTGAGTATAGTAGTTGTAGCTTTCACTAACAAAATATTTCATTAAATTCACCCAATTTTAATTACAAATAATATAAATTTACTATAAAACCAACTTTTATACAAACTATTACCTAGTACTAAGTGTAAACTATTTACAATTAACTATTAATCATCAAGCCCTAAGCGTCAAGCATTAAGTGTCATGCTTCAAGCATCAAACACCAAGCTTTAAGCATCAAGCAATAAGCATAAAAATAAAGAATAAAGCATTAAGCATTAGGCAATAAGCATTAAGAAATAAGCATTTAACGTTTTGCAAAAAAAGCATCTAGCAATAAGCATTTAACGTTCTGTAAAAAAAGCGTTTAGCAATAAGCATTTAGAAATAAGCATTAAGCAATAAGCGTTTGATAATAAGCATTAAGCAATAAGCATTTAGAAATAAGCATTTAGCAATAAGGATTAATCATTAAACAATAAGCATTTAGGAAAAAGCGTTTAGCATTAAGCATTTATCAATAAGCATTTAAAAAGAAGCATTAAGCAATAAGCTTTTAATAATAAGCATTAAGCATTTAACAATAAGCATTTAGCAAAAAGCGTTTAGCAATAAGCATTTAGAAACAAACATTAAGAAATAAGCGTTTGATAATAAGCATTAAGCATTAAGCAATAACCATTTAGAAATAAGCATTAAGCGTCAAGCAATAACCATTTAGAAATAAGCATTAAGCAATAAGCTTTTTATAATAAGCATTAAGCATTTAACAATAAGCATTAAGCAATAAGCATTTAGAAATAAGCATTAAGCATTAAACAATAAGCATTTTGGAAAAAGCGTTTAGCAATTAAGCAATAAGCTTTTAATGATAAGCATTAAGCATTTAGCAATAAGCATTTAACGTTTTGTAAAAGAAGAATTTAGCAAAAAGCGTTTAGCAATAAGCATTTAGAAATAAACATTAAGAAATAAGCGTTTGATAATAAGCATTAAGCATTAAGCAATAACCATTTAGAAATAAGCATTAAGCATTAAGCAATAACCATTTAGAAATAAGCATTAAGCAATAAGCTTTTTATAATAAGCATTAAGCATTTAACAATAAGCATTAAGCAATAAGCATTTAAAAATAAGCATTTAGAAATAAGCATTAAGCATTAAACAATAAGCATTTAGAAATAAGCATTTAGCAATAAGGATTAATCATTAAACAATAAGCATTTAGGAAAAAGCGTTTAGCATTAAGCATTTATCAATAAGCATTTAAAAAGAAGCATTAAGCAATAAGCTTTTAATAATAAGCATTAAGCATTTAGAAATAAGCATTAAGAAATAAGCGTTTGATAATAAGCATTAAGCATTACGCAATAACCATTTAGAAATAAGCATTAAGCAATAAGCATTAAACAATAAGCATTTAGGAAAAAGTGTTGAGCATTAAGCATTTAGCAATAAGCATTTAAAAAGAAGCATTAAGCAATAAGCTTTTAATAATAAGCATTAAGCATTTAACAATAAGCATTTAGCAAAAAGCGTTTAGCAATAAGCATTTAGAAACAAACATTAAGAAATAAGCGTTTGATAATAAGCATTAAGCATTAAGCAATAACCATTTAGAAATAAGCATTAAGCGTCAAGAAATAACCATTTAGAAATAAGCATTAAGCAATAAGCTTTTTATAATAAGCATTAAGCATTTAACAATAAGCATTAAGCAATAAGCATTTAGAAATAAGCATTAAGCATTAAACAATAAGCATTTTGGAAAAAGCGTTTAGCAATTAAGCAATAAGCTTTTAATGATAAGCATTAAGCATTTAGCAATAAGCATTTAACGTTTTGTAAAAGAAGAATTTAGCAAAAAGCGTTTAGCAATAAGCATTTAGAAATAAACATTAAGAAATAAGCGTTTGATAATAAGCATTAAGCATTAAGCAATAACCATTTAGAAATAAGCATTAAGCATTAAGCAATAACCATTTAGAAATAAGCATTAAGCAATAAGCTTTTTATAATAAGCATTAAGCATTTAACAATAAGCATTAAGCAATAAGCATTTAAAAATAAGCATTTAGAAATAAGCATTAAGCATTAAACAATAAGCATTTAGAAATAAGCATTTAGCAATAAGGATTAATCATTAAACAATAAGCATTTAGGAAAAAGCGTTTAGCATTAAGCATTTATCAATAAGCATTTAAAAAGAAGCATTAAGCAATAAGCTTTTAATAATAAGCATTAAGCATTTAACAATAAGCATTTAGCAAAAAGCGTTTAGCAATAAGCATTTAGAAATAAACATTAAGAAATAAGCGTTTGATAATAAGCATTAAGCGTCAAGCAATAACCATTTAGAAATAAGCATTAAGCAATAAGCTTTTTATAATAAGCATTAAGCATTTAACAATAAGCATTAAGCAATAAGCATTTAGAAATAAGCATTAAGCATTAAACAATAAGCATTTTGGAAAAAGCGTTTAGCAATTAAGCAATAAGCTTTTAATAATAAGCATTAAGCATTTAGCAATAAGCATTTAACGTTTTGTAAAAGAAGAATTTAGCAAAAAGCGTTTAGCAATAAGCATTTAGAAATAAACATTAAGAAATAAGCGTTTGATAATAAGCATTAAGCATTAAGCAATAACCATTTAGAAATAAGCATTAAGCAATAAGCTTTTTATAATAAGCATTAAGCATTTAACAATAAGCATTAAGCAATAAGCATTTAAAAATAAGCATTTAAAAATAAGCATTTAGAAATAAGCATTAAGCATTAAACAATAAGCATTTAGGAAAAAGTGTTGAGCATTAAGCATTTAGCAATAAGCATTTAGAAATAAGCATTAAGCAATAAGCTTTTAATAATAAGCATTAAGCATTTAACAATAAGCATTAAGCAATAAGCATTTTAAAATAAGCATTTAGAAATAAGCATTAAGCATTAAACAATAAGCATTTTGGAAAAAGCGTTTAGCATTAAGCATTTAGCAATAATCAATAAGCATTAAGCATAAAGCATTTAGCGTTAAGCATAAAGCATTTTGCATTAAGCAATAATCATTTAGCATTAAGCAATAAGTATTTAGAATTTAGCAAAACGTCAAGCAATTTGTATGTATATAATATGTAAGCCTTTATAACTTGCATGAAATAGATTATGTTTTTAGATACGAGGCTTTTACTTATTGATTTAAAAGTTTTTGTATTTTTTAATTTTTTATTTTCTTGTTTTGCAATAAATATTTGAAAAAATCCCTCATATATAAAATTAGGAAAATATTATTTAAAATTATTTTCTTTAAAGAAATTGAGTCGAGATACTGTTTCATCATAAAATATAATATTGTTGTTAGAATTTGTAAATTTTATAAAAACAGTTTATTTTGCAAATAATATTAGATGAAATCCTTTATGTTCCCATTTTGGAAAAATATACTTTAAAATTAATTTGTATAAAGTAAAAAGTCGAGATGGTGTATAAAGTTGAGTATAGTAGTTGTAGCTTTTACTAACAAAATATTTAACTAACAAAATATTTGAAAAAATCCCTCATATTAAAAATTAGGAAAATATTATTTAAAATTATTTTCTTTAAAGAAATTGAGTCGAGATAGTGTTTCATTATAAAATATAATATAGTTGTTAGAATTTGTAAATTTTATAAAAACAGTTTATTTTGCAAATAATATTAGATGAAATCCTTTATGTTTCCATTTTGGAAAAATATACTTTAAAATTAATTTGTATAAAGTAAAAAGTCGAGATGGTGTATAAAGTTGAGTATAGTAGTTGTAGCTTTCACTAACAAAATATTTCATTAAATTCACCCAATTTTAATTACAAATAATATTAATTTACTATAAAACCAACTTTTATACAAACTATTACCTAGTACTAAGTGTAAACTATTTACAATTAACTATTAATCATCAAGCCCTAAGCGTCAAGCATTAAGTGTCATGCTTCAAGCATCAAACACCAAGCTTTAAGCATCAAGCAATAAGCATAAAAATAAAGCATAAAGCATTAAGCAATAAGCATTTAGAAATAAGCATTTAACGTTTTGCAAAAAAAGCATCTAGCAATAAGCATTTAACGTTCTGTAAAAAAAGCGTTTAGCAATAAGCATTTAGAATTAAGCATTAAGCAATAAGCGTTTAATAATAAGCATTAAGCATTAAGCAATAACCATTTAGAAATAAGCATTAAGCATTAAGCAATAACCATTTAGAAATAAGCATTAAGCAATAAGCTTTTTATAATAAGCATTAAGCATTTAACAATAAGCATTAAGCAATAAGCATTTAAAAATAAGCATTTAAAAATAAGCATTTAGAAATAAGCATTAAGCATTAAACAATAAGCATTTAGGAAAAAGTGTTGAGCATTAAGCATTTAGCAATAAGCATTTAGAAATAAGCATTAAGCAATAAGCTTTTAATAATAAGCATTAAGCATTTAACAATAAGCATAAAGCAATAAGCATTTAAAAATAAGCATTTAGAAATAAGCATTAAGCATTAAACAATAAGCATTTAGGAAAAAGCGTTTAGCATTAAGCATTTAGCAATAATCAATAAGCATTAAGCATTAAGCATTTAGCGTTAAGCATAAAGCATTTTGCATTAAGCAATAAGGGGCCGTTCAAGTATTACGTAAGCAGATTTATTACAATTCTTTACCCCCCCATCCCCCTTGTCAGCAAAAGTAAGCAAAGCTCTTACCCCCTCCCCCTATGCTTACGTAAACATTTTTCAATTAATGTAATGGTTTTTTTAATATTATAATTATGATGTTATAATTATAATTTTAAAAATAAGAAAATAGATTTAGGATAGAGATTAGATTTTACTGATACGATATTCAACATAAAGTAAAGGACAAAAATATTATAATCTTACTTAGATAACAAACTTATTTTAAATTTTTGGTACACATATTAAATTAAAATTAACAGTCTTCAGTCCATGAACCCCGAATCCATGATTCTAAGTTTTCGATGACATTGGATTGCTGCTCAGTGTTGTGAGTCTGCTCACTTTCATCCGATTTTGGAATGTCTACGTCGTTCTCATCAAGCCATTCAACATCATGGTGCTCTAAATTTTGAATAATGCACATCAGTTCATTAGCACGACGAGCAGCGACTCTTACAGGTCTAACTTTCCTATCAGTGTGTGTGTTTACTTTTTTATGGATCTTTTCGATGTGATGATTTAGTGACTTGACGGAAGCATGATAAAGACCACACGTTTTGCATGTTCGACTTGATAGCCTCAATTTTACCGTCGGACAAAAATAATCGTAGGGCATTTGCTGGAAATCTTTGAGTGAAGCACTTAAGCGTAGAGCCAAATTGACTGGAAGATTAAGAAATTGCCCTCCTTCATCCAAAACCAAATCATCAACAGTTTGTTTTACTTTTACAGGTGGTGGAAGAAACCTGTTGTCTAGTAATCTAAATAGGCCACTTCTTGGACGACAGCATTCTGTATTTCTACATTTTACAATTTGAAGCAAGTATTGGCTTTCACGCACATGTTCTGAATACCATTTAATGTCTTGAAAATCAGGGATATCTTGTTCACCTGCCCCAACATATTTTGCAGTAACATTATAGCCATCAATTTCCATTGAACTCCATACTTCAGCTAATACATTTCCTGCAAATTCGAAATTAGATCTTTCTAAATTTTCATTAATTGTAACGCCACGTTCATCCAAATGAGACCCAAAATGGTCATGAGGCAATATTAAACCAGCCAGTTCCCGACTAAGAGGAGCCATTCTGCGCTCTACTCTGTTATACGCACTTCTTCCAGGAGCATTGGTAGCTAAAAACAATGCATCGAGATCATGTCGCTTAAAATGTTGTATAGCAAACCCTATGACTTTTTGATAACGTGGATTTTCATCTGGCATACCATCAACCGTCATGATCACCACTGGTTTTATTAGTCCATGGTCAGTTTTAACTAATGGTCGAAACTCTTCAAGTTCGAGAAGCGTCTCGAAATCCTGTGCATGAGTATTAGCAGTGGATGAACTATGCTTTCCACTTCGAATGGCGATGTATGTTGGTCCAGAATATCCAACGGCTTGCTGTTGTCCTATCATACTGGAAGTGATTTTGATACCAGCATAAACTGATGGTATTAATTTATGACGCTCAGCGATTACCCAATCGTGATCAGGCAATTTGACTCTATATTCCATGTGCATTAGAAGAGGTGCTTGCTTATTTGCCGCAGTTATGCCAATAGGGACTCGAGCTTTATCATCTTGAGATATGAAAAATACTTGATCTGGTCCAAGTATGGATGCTATGTTTTCTAAATAATGGATTGATGTTTCAGCGAACATGCTATCTAAGTGGCTCTTGTGATTATCAGTTTGAGCCCGGATGAGCTTAACAGGGACTGTCAATACATGTCTTCGTCCCTCTACAGAATTAGATTTTCTGGGAATCAAACGAAGATATGTCCCACTACGACTAATGTCAAATCGTATTTTACGTAATTCTTGTGTGAGTTCATCAAGAGTTTTTACGCTGCGAATAGATTCCGTTCGCCTTCTATCATCTGCTGCACTCCCAAATAAAGCTATATCCGCAATTGTTTTCAATAGTAATGGTTGATTGCTTTCAAGATTAGGACGTCCCACTGAATC
Source organism: Napeogenes sylphis (assembly GCA_959347405.1). Lineage (NCBI taxonomy): Eukaryota > Metazoa > Arthropoda > Insecta > Lepidoptera > Nymphalidae > Napeogenes > Napeogenes sylphis. Next base: position 22,728,289 of record OY365786.1, read on the forward strand.
CCTCAGAGATAGTTTTTTTTTTATTTCTGGATTTTCATTACAAATATCTTCTAACTTTCTTTTCATACCATCCCTGTGTTTCTTCTGGGCAACTGCGTTTTGAACCTTTCTGCTTAAAGACTGTTTTGCTGTTTTTATTTCCTCGCGCAACTTAATAATCTGTTTATCAACTTCAGCACGGCTTGGCATAGTATCTCTGGCAGAATACAAAGCATTTAGATTTTTTTCGAGTAAAGCAATCTTATTTTTCATAGCTTCCTGAGAAGGTTTTGCTCTCTGTTTATCTGCATTTTCATTATTTTCGCATTGCTGTTGTGATTCATTACCGGGTTTTATTTTATCTTCTTCCTGTTTTTTTAATATTTGAAACTGGCCGTATAATTTGTGTTTTTTCTGCAGGTTTACAGGTAGTCGTTGCCTAAAAATAAAACTCTTCTTAATAAGCTACATAAATACAAAGTATACATAAATACAAAATTTATAATTTAAATTTAATTTAAAAATTTATAATTTAATTTAATTTGAAAGTTAAATATATAAAATAAATCTATAAATGACTATCTATCACCTCTATACTTTGAGATAGGGCATAATATTTTCTAATAATAAAATGTCTACATTATTGTTACAAAATGTTAAAAGAAACTTTTTGGTGATTTCTAATATTTCTAGTACTCATAGATACCATAGATACCTAAAATGAGTTTGTCACTCACCTTGGAAAAAAAATGTAATAGATTGGATTTATTCTTAGTCGCCGCTTGCAGTTCTTCTTCAATTCTCTTAGATACAATAATATCTAGTTCCTTGTCGGACTTCGCTTGTAATTTATAATTTCGCCACACTTCGTTAACTAACTTTTGTACATTTTGTACTTTCGTACTAGTATGAGATTTTTTAAAACTTTCAAACAATTTTTGGTATAACTTGGATTTGTCTATTTGAAACGACATCTTATTTAAACATTAAACTTTGGCTAATAGAATCAACGGTAACACAAATGTTAATTTGCTTTGCTTTCAATACGTCTACTCCCTATAGTATCCAAACGAAACAATACACTGACAGAGGACATTTAAGACAAGTGAATATCGCGCGGTAATTCCCCTACTTTCTAAAGTTAGTTGGTTTTAAAGCGAGTGCCTAAACTTATGCATTATTTGCGGGAATCCCCGAAAAAGCGTTTCAAGCAAAGACAATGTGAGGGTTGCCATTCGTGTAAAAAAAGTAAATAACTACTGATGACGTAATCATCATCAGGACCCCCCTACCCCCCATGTCATCCAAAATAAGCAGAGCAAAGACCCCCCCGCTATAATATTGTTGTTAGAATTTGTAAATTTTATAAAAACAGTTTATTTTGCAAATAATATTAGATGAAATCCTTTATGTTCCCATTTTGGAAAAATATACTTTAAAATTAATTTGTATAAAGTAAAAAGTCGAGATGGTGTATAAAGTTGAGTATAGTAGTTGTAGCTTTTACTAACAAAATATTTAACTAACAAAATATTTGAAAAAATCCCTCATATTAAAAATTAGAAAAATATTATTTAAAATTATTTTCTTTAAAGAAATTGAGTCGAGATATTGTTTCATCATAAAATATAATATAGTTGTTAGAATTTGTTAATTTTATAAAAACAGTTTATTTTGCAAATAATATTAGATGAAATCCTTTATGTTTCAATTTTGGAAAATATTCTTTAAAATTAATTTGTATAAAGTAAAAAGTCGAGATGGTGTATAAAGTTGAGTATAGTAGTTGTAGCTTTCACTAACAAAATATTTCATTAAATTCACCCAATTTTAATTACAAATAATATAAATTTACTATAAAACCAACTTTTATACAAACTATTACCTAGTACTAAGTGTAAACTATTTACAATTAACTATTAATCATCAAGCCCTAAGCGTCAAGCATTAAGTGTCATGCTTCAAGCATCAAACACCAAGCTTTAAGCATCAAGCAATAAGCATAAAAATAAAGCATAAAGCATTAAGCAATAAGCATTTAGAAATAAGCATTTAACGTTTTGCAAAAAAAGCATCTAGCACTAAGCATTTAACGTTCTGTAAAAAAAGCGTTTAGCAATAAGCATTTAGAATTAAGCATTAAGCAATAAGCGTTTGATAATAAGCATTAAGCATTAAGCAATAACCATTTAGAAATAAGCATTAAGCATTAAGCAATAACCATTTAGAAATAAGCATTAAGCAATAAGCTTTTTATAATAAGCATTAAGCATTTAACAATAAGCATTAAGCAATAAGCATTTAAAAATAAGCATTTAAAAATAAGCATTTAGAAATAAGCATTAAGCATTAAACAATAAGCATTTAGGAAAATGTGTTGAGCATTAAGCATTTAGCAATAAGCATTTAGAAATAAGCATTAAGCAATAAGCTTTTAATAATAAGCATTAAGCATTTAACAATAAGCATAAAGCAATAAGCATTTAAAAATAAGCATTTAGAAATAAGCATTAAGCATTAAACAATAAGCATTTAGGAAAAAGCGTTTAGCATTAAGCATTTAGCAATAATCAATAAGCATTAAGCATTAAGCATTTAGCGTTAAGCATAAAGCATTTTGCATTAAGCAATAATCATTAAGCATTAAGAAATAAGTATTTAGAATTTAGCAAAACGTCAAGCAATTTGTATGTATATAATATGTAAGCCTTTATAACTTGCATGAAATAGATTATGTTTTTAGATACGAGGCTTTTACTTATTGATTTAAAAGTTTTTGTATTTTTTAATTTTTTACTTTCTGGTTTTGCAATAAATATTTGAAAAAATCCCTCATATTTAAAATTAGGAAAATATTATTTAAAATTATTTTCTTTAAAGAAATTGAGTCGAGATAGTATTTCATTATAAAATATAATATAGTTGTTAGAATTTATAAATTTTATAAAAACAGTTTATTTTGCAAATAATATTAGATGAAATCCTTTATGTTTCCATTTTGGAAAAATATACTTTAAAATTAATTTGTATAAAGCAAAAAGTCGAAATGGTGTATAAAGTTGAGTATAGTAGTTGTAGCTTTTACTAACAAAATATTTAACTAACAAAATATTTGAAAAAATCCCTCATATTAAAAATTAGGAAAATATTATTTAAAATTATTTTCTTTAAAGAAATTGAGTCGAGATACTGTTTCATCATAAAATATAATATTGTTGTTAGAATTTGTAAATTTTATAAAAACAATTTATTTTGCAAATAATATTAGATGAAATCCTTTATGTTCCCATTTTGGAAAAATATACTTTAAAATTAATTTGTATAAAGTAAAAAGTCGAGATGGTGTATAAAGTTGAGTATAGTAGTTGTAGCTTTTACTAACAAAATATTTAACTAACAAAATATTTGAAAAAATCCCTCATATTAAAAATTAGAAAAATATTATTTAAAATTATTTTCTTTAAAGAAATTGAGTCGAGATATTGTTTCATCATAAAATATAATATAGTTGTTAGAATTTGTAAATTTTATAAAAACAGTTTATTTTGCAAATAATATTAGATGAAATCCTTTATGTTTCAATTTTGGAAAATATTCTTTAAAATTAATTTGTATAAAGTAAAAAGTCGAGATGGTGTATAAAGTTGAGTATAGTAGTTGTAGCTTTCACTAACAAAATATTTCATTAAATTCACCCAATTTTAATTACAAATAATATAAATTTACTATAAAACCAACTTTTATACAAACTATTACCTAGTACTAAGTGTAAACTATTTACAATTAACTATTAATCATCAAGCCCTAAGCGTCAAGCATTAAGTGTCATGCTTCAAGCATCAAACACCAAGCTTTAAGCATCAAGCAATAAGCATAAAAATAAAGCATAAAGCATTAAGCAATAAGCATTTAGAAATAAGCATTTAACGTTTTGCAAAAAAAGCATCTAGCAATAAGCATTTAACGTTCTGTAAAAAAAGCGTTTAGCAATAAGCATTTAGAATTAAGCATTAAGCAATAAGCGTTTGATAATAAGCATTAAGCAATAACCATTTAGAAATAAGCATTAAGCATTAAGCAATAACCATTTAGAAATAAGCATTAAGGAATAAGCTTTTTATAATAAGCATTAAGCATTTAACAATAAACATTAGGCAATAAGCATTTAAAAATGAGCATTTAGAAATAAGCATTAAGCATTAAACAATAAGCATTTAGGAAAAAGTGTTGAGCATTAGGCATTTAGAAATAAGCATTAAGCATTAAACAATAAGCATTTAGGAAAAAGCGTTAAGCATTAAGCATTTAGCAATAATCAATAAGCATTAAGCAATAAGCATTAAGCATTTAGCGTTAAGCATTTTGCATTAAGCAATAATCATTTAGCATTAAGCAATAAGTATTTAGAATTTAGCAAAACGTCAAGCAATTTGTATGTATATAATATGTAAGCCTTTATAACTTGCATGAAATAGATTATGTTTTTAGATACGAGGCTTTTACTTATTGATTTAAAAGTTTTTGTATTTTTTAATTTTTTACTTTCTTGTTTTGCAATAAATATTTGAAAAAATCCCTCATATTTAAAATTAGGAAAATATTATTTAAAATTATTTTCTTTAAAGAAATTGAGTCGAGATACTGTTTCATCATAAAATATAATATTGTTGTTAGTATTTGTAAATTTTATAAAAACAGTTTATTTTGCAAATAATATTAGATGAAATCCTTTATGTTCCCATTTTGGAAAAATATACTTTAAAATTAATTTGTATAAAGTAAAAAGTCGAGATGGTGTATAAAGTTGAGTATAGTAGTTGTAGCTTTCACTAACAAAATATTTCATTAAATTCACCCAATTTTAATTACAAATAATATTAATTTACTATAAAACCAACTTTTATACAAACTATTACCTAGTACTAAGTGTAAACTATTTACAATTAACTATTAATCATCAAGCCCTAAGCGTCAAGCATTAAGTGTCATGCTTCAAGCATCAAACACCAAGCTTTAAGCATCAAGCAATAAGCATAAAAATAAAGCATAAAGCATTAAGCAATAAGCATTTAGAAATAAGCATTTAACGTTTTGCAAAAAAAGCATCTAGCAATAAGCATTTAACGTTCTGTAAAAAAAGCGTTTAGCAATAAGCATTTAGAATTAAGCTTTAAGCAATAAGCGTTTGATAATAAGCATTAAACATTAAGCAATAACCATTTAGAAATAAGCATTAAGCATTAAGCAATAACCATTTAGAAATAAGCATTAAGCAATAAGCTTTTTATAATAAGCATTAAGCATTTAACAATAAGCATTAAGCAATAAGCATTTAAAAATAAGCATTTAAAAATAAGCATTTAGAAATAAGCATTAAGCATTAAACAATAAGCATTTAGGAAAATGTGTTGAGCATTAAGCATTTAGCAATAAGCATTTAGAAATAAGCATTAAGCAATAAGCTTTTAATAATAAGCATTAAGCATTTAACAATAAGCATAAAGCAATAAGCATTTAAAAATAAGCATTTAGAAATAAGCATTAAGCATTAAACAATAAGCATTTAGGAAAAAGCGTTTAGCATTAAGCATTTAGCAATAATCAATAAGCATTAAGCATTAAGCATTTAGCGTTAAGCATAAAGCATTTTGCATTAAGCAATAATCATTAAGCATTAAGCAATAAGTATTTAGAATTTAGCAAAACGTCAAGCAATTTGTATGTATATAATATGTAAGCCTTTATAACTTGCATGAAATAGATTATGTTTTTAGATACGAGGCTTTTACTTATTGATTTAAAAGTTTTTGTATTTTTTAATTTTTTACTTTCTTGTTTTGCAATAAATATTTGAAAAAATCCCTCATATTTAAAATTAGGAAAATATTATTTAAAATTATTTTCTTTAAAGAAATTGAGTCGAGATAGTGTTTCATTATAAAATATAATATAGTTGTTAGAATTTGTAAATTTTATAAAAACAGTTTATTTTGCAAATAATATTAGATGAAATCCTTTATGTTTCCATTTTGGAAAAATATACTTTAAAATTAATTTGTATAAAGTAAAAAGTCGAAATGGTGTATAAAGTTGAGTATAGTAGTTGTAGCTTTTACTAACAAAATATTTAACTAACAAAATATTTGAAAAAATCCCTCATATTAAAAATTAGGAAAATATTATTTAAAATTATTTTCTTTAAAGAAATTGAGTCGAGATACTGTTTCATCATAAAATATAATATTGTTGTTAGAATTTGTAAATTTTATAAAAACAGTTTATTTTGCAAATAATATTAGATGAAATCCTTTATGTTCCCATTTTGGAAAAATATACTTTAAAATTAATTTGTATAAAGTAAAAAGTCGAGATGGTGTATAAAGTTGAGTATAGTAGTTGTAGCTTTTACTAACAAAATATTTAACTAACAAAATATTTGAAAAAATCCCTCATATTAAAAATTAGGAAAATATTATTTAAAATTATTTTCTTTAAAGAAATTGAGTCGAGATAGTGTTTCATTATAAAATATAATATAGTTGTTAGAATTTGTAAATTTTATAAAAACAGTTTATTTTGCAAATAATATTAGATGAAATCCTTTATGTTTCCATTTTGGAAAAATATACTTTAAAATTAATTTGTATAAAGTAAAAAGTCGAGATGGTGTATAAAGTTGAGTATAGTAGTTGTAGCTTTCACTAACAAAATATTTCATTAAATTCACCCAATTTTAATTACAAATAATATTAATTTACTATAAAACCAACTTTTATACAAACTATTACCTAGTACTAAGTGTAAACTATTTACAATTAACTATTAATCATCAAGCCCTAAGCGTCAAGCATTAAGTGTCATGCTTCAAGCATCAAACACCAAGCTTTAAGCATCAAGCAATAAGCATAAAAATAAAGCATAAAGCATTAAGCAATAAGCATTTAGAAATAAGCATTTAACGTTTTGCAAAAAAAGCATCTAGCAATAAGCATTTAACGTTCTGTAAAAAAAGCGTTTAGCAATAAGCATTTAGAATTAAGCATTAAGCAATAAGCGTTTGATAATAAGCATTAAGCAATAAGCATTTAGAAATAAGCATTTAGCAATAAGGATTAATCATTAAACAATAAGCATTTAGGAAAAAGCGTTTAGCATTAAACATTTATCAATAAGCATTTAAAAAGAAGCATTAAGCAATAAGCTTTTAATAATAAGCATTAAGCATTAAGCAATAACCATTTAGAAATAAGCATTAAGCATTAAGCAATAACCATTTAGAAATAAGCATTAAGCAAAAATCTTTTAATAAAAAGCATTAAGCATTTAACAATAAGCATTAAGCAATAAGCATTAAAAATAAGCATTTAGAAATAAGCATTAAGCATTAAACAATAAGCATTTAGGAAAAAGCGTTTAGCATTAAGCATTTAAAAATAAGCATTTAACGTTTTGCAAAAAAAGCATTTAGCAATAAGCATTTAACGTTTTGCATAAAAAAGCATTTAGCAATAAGCATTTAGAAATAAGCATTAAGCAATAAGCGTTTAGAAATAAGCATTAAGCATTAAACAATAAGCATTTTGGAAAAAGCGTTTAGCAATTAAGCAATAAGCTTTTAATGATAAGCATTAAGCATTTAGCAATAAGCATTTAACGTTTGTAAAAGAAGAATTTAGCAAAAAGCGTTTAGCAATAAGCATTTAGAAATAAGCATTAAGCAATAAGCGTTTGATAATAAGCATTAAGCAATAAGCATTTAGAAATAAGCATTTAGCAATAAGGATTAATCATTAAACAATAAGCATTTAGGAAAAAGCGTTTAGCATTAAGCATTTATCAATAAGCATTTAGAAATAAGCATTAAGCAATAAGCTTTTAATAATAAGCATTAAGCATTTAACAATAAGCATTTAGGAAAAAGCGTTTAGCATTAAGCATTTAACGTTTTGCAAAAAAAGCATTTAGCAATAAGCATTTAACGTTTTGCAAAAAAAAGCATTTAGCAATAAGCATTTAGCAATAAGCATTTAGAAATAAGCATTAAGCAATAAGCGTTTAGAAATAAGCATTAAGCATTAAACAATAAGCATTTTGGAAAAAGCGTTTAGCATTAAGCATTTAGCAATAATCAATAAGCATTAAGCATTAAGCATTTAGCGTTAAGCATAAAGCATTTTGCATTAAGCAATAATCATTTAGCATTAAGCAATAAGTATTTAGAATTTAGCAAAACGTCAAGCAATTTGTATGTATATAATATGTAAGCCTTTATAACTTGCATGAAATAGATTATGTTTTTAGATACGAGGCTTTTACTTATTGATTTAAAAGTTTTTGTATTTTTTAATTTTTTACTTTCTTGTTTTGCAATAAATATTTGAAAAAATCCCTCATATTTAAAATTAGGAAAATATTATTTAAAATTATTTTCTTTAAAGAAATTGAGTCGAGATAATGTTTCATTATAAAATATAATATAGTTGTTAGAATTTGTAAATTTTATAAAAACAGTTTATTTTGCAAATAATATTAGATGAAATCCTTTATGTTTCCATTTTGGAAAAATATACTTTAAAATTAATTTGTATAAAGTAAAAAGTCGAGATGGTGTATAAAGTTGAGTATAGTAGTTGTAGCTTTTACTAACAAAATATTTAACTAACAAAATATTTGAAAAAATCCCTCATATTAAAAATTAAGAAAATATTATTTAAAGTTATTTTCTTTAAAGAAATTGAGTCGAGATATTGTTTCATCATAAAATATAATATTGTTGTTAGAATTTGTAAATTTTATAAAAACAGTTTATTTTGCAAATAATATTAGATGAAATCCTTTATGTTCCCATTTTGGAAAAATATACTTTAAAATTAATTTGTATAAAGTAAAAAGTCGAGATGGTGTATAAAGTTGAGTATAGTAGTTGTAGCTTTTACTAACAAAATATTTAACTAACAAAATATTTGAAAAAATCCCTCATATTAAAAATTAGGAAAATATTATTTAAAATTATTTTCTTTAAAGAAATTGAGTCGAGATATTGTTTCATCATAAAATATAATATTGTTGTTAGAATTTGTAAATTTAATAAAAACAGTTTATTTTGCAAATAATATTAGATGAAATCCTTTATGTTCCCATTTTGGAAAAATATACTTTAAAATTAATTTGTATAAAGTAAAAAGTCGAGATGGTGTATAAAGTTGAGTATAGTAGTTGTAGCTTTTACTAACAAAATATTTAACTAACAAAATATTTGAAAAAATCCCTCATATTTAAAATTAGGAAAATATTATTTAAAATTATTTTCTTTAAAGAAATTGAGTCGAGATAGTGTTTCATTATAAAATATAATATAGTTGTTAGAATTTGTAAATTTTATAAAAACAGTTTATTTTGCAAATAATATTAGATGAAATCCTTTATGTTTCCATGTTGGAAAAATATACTTTAAAATTAATTTGTATAAAGTAAAAAGTCGAAATGGTGTATAAAGTTGAGTATAGTAGTTGTAGCTTTTACTAACAAAATATTTAACTAACAAAATATTTGAAAAAATCCCTCATATTAAAAATTAGGAAAATATTATTTAAAATTATTTTCTTTAAAGAAATTGAGTCGAGATACTGTTTCATCATAAAATATAATATTGTTGTTAGAATTTGTAAATTTTATAAAAACAGTTTATTTTGCAAATAATATTAGATGAAATCCTTTATGTTCCCATTTTGGAAAAATATACTTTAAAATTAATTTGTATAAAGTAAAAAGTCGAGATGGTGTATAAAGTTGAGTATAGTAGTTGTAGCTTTTACTAACAAAATATTTAACTAACAAAATATTTGAAAAAATCCCTCATATTAAAAATTAGGAAAATATTATTTAAAATTATTTTCTTTAAAGAAATTGAGTCGAGATATTGTTTCATCATAAAATATAATATTGTTGTTAGAATTTGTAAATTTAATAAAAACAGTTTATTTTGCAAATAATATTAGATGAAATCCTTTATGTTCCCATTTTGGAAAAATATACTTTAAAATTAATTTGTATAAAGTAAAAAGTCGAGATGGTGTATAAAGTTGAGTATAGTAGTTGTAGCTTTTACTAACAAAATATTTAACTAACAAAATATTTGAAAAAATCCCTCATATTTAAAATTAGGAAAATATTATTTAAAATTATTTTCTTTAAAGAAATTGAGTCGAGATAGTGTTTCATTATAAAATATAATATAGTTGTTAGAATTTGTAAATTTTATAAAAACAGTTTATTTTGCAAATAATATTAGATGAAATCCTTTATGTTTCCATGTTGGAAAAATATACTTTAAAATTAATTTGTATAAAGTAAAAAGTCGAAATGGTGTATAAAGTTGAGTATAGTAGTTGTAGCTTTTACTAACAAAATATTTAACTAACAAAATATTTGAAAAAATCCCTCATATTAAAAATTAGGAAAATATTATTTAAAATTATTTTCTTTAAAGAAATTGAGTCGAGATACTGTTTCATCATAAAATATAATATTGTTGTTAGAATTTGTAAATTTTATAAAAACAGTTTATTTTGCAAATAATATTAGATGAAATCCTTTATGTTCCCATTTTGGAAAAATATACTTTAAAATTAATTTGTATAAAGTAAAAAGTCGAGATGGTGTATAAAGTTGAGTATAGTAGTTGTAGCTTTTACTAACAAAATATTTAACTAACAAAATATTTGAAAAAATCCCTCATATTAAAAATTAGGAAAATATTATTTAAAATTATTTTCTTTAAAGAAATTGAGTCGAGATATTGTTTCATCATAAAATATAATATTGTTGTTAGAATTTGTAAATTTAATAAAAACAGTTTATTTTGCAAATAATATTAGATGAAATCCTTTATGTTCCCATTTTGGAAAAATATACTTTAAAATTAATTTGTATAAAGTAAAAAGTCGAGATGGTGTATAAAGTTGAGTATAGTAGTTGTAGCTTTTATTAACAAAATATTTAACTAACAAAATATTTGAAAAAATCCCTCATATTTAAAATTAGGAAAATATTATTTAAAATTATTTTCTTTAAAGAAATTGAGTCGAGATAGTGTTTCATTATAAAATATAATATAGTTGTTAGAATTTGTAAATTTTATAAAAACAGTTTATTTTGCAAATAATATTAGATGAAATCCTTTATGTTTCCATGTTGGAAAAATATACTTTAAAATTAATTTGTATAAAGTAAAAAGTCGAAATGGTGTATAAAGTTGAGTATAGTAGTTGTAGCTTTTACTAACAAAATATTTAACTAACAAAATATTTGAAAAAATCCCTCATATTAAAAATTAGGAAAATATTATTTAAAATTATTTTCTTTAAAGAAATTGAGTCGAGATATTGTTTCATCATAAAATATAATATAGTTGTTAGAATTTGTTAATTTTATAAAAACAGTTTATTTTGCAAATAATATTAGATGAAATCCTTTATGTTTCAATTTTGGAAAATATTCTTTAAAATTAATTTGTATAAAGTAAAAAGTCGAGATGGTGTATAAAGTTGAGTATAGTAGTTGTAGCTTTCACTAACAAAATATTTTATTAAATTCACCCAATTTTAATTACAAATAATATAAATTTACTATAAAACCAACTTTTATACAAACTATTACCTAGTACTAAGTGTAAACTATTTACAATTAACTATTAATCATCAAGCCCTAAGCGTCAAGCATTAAGTGTCATGCTTCAAGCATCAAACACCAAGCTTTAAGCATCAAGCAATAAGCATAAAAATAAAGCATAAAGCATTAAGCAATAAGCATTTAGAAATAAGCATTTAACGTTTTGCAAAAAAAGCATCTAGCAATAAGCATTTAACGTTCTGTAAAAAAAGCGTTTAGCAATAAGCATTTAGAAATAAGCATTAAGCAATAAGCGTTTGATAATAAGCATTAAGCAATAAGCATTTAGAAATAAGCATTTAGCAATAAGGATTAATCATTAAACATGAGCATTTAGGAAAAAGCGTTTAGCATTAAGCATTTATCAAGAAGCATTTAGGAAAAAGCGTTTAGCATTAAGCATTTAACGTTTTGCAAAAAAAGCATTTAGCAATAAGCATTTAACGTTTTGCAAAAAAAAGCTTTTAGCAATAAGCATTTAGCAATAAGCATTTAGAAATAAGCATTAAGCAATAAGCGTTAGGAAATAAGCATTAAGCATTAAACAATAAGCATTTTGGAAAAAGCGTTTAGCAATTAAGCAATAAGCTTTTAATGATAAGCATTAAGCATTTAGCAATAAGCATTTAACGTTTTGTAAAAGAAGAATTTAGCAAAAAGCGTTTAGCAATAAGCATTTAGAAATAAACATTAAGAAAAAAGCGTTTGATAATAAGCATTTAGCATTAAGCAACAACCATTTAGAAATTAGCATTAAGCATTAAGCAATAACCATTTAGAAATAAGCATTAAGCAATAAGCTTTTTATAATAAGCATTAAGCATTTAATAATAAGCATTAAGCAATAAGCATTTAAAAATAAGCATTTAGAAATAAGCATTAAGCATTAAACAATAAGCATTTAGGAAAAAGTGTTGAGCATTAAGCATTTAGCAATAAGCATTTAGAAATAAGCATTAAGCAATAAGCTTTTAATAATAAGCATTAAGCATTTAACAATAAGCATTAAGCAATAAGCATTTTAAAATAAGCATTTAGAAATAAGCATTAGGCATTAAACAATAAGCATTTTGGAAAAAGCGTTTAGCATTAAGCATTTAGCAATAATCAATAAGCATTAAGCATAAAGCATTTAGCGTTAAGCATAAAGCATTTTGCATTAAGCAATAATCATTTAGCATTAAGCAATAAGTATTTAGAATTTAGCAAAACGTCAAGCAATTTGTATGTATATAATATGTAAGCCTTTATAACTTGCATGAAATAGATTATGTTTTTAGATACGAGGCTTTTACTTATTGATTTAAAAGTTTTTGTATTTTTTAATTTTTTATTTTCTTGTTTTGCAATAAATATTTGAAAAAATCCCTCATATATAAAATTAGGAAAATATTATTTAAAATTATTTTCTTTAAAGAAATTGAGTCGAGATAGTGTTTCATTATAAAATATAATATAGTTGTTAGAATTTGTAAATTTTATAAAAACAGTTTATTTTGCAAATAATATTAGATGAAATCCTTTATGTTTCCATTTTGGAAAAATATACTTTAAAATTAATTTGTATAAAGTAAAAAGTCGAGATGGTGTATAAAGTTGAGTATAGTAGTTGTAGCTTTTACTAACAAAATATTTAACTAACAAAATATTTGAAAAAATCCCTCATATTAAAAATTAGGAAAATATTATTTAAAATTATTTTCTTTAAAGAAATTGAGTCGAGATATTGTTTCATCATAAAATATAATATTGTTGTTAGAATTTGTAAATTTTATAAAAAACAGTTTATTTTGCAAATAATATTAGATGAAATCCTTTATGTTCCCATTTTGGAAAAATATACTTTAAAATTAATTTGTATAAAGTAAAAAGTCGAGATGGTGTACAAAGTTGAGTATAGTAGTTGTAGCTTTTACTAACAAAATATTTAACTAACAAAATATTTGAAAAAATCCCTCATATTAAAAATTAGGAAAATATTATTTAAAATTATTTTCTTTAAAGAAATTGAGTCGAGATATTGTTTCATCATAAAATATAATATAGTTGTTAGAATTTGTTAATTTTATAAAAACAGTTTATTTTGCAAATAATATTAGATGAAATCCTTTATGTTTCAATTTTGCAAAATATTCTTTAAAATTAATTTGTATAAAGTAAAAAGTCGAGATGGTGTATAAAGTTGAGTATAGTAGTTGTAGCTTTTACTAACAAAATATTTAACTAACAAAATATTTGAAAAAATCCCTCATATTAAAAATTAGGAAAATATTATTTAAAATTATTTTCTTAAAGAAATTGGGTCGAGATATTGTTTCATCATAAAATATAATATAGTTGTTAGAATTTGTTAATTTTATAAAAACAGTTTATTTTGCAAATAATATTAGATGAAATCCTTTATGTTTCAATTTTGGAAAATATTCTTTAAAATTAATTTGTATAAAGTAAAAGTCGAGATGGTGTATAAAGTTGAGTATAGTAGTTGTAGCTTTCACTAACAAAATATTTCATTAAATTCACCCAATTTTAATTACAAATAATATAAATTTACTATAAAACCAACTTTTATACAAACTATTACCTAGTACTAAGTGTAAACTATTTACAATTAACTATTAATCATCAAGCCCTAAGCGTCAAGCATTAAGTGTCATGCTTCAAGCATCAAACACCAAGCTTTAAGCATCAAGCAATAAGCATAAAAATAAAGAATAAAGCATTAAGCATTAGGCAATAAGCATTAAGAAATAAGCATTTAACGTTTTGCAAAAAAAGCATCTAGCAATAAGCATTTAACGTTCTGTAAAAAAAGCGTTTAGCAATAA